>OZ020256.1:8025973-8632810 GCA_963971285.1 Astropecten irregularis
CATGAAAACTTCGGATATCAATGCCTGATAATTTTGGCGGCCGACAGCAGATCTTTGTCTTCCTTACTCCATGGGTCCAACCATTTTGAGCCGTACAGCTTGGAATTGAGTAAAGGACCCATGGACGCCATGATGAAAATTACCCCAACTTTGCGAGTGTACTCCAGCGTACGGGATTTGCAAGGCCTCCAAACAAAAATTATTGAGTTTGATACAGAAAATGTACTTAACAGTTTGTAAACAGTGCAAACAGTCACCATAGGAAATCTTTGTTCATCAGACGCTGGGTTTTTCAAGGAAATCAAGATTTAGTGTCTTTTAAAAAGATCGGTCGTCCGAACGATCTTTTTAGCATTTCGAAAGCGTGGTGTAACCGTGGAGGATTCGGAGGGGGGGGGGCAAGATTATTTCGGCCGTATTTCTGCTATCCAGATGAACAAAGCGTAAAAAGGTACATGAAACAACGTCTGTAAGGAAGACCTTCACTTTAGTTTAAGCACCAAAGAAATTCAGCCAAAACGCACATCTTTGCAATAATGCCCCCTTTAAGCTTTTAGCGCTAATATGCCAATTCTTACAGAGTTCCCAAACGTGTTTTATTGGGCAACAGCTTGATAATGGAGGGGAATGTGACTGGACCTCCCCAGTCCCCACCTTCCAAATCATTGTTTTCACTTCCGACTCCATAGAAGCCTCAGGTTTATAAGTACTAGTACAAAGATGTTCCAAAACGAAGGTGAGAAGTGAACAAATTCCAAAAGTAAAGATCAACACCCAGGGCACAAAGAACACCGTTTGAAATTAAGACCAGACATAAAGGGTTCAGCGAAGGATTACACCGAAGTGCCATAAATTATACAAACACAGGCGGATTGCCCAGTTTGGGGCCGTCCATAAAGTACGTACGCACGAAATGCCGACTTTTTTGACCCCCCCTCCCCCTCTGTACGCATGGCGTACGCAGTGGTCCCAACCCCCCCCTCCCCCCCTGTACGCATACGCATTCCACATAAGGTTTTTCACTTCTCGTGGTCCCTTGCTTTAGCATCATTAAAATATCACCGTAATCCGGGCCGGTACCGTAATTGGGACGTCGCCTTCAAATTCTGGAATGAATGACTAAAGTTTAACAGGTTTTAATACATTTACATAATGATTTTACTATTTTTTATCATGTTGAATAAGCAAAAAAGGAAAAAACAAAACAATCCCGGTGCTTTTTTCACGTTTTTTACCTCTCTTTTCGCGCGATAATGCTATGCAAATTTTTCGTTTGCGTACGGTACGCATTGGCCTTAACCCCCCCCTCCCCCCCTGTACGCATGGCGTACGCATCGGTGACAACCCCCCCTCCCCCCCTTCGTGCGTACGTACTTTATGGACGGCCCCTTTGGTGGATGGTCAATGCCAGTCATCACAGAGGATGTCACAGCGTAATGAGGAATTGGTTCTCTTCATTTTGGGATAAGGGGTGTTCGCCTGAGCAATAATTTTGGAGGGACTAATAATTTTACACAAAGGAACACACTGTACTTCACTTCATCAATGATATATGAGATTCTGAGTATCTGAGGCCTAAGTTCAACCATGTTTGAATATTTTCGTGAAAGTGAAATAACCACAAGGGAAACTGACTGAGTTTAAAGTCATTGAAAAGTGAACAAAGAAAAATTGACTGGAGCGGGATTCGAAACGGCGACCTCCTGAATACCGTACAGGCGCTCTGTGGCTCTACCAACTGAGCCATCCAGCCCTACGTTGGTGGTGACCATATAATATATGGTCACCACCAACGTAGGGCTGGCTATAATATTATTATATCATGAACAGAAATCGACACCAGTGTCTACCACGCCCGTGCACAATAAGGACACCCATTCTCATAATGGACGAGTCGAATCTTAGTGAAGTTCTGAATGGTGCTGAAATGGTTGTCCATTTAGTGTGTAGCTCTATGGTTTGTCGTATCATTTGCAAACTAGCGCCCTTTCCAGTCGTAACTATCAGCACGTGAATATTGTCACTGGATTTTGACTTGCTTTATTACGGATTTTTGTTCCTAGCCTTACCGATTCTACTCATTCAATTCAATATATGAGCTCTGTCGGATCGGTGTGATGACAGGTGTTGTATAGGTACGTTGTTTTTTATTGTTCAATTCGAAATTATTTGAATTATTCAAGTAAACTGTAAAGCATTTCAAGGTAAAATACATGGTTAGCAAAGATCACAGAGCAGCTCTCACGCTTCATCTGATCTAGCATGTACATGAAATAATAAACCTGTCAAAAACTTGTGCTCAATCGGACATCTGAATAGCGAAACCCCAACTCAATTTTTCATTTAAAACATGAAGAATGGTTTTGATCTTATTTATCATGTACCCGAGATGAAAACTGTTTTCGGTTGACTAATTTCTGGATAAATACATAACCTTAGGCAGAAATATTGTAGCAGTGGTTTATCATGTCATTATGTATATTTGTGAACAATATACAATTTTTTTAGATGACAGCAAAAACGAAATGGTCAAGTCGTACCCAAGTTAACTCGTACCCAGGTTAAGTCGTACCCGAGTCATGTACATAGTATGTTTATTCTAGGATATTAATTGATAGTACACGTTTTAATTGTGTAATAAGCCAGTCAATTAATGTTAAAAGTATAGGGACCCTATAGAAACAGAAGGTTATTTTACAGTGTTTATTTTAAACACGGAAGTTTCATTTTTTTGTATTTTTTCACATTAATGTGACAGGGCTTGAACCATTGTCGCGGATGTATCTATCAAGAATTCAACATTTTTAAAGATCGCGTCGAAAGAGGAAGGGCTTTTGGGGAACCGAGTTTCCCTCTTATTCTGTAACACCAACGCTAATAGTTCGGTCCTATTTTGAGATATCAGTTTGGAATGTATTATATACGGCAGAGTTCCCATGCATGCATTGTTTACTTGTGGGGGAGGGGAACTGACCCAACGCGCGTGTTCATAACGTATTGTATTATAGCTAGCTATCGATCGCCGGCTCGTGACGGCCTGCTGTTGGAATTACTCCATCGATCATTGATTGTGTTTGGCCGGTGTCCAGCAATAATGTAGCTACATGGTGTTATTAGATAGCTTAGGTGTAGAGTTAATTGTTCAAGACCCATCATCCATTGCATCGCCAGATGGTGGTATCTCATTGTGACTGCATCTTAAATTGATCGTGGGTTGTGTGCTTAAAAATTGTGACAAGCATTATTTTGCTTGTAATATACGTTCATTGTTATCAGGCTTGCGTGTTCGTCGATTTCGTATTAGGGATGAGCATTGAGCATATCCTAAAATAAGACATCAACGCTGTTCATGTTCTGAACAAATAGGCCTACATATACAATCATGTATAGTTCCCTGTATGCAGTATATTACAAGTAACAAGTCGCCGCGACGAGATGAGAGATTAAAACGGTAACCGTTCCCCCTGGGAAGACAGTAACTACCGGGTTTGGGGCTCAGTCGTCAAGTTATACAACGGAGTCGAACATTAGAATGATTATCACATCATTATAATCAGAAAATGATATTTGTAAATACATGGAAAATGTGCAGGCCCTATAATTTTGCCTCATGGTGCACTGATAATTAATGCTATAAAATGTAAAGAAATCATATTTGATTTTAGGAAAAACAGGAGCAGTCATGAGTCTTTATATGTCATGAATGTTGCTGTTGATATTGTATCTGAAAATAAATATCTTAGTGTAATTGATGATAAACTGAACTGGAAGTGTAATACTGGAAAAGTCTACGCTAAGTGCAACCAACGTTTGTATTTTCTTAGGCGCATGAAATCATTTAATGTTCATAACGACATTTTATATTTGTTTTATCAGGCAGCTATTCAGTCTATTTAAACATTTTGTAGTGTATAGCATGGTTCGGTGGGTTGCATTTGCAGCCCCACGTAGAAGTCTGACTCGTAGTAATGATGGGATATCCTTCGTATTTCGAGTTTATACGATTGATCGTAGGGCTTCGTGAAATCGACCCCTTTATGACGATGGGCTTCATGGGCCTGCATAGAAGATAATAACGCGGGCATGGTTCTACAACAGCCTCAACGGGACAACTGTCCGTTGACAATTCGGTCGTATACCTTTTTGAAATTATGTTTCCGTAACGAGCCTAGCGTCATGTCTCATGTCATCTCATGTCTTCCCAAGGGCACAAGAAACAGCCAAAACACCGAGGTTCTTGTTGCTGTTTTGTGGCAGAAATAGACCATCGTTAGATAGCACATGGTTACATCTATATACGGCGAGATAGTATTGATAAGTCACCGCGGAGGAGATAAAGTAACTCGCCGCGGAGAGAGAGAAATATTTTCTCTCTACATAGCATAACCTAATTTCAGACGAAAATATTTTATAAAAAATCTTCTTTATTATATGAACTTAAGAAAAACATGACTTTGACCAATCTTATGGAGGGCCTACCTATAGGCTAGCCTATGGCCTGTTCATTTTTGTCTTACTTTTAAATTACTAATTTAAAGAGTTTAGAAAAGTGACATTATTTCATTTGATTTGTTGGCCCTAAAGTTATAATGCTGTCTTGTAAATCATGTATTCTCTTAATATATTCATTTGGTACCTATACTGTGGAATTGAAACTTAATTGAAAGCCTTTAATTATGACAAACCTATGAAGTTGACTTCCGTTCGCGGTATTTCTTCCACGTCTGCTTTCAGCTATGACTATGAGAATACCGTTTATTTTAAAAATTATTATAATGATTAACTTGTTTTGAAAAGTACCAGTAATAAGTTGGTCGGATAACTGTGCCGACGCACAGCAAGTTTAAACATTTCTTTAACGGTTCATTTTCAATGTAATCGTAAGCATGGACTTTTTTTACGAAATCAAAATTTGAAATATTTCGAAGTGTGAGGTCGAGAGAAGTTTTCGAGTAAAAACAATGGCAACTTTGTTGCAAATATGAGGCTGTTATAGTCATTAGCCCCGGAGTTATTAATACACGTACATGTCAGTTAACACTTGGAAAGGAATGTTGAAATGGCCCCTTGGTGTATAAAGAACTATCCATATACCCACGCCCATCGGCAATATGGTGCATATTATTTACACTAATCATAAGATGACTCATGCGTGCACAAACACAGTAAAAGTTTCCTTGAAAACGTCTTCGGGGCAGCTTCATAGCAGGTGGGGTAACTATGGTAATAGTAATATTGGGTTTGGCCTCCTCGAGGCGAGGGTAGGTTGAAATAGAAGACTTATCAAATAACAATACATTCATTGTATTTCGAAATAATCATGGTGGAAATTTACGCCAAATAGCAGATTTTGACATGGATGGAGCACACAGCACATTTTTGCAAAACAGATCCTGCACTGTACCTTTATTTAAATGTTATATCATACTTTGGTTTTTGTCAAAGAAATGCAGATTCATGGGCAAAAATATCAAGACAGATACAGTAACAGTCATCTGTGGGAAACAACCACAGTATTCCTTAAGTCTTTTCTCTTTTATTTTTATCTTTTAAAAGATCAAACTTGAGATTTTCGGTCGTTGTTGTACTCATTTATAAATAAATACACCATTTCAGGCGGAAACATTTTAACGGTATGTTTCTACCAGCACCATCTAAGTTATACGTAAATTTGTGAACATTTCTGTTTTGGTTTTTTACCTAAGTATTATACCTTTAAATGTAGTATCAAACTTTGGTAGCATACTGAAACAGAAATCTTCACAGATTTACCTGTAACCAACAGGGTATAAATATTGTAATGGTAGAAACATACCGTTACAGTTTTTCTGCCTGAAATGCTGTATTATTGTATCCAGAAAAGAGTAAAACCCGAGTGACCAATATGATTTTTGATCTTTTAAACATAAGAAATAATGTGGCCGTTTTTCACTGTTTTCTCAAAAAGTGGGCACCGTATGGGACTGAAATTTTCACAGATGACTGTTGCTGTATCTTCCTTGATATTTTTGCCCATGAATCTGTCTTTCTTTGACAAAAACCAAAGTATGATATTACCTTTAAATACCAAGTTTCTTATAAGTGCTTGAACATTGTTGGGATGACGTGAGTAAATGTATGAATTTGAAGTTTGATGAGCCAGAAATTGGTTTTTGAATTATAGTACCTTGTCAGCATTCTGACCTTATTGAGAAGGTTATTAAGTAAACTCGTACTTAAGAGGCACTCGAAACACATACGCACTCCTCCAGCTCCCTGTATGGGGTCCATTCGCCATTAAATTCCACCCACTTTGAAGTAGAGTGAACAGTAAAGAACCAGGAAGACAGATCAAGTTTAAAGGTGACAGGTTTTGATGGGGTATAGGGTTACTAATAATACATGATGGTTTTAATTGGCCAGATATCTTTCCTGGGGTCGATTTTTCACCAACCTCGTCGTCGTAACTCGAATTACGATCGATCGTAGGGGCCTTCGTGATAGAACAGACTTCCGAAGCCCATACAAGTAATAAATTTATAGTCTACGACAATGGCATTCTGCATGTTCTGTCGTAGGCCTATTTACTTTGGCGTGCATGAAAGGAGAATAATGGAATAAATGGCCCGATCTAGATGAATTTCTTTTTTGACCCTTTTTGCAAGACGCGTTGTCACAAATTGATCCTCTTCACCCAGGTGTAAATGGATACCTGCGCTGAATACAGCAGCCAGGGCTGTACAGGGTGTCCCCAAAAACGCAACACTTGTGTGAGATAACACATTTCATCAATAACACATCATCAATATTCAATAACATGGTGTAACTAGGGGAAATGGCGCCCGGGGTAAGCACTTAAATTGCGCCCCTAGTTTCCAACTTCCGGGGTGGATTGCAATAAAATGATCTTAAAGGTAATATCATACTTTGGTTTTTATCAAAGAAATACAGATTCATGGGCAGAAATATCAAGACAAATATAGTAACATTCATATGTGAAAATGTCAGTCCCATCAGTGCCCACTTTTTGAGAAATCAGTGAAAAACAGCCACAGTATTTCTTAAGTCTTTTCTCTTTTATTTTTGATCTTTTAAAAGATCAAAAAAGATTTTCGGTCGTTGTTTGACTAATTTCTGGATAAATACACCATTTCAGGCGGAAAAATGTTAACGGTATGTTTCTACCACCACCATCTTCATACCATGTAAGTTGTACTTAAATATGTGAACATTTATGTTTTGGTTTCTTACCAAAGTATGATACTACCTTTAAATAGTGGGCTTAAGGATATACGCTTAAGCTGACTATCTCTCTTAGCTGGTCTTGGGTAAGACAATGAAGTTATCCCATTGCAATAAGCCAGTCATTGTTAGCCCCTTGTGGAGTAAATGATTCAACAATGGTTACTGAAAAAAATTCTTCTCTGTGTGATGTAAATAGCATACATGAACAGTATGAACAACGTGTGCACATAATATCAATATGTTGATGGGTGGCTTGAATCGCAATGGAAAATAAAAATGGAAACTTTACATCGAATCCTCGTCAGTATAACTCATTATAGTATGAACACAGGATTCAGCCTGCCCAGGGCTATTCTGTTTAAATCTTCAACAACTAATTAATAATTTTCATTGCCATTTTGGCTACAAAATTGGTTACAACATGCAATCAATTCCAAACAAAGACAGTTTTAAGCCTGCTCCAAGCAGGCTAACTCTGCTTCATTGCAATGGTCTTAGGCCCGCTTCAAACGTCGAACTTCTGCCGTGTCTAATGCAATACATTGCATTCGACATAAAAGCGGCGGAAGTTCGGCAGTTGCTTCAAACATCGAATTTCTGCCGTGTCTAATTCAAATATTGGCCCAAGTTTGAATTACACGCGGCGGAAATTCGACGTTTGAAGCAACTGCCGGTTTTCTGCCGAAAGATCGACATGGCTTGCCGCTTTTAACGGCAGAAGAGTGGCACGGCTTCAAACGTCGATTTTTTGCCGTGTCTAATTCAATTGAAACGTCCCAAATTGGAGTTCCATCCCGTACCATTTTAAAAGAGAGAGCGCCGCCTTCTCGCAGAAGAATATAATGCAATATCATAACTCTTGGTCCGCCATGTTCGAATTTGCATTAAGGTTAACAGAAAACCGGCGTTTGATACAACAGCCGAACTTCCGCCGCTTTGATGTCGATTGTATGGTGGCCCTAAAGGGACATCGCATATCGCAAACGTGTGCGCACACGTATGCGATATGCGATGTCCCTTTAGGGCCACCATACGATTGCTATGTATTGCATTAAGCCCACCGCACACTATACGATCCGACTACGACCCGACTGGTTTTTGGAAGGATCGTAAAGCATTCTGGGAGTCATAACCGTGATTCGACAGTCGAATCTTGCCGACTGGCCATCAGAGTGGGTCTGCGACTGGGAACAATCACGGTTAAGACTCATAGAATGCTTTGCGATCCTTCCAAAAACCAGTCGGGTCGTGGTCGGAATGTCGGATCGTATAATGTGCGGTGGGCATTAGACACGGCAGAACTTGTTCGACGTTTGAAGCGGGCCTAACTTATAGACCATCTAGCTTCAAGCTATTTAAGACCGGCTATATAGACAGCTTTAAGACCACTTACTGCATGATCCACCCGTGATGCCAATGAAAACAAATCTGACAATTATAAATTGGATTCTATCTTTCTTTGTTCAAACATGATCGGATTACATTTCCAATAACTTGAACAGTACAACTTTTTTTTTTTTTCTTTTTTTTTTGCTTTTGCCTTTGCAAAAGAATGCACCTCTACATCTAATTACAGTTAATGACTTTCATGACGATATGACAATGACATCATCATAATTTAACTTCAATTTTCCTCTATGACATTAATGCAATTTGTTTGAACTGAATTGGACTTGCACTTTTAGACAAGTTATAAAGAGTGTCCCTTTTATGTGATGTCACATGACTTAAAAGTAAGTACAGGATTGGTAAAATAAAATTGGTATAATAATAATAATAACATACCCAAACAAATGTTCACAGATTTACATATAACTTTCAGGGTATAGTAGAAACATAACATTAAAGTATTTCTGCCTGAAATAGTGTGTTTATCCAGAAATTAGTAAAACAAAGACCGAAAACAGTTTTGATCTAGAGGTAAGTTCAAAACCATTTTTATGTTTATTTAGAAAATGTTAGTCAGGTTTCCGCTATTTCCTCGTGACTTGGCCAGATGTCCGATTGAGATCAAATTTTCACAGGTTTATTATTTCATGCACATGCTGGATCAGACAAAGTGTGAGTTCTGTTATGAAACCTTTACCAATCATGTATTATACCTTTAATCATAAATTAACAATAAAATACATCCATGTGTAAGTACCTATAACTTTTGAACCAACCCTGCTAAATACTTCTGAGAAAATCTGTACCTTTAAAATCCTGTCGCATGATTTGGTGATTCATGTTTGAATCAAGAGTTTTTTCCCAAATATTATTTGATATTTTGAATCTTGGGGATATGGGTAATCAAATAATAAGGAAAATGTAGTGCTATTTCTCTTTCATTCCCATAGTAATTCTCAGCCTAGTTTCAGGACCACTCAGTGAATATATGGGTAACAGTGAATCTAAAACGTATACTTAAACCAATGGGAAAAAAATGCAACTTTGATCTCATGTTAATAAGTACGTAGCCCATAATGATGTCATCATGACAACAATTCTCAGATAAAATGTTTGCCCAACGATTATTCCATGGTATGTATAATTCACATAAAGATTGAAGAGACCACAAAAGAGTCTTGAAAACAGTGTACAAAGTTAATGGGCAACATTCAAAAATCAATAATAAATCATTCTATTTTCATGTTGGCAGTTGGCACTGGGGTCCATCTTTGACGTAACATTGATGATGTTTGAACATTGTTAATTGACAAAAATAAAGCCTGTTGGTAAACTGTGAAAAAAGTCAATGGGACAACTGAACATTTATTATTAAAAGATGAACAATAAATATATTGATGACGTCGACATAACAAACTTATTGTAAGACCATCCTAAAGGTTCTTAAGTACATTTATGTTGGCATCCACATTGGATGACTAAAAGTCTTAAAGGCATTGCATACGTTTGGTAATGACTCTGAAAATTTATGGCAATAAAAACTTACTTGGTGAGAAGTACAGTTGCTTTGGATAGTATTATGCATATTGAGAAACGTTCAATTCGAAGTACCGCGGTTATGGAAAAATATGTCACTTTTTATCTCCAAAAATTATGAATCTGAGAAGCGTTATGGCCGTAACGCTTCTCAGCTATTGACTAAAGTGTTCTCTGGCGTGAAATAACCGCTCTAGTTTGTCGCCAAAATCTCAAAAACGCTTCCACCTTTTGAATTGAAACTTTCACAGGTTAGTTTTATGGTATATATATACAATTATATTGGTTTGAAACAAACAGTAGGCTCAAATTACCAAACGTATGCAATCCCTTTAAGTGTTGGAGTATCATTGTGCTTAAAAGTTACTACACTATGTGCAAACTCATTGTTCATTAATTCCGATATTGTACATGTGTATGCATGTACAGTACGTGCATTACATTTTGGGGTTTTGAGGTGTTTTTTTTTTGGGGGGGGGGCAACATAACGTCTTTGTTTGTGACTTAAATTAACTCACCTTAGTGATGCTCCAGATTTACAGGCATTCAAAGTTACATATGTAGGCCTCATACATGTACCATTTGGGGTTTGACTTAGGGAGTAGGGATTAGCTAGCATACCTAATTATTCTACTGCGGTGATTTAGACATTATAATTGCACACTAATTTGCATCTTGCACCATACTGATTAGCAGAAAATTCTATTGATTCATTATAATACACTAATGCCAACTACAGTGGAAAGCTACTATAACAAACACACCGGGATGCACAGAAATTGTTCGTTATAGTGAACAATGTTCAGCATGCCTATTACATTGTATATAAAAAATTGGGAACCAAGGATGATGTTCAGTTCTGTATAGCCAAATGGTTGGTGTAGCAGTGCTTGCAATAGCGGCGTTCCACTGTACTGTAATAATTGCAAAACTTTGCCCTAAATTATCATTCTGTATCTCTATTTTTTCCCATTTAGGATTTGGTGGTGTAACATGCAGTGTAAATGAGTAGCCACAACTTGAGGTGTTCATCATTGGAACTGTGGATCAATCAATCACTGACGTCCTAGAATGGCTCTATCCACACTTAGTCTCTGCTTGAGCTTCATTTGTTGTCTGCTTGCACTTGGCCAGGCACAGGAGATAACTTACACCATACTGGAAGAGCAAGAGGCACACTCTGTTGGGAACTTGGCTGGTGATTTAAACATACAAACAACTTCAGCAACTCGGTTTCAGTTTCTGACAGCCACTTGGGAAAACCAAACTTATTTTGATCTGAATGTGGAGACTGGGGATATTTCAACCACACAGTCAATTGATCGTGAAATCATCTGTGCTCTAAATAGTGATGCAATATGTCAATATGAACTAGAGGTTTTAGTGCTGCCACAGTCCACTTACCGTTTTATTCGTGTCCATGTGATTATTGAAGACATAAATGATCACACACCATCATTCAGCAAAACTGTTCTGTCTCTGGCAACTTCAGAAACGGTTCAAGTAGGAACTAAAATTCCTCTTGAGACTGCGAAGGATGCTGATGTTGGCATTAACTCAGTACAAGACTATACTCTAATAAATGATAGTGGCAAGTTTGGTCTCTCTATCCAACGCAATGAGGAGAACATAATTTCACTTCAACTGGAGGTGACAGCTGAATTAGATCGCGAGACTCGCAGCTCATATTTACTGACACTTCAAGCACATGATGGTGGTGACACCCCAAATACTGGCTCTGTCATGCTTAATGTGACAATTCTGGACTCCAATGACAATGCACCTCAGTTTCAGAGGTCCAGCTACTCTGTTAATATCGAGGAGAACATAGAAATAGGCACTGAGATTCTGAAAGTAGAAGCTATGGACCCTGACATAGGCACAAATGGACAAATTGAATACTCTTTTAGTAGCAGTGTGTCAGAGTCTGCTCGGCAGGCACTAGAAATCAACGAGGTAACTGGAATGATAAGTGTAAAAGGTATAATAGATTATGAAAAACAGCAAAGTTTTCAACTGACTGTTGAAGCTTCAAATCGTGTGACAAACCCAGTGCCTGATTTTACAACTGTCACCATTAACATAATTGATGTTAATGATAACTATCCAATACTTACAGTGACTCCTCTAGATGAAGAGGCCAACCTTTGGGTCTATCTTCCAGAGAATACTCAACCAGGGATGCTGGTTGCATTCATCAAGGCTTCTGATCCAGATGAAGGTGGTAGTGGAATGGTCCGCATCTCTTTATCAAATACTCTGTCTGATTTTGGTCTGCAGGAGGTTAGTGTTGGGCAGTATTTTCTCAGCACTCTACGAACTTTAGACAGGGAAGCTGTTGATGTTTATAATATATCAATCCAAGCAATGGATCAGGGATCACCAGTCAAGACAACAGTTCGCCATCTTGTCATCGCTATAGGGGACATCAATGATAATGCACCTTACTTTGTGACACCAGTTTACTATGCAAATGTTGATGAGAACAATGACCTTTCTTTACCTTTGGTTACGATATCAGCAAAGGATGCAGATGAAGGATCAAACAGTGAAATAAGTTATCAGCTGTGGACACAAACCGATGCTTTTGCAGTTGGTGTTTCTACCGGGTTGATAACAGCTGAAGCTGTGTTGGATCGTGAAGCTCAGTCCACAATAAGTCTGTTACTTAGTGCCTGTGATCATGGGGTTCCTATGTTATGTAGCAACACAACAGTTGTCATTAATGTTCAAGATGTAAATGACAACCAGCCTACCTTCATGCAAGCAAAATACCAATTCAGCATTGTTGAGAATGAGAGTGTGGATACTATAGTTGGCTACACCAAAGCCACAGATATGGATACTGGACACAATGCTCAATTGACCTATTCAATTCGTGATGAAGATTTTAACAGAGCCAGTGATTTTTTTCATATTGTAGCACAAACGGGAAAAATTCTCACCTCAAAAACTGTTGATCGTGAAGAGTATGATGAATTCAAATTCATAGTGACTGTAACTGATCATGGTGTAACACCACAAACATCTGAAGTGCTTGTTAGCATTACTGTACAGGATGAGAATGACAATGCTCCACATGTTATCTCCCCAACCATAGGCAATGATACATTCTTTACACCTCAAGCTGCTGTTGCAGGCTTTCCTGTACTCAGCATCAACGCCTTTGATCCAGACCAAGGTGTGAATTCACAACTATCTTACAGCATTAGTAGTGGTAACACTGAAGGCATCTTTGGAATCACCACAGTGGGCCAGCTGATAACAGTTCAGAAGATTGCAAATACTTGGGAAGGTGTGCATGAATTAACCATTCAGATCTCTGATGGTGGATCACCTCGTCAGACTACAAATTTAGAGCTTATTGTTGTCATCACAGATTTGGATTTCAATATTTCTCTACCTGCCAGGATATTCTTTGAACAATTCAACCTTACTGCTGATGATTTTGGTCTCCAGAATAATGACGATAAAGAGCAACACACCAGTCCATTGGCCTCCTGGCCTGTTATTACTGCCATCATCATGGGTTCTCTGGTCATGCTCCTGTTGATTATTTTCATCCTGGTTTACTTCAAGTGTCACTTTAAGCCCAAACCAGAGCAGATATACACCGGTCCACCAGAGTTAGCCAGAAGTAGTAGTTGTAAAAGTTCAGATTTTTCTACTGGAACAAACTCAAGTCCTGCAAGGAAGCTATCCACTGATTCTTCTCATGTCTCTGTGCCTACATCTCTTAGCTCCATACCATCTAAAAACATTATGAAGTGGCGAGGTCAAGCAGTGCAAGCCAATGGTATGCTAGACTGCAGACTTGGCAACCATCAGATGACTACTTTTGGTAGTAACTTGGACATCTTGTCTGACACTTCAGCAAGGCAGACACCCGATACTGATGCAGAGGTAAATGTTTACATGAAGTTATCATTTTTTTAATGGATGAAAAGATTAAACAATCAGTTCAAAATTGGGATACGTTAATGATTGAAATTGAAGATGCTTAATTACAGCAACCATTACTTTACTGAATTCCATGTTTTATGGCATTTTGGATAATTTGACATCCATGATTCAATGTTTTCATGGGAACACAAAATAATTATGACAATTCACATGCCTAGAAAAAAAACCAATTATATTCAGTGAAGCAACAGAAATGAAGTGCTGCCAAATTATAATGTCCATTGTGGTTGTGATTTTCCATTTTCACTGTGGTTAATTGGGAAAATGAAAATTTAAATATTATATGAGTTTCTGAGTTGAAAGAAAATTTCAACCATGCATTTTTAGCATGCTTAAATTTCAAATTCCATATTTTAATATTATTAGTACACTGAATGTCCCAGTGGTTTTCCCAAAAACTAAAAAAAAAAAAAAAATTCCTATTGCATATATTTGCAACTTTCTTTACTGGTGACTTTTTATTTCAGTTACACATTGGGATTTAAATGTGTATTTCAAACAGTATTATAGTATCCAATTTGTGGTTCAAAACATTGTGATGTCTAGGTAGCTATGTTACTGTAGATGTCCATGATCTTTGCAAACATATTCTAAACATTAATGTGGATTTGAATGTTTGCTCAAGGTACAGAGATTGCTGACCATTCTACGTATGGAGACAGATGCAGTTAGTGACAACTCAAATAGGAGTAGTTATGACAGTGGCCAAGGGGACCATGATGAGTCAGATTCAACTCAAGATGTGTTTCCAAGTCGACACTATATACACAGGACACCACGGTCATCATCATGCCCAAGACTCTCTGGTACTGGTCAAGGTAAAGATCCATAACAAACTACATATCATTTATGCCTAGTGAACTACAAATACTGTATACATGCAGTCTTTTGGTTTCTCAAGCAAATAATTCCTTCAATAGTACACTCATCAATCTACACTGATGTGCTTTTTTTATTATTTGCCATGAGAGCATTTGTATCAATCATTAAATTTTAAGAATAAAAGTTGGAGAGTAATTTCTATGATATCAATTGAGGGCTGGTTTATTTGACTTAACATTTCTCATTGACACGCTGTACTATAAGGTGACCAGACGTACCCGGTTTCCGGGGACAGTCCCCGATTTGACTGTGCCGTCCCTGATGAAAAATTGTCCCTGAAAATGTCGCCGATTCGACGAAATGCCCCCAAAAATTCAAATTCTCATAAATAAAAACAAACTGAACACAAATGCTGTGCTGAAGAAGATCCATTCTTCAGAGAAGTATGCGAAGAAAACCGCCTAAAACATGTACATGTATAGTATGTAACCTACTCATGTCAACTGGACAAGATGTCCATAGATGCCACCATTTTGCATGTAGGCACCATCTGGATTCAATTTTTTTTCAAAATTACACCCCTCCTCCAAGACACGGATCATCTCAACAAAATATGGTCACCTTACTGTACTAGGTTATTCAGTCCTAAACTAGGTTGGCTTTTCACAGTAATCAAAGCTTTTGTTTCTATAAGTACATTTCTGCAGGTCCTTAGTGGTTAATTTTAATTGTTGCAACTTATCAAAATCAGCTCATGGAAACGAACTGTTTACTGCAGTATGAAACATTCATGGGGAGATATTTCACAGAAATGTTGGATTTGTTTGAATTAGTAACTACACATAGTAATCTTTAAGACTCTACAATATTGTGAATCGTATCAACTCATATCATACTAAAAGTTTACTTCCAATAAGAGCCTCTTAATTATGCAGTCTTCAGGATTGACGATTCAGTATTTACATTTATATTATTTACTAACATACAAAATGTACATTTATTATTCATTATAAAGTAACTTTGGTAAAAACATATTACATGTACAAGTATAAATAAAAACTTTCTTTCAGGCTCTGATACCTGGCTTTGTTCTAACCAAATGCAACAGCAGAATGAGCAGTGACATTCAATTCAAGTTTCTATTGTTTTCTCCTGTAATACCATGGAGGCAGCGTACATAAAACAGGATAGTACCAAGTTTTGTCTAATAAATATAGCTATACCTTCTTTCCAACCATTCAGGTCATATTTCATCCAGAGATCACTACATGGCTAGTCCCAACTGCACACCAGAATGTGCAACCCTGGGCCACTCAGACCAGTGCTGGAACCAAACTCAGCAACCCTGCCGACCTCGCTCTGCATCTGCTGGTGTTACATCTCAACAACCTATTCACAGACCAATTAGCCTGTACGCTAATAGCTCAAGTGGTTACACCTATGGCCTAAACACACCCATTAGAACTACCAGGCTGGGATCTAATGAAGACTATGACCATACTACTACTACAAACTATCCAAGGAATTCTACGTACTCTTCACCTGCAACAGACAGTTATCAGAATGAATCATATGACACATTTCTTAGGCAAACTGCAGTAAAAGCATCAACTGCCAATGATGTAAATGAGGCAACTCCATTGGACCATGTTAACAATAAACATCATAGGAACAGTACACCACTGATTCTTTCACCTATTACTGAAGACCCCATGGAAATCACTGCCAATGAACAAAATGATAACTGCTATGGAACTCTTGGTGGCCGTTGCCATGGTAGCAAAGATAAAGTTTTACACCCAACAGGCACTTTGGTGCAGCATAAGAATAGTATAGCATACAATAACAGGAGGAAAAAAGCTGTACAATCAAGGCATGATGTTGTGAACAATGCTGAGGCATTGAGTTCTGGTTACTACTCTCCAGGGAGCATACATACCTGTCTGTAAAGGGTTACTGGTATATTGACCCACATCAAGGCATACATCCAACTAAGCAGTACATCAAGAGGACTGTACATGTACATGTATACAGAGTTTCTCCAAAACACTTCAATGCTTTTTGATGTAACATTGCAGGATATTTCATGTTAATTTGGTGAACGTTCATCTGTCTCGTCAAGCACTAACAGCAATGTCATTACAGCAGTACATGTTTAAAGCTCCACATGTTGCAGTTTGGTATAAATACATTGGCAATTTGACAATATGTTGAAAGTCAGTCAAATTTGGCATACAACATGCAATGGCATATTATTATGTGAACAAGTGCATGAATGAGCACAAACACTTGCAACGTTGTCAAAATGTCAAGACGTAGGTATTTGAACCATGTGCAATTTTATTATGGGGGGAATCTTAAAGGGATGGTACAGAACTGGTGTTTGCGACAAAACCGTTGCTGACATTGAAAGCACATTATGTAATCCATTATATACCTTAACTGACAAACCTGTAGAAGTTTGAGGTCAATCAGCCATCTGGGTCACGAGAAAATAGTGAAAACCCGTGTCGGAGAACTGTACACATTTCAACGAATGAATAAAACGCTTCGAAGCGATTTATTCCAATCGGAAAATAGTTTCATTTATTTCTCAACGAATATGGCATTTCAGACAAAAACATTTCATGGGATGTTTTCTCCTATCATCACCATTATACTGTGTAAGTTTTATGTGAATCTGTGATTATGAAGTGTATTTTGTCTTACCAATTCTGTACCCTCCCTTTAATGGAAATACTTCTCAAATAGAATGCAGACTTTGGTAGGCCTACTGGTGTTTGTATACTCGAAGATCTTATGAATTAAAATGAACATACACATGATATTTATGTACCTTAAAAGTTACAAAAATGTATGCAAGTATACTGTATGCATATATATACACTGTTTGTTTTTTAGAATACATAATATATGATTGCCATGTGTCCACCCAGGTAGCATCACATGTTTGCGAGGAATAATGTGCTAGGTCTCGCTTGCCAAAGTAAAAACTTTGTGCACAAAACACAATGCTGTTTGTCGTCGGGCACAATGATCATTTTTAACTTGCCCTTTTGATGACCAATCTCCACAGATTCTGCATTTATTTGTTCTTAGGAACTCATGTCCTACCCTGCCACCACAACAAGGCACCATACAGTATGTACAAATGTACCAAGCATTTTTATGGGCTTATTTTACGCAGGTTGTGTTCATGATGAATATTCGTGCACTAAAGCAATGACAACAAAGTCAATACACTTTTCCCAAGACTGGACTCCTTGAGATTAACAATGGTTAGTCAAAAGTCTCCCATTTGGATTTTTTTTTTGTTGTTTGGCCGATTTGACCAGGGGTGTGGGATTACAGGCTAGCTGAAGTCAGGTGCTAGCTGAACAGCCTGCAGATGGTACCCACTGTGAATGAGGGGCACTAGCAAAATAACAACCACAATGCTTTATCCACTAGCTGACTGTGATTGGACTTAACAATCGTGATGAAAATACCATGAGCGTTGTCACCCTTTTCTCAAAAAGTGGGCTCTGTATGCTGGACTGGAAATTTCACAGATGGCTGTTAATGCATCTTTTTTGGTTGTTTTTGCCCATGAAAGCGCATTAATGTGACAAAAAAAGTATCAATGCTCCTTAAAGCAAGGCAATTATATATGTTTTGGCATGAAAGTTAATAAGAATTATTCTTTTAAATAAACGTTTAAAACAAAATGCTGCAAATTAGTAACGTGAGGACAAATAAAACTGCAAATTGTTCATATCAAGTGGTCTGTTGGGTACTGATGGGGTATTTGAAATTGATACTGCATAACAGAGTCATTCCACCAGGTCAAGTCAAGATTTGTTACATACTTGGATGTGCTGTCTCCTTAACCATGACACACATTCACATTTTTCGAATTAAATAAATCATCAGATCTGAACCATAGTAGGAAGTTGCGACAATATTAATGAGGCATCAAAATGAAGGGTCATACATGGTGAATGTCCAGTACAAGGGTTCAGTAAGTATACATGTACATATCTTATCCCAACTTCTTAGGAGCATAAGTCAATGTACATGATCCCTACATATTTGTATGAGAACTGAACATAGTTTCACTGAAACTCGGATGTATATAGTAATCTATTATCTATGCAATTACATGTACATATCCTATACAGATTTAATTATTTTTTATTAACATTTCATTTCTATTATCAGTTATATGACCAAGTCAAAGTGTCCTGATTTTTCTTTTTCAAAAACTGATCATTTGGTATTGAGAGCATCGTAAGTACAGTCATTAAGCAAAGAAGGAGCATGCTTAACTCATCAACACTGATTGCTCAAAATCTATGACGAATCACCATGCGCACGCAAGCAACTTGTGAATATCTTTTATGCGTAAGCATGACTGAATTGAAATATTACATGTATATTAATCCACCTGAACAGATTACTGTGGAAACTGGGAAACAGTCAATACCAGCCCAGGCAAAATAGCAGGCCAAGTACACAGCTACTGTACTGTGTAGTAAGCTGAGAATCATAACTGTTGAAATGACATTGAATGAACAAACTACGTACATGTATTTTGATAAACAGGCACATGCACATGTGGGTGCATGTCATCTGTACATGTATTCATGTTTTCTGACTCATCAGACATACTTGTTCTGATTCGTCTTTTATTGCAGATTGTATGCATTATGTTACCATTATACTGTACACGTATATTATTTTGTATCAATGGCAAAGGTATGGAATCAGAAAACAATATTGTGATGTCATAATCACACCAGCATCGTTTTTTTTTTTTAAATTATAATGTATGCTGTGTAAGTTTGCGTAGTTAAAACAAAATTCCTGTTTCCAATAATAATAGAAACATTTAGTAAAATATTTTGACCTTTTAACTTGTAAAATGATATTAAAACCCATTTGGAGCATAAACATGACAATTAATTGAAAAAAATGGTATTTATTCCACCAGTTTTGTAATGTGGTGCTTGCCCAATGGGAGACTTTGGAGAACCGGGCTTCAAGTCAACAGCACACACGCAAACAATGCGCGCACAATTGTGAGCGTGCACGCTTTGTTTTGCACGTGCGTGCACGTGTGCTGTTGACTTGAAGACCGGTTCTCCAAAGTCTCCCATTATCCCATATCACACATAACAGTCCCTGGACACTAAAAAGTGTACATGTATATTGTCAGGCTTTGTAATAGTAAGCCAGTGCGGACCTTTTCATCCAAGTCCAAGTCCTTGCCATCCGAGTTAGAGTTTTGCCAAGCGGTTCCAAGTCCCCAGGGTCAGAGTCCCAGGCTCAGATTGCCAGGGTCAGAGTTCCCAGGGTCAGAGTCCCCAGGGTCTGTGTCCCCAGGGTCTGTGTCCCCAGGGTCAGAGTCCCCAGGGTCAGAGTCCCCAGGGTCTGTGTCCCCAGGGTCAGAGTCCCCAGGGTCTGTGTCCCCAGGGTCAGAGTTCCCAGGGTCAGAGTCCCCAGGGTCAGAGTCCCCAGGGTCTGTCCCCAGGGTCTGTGTCCCCAGGGTCAGAGTTCCCAGGGTCAGAGTCCCCAGGGTCAGAGTCCCCAGGGTCTGTGTCCCCAGGGTCAGAGTTCCCGGGGTCAGAGTCCCCAGGGTCAGAGTTCCCAGGGTCCGAGTCCCCAGAGTCAGAGTCTGAGTCCTTTTATGAATAATTCAAGCGGTGGTCTCAGTGGCACCAATACATAAATATAAATGGCAGGCATGACAATTGAGCTAAAAATTTCACAGGTGTGTTTTATTCCAAGACAAATCAAATTATGACAGACCGCGGCTGTTCTATCAACTTTCGAATGTATGATAGTACCTTTAATCACAGATGATCTTTTTCCTATGCCACGTCACAATACATGTTCATGAAGGTTACATGAAAATAACAAAACAACTACTTTCCTGTGACTTGTTGGGGGAATTGCATGAAAATGACACTGCAGTGCATATAATGGCCAAATATGTTCAGATAAGAAAATATTGAAAATTACATAAATAAAAATTGATGCCTTAAAGGTAGTATCATACTTTGGTAAGAAACCAAAACAGAAATGTTCACAGATTTACGTATAACTTACAGGGTATGAAGATGGTGATGGTAGAAACATACCGTTAAAATGTTTCCGCCTGAAATGGTGTATTTATCCAGAAGTTAGTGAAACAACGACAAAAAATCTTTTTGATCTTTTAAAAGATGAAAAATGAAAGATAAAAGACTTAAGAAATACTGTGGCTGTTTTTCACTGTTTTCTCAAAAAGTGGGCACCGTATGGGACCAAAATTTTCACAGATGACTGTTATTGTATCCGTCTTATATTTTTGTCTATGAATATGTATTTCTTTGATAAAAACCCAAGTATGATACTACCTTTAAGGCCCTACATATTAGCAGAGTTGAGCATATCTCATTATACCAAATATACTCATGTCAACAAATGCTTTTTAAGACTAAATTAAAAACAATACTTGCCGATGCACACAAATATTTGCCCAACGATACCCAAAGATACTTGCCAATACCCACTTTTTTCAGCCCTGATACACAGGCCAGTTTGGCCAGAGTAAATAATGTAATGCCACTCCCTTCACAGCAAATACGATCAACTCCACGTACAGGCAGTGTGGGCCCTCCCTGTACATATACATGTAGTGTGGGCCTGATTGCCATCGCTATGTGTTATTTGATATACATGTATTCAAATGGCAGTATCACAGCCTAATTTTCACAGAAATGTGCATTTATTTTATGGAAACTGTACTTGCTTAACTTTTGAAAAGAAGTCGGAGATTTTTTGTTCCAAATGACAGCATTTCGTATCACAATTTGTCGAAAAAATGACAGGACTTGGAAAGTATATGGTTTTGCAGACTGGTACCCTGTGTGTTTTCGCTTATGCCAAATGAATTTCAAAACGTGGAACCAGATTACTATCAGATATTGTAGGACTAACACATCGCAAACAAACTTAACTATGCACATGTAATTTTCAGTGTCATGCTCAAAAAGGAACATTTCTCTTCATTCAGTCTGGATTTCATTTCAATTTTCATGGAAATTCCATGTTCATTAAAAAATGAAATTCAATACATTACAAATGAAGTAATTATGAATTTTGACTGCATGGCTTTGCAATTTTACCATTATTTGTTAACAATGTTTGTATTTTATTATGTACTTTATGAGTATTCAGTGCCCAATATATGTGCCCAATATAAGATAACAATTAATAGTTTCAATTATTTTTCTGCCAGTCAGAATATTTTTTCTTTTCTTTTTTATTTTGTTGTAACCAATTTCCGTATTTCTTTTAATCCTGCGTCTAAATGAAAACAAACTTACCATCTCAAATAAAAAAATCACTTAGTCAAATGTTGGTAAAATCCTGAAAAAAATCCCATTTTACCTTCCCTAAGTCCACCAGAGAGAATCCAAAGCCAAAATATGTCTCACCATGGCTACACAAATTGTCCCTCCACTAATGCCACCATACTTAAGAAAAAAACCTGGGGAGAACCATGCACACTGTATATTGGGTAAGCAAATATTAATGCCTACATTGTAGATTTATCAAACTGTTTATGACGAAGGATTGTAATTTTTAAGCAATAGCGCTTTTCACACTACAGTGCCTTTTACATGTATCAAAATGTTTCCGGGTAAGGGAGATTTATATTACTCCTATAAATTTCAACATGGGTCAATCACCACAAAATGAACAGTTAAACGCTTTCAATCCACCTCATAAGAAGGGTTAGTTTCAATATGGGTTGAGTGCTTGGGTCATCAAAATCTGCCAGTGTGAACAGGTCAGTCACTTTCACACAGGTCTGACCTTGTGCAACCTGGAGATCTTTTGTACATTGTGAAAAGGCCTTGTGACAATTTCATATCATTACCTGATACATGATACTGGAACCAGAGTGGAAGTTAATGTTTCATGACTTGGAAGATGTTCTCTTAGTATCATTCTCAGTATCATCGATGTCATTAGCAACTTTGCGTGCAGGGATGTCAGATACACTAGAAGTCATGTCAAAGGTCGTGTGCAGACAGTTTCGGATCTTACTGATAAGTCCATCTGGATCTAAGGTTGCAATCTTGGCACCTAGGTAAAACATAAACAACAAAACCAATAATAGTTAACAAATGTTTATCTTTTAAAAGTAAACTACCAGTAGTACAATGCCTCCTTTGAAAGGCAGAAAGTGTCTTAGTCATCAATATACATGTACATGTACATAATTACATGTATCATTATTACATTTGTTTACCCAGGGCATGCCAAACAGTTATAAACTGGTTTTCATTTGGGACCTGCATGAAATATTGAACAAGTTACTAACACATGCATGTATACATAATGTCATGAACAAGAAGAATATACAGATCCATCCAAATCTTTAAAAAAAAAAAGAGACTAATTAAGGACTCTTCTTACAGTCAAATCTATTTCAACTTTAACAACTTTAAGTATTAATATCTACAATCATAAACAGCCATAAAGAACCCAGGCCAATTTGACTGGAAACCTGGTACAAAATAAACCATTTGTTTGTAATAATGCAGTTTGGGAATCATTCCAACCATAGCAAATGACTCAGAATGCACTGCCAATCTAGTTTCACAAATCAGCATTAACAGAAACATTTTGAAGGGAAAATTCTAAGGCTTACTAAATTTATAATATGAATATGTACTGTCCACTTCAGTGCCTCTTTGCAAATATGTCACATGTCATTTTCACTTCAGGTAAAGCAGTTTTCCTTACATGAAGAGTACAAGTATAGCAATGGCCACTTGTGCACTTCAAAATGATTTGACCCATGTTTTCTAAGCAGTGTCATGGCTGTAAATTGTTTTTAAAAATGATATTCATATTAATGTTTTTATGCTACATGGATTAAATAACAAATGGAACAAATAAATCCATGTGGTTACAGTGGGATTATCAAAACAATTTGTATCTTTTCTCCTTTTTTTGCATTAGAAAATGCATTAGAAACAAAGGATGAGACAGGCACCAACTTTCTCTTAACAACATCATCTTAACAACATCACAAAAGATGTAACAGTATATTAAATTGCAAAACTTCACCAACCAGTATATGATAGAATTAATAGAAGTACACAACGGTATATATTTATCCACCATATTCCAAATGATGTCTATCGGACAATGGCGGTTTACCAAATGGAGACTCAGGCTCCGGCTGTCACTCATACATGTCATTTGCTGAAAATATAGGTTGTGGTTTTTTATTAAAGCTGAAGCTCTAATAAAACTAGAGAATCTACTTCCGAGCTGCAGCCAAAAGCCTCTACATGTATTTTGATACCTGTTATTTTAGAATGGGTTCACAACATGGAGATGGAGCCTGAGCCTGAGCCTCCATTTCGTAAACCCCCAATGTATGCACTTGACAGCAGGAATTCTAATAGATGAATATACACACACAATGGAAAAACTGATGTTGAAATGTTAATAACGTAAGACTTGCCTTTCAGACAGCTGACTGATATACATGCATGAGTCCTATTTATAGTGTAAACTACTTGTTTACAGTTTTGTTGTTTCTGTCATATTTTAGCAATATGTGTGTCAGGGAGGTTTAATAGCTACACCTGTCCAACAATGTAGATGCGTTATGTCATCTTTGTCCTAGACCTAGACCCATAGCTTTTGTTGTGTATTAAGCTATTAAGCCACTAAAGAAGGTTTAGTGAACAAATTCTATTGTTTTGTTTCACCCAATTGATAGGCTTAGTTGATGTTTATACATGTAAAAGCAAACAACATGCTCGACACACAGCTAGCTATCATTCTAAATACTCCCATGATCAACATTCTTAGGGGAAAATCTTGGCCATTTGTCCAGGGAAAATAGTATTAAAGGCGTGGCTGTCAAATTAAAAAAATTAAATAGTCCAATAACTGCTTCTCTCTTGCCAGGAGTAAATGGGTTCCTGTCAGGGTAATGTTGGATGTTATATGTGGATAAACAATTCACACTGACAAAGCATCTCAGTCTGAGTGATCGCCAATTCCAACCCTCAGTCTTTTTTCCCAAATAGGAGATAATTGGCACGTTCACACACACCCAAATAATCACAATTATTTGCAGCAAGATTTGAATCGCAATTCAACAACTTGTATTTTTTGTTTGTGGACGCAAATAATCACACCAATAGTGCAACTTTTTATAATGGCAATTATTTGCTGTTAGAAGAGTGTGCTATACAAAGTTCCTGTCACAGCATGTTCTGTGTAGGCCTTACTACCATTATTCCATTATAATGGAGATCAATGTATAATTAACTACCATATCTATTCAGTTTAACACACATATAACACTGGATGCAGGTCAACCTCAGGTCAGACTTTGAGAATCAGGCATGCACAATATGATTAAGAAAACATACCGGTGTGATTTGGGTCACAATTTGTCGGCCTGTGTGGACACGACATAAAATAATCGCGATATTTTAGTGTGTTTGAACGTGCCTAATGAGAGAATTAATGGGCTACCACCAATTGTTATCATTGTATTCTCTACACAATTGTGAAGTGGTTTAGAACCCAAAGACCAGGGGGTAATAGTGCATAACGTTCACTGGAATTGCACTGCATGTACATTAGCAATGTTACATGCATTTGAAACAAGTCATGTGCCTACCTTGTTTGGATTGCCAGTGTATTCATTCTAGTAAACAGCCCACTACATGTATGCTAATAACCCCGCACACGTTCAATTAGTCTGCGGAAGAATCCAGGTTCTTTGTCCTTCTCTTCATCAGACAATGTTTCTTCTGTTTGTGATTCTAAGTTAAAGAAACAAATGACAAGGATAGTTGCTTCAGCAATGAAAATCTCATGTGCAAATTCTACCTACAAGTACCGGTACTACAAGGTGTGGTCAAAAATGAAGCAAAGTCAAGTTTTTGAATTATAAAGAAAGTCTAAGCAATGAAAATGACTACCGGTAGGCGGTAACCTTACAGGTTAAGAATTGTTTTGCGTTGTCACTAATGTTAACAATCAGAAACAAGGTTTGACAGTGCATATGAAATCTTCATCAATGTCTCCTAGATGATTATAAGGGTACCGGTATTAGCCGCTTTCCAAAGGGAAATTAAACGCTTCAATTCACTTGGCAGGAAAGTGAAACAATGTTCTGTTTTACATTTAGTGTGTCTGGCCTTAGTGTTTCAGTACTAGGAACTCCAGAAAATCACAAATAACTAATACTTAACTGGGGCATAATCATAATCATCTAAGAGAAACATTATTTTCATAAAGAAAATGTTTTCATCATGAGAATTAAAATCATGGAGCTACTTGTCCTATGTTTTGTTTTTACAATTAGGACTACTGAGAGGATTATTGGAAAGGGGGAGGTTACAAGGGCAACACTGCTAACATGAACTGATTAGGAAACCTGAAGCTAAAGGTTCATGAATGAATCACCAATGGTTGAATATTGGAAATGTATTATCACTCCTTAGGAGATACACCCAAATGTTCATAGAAGACGAAAAGCCCAAATGGCTCAAACAACCATTGCACCTGCAAGCAACTGGATACAAAGGTCAAGATTATTTTCAGATGCCTGCCTGTTTCTACATATGCCCTGTAAGATTCAAGTATTGTGGATGTGGACTACAGTAGCCATGGATAAAGGTCAGCAATTCATGGCAAATTAACAGATAAAAGATCAATCAGAAAAGGGAGTCTTGTGAAGCTGCACCATGCGGTTCTGTAGTAGAAATAAGCAGCTGGTTGGCAGAAGTCTTTAAGAGTTTTGAGCATAGCTTTATAAGACAACTAGATGACGCACCCTTCTGTTTGTCTCAGTCTATGCACCTACATCTACTGCAACGGATGATGTTATCAACAACTTCTACGAGCAGCTACAACATGCGATTGATTCAAACAAAAAGAACTGTGACACACTTGTTGTGGCTGGTGACTTCAATGCAAAACTTGGAAACCAACGCATCCCTCTGGCCTCTTGTCTGGGACCCCATTCTACCTCGCAACCACATAGCACCTCGGCCTTACGTGAGATTGCACCTGCCACCGGTATTTATTCGTCACAGTTGAGAGAGTCTTTTGTTAAAAAGAAGCTACTCCCCAATATAAGAGCTGCCCGCGCTAAGCACGCCCAGTGCATTTTTGTGACCGGTATATTCACATCACGATGACAACTCAACTCTCTGCGGATATCTTGGAACTGCTCGACGGTCCGTCGGACCTCGAGCTCAGCGGCACCGTGGAACACACTCAACCGTCGGCTTCGTGCCCTCCTCCCGTGGCCCAAGCTGCAAAAAGAAAGGCTAAATCGTCGGGCGGGGTTACCCGGAATGAGTTTTCTTCTCTTCAGGAGCAGATGACTGCTATGGCCGAGGCCATGCAAACCTTGCAGTCCACGGTGCTCTCGTCGATGAACACCCCAAGCGCCAAGAAGCAGAAGACTGACCACGTACCAGTCGTCCATGCCGCGGGTTCTTCCAGCGATGAGTCTCAGGCAACAGATCAGCTGGTCAACAATCTTCTCCAACCTGGCGGTGAGGATAATTCCTCTTCCGAGGTGTTGTCTGCGATAGAGCAGTTTTATTCAGTGGATGACACCGGGTCCCCAATCGATGCTAAGCTGGCGGGTGTAATCAGCAAGCTCCTACGGAAGAAGCCGTCGGCTGACAAGGTTGCCGTAAAACTTAATAGTTTTAAGCGACCAGGCAATGTCCCGGAACTGGACTGCACCAGAGTGAATCCAGAAATCTGCTGAAGAAGAAGCCTGCTGAGAGTAGACAACAGTCTACGCCCAAGTAGAGCGGTGAGTGAACACCAATGTGATAACACTCCATGTAATGGTATTGTGATTAATCGGGCAGGTAAACTCGCACATAATGTAGCCAAATGGCGCGAGATAACGTCTGATAAATGGGTACTGGACGCAGTCCAGCACTATCATATTGAATTCCTTTCAATGCCATACCAGTCACGCATTCCAAAGGAATTTCCCTTTGCGACCAAAGATGCTGATGTCATAGACTCAGAAATTGCCAAAATGCTCGAAAAAGGAGCCATTGTCAAAGCGACCCACATTTCTGGTGAATTTGTTTCCAACATTTTCACGAGACCTAAAAAAGATGGTTCGGCCCGCCCGATCATAAACCTGAAAGGGCTTAACTCCTTTGTGGCTTATTTCCACTTCAAAATGGAAACTATCCGCACGGCAATTCAACTGATACGGCCCAATTGTTATATGGCCTCTATAGATCTTAAAGACGCATATTTTGCAGTGCCTATAGCCTTTGAGCATAGGAAATATCTGCGGTTCACTTGGCGTGACATGTTATACGAGTTTACCTGCCTCCCATTTGGCTTATCATGTGCCCCTCGTGTGTTTACTAAAGTCATGAAACCACTTATTGCCACTCTGAGGCGACGGGGCCATGAATCCTAAGATTATATTGATGATTCACTTCTGATCGGTAGAACAGTTCAAGAATGCATTGATAATGTTTACAGCCGAATAGCACTCACTAGAGAGCTAGGATTAACATTGAATGACAAAAAATCTGTCACTTAGCCCACGAAACAAATCGATTTCTTGGGGTTTCATTTGGATTCAGAATTAATGACGATCTCGCTCCCCGCTACCAAGGTACAAAGTACCGTTGCCTCCATTAATAAACTCTTACAAAAACCATCTCCAAGTATTCAAGATGTTGCTAGGGTGATTGGACTCCTAGTTTCATGTGAGCTAGCGGTACCATATGGACCTTTGTTCCGACGAACCATTGAAAATGAGAAAAACCTAGCACTGTCAGAACACGGTGGCAATTTTGACGCCCGAATGAACATTTCTAAAGGCGCAGCCTCAGACTTACATTGGTGGATCAAGGAAATTCCAGGGGCTTGTGCCCCTATGCATAGGCATGAGCCAGATTATGTAATCGAAACTGAAGCATCCACAATGGGCTGGGGTGCACATCTAGGTGGTTACACCACTGGTGGATGATGGTCCAAGGATGAGGCCGTTCATCACATTAACTGGCTTGAATTGAAGGCCTGCTTATTAGCATTACAATCGCTTTTCTCGGGGAAACGTGGAATTTCAATTCATCTGAAATCTGACAATGCAACCGCAGTTGCTCACCTGCAACATTTTGGTGGCTCAAAATTTGCCTCACTCAATGCATTGGCCAGGGAAATTTGGGGGTGGTGCATGACCAGGGAAATCTGGCTCAGCTCCACATACCTGCCGGTGTACAAAACACAATGGCAGACTCCGCATCTCGACACTTTCGAGATGATCTAGAATGGAAACTCAACCCTGAACATTTTTCGAAGATCACATCAATGTTACTACAGCCTGACATTGACCTCTTCGCATCCAGGCTAAATTACCAATTGTTACCTTACGTAGCTTGGCAGGCAGATCCAGAGTCAGCTCACACTGACGCATTCACCCTAAATTGGGCAGTATATAACTGCTTTTATGCATTTCCTCCATTTTGCCTAATAAACAGAGTGCTCACTAAAATCGAACATGATGAAGCTTTCGGTATACTGATAGCACCACTATGGCATACGCAACCTTGGTTTCCGACTATGCTTAAATTGCTAGTCGGAACCCCGCTCATATTGCCTATTCACTCCAACGTTCTTTTACTGCCCTTCTGGAACAGGCTACATCCAATGAAGGATCACCTGAGGCTGACAGCATGCCTCTTGTCAGGGACGCGCTCCGACACCAAGGCATATCAGGAGCAACTTCCAAGCTTATCCTTGCTTCATGGCGACCGAGCACAAGAAAGTGCTATGAATCCGCGCTCAGGCAGTGGACTCTCTTCTGCTCTCGGACAGAAACTCATCCGATTCAAACAGCTCTGATCACTGTTCTCAACTTCCTGACACAGCAATTCCTGTAGGGCAGCCAATACGCCTTTTTCACGGCGCATCCATTTTTGTCACCTTCCCTGTATCCCCTTTGGAAAAGACAACACGAATTCCCAACAAGAAAACGGGTACCAGACTATTTCGAATCCAAGCCTCGGTTTGGTTACACTGCTTTGAATGGGGACGGATGCACCGTGAATAAGGTCTATACAGCAGCCTGAACACCACGAGAAGTGCTTTGTCGGCAATTATCCCGACCATTGACGGTGCTACGATAGGAGCCCACTCTCTGGTGAAGAGACTGATGAAGGGGGTTTTCAACCTAAGACCGCCGAAGGCCCGGTACACACATACATGGGATGTGGCGATAGTTCTGAACTATCTACGAACACTAGGGCCTAACGAAGGTCTTTCACTTAAGAACATCACCATGAAATTGGTACTTCTTGTTGCCCTTACGTCAGGTCAACGCTGTCAGACTTTGTCTTTAATGAATCTGAACTCTGTCCGAGTAAGAACAAATTATGTTGATTTCATTATTGAACCTGTTACTAAAACGAGTAAAGTTGGTAAACCTCGAACAAGAGTAAACCTAATTGCATACCCACATGATATTGTTTTATGTGTTATAACGACCTTGAAAGTCTACCTTGATAAGACAAGGCACATCAGAGGTAGAGAAAGGAGGCTTTTTATTAGTTATGTACCACCCCACAAAGCAGTGGGACCTCAGACTATAGGCAGATGGATTAAGTTAACCCTCTCAGAGAGTGGGATTAGGACGGAGAAGTTTACCGCCCATAGTACACGCTCAGCATCATGCAGTGCAGCATCTAGGATGGGCGTACCAATAGAAACAATTATGAAAGCAGCAGGATGGTGCAGATCATCTACATTTGCACGGTACTATGATAAACCTATCGATGATAAATGTACACATAACGACTTTGCGGAAAGTGTCCTTGGCCATTCGGCTGCAGTTTAATTATACATGTAATTGTATGTCTATCCGTGTGAACAGCTTGTGAAACAAATAAACTGTGTTTCGCTACTGAACTTTGCTTCCTTTGCTACTGGGTCTGTTGATTTTACAGTATGCTCCAAACATCTCACGTAAGGCCGAGGTGCTATGTGGTTGCGAGGTAGAATTTAAAATTAAACGAAATAAATGAAATGTAATTGAAGTTTAATTATGATTCTACCGAGAAACCACTAGCACTGAAGGACTTACGTACACCCCCCTCTACTATTTGCTCTTACTCTACAGTCTGTAACTGGAGAGGTTTTCCCTCCCTATCATTACTGCAAATTCAACTATCTACAAAAATGCCCTGGGCGTGCTTAGCGCGGGCAGCTCTTATATTGGGGAGTAGCTTCTTTTTAACAAAAGACTCTCTCAACTGTGACGAATAAATACCGGTGGCAGGTGCAATCTCACGTAAGTCCTTCAGTGCTAGTGGTTTCTCGGTAGAATCATAATTAAACTTCAATTACATTTCATTTATTTCGTTTAATTTTAAATTAATGGCAACAGAATCTCAAGAGGAGACATACTGGTTGATTTTTGCATGGATAACAACCTCACTGCCGCACACTCCTGGTTTCCCAAACGATCATCCCATAAGGTCACTTGGATAAGCAGGGCAGGTAACGCAAGAAACACTATTGATCACATCCTCATTTGCACAGAAGCAAGGAATCACCTGACTGACTGCTGTTCCTTAAGTGCTTGCATTGACACTGACCATCGGTTAGTAATCTGCAACCTGAAGTGGAAATTCCGTTGTAATACTACTGTACGTGGACTGCGTTCCAAACGTCCAAACATTGAAGCCCTGAAGTCGAAACAAACGTCTGAAGTCTTTCGTCAGCTGGTTCGATCCCGTGTCACCCAAGGCGACACTCTTGAAGCTATGGCATCTGTCATACACAAAGCATCTCTTGAGACCTGCGGTACAAATACATGCCAGAAGAAACAGCTGTATCTGTCTGAACCAACCCTTCATCTAATTCAGCGTAAGAAGGCGGCCGTCGGCACCCAAGAATTTACAGGTCTGAGAAAGGGGGTCAAACGCGCATGCAAGAAAGATCTCAACGAATGGTTGGAAATACATATCAACACAATGAACCAAGCACACCAGAACCATGACTGCAGAACCATGTTCAAAACTGCTGATGTTCTTCTTTAGAAAACAAGCGTGCCTATGGTTAATATCAAAGATGCCAACGGTCTGGTATTGGAGACAGTTGAAGAAGAAATACAGCGTTAGCATGAGTATGCTGAAGTTCTATTTGACTCTAACCGACCACGTCCATCCTAGCACACAACTGAGGTTGAACTGAATCCCCCTTCACTGGAAGAGACTAAGAAAGCCGTACAGGGATTACAAAATCACAAGGCCCCTGGAGTTGATTGTGTCACATCTGAAGCTCTCAAAGCTGCGGTACAGAACCCAAAGGTTCTCATAGCTCTTCATCAGGCGGTGTGTAACATCTGGAACTCTGGGAAATGGCCACCAACAATGACAAAGTCGGTGTACATCGCATTGCACAAAAAAAGTGATTGAGGCTTGTGCAGCAACTACAGAACACTTGCACTAATCAGCCATGCTAGCAAAATCAATCTGAATGTGATACAACGCAGACTGGAAAAAACTGCCAACGTCAAAGTGAGCGACACCCAATGTGGTTTTGTAAGCGGTAAGGGCACAACTAATGGAATCTTTCTTCTGAAAGGTGTGGCAGAATCGCACTATGCAGGAAAATGCCCTCTCCATCTGGTCTTTGTTGACTTTAAGAAGGTGTTTGATTCAGTCAACCACGCACTTGATGATGAAGCCATGATGTAGACATCCACCACGATCACTCCCACTGACTTATCGCCCAGGTTGTAAAGGGATCTTGCAGATGGTTTGTAAGTAATCTTGAACTTTTATCTTGGGTTCTGAATTTGATGGTGAGATGGTGAAGTAAGTGGTTCTTATGTGTGACTGCTCTTGAATGCAAGTTGATGATATCATTGTTCTTGTCTAATAGATGGTGGTCTTATGCCACCAGTGATTGGTAGATGGTCAAATGGTGTAGATTGAATACACCCAGACACAAGGTGCATTGTGTTTTAGTGGTGTTGAATTTATGTCTCAAATTATGAAAGTGTGTGCTGCTAAGAGATGTGAGTTCCATTGAAAGTTCCCTTTCAATAGATTGTAGTGATGTTCTTGTGTTCAAGAGTGCAATTTCATCAGCATACTTCTTGCAGTTAGTTGTCAGCAGATCAGTTGTGTACACATTGCACAGCGAGCTAGGGGGCCAAGACTGACCTTTGAGGCACACTGTTCTTCAGGAACTGTTTGCATGTCTTGTGTTTGCTTGAAATATGTTGGGTATTGTCCGCACAAGGAGCTTTCCTGGGCTTGATTGATAGGATAGATGTTACAACGTCTTTATGTGAGAAAGCTGCACAGAGGTGGTGCAGACAAGGCTGACTTGAGCTTTCTGTTGACATGTTTGGTGAATTCTACAATGGGATCTTTATATTATTGACCAGATTTTTGCGATATTGTTAGACAATGTATAGACAATATAATTGGTTTGCCCTTCACCGACGTGGATGAGCACTGTATACTCAGTGCTTGTGAGAGCACGTGAAAAAAAATCACATGCTGGCTCAGGTGGGATTCGAACCCACGACCTCCTGCAGTTAGTTATGTTAGTTATAGCAGTTATTGTGGACCATGCCTTTCTGCTGGAGTGGCTACATGAGATCAATGTCTTCAATTGTATCAGTCCATTTTTGTACTGTTTTTGGTCAAGTCGATCTGGTAGTGTTGATGCTACTTTTGAGGCTTCTGTGTGATTTGAGTTCTTGTGTTGTGCAAATAGAGGTATTCACCTGTAGTTATCATGCATCTGCATATTAAAGGCAACTATTTATCCACAATATGCAGTATTGTTGCTACCACTGGCGATGGGCTTGAAATTCTGCTCATTAATAATTCCATAAGATAAGGTTCTTGGAAGCCTAATATGTAATAAAATTACATTACCTTTTGGGCTAACAAAAGTGGCCAAACATCATACAAAAGCTTTGGGCTGGGGGACAATGGTGAGAGTAGTCTCATTTCCAGGGTGAGTACAGCCATGAAAAGCCCCAAACCACAGTGCCAAAATGAAAAAAAAAACCACAATAGCTATGAAAAATACAACAGGAGGAGAAATAGTGCATGTTTATCTATCCCCTGTCATGAAGGCAAGTTTTACTTGGGTATGCCTGCTGTCAATATCATCTGTGAAGGGTAACAACCACTCGGTGGATATAGGTCAACATTACATGTACTGATTGGTGAAAGTTTAACAACTTAACACGTTATTTGCCATAAATAGATGTCCAATATGTCCAACAATCAAAGACAACAATAAACAGTACAACAGAATACCTGAATACCTACCATCTGTAGTTTTAGCTGTACCATCAACAGTTCCGGATACTCCTGTCTCTTCCTCAGCAAATGCTAATAAAAGTGCCCTCTGTTTATTGGTTAGATTTCTGAAATTGAGACAAATTAAGTCAAACATTATTATAATAAAACCTGCCCAGTATTAAAAACAAAAGCATCATTTTTTCAGCAATAAATGTTCAACATAGTTTGCCCTTCAAGCACTGCACACTTGAGAGCTCTTAAAAAAAACTTAACTACTAAGCCCTATGTTGGTGGTGTCCCTAACACTGTGTTTACACTTGATACTGCGAGGGCAATCAGATCTAGTGAAGGCGATCAATGCACGATCAACGGGTGATCAACGATGAGTGTAAACGATCGCGCTATCAGAATAATAATAATAATAATTTATTGTTTAAAGACATTTACACTACATGGTGTCTGAACTGTCTGTACAAAAAAAATTCTTACACAAATATAAATATAAAAAGCGTTATTAAAAGAGTAAAAAGACTAGAATTACAAATGAAACACCTCTCAGGAAGGATTGGATCCGGTTCCAATCTCACGTGCAGGATCAATGTTTGAGTATAAACGCAACGCGGGATCGGATCCAGCAATTTACAGTGACAGCATCCGGTGCAAGCATGGTCAAGTGTGCAAAAACAATACACGCAGCAACGAAAATTAACATTCCTTGTTTGAGCATACCAGAATTATAAATCAGGCAATTCGTAGTGACAACAAGAAAGTTGCTACACAATGGCATAACTCACACTGGTACTTGTATTTTGATGTGCACATAGTGGTCTCCATATCCATAACCATTGACTCTGCTTATTCCCTTGCCTGGTAGCCGGATCCGTGTATGGGATTGGGTTCCTCCAGGGATCTGCCAACAAAACCAATCATCATTTTCTGTCATTGTCAACTCATCAATCACATTATCAAAATAAACAATTTGTGCACTGTATATATACAGGGTGTCTCAAAAAAAAAACTTAAAACTTTTAAAATGGCTGCCAAATAACAAAAATATATGATTTTTTTGGGGGAAAGGTTGATATGTATGGAAAGCCCATACACTCAACTTTCATAGCGTCACCGATTTCACAAAGAGCCACTGAAGTATCTAATGTGTGCATTTTTTCGATTTTGGTTTTATTATTGATTACTGATTGACTATTTGTTTGTAGATGTATATCTGCCTGTATACCAATTAACAAGGTTTTATTTTTTACATTTTCTCGTAAGATGTGGGGCTCTTCATGGTGTCGGTGACGATATGACACCCAGAAATTCATGCTTGGGTGAGCAATGCTCACTTTTGTATTAAAGGTAGTATCATACTTTGGTTTTTTCAAAGAAGTACAGATTCATAAGCACAAATATGAAGGAAGATACAGTAACAGTCATCTGTGAAAATTTCAGTCCCATAAGGTGCCCACTTTTTGAGAAAATTGTGAAGAACGGCCACAGTATTTCTTAAAGGGCGGCTGCAGTGCTTTTTTCACTCAGGTTATTTTATTGCCTTCATACAGAGAATATACTGACAAATAATGAATGGCAAGTCTCATTTTGGTTTCAAACCAGCATTTGGTTTTGCTTTGAATGGCTTTGTAAAACGGGGGATTTTCACGCATACTCATGTAGGGAACCAGCAGTCAAAATATAATGAAAAAACATAAGAAATGAAGAGGCAAACTTGACCTACAGAAATGGTTTGGTAAAAAAATTACACCACCAGTTGAGTGAAAGGAACATATTTGGCAAAATAAAACCATTGAGGAGGAAAAGGTCTGTCAGTAAACCTATAAAACAACTGCAACTTTTTGTGCACAAATAAATTGGGTTACTGCTCTCAGTTCCCCAGATGACATCACAGTTTTGCTCATGAATATGGAAATGCTAAAAAGCATACAAACCCCAAAACCTGTTTTTAACCCTGAATCAGTGTGAGGAAGTGGGTGAAAATTACAATCCCCATGTACAGTTTTTTTATTGGCACATGTTCAAGCCATAATATTCCCATTGTAGAGACTAGACCCTTTAAGTATTTTCTTTTTTATTTTTGATCTTTTAAAAGATCAAAAAGATTTTCGGTCGTTGTTTTACTAATTTCTGGATAAATACACCATTTCAGAAGGAAATATTTTAACGGTATGTTTCTACCAGCACCATCTTCATACCCTAAAAGTTATATGTAAATCTGTGAACATTTCTGTTTTGGTTTCTTACCAAAGTATGATACTACCTTTAAAAAGGCTATGGAAATTAGGTTGAGCAGGAATGGATCTTCCAATATTTTATTGTGAGGTAAGTCCTTGGAGCTTACGCAATTGAAAGTGATATGATAAATTCATGATCAATTGCGACCACTTTGGGTTTGCTGACAAAAGTTTATGGTTTAGTAAATCAAAATTGTATGCATGAGTGAACAGAAACTGCATTTATTATTGTAGCATTGTAACTGTCAGACCCTGGTATTTATGTGGTGTGTTCATAGGAGTCAGGAGGGAGTTGAGATAGGGTAGGACTTGTTGGGTGGATGGTATAAGGTTCAAGAGGACATTTGCCTCCCCCTCTCTCTCTTCCTGGGTGTGCTTATGCATCTTAACAATCCATATGCATTGATCTCCACTCCAAAATATCCAGACCACCTTCCCTTATTCCGAATTCTATCATTTCCCAAATAAAATTGCTATCACCCATTGGCCTGGAAAATCAGTAGCCAAATAATAAGAAGAAAAATTAGCACTTGTTCTAATTAGCTGTGTGCTAAATGAAATTTAAAGGCACTGTCAACATATCAATATTTACGATATACATGTATCGGTATCACATTCATATTGATATGTAGTCTTTACCGTTATCGATGACATTGAGGAATGATATCAATGATAAAATTATAATATCGGTAATATAACCTTAAGTTGGGGTATTCATAGATTTGATAGACAATGAAAGAACCCAAGCAACGTTGTTAAAAAATAAAAAGCAAAACCGAACCAAAGCTTTTAGAAATACCTAAAAACCTGGCTAAGTCTGTGTGAAAAAAACCCTGCAGTAATAGATTTGGAGCACTGCTCAGTTATTTCTGTTGGCAGCACCCAGAGACTGAACTAAGCTTGTTCGATATGACGATATTTATCGATATCGCAAAATTTGTTTCATATCGAAAATCGTATCGGGCCCCCTAAAAAATATTGAAATATTTGGATCACAAAAAAGGCCTCCCCCCAATCCCCAAGCTGAACTTTGGAAAGTCACCCCTGAGCCTTAGGGCTGGTAGGGATTGCTTGTAACATCAATAAACATCCATCTTTGTGCGACACGGCAAAACAAATTTCTTCTCTTAGATCATTTAGGTAAACAAAAATTACATACATTCTCAATTGACAATGGGCTACTCTCATACTTAAGAAAGGGAACTGCAATAGCTCAATTGGTAGAGCGCCTGTACAGTGTTCAGGAGGTCGGCGGTTCGAATTTCGCTTCAGTAAATTTCTCTTTGTTCACTTTTCAATGACTTTAAATTCAGTCAGTTTCCCTCATGGTTATTTGATGATCAAGATTGATTTTTAACAAAAGATGTATGTATATATATATCAAAGTGAAAAACAAAGGAATTTACCCAAGCCTGCACCATACCATTGGTAATGTAGTGAATTCCCCTAGTCACGGCATAAAATAGGCCCAAAATGTGGCCAGGTGTAATTGAACAATAAAGACTGCATGGTGCTCAGAAGATGCACGTTTTTGTTATTTTAATTTGACCACTGACGCGCGGCAACAACACGGGTGTGGACCAGCAAGCAGCCATTATCTTCTCCCCACTCTACCTTCATTGCTACTGCAGTGAGGTGGTCCTTTTTTACTAGTTCTGGCGAAGACAGCTCTTCTTCTTCTTACTTTCCCTGGCCGGTGTGGCAGGTTTTGAAACTGACTCGGTGGCGTTTGCCCCTCACAGCTGAAGAACCTGCACCATCGGTTAGGACTGTAAGTGTTTAATTAATTATATATAGCCTAGAAGTTACAGGCATTTATTTATTAAGCCTCGGCAGTTGCGAGCATTTTCCCTACAATTATTAAAAGACTTAGTGGCCTTTTAGTTCATTTTCCTTTCTGTAAAAACCACTAAAGTAACTACAGTCTAACGACAATAAGAAATGATATTTACAATATACATTAGTGCCAACTTACATTAAGATGAATACTATCATAGATGCCTTTAATTTTAAGGCTGCCCCCTAGTGAAGCTTGAGTAAAGCTGACTGTCACATCAGAATGAACATCAGCCCCATCTCGTCTGAATGTCTGGCTGCGGGCTACACGAAATGTAATGAAGAGTTCTCGACTACCAACTGGCATCCGAACTGTCTGACCATCCTCAACACCTATAGCAAATATAATTCAACATGTTCAATCAGGTTAATCCTTCAAACATAAAATCAACAAAAACACATCCCATGCTGCTATGATTTAGTACATTTAAGAATCCAATCATAACTCAAATAAGATTTGAATAACCTTCGCATCAAGTTTGCTCTAGCATGAGTGATAACATTTCACACAGCATGCAAATTGTATAGTGTGTATTTGATAAAACCACATGATAAAACACACAATGGTTGTGAACTGTTTGTAGCAGTGCGCATACCAGTGCCTGAAACACATGTCAGAACAGTCAGATATTAAGGAAAGTAGATTGCAGTCATACAACATATAGGAGATATATGTCTTTCGTCAGTTTGTTGGTATACATGTACATGTATCGTCAGCTTTTCATGAAGAGCCACTGCGTTGAAACAGTTTTCAGAAAATCGGCTTTGAAGTTTGTTCCTTTTTATATTTCGCCCATTTTTAGAGGACATGTTGATAAATTTTCCATACCGGTTTCAAGCTGAAGACTTTCACTTATTTTTCGTACTAATTAAGAGTTGATAGACTTTTTAATTGCGGAGTAATTCACGTTAAAAGAAATTCGCCCCTTCGTGAAAACTTCTTCAACAGACAAATTGGCTGTGATCCAAAAAGCTAAAAATAGCATGTGCGCACCCGCACTTGAATTCGCCTCTTCGTGAAAATGAACATGTGCCTACGCACTGAAAGTGCCCCCATGGAACAACGTGCATTTTTGATAAATTTGCCCCTTCGTGAAAAACATGAAATAGCACTTTGGTGAAATTCGCCCTTTATTGATGTTCATGATCTTAAAGGTAGTATCATACTTTGGCATGTGTTTGGTAAGACAACGAAACAGAAATGTTCACAGATTTACATATAACTTTAAGATGGTGGTGGTAGAAACGTACCGTTAACATTTTTTCGCCTAAAATTGTGTATTTATCCAGGAAAGAGTAAAACAACAACCGAAAATCTGTTTGATCTTTTAAAAGATCAAAAATAAAAGAGAAAAGACTTAAGAAATATTGTGGCCGTTTTACACTGTTTTCTCAAAAAGTGGGCACCGTATGGGACTGAAATTTTCACAGATGGCTATAACTGTATCGTCCTTGATATTTTTGCCCACGATGAATCTGTATTTCTTAGACAAAAACCAAAGTATGATATTACCTTTAATGGGTCGTATGTATAAAAACTAGTATTTGCTTTTTGCTTCCGGCGGAAGAATTGGCAAAACAAAATCTCATCAAATACGCCCAAATGAAGACGAATTAAAAATTGTTTAATGTGCATTAATTTAAATGTCCAAATTTCATATTCTGGGTAATGACATATTTTAAGAGTTTTAAGATTTTTGGATCTTTTTTTTGTAATTGTTAATTGCTGCTGTTTAATTGCTGTTTAATTAATCTGTAAATTAATGTTTACAGTAGTTTTAGTGTTTTATCTAGTGTCTACTTTTATGGAAAGCACCCTGGAGCACGATTTTCTCATGGACGGGCGCTATATAAATTTTAACTTATTATTATTATTATTATCATCATATTAATTTTAGTCCGGAGACTTTGCAGACAGACAACTTTGAGGGCTGGCCTAAATATGTGCATTTTTTCAATGACTGTATTACAAGGAGTCACGTTCTCTCAAGCAGTCAGTATGTGACACTACAGAATAACAAGTTATACTCACCAGCTGGTACAGGAACAGTGACTTTCTTACGCTGCATCATTGTCCCTGCACCTCTACATGTCATACATGGGACTGTAATGATAACACGACTACCTCTACATTGCCTGCATGTTGTACGCATAACAAAGGGCCCAGTGTTGATGGTTTCCTGCAGGGAATATAAATATGAAGTTCATTCTTATTAATGTTGCGTCTCTGAAACATATTTAGAGGACCTCCATTATTAGACTTAACAACTTTGACCAACACAAATTTCCCCTGAGGCTTTGGAGGCCATACATAAAGTATGTTCACACGAAGGAAGGAGGGGGGGGGGGGTGGTTACTATACCTCCAAAATATTCATGACCTAGAGTCAAATCTTAATTGGTCAATTCACCAGCATAAGCCAGTGGATATACTGGTATTTGCTGAGCACCAAGGAGTAGTGCAACAATGTTTGAAATTCCAAGCCCAAGCACAATGTACGATTTGATGATTAACATGTACACCCATGCCCCTCCAAAATTCCACATTTTGAATCAATAGAAAAAAAGCTTCTAAATTTTTCATTTACAATAATAACAACATAATTCTGGACAACACACCCATCAAAATAATAAAAATAAACATAAAAAAACTTTAAAATTCCACATTTTGAAACAATAGAAAAACTTCAACATTTTTCACTAATCAATTATGATGATGATTAAAACATTATATTGGACAACAGACCAATGGCCTGAAACTAAAGACCCGGTCCCACTGGCAGATGGACACAAAACGTATGCATTAAGGACACAGCGGACGAGCAAAATTTCTGGGGTGGCTCCATCCGTTTTCATCCGCTCCAGAAATGGACAAAATTGGCAAATTTGAAAAGAAAAGAATGGACGTGGGTAGTATGTAATGGGGATGTTAAACAGATATTCATCGGAAGCCTAGCGGATGAAAGAGGATGGAAGGGGGATTACAGCCCCGAAGGGATTACTGGAAATAATTGCGTAGCGGACGCATAGCGGAAAGAACAGAAGCATAGCGGATGAAGGGGATGCATCACGTACGTCCAGCGGAAACAAAGGGGCTGCCGCGCGAATGTATATCGGATGCAAACCATTCACTGCGCATCCGGGGGTATGAATTGCGTCTGCTCTGCGGATATAAAGGGATGCAGCATGAGCGCAGTAAAGCGGAAAGATGTGCTGACGGCTACATCTCTACTACATCTCGTTATTGAAGAAGGCTACATTGTTACATCTCTACTACTTCTTGTATCAACACCACGATGCGTCAGTCAGGCAAGAAAAGGAAGTCTGTGCCTACTCGTTCAAGCCCTGGCAAGGTGGAGAAGGCCAGAACCAGCACACCTCCTCCTGACAATGACTCTGATGGTGAAGCTGATGCTGCTGTGGTGGACCAGCCCAAGGTCCTCAAGCCCCTCAAAGCCCTGCTGCTGAAGGCCCTGATGTTCAAGCCCCTGAAGGCCCTGAACAAGCTCCTGAAGGCCCTGAACAAGCCCCTGAAGGACCTGAACAAGCTCCTGAAAGTCCTGATGCTCAAGCCCCTGAAGGCCCTGAACAAGCTCCTGAAGGCCCTGAACAAGCCCCTGAAGGCCCTGAACAAGCTCCTGAAGGCCCTGAACAAGCTCCTGAAGGCCCTGAACAAGCTCCTGAACAAGCTCCTGAAGGCCCTGAACAAGCTCCTGAAGGCCCTGAACAAGCCCCTGAAGGCCCTGAACAAGCTCCTGAAGGCCCTGAACAAGCTCCTGAAGGCCCTGAACAAGCTCCTGAAAGTCCTGATGCTCAAGCCGCTGAAGGCCCTGAACAAGCTCCTGAAGGCCCTGATGCTCAAGCCCCTGAAGGCCCTGAACAAGCTCCAGCCAGAGGGAGGAAGAGGCAAGGGAAGAAGAGGGGAGAGAGGAAACCATTTCCAAGGAACATGAGGATGATGTGCTGGAATGGCTGACGGAGAATGAGTACCTATGGAGAAAGGCCACAGACTGTACCGGGACACAAAGAAGAAGCAAGCAGCTTGGAGAGAAAAGGCAGAGAGCCTGGGGTACACTACAGAAGTACTCCTTGGATGGTGGAAGCGCATGCACTCCTGGTATGGGACGCCTCAAGAAATTCAGGCAGGCCGCCGTCAAGCTCACTGACTGGGAGAAGTACATCATGGCCAAGTGCAGTTTCCATGAGGGTGAGATCTGCCACCCAGGAGCAGCCCCTCTGAGACCCCTCTCCCTCAGAGAGCCCATAGAGTCAAGCCAGGAGCCACCTATTCTGTCCAGACAGGTGTCTTCAGAGGGCCACACAGCAGAGACCACCTCGACAGCTTCACTCCCCATGGTGCCGAACTTGGAGGATGACGCCCTGCTGTCACTAATAGAGGAACAAGCAGCAGCCACCAGAGGCCAACCCACCCCCATCTCCACCACCAGCTCCAAAGGACGCAGGCAGAGAGGCAGACTGAATGACAGGATGACAGTGTGCTGTTGGAGATCAGGGATACAATGAAGACCAGCACAGACTTCTCTCTCAGCTGGTCAACTTGGACATAGCATCCTCGGCACAGAAGCCCTTCATTGAGGGACCTGCCCGAGTACCAGGTGATGAAGCAGAAGATCACAGCACTTCTCCACAACCCTCAAGGCCCAGCTGAAGCTCGTCCTACCCAGTCCAGCACTGCGTTTACACTGAATCCGGCAATGGGGATTCAATCCTGCAAGGAGGATTGAAGCGAGATTAATGGCGAGTGTAAACGCGAGGGTGATCGGGATTCAATCCCCCTTTTTAATCGCCCTCTCGGCAAAGATTTAATCCGGCAATTGCAGGATTCAACCCAGCAATGTTTGAGTGTAAACGCAATTGCAGGATTCCATCCTGCAATCTGACAGGGCCACATCCTGTTTACAGAAAAACCCCGCGAAACATGTAAAAGGGACGCGTCGTGATCAGCTGTGTGTACAGTATTATGTTCTTATAGCTTCACAATGTCATGTATTAGGTCAAAGCTAGACAGAGCACACTGTCTACGATCTGAAGCAGGCTAGGCCGTGGCGATTTAATAGTGTAAACGTGGCGTCGATAATCCCCCTCTGTGGTTGCCCGATTGAATCCTCCTACTGTAGGTGGATTCAGTGTAAACGCAGTGTCAGCTCTCGGATACCAACCTTGACGTCCTGACCACACCACCACGTGCTGTACCCTCGAGGTCAAGCACCCCATTGCCGCGTACGACCAGCACTCAAGCCACAGTCACTGCCTAACGCCTCACAGCTGAGACCATGGACATGACTCAGAGTGACTCAGAATAGTTGTGATTGTGAACACTGGTGAGCAGCATAATAAAGTGTTGGCAAAAACTTAGAAAAAAATGGTTGAAACTTTGCATGCCCAACTATAATGATGGACCAAGAAATGTCACACATATGAACCTTTATTATCAATAACAATTAATTCAGTAATCAACACATTTTAAATCAAACAAAGCTGTTTATTAATGCCCTATTCATTGTAGGACACCACAACATACATGTACATTTAATAACAATAAACAACTACAAGTACCGTAAAGTTCCATGTATATGGAAAACTGCATCGCTCATTTTTCTCAGCTCATTTGTGATTTCTATTTCAATTGAGAATTTCAAATTTGAGAAAAATAAAAACAATGAATTACTCAATCCAACTCACAACTTTCAGGGATGTTTTGCCCGAGTTTGCAACAACCCGAAGTGCGTCAGTGTCACACAATGCTGCGTCACGCCATGCCGCAGAAAGCAGTACGGAGGCCTACATGATGTACTATCGTTAAGCATGCGGCGTGGCCTACATCCTGTCGTGCACACGTGCAAACAGTATTCGATCTCCACCATAGTAGACTTCCTCAGCAGTCTACATATTCAACTGACAATACATGTACATTCCCATTCCATATGCCTCAATTCCAGTCATGTATTTTTTGTGTGAGTGGACAATTTGTTGCAAGCGCTGCGTGTCCAACTATCATGATCATAACGTTCGACTCGATCCAAAGCTATTGGCATTTCCCTCGCACGAAATACTTTCACGTGGTCGCACCGGGCCGACGAATGCTGGTAAACTCGTACCAACTGTCGCCAACGAACTCGCACGCCGACCCGATCGTACGTCGTCCAACTCTGATACTCGTACACTGACCAACTCGTACGTACGCCGGCCAACCCGTACCGTACTCGTACACCATTTCTATTATTATGACTTTTCTCTGAAATTCAGGGATTCTGGTGTTTTTTTCCTGAAAATAACCAATCCCTCAAATAAAATCTCACGCAAAAAAAATCCCGATAAAAAAAAGACCAACCCCTCGAAGAAAAAATCCTGATTAATTACATGCGTACGAGTTGGTAATTAGCGTTCCGCGAGTTGGTTGCCGTACGGGTTTAGCGGCGTACAAGTTGGCTCAATGCACCTCAAATTGCGTGGAGCGAATTTTGTGATTGGCTAGACGATCTGCGCGCGCTTTACAAATTGTCATCTTACAATAAAACAAATCAAAATGGCGGTTCACGTTGCAATGAAACGCTGTCGCGAACTTGACGTTTTTACCCATGAGGATAAGGATATTTCCCAATGGAAACGTGACCATTGCTGATTAAAATAATGACTCCAGACACAGGTTTGATAATTTATTGAACAATCACGACATTCTTAAATGAAATATGTACGTCCGACTATGGTCCAACGATCGGACCGTCACGGACCGGAGCTTGCATGAATGCATGAACTGTAATGGAAATGCACATGTCCACTCGCCCGTCGTCCTGTGCACACAACCGTGTTTTCGCACGCTATTTTCGGTGTCTCTAGTCCAAACCCTAATCGATTTTTGCACTTCAGTTTTCCTTGGCCAATCGCAAGAGTTGGAAATATTAGATTTTTTAAATGGTATTTTTCATGAATCATTCGCTAAATTTTCAGTCAGACACCGTGCTAATTGGTTACCGTTGCTGCCGGTGCATCACATGATTTAACTAGGCGCTGTGCAATGATCACAACCCACACTCTCGAGACCGCCAGCGGGCTGTACCCATGTATACGGCGCACCCTCAATTTTTCATTTTTGCCGAGGTGAAAAAAAAAGGTGGAACTTAACAGTATAAAACAGCATAGTAATGCAGTGTTCTTATGACAAAAGTCTTATGCAACAGTCTCAAGGAAGCATCCATTCTAATCATCTATCATGCTGTCTTGCCACTCCACTGATCCAGCTGGGGAGTTCCAACAGTGTCTCAGGAGTTTGCGCTGCTTGTTCCCTTCATGTGAAGCTCTGTTGGGGCCTTGTACATCCACAGTGTCCATCAGGCTACGTCCTTGCCTCCATTCACCAGGCTCCATGTTCCCATTTTGTTGGCGGTCGACAAGTCTGTTCTGCAAAACTGGGTAGCGGGTGCGCATGAGATTGTGCAGAATGCAGTGCTCAAGCTTCCTCAAAGTCTCTGGGTCATGCTGCATGGTGGTGAGAAGTATCTGGAACCTGTTGGCTAGGATCCCAAAGGCGTTCTCCACAACCCGTCTTGCCCTGGACAGCCTGTAGTTGAAGATCCTCTCTTCACAGGTGAGGTATCTTGAACTGTACGGCTTCATGAGGGTTCTGAGGGAGAACACGTCATCACCAACGGTGAAGTAGGGCACATCTTGTGTGTCATTGGGAAGGGGGTCTGAACATGGAAAACCCATGATGAGGTTGCGTTCCAGTCCATCCTTGAGGTCACTTGCGTTGTATATCTGGACATCTGAAGCTGACCCATTGCCTGAAGCATCGATGTAGATGAACTCGTAGTCAGCATCAACCATGGCAAAGAGGATGATACTGAAGAAGCCCTTGTTGTTGTAATAGTGTTCCTTCGTTTTGAACGTGCGTAGTACCGTAGTACCGTAAAGACCTTGCCATTGCCCAATGAGAAGCTCTGCACAACAAGCTCCGCCCAATTCAGACGGTTGCATTCATTGAACATCATACATATTCATGTTATACAAATAGCTCTTTATGAAATGCAGAAAACCCCGTAATATATACCTGTGTAGTAAATACATGTACACAAAGTTTTACTCATGCGCAGAGCTGCAGCAATGTGCACCTGTAGCTGTATTACCGTATTGTAAACCTTCACTGTAGGCAAACTGTATTAAATGGTCCCCATTCAGCGCATTGCGGTACGAATAATGAAAAAGGAACTCCACTTGTGAATAGGCATTGAGCGCGTAAAAGAATGTCATTTGAATGAGGGTTGTGTGCCGTGGCTCTGTCGCGACCCTCATTTTATATAAAGGTATTAATAATATACAAAACAGTTTGTTGCTTAATGCTGTGCAAGTAATAATGTTTATTGTGCTATGCCAATGTATAATTTTTTTTAGTCCAAGAAATTAGATAACAAAGTAACAAAACAGTTATTTCGGTTTGCTGTAGCTGCCTTCAATACAAACGTCTCGTTCGATGAATACACTGAACTAAAAGCTGTTTCAGCATGAAAAGCATATGCACTCACTTTCGATATGGCATTTTTTCCTCTATCCTTTTAATTTCTGATGTTGATAAGTGTTCCTGAGAAATGTTTCGAATACGCGTGCACATTTTTCAACATATAAACAAATTGTCCTTAATTTCGATGGATACAAACAATAATTTAATATGTGTCTTCCAATGATATTTTCTGGACTTTTACTGTATTTTAGACTGACAATTGTTCATGCTGCAAATTCTTTTCCAATTCGTGTTTTGTTTCAACTTTGAAGACGGTCAAAACGTTTTGGCCGACTTTTCTTAACCATTGTCATACCGGTACTTTCCAACAGTTTCACTATCTGTAAAGAACAACTTATTACCGTCGTGCACAAAAATCGAAATGCACTATAGCTGACCGTAGCGTATCGCTTCTGGCTATGTACAGCCGACCTGAATACCATTAGGACACAGTACGTTATCTCATCTGAATGTGAACAGCCTTCCTGCATAGCATTAGCGCAGTACGTTATCTCATCTGAATGTGAACAGCAGACCTGAATATCATTAGGACTGTACGTTATCTCATCTGAATGAACCGCCTATAGCTCAATTCAGACAGTTGCATTCATTAAACATCATACATATTTATGTAGTTATACTATATTATTTATATTTATATTTTTGGCATACTAGCAGAAACCCAGTGCAGTTATATTGCAAAGTATAATAGTCGACCTAAGAGCAGGAGTAAACCTTCACTGTACTGTTTGGTCCCCATCCCATTGCTCGTACATTGCAGTATACGAACAATGAAATAGGAACGCCGCTTGTGAATAGGCTTTGAGCACGTAAAAGAATGTCATTTGAATGAGGGTTGTGTGGCGTGTATGTCGACGCCACTATTCGTACCAGTATTTGAGAAAGGCATAGCTACATGTAGGCTACTTACAATCAAACCGTAGGCTGTTCACATTCAGATGAGATAACATACTGCTCTAATGCTATTCAGGAAGGCTGTTCACATTCAGATGAGATAAGGTACTGGTCTGATGATATTCAGGTCTGCTGTTCGCATTCAGATGAGACACGGTACTGTCCTAATGCTATTCAGGTCTGCTGTTCACATTCATATGAGATACGGTACTGTGCTAATGTTATTCAGGTCTGCTGTTCACATTCATATGAGATACAGTACTGCCCTAATGATATTAAGGAAGGCTGTTCACATTGAGGTGAGATAACATACTGCCCTAATTATATTCAGGAAGGCTGTTCACATTCAGATGAGATAACGTACTGGCCTGATGCTATTCAGGAAGGCTGTTCACATTCAGATGAGATAACGTACTGCCCTAATGCTATTCAGGGGTGCGTTCCGCTTGCGCGAACATGTCTCAACGTTTGCGGCAACGTTTGCGTACAACCGGAACCGATTGTGAGCGCGCGTGGAACACAACGGTAAAATGGCGGTGTCCAGTCGTAACCAAGATGGCGTCGAATGCCTGCAGCGTCCAAAATAATTGATGAAATTTCTGATAGTACTTGTACTGCAGCATATAATTAAGTACCAATTATCTATGGTGCAATTTGTGAAGTACTTGATAAATTTTCAATCTTAAAAACTGCAGTTTTTACTTTCGTCCCAAAAAAAATTACGTCGTCTGCTTACCGTTCTGCCATCTTGGAAATATCGACCATTTTTAAATGACACGCGAACATTCGCGAACATCTCAGAAATATGTTCGCCGACTGTTGCTAACACCCGCCAACGTTAGCGGCGCACAAGTCGTTCCACCCGAAATTGTTTACAAACGTTGGCAAACGGTGGCAACGTTCGCGCAAGCGGAACGCACCCCAGGTCTGCTGATCACATTCAGATGAGATAGCGTACTGCCCTAATTATATTCAGGAAGGCTGTTCACATTCAGATGAGATAACGTACTGGCCTGATGCTATTCAGGAAGGCTGTTCACATTCAGATGAGATAACGTACTGGCCTGATGCTATTCAGGTCTGCTGTTCACATTCAGATGAGATAACGTACTGGCCTGATGCTATTCAGGTCTGCTGTTCACATTCAGATGAGATAATGTACTGGCCTGATGCTATTCAGGTCTGCTGTTCACATTCAGATGAGATAACGTACTGGCCTGATGCTATTCAGGTCTGCTGTTCACATTCAGATGAGATAACGTACTGGCCTGATGCTATTCAGGTCTGCTGTTCACATTCAGATGAGATAACGTACTGGCCTGATGCTATTCAGGTCTGCTGTTCACATTCAGATGAGATAACGTACTGGCCTGATGCTATTCAGGTCTGCTGATCACATTCAGATGAGATAACGTACTGCCCTAATGATATTCAGGTCTGCTGTGACAGTCATACATTTCCGTCAGAAACAAAACACGAATTGGAGAAAGAATTTGCAGCATGAAATTCTTTCAGTCTAAAATACAGTAAAAGTCCAGAAAATAGCATTGGAAGACCCAAATCAATTTTTTGTTTGTCTCCATCGAAATTAAGGACAATTTGTTTATATGTTGAAAAATGTGCACGCGTATTCGTAGTCTCAAGAACACTTATCAACATCAGAAATTAATAGGATATACAAAATAAATGCCATATCGAAAGTGAGTGCATATGCTTTCCTGGCTGAAACAGCTTTCAGTTCAGTGTATTCATCGAACGAGACGTTTGAAAGCAGCTACAGCAAACCAAAATAACTGTTTTGTTACTTCATAATATCTAATTTCTTGGACTCAAAAAAATATACATTGGCATAGCACAATAAACATTATTACTTGCACAGCATTAAGCAACAAACTGTTTTAGGGTCGCGACAGAGCCTAGCTACGGCACACAACCCTCATTCAAATGACATTCTTTTACGCGCTCAATGCCTATTCACAAGTGGAGTTCCTTTTTCATTATTCGTACCGCAATGCGCCGAATGGGGACCATTTAATACAGTTTGCCTACAGTGAAGGTTTACAATAAGGTTATACAGCTACAGGTGCACATTGCTGCAGCTCTGCGCATGAGTAAAACTTTGTGTACATGTATTTACTACACAGGTATATATTACGGGGTTTTCTGCCTTTCATAAAGAGCTATTTGTATAACATGAATATGTATGATGTCCAATGAATGCAACCGTCTGAATTGGGAGGAGCTTGTTGTACAGAGCTTCTCATTGGGCAATGGCAAAATCTTAATACGGTACTGTGCACGTTCAAAATGAAGGAACACTACTAAGTGGAACCTGAGTTGGCTGCAGCTTTGCAGGCCACGTGTTTCCCATCTATGGCTCCAACGGTGTGGGGAAAGTTCCACCTCTGATACCAATCTTCTGCAAGTTGTCTCCAGCCTTGTTCAGTGGTGGGGCACCTGAGGAGCTCGACCACGTATTCTTCAACGATGGCCTCTACCACTTCTCTGACGACTTTGCTGATGCTGTTGTGTGGCACCCTCCATGCATACTGCATGTTTCTGTATGTGGTTCCAGAGGCCAGGTGCCGCACAGTCAGTGCCACCTTCAGTTCAGGGTCCAGGTTGGGACGGAAGTTGGTGCTAGGCTTGGTCAACCTGGGTCTCAGACGCTCTACAAGTTCGTCAAACATGGCTGGTGGCATCCTCATGTCATGAAGTGATAGAATGCACGAGGGTCTTCATTCCTCAGCTCCACCATCAACTGGTCATACAGTCCAAACTCCATTGTTCTCAAGATCAATCCTCGGACCCACACAGCTCTTGGACGTCTCCTTCTTCTCCTTCTGTCTAAACCTTGAAACAGTCTGAACAGGTTGTGGTTCTGCTGTTGAATGAGTGCAGCTATCATATGGACTCTGTGATCATCCATGGTGGAGAACAATTGATGATATTGAAGAATAAGACCAAGGGTGATGAGGTCTGTACAGCATGGCTGCTCGACTCATACTGAGATCAAGATGATTTTCTCACCCTTTTTATACAAAATATTGGTTGTCCGCTAGGTGTCCTTCTACATACTCTAGCCATACTCTATACATCCTAAATACATCCCAGATACAAGCGCTTTGTCCGTTTTGAATACTTTATAGTATACGAAATGCATATGCTTACATCCTTTCTATTTCCATGCTACTAACGATGTATAGTTCCATGTTCCCTGTGTCTTTCCTCCCTCTTTCCCTTTTCAGCTGCAGTAAATGTGAGTTGCGAGGATGCCCAGAGGATGCTTAGAGGATACAGCGGACGTTTAACGGATGTTAAGGACATAGAACGCTTATTGCTCGTATATGTCGCAGAATTGCATCGTACACGGCGAAAAGTTCATCCGTTCTAAAAGTTTTGTGCAGCTCAAAACTTTTTGCGCGGATGAAATCACAATGGACGGATGCTCGATGGATAGAGCGTATGAAACACGTATGCAATGAGTACACAACGGATGCATAGCGTTTTCCAACGGATGGCAAGATTATTTTTTACGTTTTACATCCTCTTTGCATCCGTATGTACAGTGTGTATGACATTAAAAGAAATTGGGCTTTAAGCAAATACTAAAAAACTTTAACATTTCACGCAGCATATCCTGTCTAGATAGACACATTATACAGACTGGAATGTCAATATCCAGTTCTTTTTATAATCCCATCATTTAATACAGAATTGACAGTATTATAAGCCTTTTGATCTGTACTTCCTTTATGAACAAACCTAAATTTGAGCTCATTTACACATGCATTTTTTATCCATTACCAACCTTTGACCCCAACTTCTAACTGAAGTTTGGGTACATCGGTGTTAGTCATAACAAATGTTTCAAAATCATGACCAAGAAATTGTTAATGCATGGCTTCACATAATCCAATCATCAAGCCAATCATCACCATTCATCAATCACAGCCAGCCGTGGACAAGTACATGACCTTACAAAGCTTTTACATATTTCAGCAATATTGATGCCTACGTGAACATGTACTTACCTGTCCAGTTCCATTACATCGATGACATTTGGTTGTTTTGGTGCCAGGTTCAGCTCTATTACCTTTACATCTCTCACATGTATCTTCCATAGAAACAGTAACTTCTTTATTAACACCCCGTGCAGCTTCACTGAATGTCAAATCCATCATCACCTGAAATCAATCATTGAAAAACAAAACTTAATCATCAAATAACCACAAGGGAAACTGACTGAATATTCAAGTCATTGAAAGGTGAATAAAGAAAAATTTACTGGAGCGGGATTCAAACCGGCGACCTCCTGCATACTGTACAGGCACTCTACCAACTGAGCTATCCAGCCCTACTTTGGTGGTCACCCCAATAGTCAATTATCACTCAAAGAGGAAGCCGTGTCCTCTTTGAATGATCCCCCATGTGCCGTTCTCAGGTTGTAGCATTGCTACGAGTATCGATAAAATTATCCTGGGATATAGCGGTGTGTGCGTGGTAGGCCTGGGCGATTAACTCGATTAATCGAATTATATTCCTGTGTCGATTACTCGATTAGTAAATTCTGAACTACTCGATTAATCATGCCAGCGCGATTAGTGCCTTAGAGTTGCGATTAATTCCATGAGTTACTACTATTCTCAGTTCGATCAATAGCCATGCCGTGTGTGTTGCATCCAGCTGCATAGACTTTGTGACAAGTCGTTAGACATTCGTGTTTTGTCCGTCTGTCTGTCAAAATTAGATACAATCATTGTGCATCATGCATCGTTCGTATAGTGAGGCAATGCAATCTTGATTCAATAGGGGTCGAGGGTGTATAATACCCCGGTCGCGTCCCCGCATGTTGGACCCGCAAGTCTGCCTGCTGCACGTGCACCGGATGCCCGCCCAATTGTGACAGCGTCATGACAACATTTTGAGATTACACTGCAATTGGCCAGAAGCCCTTCTAATAATACTGCCTTATATGGTCAACGTGGATGAGGCATGAATGAGGGCTATACCATTTCGCTGTTTATTAAGGTACATTTAGTTATGTTGCATTTTCAATGAATACTATTTATCTCACTTAGTAATAAAACGAAAGGTTGTCGCACATAAACATGAGTTATTGGATACATACAGTTTAAACGTGTCGGGGTAAATTTTCATTCAAGCCTGACAGCTGACAACAAAGTTTTTCTCCACTTCCTAAGCCCACGTGTTTACAATGGATTGGGCTACCATGGCCGGCCAGCGAGGCTTGGGGCATGGCGTGATTGCACTCAACTACTCGAGTACGGGCGCTACTCGATTAGACGATTACTGTATGTATCGTATCATATGATAATCGTGAAGTGAACATGTGGAGTAATCGTGAATTGTAAAATAATCGCGATGTGTTTAGTAATCGTGAACTGTATAATAATCGTGTTCACTGTTCAGTAATCGTGAACTGTATAATAATCGTGTTCACTGTTCAGCCTACATTGGGTGTACATAATGTGTCATCGTGTACTATCGTTGACCTGTACACTGTATGGGACTACGTCTGTGTGTACGTACAGTAACTGCAAGCCTTGTCGGCCAACACTCCGCGAAATTACCCTACTTTACTGAAGGAATACCAATAATTATGGGCGATATTAGCTTCACGAATTTTACATTATACCTTATCAGAACAAAAATGGCATTGCTCAATGCCTCGGTAATCGGAACTGATCACTGTTGAAACTTGTAAGAATCAATGCATTACGCTAGTGCAGTTTACTGCAGTGCCGCTATGATGAACACAAGGTACGTGCTGCTTGTATAGTCACTTCCGGGTAATCGCGATTAATCGATTAATTGCGATTATTTCCTCCGCGATTAGTCGATTAGTGAAAAGCACTAATCGCCCAGGCCTAGTGCGTGGTTTCATGGCTTCTGACTGAGAAACAAAAAAAGATAATTGAGCTGGATGGCTCAGTTGGTAGAGCGCCTGTGCGATATTCAGGAGGTCACCGGTTTGAATCCAGTCAATTTTTCTTTCATCACTTTCCAAAAAAAGATCTGGGGTTGATTTCACCAAAGTTGAAAGTTACTTTCAATACGGGCGTTTCACTATTCAGTGCACCACCAAGAGGGCAGCAGGGAGAGGCCGATTTACGCGGTGCATGATGGGAAATTGACGATATTGGAGATTTTTTCCCTATACGTTCAACGTCATTTTTGCTAATTCTTGGGTCGTTTTGTGCATTTATTTCACGTGTTATCACAATGGTTTATGTTTGCGAATCTTTCGAATGCACAGCACACACATCCAAACTGGAAAACATTGAGAAATACCCATTGATGAAAGATATACGGTGGGTTAAATGGCCAGAAAATAAGGCTTCTATCGCCATTTTTAAATGTTTGTCGACAAGAACGCTTGGAATCGGCCTCTCCCTGCTGCCCTCTTGGTGGCGCTCTACATTGTGAAATGCCCGTATTGTAGGACTTGCGATGCATCGCAGCCCTACGTATGATATGATGGGTTATCCTTCATAACTCGAGTTAAAACCGATCGTAGGGCTTCGTGAAATCGACCCCTGATCAAGTAAGTTCAGAGTGTGAGTCTGACAACTTGTAAATAAGTCATGTTTATAATGACTACAAACATGGAATAATCTCAAATGACATGATACTGTAGCAATTAACATAATTTTACATTGTGAGAACAGTCAGCTGTGTTGAATCACACAAATGACTACATACAGTATGCAGCACTGGATCCAATAACATTGACCTTAGAATGTGACAAACCAAACCCTGTACCATGTGAGTCAGTCTCAAGTTACAGTCCTAAAACTACAAAGTATAATGTACATGTACATGTATATATATGCCTTTATGCTTCTACCACTTCATCCACTCTTTAAAGTTAAAAGGTAATATCATAAAAAAATATAAGTAATAAACTGCTGTAAACTGCTCATCAGCCAAAATAATTACTGACCTGAAATATATAGAATGATTTGACAAAGGAGGGCCTGACGTTTTGATTCTAGCAGGATCTTCCTCAAAGGCTAAAGGCTTCTCAATAAAGCCTTTGAGAAAGATCCTGCAAGGATCAAAATGTAAGTTCCTCCTAACTCCAAGCACTAAAAAAGTGTATAGACCGATCTGATGGCATGATATACTGACCGCCATTACTGCAGTGTCCCCGCCCATCTTTTTTCCGGCAACAAAAGAATTTACGCCCCATTAGGGGAATAGAAGTACACCCTGCAATATAGAGTGCGGCGGAGCAAAAGGCGGGCGGGGACACTGCAGTAATGGCGGGTGTTTCCCTCCATGGTCGCGCTGTCGGAAAGGTGTATACAAAGCGCATGGTACTGGTGTTAATTTATACTTGTATTTAACAATACATACAATTATTTTAAACCATTAACTTGATGCTGAGACCCCAGTGACTGGCTGGTGATATCGCTGGAGGTTTCAATTAATTGAACTCGTGGTGATTAATACAAGCAAACAAGATGCACACAATGACACAAATCACAAATTAGTATTTTACTTTGGGAGGTTGCTCTCAGAAAATGACTACAAAGTTTTTTGTGTAAAATATCACATAAGACACAGAGAACAGTCAAATGGAAATCAATCAAACATTATAACAATTCATCACAACATAACCCCAAACCAATCATTATCACCAGCAGTATTGTATGGTTTGCTAACTGAGACAGTAAAAAGGTTAGGAAGCTGCTTGGCTTGAGACTTGTTAATATAGGAAATAATACTCATTTCACATGCCCTCATTGTAAGGTATCCATTCCTACTTTAACATGAACATCCTAACCACAGTCAATGTATTTCTCACCTCATGTCCCCGTTCATATCCACCAAATATTGAATCACCAAATGGTGACTCATTCATACCACCACTGCCAAAGATTTTTCTGAAGAGCTCTTCTGGGTCGACGTGTTGAGCATGCTGCCATTGGCCTTGTTGAAAACCACCACTGCCCCCACTGAATCCTGCTGTACCCATGGTGTCAAAATCACGTCTCCTGGTCTCATCACCAAGAATCTGCAGCAATAATAATCAGTTATTGTAATTATGCAACTGTACATATAAATGAATGTAACAAACATTGAAGACAATTTCAGACAACAAACTGTGATAAATGATTTGAGCAAACAACTCATCTATTGAAATAACAAATAACCATACATATCATGCCATTTCCCGTGTGGTTTATTGGATGAAAATGTACCATACACATGTACACACACACACCCATACATATATCCATACATATATGTACAGATATGCCTACCCTTCTCATGTGCTACAATGAAGAATGCCTGAACAAAAAATAAATCAGGAAAATCAAGGTTTAACATGTATAGCTGCAGTATTTCAAGAATGTTGACATTTGGAGCCCAAATAAAAAAATTGAGCTTGGGCATGTAGGGTGAATAACATCAATAAGACTGTGCTACAATTTTACAAAACTTGTAATTTTACTTGTCATGTGCAAGCAGGTACATGTTTTGGTGACAGTTGAGTGTAAATTTACAATGTACTTATTGGAAAAGGAAATACATCAATTCCATATACATGTAAAAGCTTTATTTTCTTTGAAAGAAGATATATTTGTACTACCATAAATACTCGCATATACGGCACACTTTTGTCACCTCGGCAAAATCAAAAGTTGGAGATGCGTCATATACTTGGGTACAGCCCGCTGGTGGTCTTGCTAATAATGTGAGTATGATCATTGTGCCGTGCATCACACTCTTCATCAGCAGCTGCAGCCAGTAGCGCTCCGCACTAACGCTATAAATAGCACCGGATCTCAGACAAACATTGCAACCATGCAAACGTGCACGTGTGTGGGTGTGCGCGTCCATACACTAGGTGTGTGGGACAATATTTGTCTGACATCCGGGGATTTTGTGACGTCATTAGTGCGGAGCGCTATTAGTGCAATGTCTGACTCACCCAATGGAATGAGTTTAGTGTTTTGACAAGGAATGAGGCGAGACCTGATCGACTCACAAGTTTATAACTCGGCTATCATGTTCACTACATGTCATGAATATATAATGAGTAATACCAACAGGTCAAGAGAGGGCGCTATTACATATGTTACACCAGAGCCGTAAATAAAGAGAGTTTGGCCAACTCGGTTTCAGGCATCTCATTTATGATTGGTCAATAGCCCTCACGTGACTACAAGGCACCATGTTGGGGACCAACTTTGAGTCAATCAACTGCAATATTTCACATCTGTCTTTGCCCTATATTCAGAAGAAATGCACATTCCATGGTTTCATGATCACAACAAATGGCACACCATTGTAAAGAGGAATAAAGAAGCTTTCCAATGATGTCAGTTTCACCGTTCATAGATCCGTAACAAAAAAGTTATAATCCCTCAAACTTGAGTTGCAGAACTTTTTTGAGGGGTTTATTAGACAAACAACCATTGCTAAAATAGTTTGCGCGCCCGCGCGCGAGTGTGTACGCGCATCCACCGTAGGTCCCCAACATGGCGCAGTTGGCCAAACTCTCTTTATTTACGGCTCTGTGTTACACCTCTCCCTTTTTTTAGAATAAACACAGGAGTACAGCAAGATTACATGTAGACTTCAATCAAGTTGGCACATGAAATCAGAAATACTTAGGTTCAAAGGAAACTGGCAGCAAACTCTGCTTAGCTAATGTGAACCAAATTTAACCATGTGCAAAGATGATTAAACCAAATAGATGTTTGCTTTCTGAAAATTTGCATGGCAGTATAAATGCACGTGAACTGTCGCTAAACACATACGCCGATCAACTCGTATGCTAATTACCAACTCGTACACAAGTAATTAATCAAGTTTTTTTTTTGAGGGGCTGGTCGTTTTTTTATCGGGATTTTTAGAGTGAGATTTGATTGGAGGGATTGGTAATTATTTTCAGGAAAAAAAAACAGAATCCCTGAAATTCAGAGAAAAGTAATTTCATGGAAATGGTGTACGAGTTGGCCGGCGCACGTACGAGTTGGCCGGCGTACGAGTTGGTTGGCGTACGAGTTGGAAGGCGTACAAGTTGGTACATGGTCGGCGTACGGTACGGTACGAGTTGACCAGCATTCGTCGGCCCTCGTAAACACGTGCCACAATTTCGTGCGAGGGAAATGCCGATAGCTAGCTTTGGATCGGATCGAGTGATATGATCATATTTAGTTGGACACGCAGCGCTTGCAACACAGACTGAAATTGAGGTATAGGCCTACGGAACGGGAATGTATTGTCCGTTATTATGTAGACTGCAGAGGAAGTCGATCTACTACTATGGTAGAGATCGAATACTGTTTGCACGTGTGCATGACGGACACGATGTAGGCTGCGCCACACGCTTGGTACTGCTTTCGCTGCGGCGTGGTGCAACGTGGTGTGGCGTGGTGCAGCGTGGTGTGGCACTGGTAGCCAAGGTAGACGCACTTCGGGTTGTTGCAAACTCAGGCAAAACATCACTAGAAGTTGTGAGTTGGATTGAGGAATTCATTGTTTTTATTTTTCTTGAATTTGCAATAAAAATACAAATCATAAATGAGATGAGAAAAATGAGCGCTGCAGTTTTCCATATTTTTCTGGTCGTACACGGCTGATTTTTTTTTTCTGCCGGCTAATGTCCAAAGTTGGGGGTGCACCGTATACATGGGTGCACCGTTTACATGGGTCTTTACGGGGTAAGCCAAATTAGTTTTCTTTAACTCTAACTTTGCATTAGTTTCTTTGGTTGATTTAAAAGAAAACATGTAGAGAGCCAGTAAATTCACACAAATCAGTCAACAAAGTTTGAATCAAATGTGTTGAAAGACATGATTGGGCGATATGATGGAGATCAAATGTCTGATTAATAAAATTTCTGAGACTATCCGAACTTAAGATTTCTTCTGATTGTATGAACTTCACAAGGAATTACACAAAGTATTTACAAGTATACCGCGACGGAGCGCGTTGTTCGCTTTTTGGTCCGTTAGACTTCAGAGGGGTTGCAGAAGGCTGATCTGCAGGAAGATGCTTCTCCTCCCCAAGGAATTTCTTGCAGTGGGAAACATTGCGGGTCACAACATGTTGGCCACATCAAGCAGTGATCATTTGGCCCTTTTTGTGAGTGACCGTGTAGAGTTTCGGGGTGTACGGTGGGGTGGTTTTGCGAAGAGTGTCAAAGTTCTTGACAAGCACGGTATTGGGGACGACGCAACATGTCAACATTTGTCAGCAAAGAGTTTCATTTTCAGTTTCGCGTGACGATCATGTTGGCGAAGCTGGAAAGACGGACGGTAATGGTCAAGCTTTGGTGGGAGTTGAAGGACTAGAGAGTTGATGTTGCGTCCATAGCGTGCGGTTGCAGGGGGAATTACAGTAGTGCAGTGAGGGGTGGACAGTATGCACGTAGGAATGTCCAGAGTTCTTCTTTCCATGGTTTTCCCTCAGCTTCTGCACAACGGACAGCTTTCTTGAGAGTTTTCATGAAGTTTTCTGCTTGACCATTGGCTTCTGGCCAGTGAGGGGTGATCTTTCTGTGGCGGAAACCAAGGTATTCAGAGAATGTTTTGAATTCCGAACTGTTGAACGGGTGTCCATTATCTGTTTTCACGACTTATGGGATACCATGGGCAGCAAAGATTTTGTCCATGATGGGGATCGTGGCTCGAGCTGAAGTTGAGCAAAGGATTTCAACACACGGAAATCTGGAGTAGTCATCCATACACACTAGTAAGTAGTCACCCGAGGCAAATGGGCCACAAAAGTCGACACTGACATTTTGCCAAGGGTATACAGGAAGATCTGTCATTGACAATGGTTCGCGTTTGTGTTCAAGTGTTGAAGCTTGGCAAGCGAGGCAGTGTTTGACAAGTTCTTTAGCTTTCTGGTCCATGTTTGGGAACCATACATTTTCGCATAGCAACGACTTGGTTTTCGCGATTCCTTCGTGACCACTGTGAGCGAGCTGGAGGACGCGTTGTTGCAAACTAGCAGGAATGAAGATCCGTTGTTCGAGACTAGCGGGAATGACGATCCGTTGTTCGAGCAGGACTACAACATGTTGTGTGACTGTAATGCTGTTGCGTATAGCCCAGAAAGTGTTATAGTTCTCTTTGAGCTTGAACCATTGGTCGTTGCGATAGGTTTGGATGACTGTTTGGAGACCAAGGTCTTTGTCTGTTTCACGGCGGATTTCGTCGAGCGTGAGAGCTTTGGGAGTTGAGTGGTGTGCGACTAAGTTGACAAACTCCTCAGCTTCTTGAGCGAGACTGTCAGTCGTGTTGCATGTAGTTGGGTTAGGGTGTCTGGACATGTAGTCTGTTGGGTTGTCCTTTTCGGCTTGATGAACAACAGACATGTCGTCCGACTGCAGTTTGAGTAGCCAGTTATGTATGCGAGGAGATGGGTTTGCCTGAGGTTTGCTGAATATGGGGATGAGCGGATTGTGGTCAGTGACAGCTGTGAATGATTGACCGAAGAGATACATGTGGAAGCGCTGTATTCCCCAGATGACACATAGGGCTTCTCGCTTGATTTGGCTGTAGCGTTGCTCGGTGGGTGTTAGGACGCAACTGGCATAACTGACCACTTTACTTACACCATGTTTGTCCGTTTGTGTTAACATGGCGCCAAGACCAACAGGACTGGCCTCAACCCATACTTCTGTGTCTTTGGCTCGGTCGAAGTAGGCACCGACGATTTCACGTATGAGTGAGTCTTTGAGCTGTTGTAGAGCTGTGTCATGTGTCGAGTTCCACTCGAACTTTGTGTCTTTCTAAGTGAGTGCGCGAAGGGGTTCTGTGATGGTGGAGAGGTTTGGTATGAAGCGTGAGCTGTAGCTTGCCATTCCGAGTAAGCTGAGGATTTCTGCAGGGCTTTGTGGGGCACTCGCGTTTTTGATCGCTTCAACTTTTCGCGAATCTGGAGAGACAACCGTGTTCACTAAAGACAAGCCCAAAGAAGTGCAAACGAGATTGAGCGAACTGGCACTTCTCACTGTTCACTGTTAGTCCCTTCTCCTGCAAGAGTGTAAGAAGGTTGTGTAGCCTCTTGTTGTGCTCGTCAATGGAGGGGGCATGTATCAGTATGTCATCGGAGACATTAAGCACACCGGGTAGGCGGGTATGCCTTTAATGGTTTGCCGGATTGTGTTTTGGAACACTTCACTGGCTGAAGAAATACCAAAGATCAGTCTTTTGTATCTCTTGAGTCCGACGTGTGTAGCGAAGGTCGTGATGTATCAACTCTCAGGTGCTAGTTCCAACTGATGATATTCGGAACGAAGATCCAGTTTCGAGAAGACTCGTGAGCCATTCAGCTCAGCTATGAGTTCGTCCATAGTGGTCGTGGGGTGTCGTTCTCTCTTAATTGCTTTATTCGCAGCTGTCATGTTATGAGGTGGTTATGAGGTTTAGGAACAGCAATGATGGGAGACACCCAAGGGGTTGGACCATGCGCGTCTTCGATGATGTCTTGGTCCTCGAGATCGCGAAGATGCTTTTCGGTCTGCTTGCGAAAGTGGAAAGGTGCTTTACGATGGCTTTGTGCGATGGAAGGTATCAATTCGTCGATGTGTACTTTCACTTGGACTCCTTCAAGTTTGCCAATGTGTGGGGCAAACAAACTTGAGTAGGACTTGGTGTAGTCTTGGCTGTTATCAGTGATGATATTGATCGGGTCGTTGACTGTGAGAAGTCCCAAGTCCTGTGCTGATTGGAGGCCAAGGAGGCAGGCAGCTTTGGTGTCAACAACAAACACCTCAGCTGTCACAAAGCACTTTCCAGATTCAAGGAGTGCTGAGAATGTACCACACAGGGGGAGTGGCTTATCCGCACCGTATGGGTAGAGACGTACCTTTGTTTTTGCCAGTTTAAGTGGTTTGCGAAGGCAAATTTGGTCGAAGGTGGGTTTATCGATGATATTACGAGGGCAGCCAGAATCAACGACAACTGACGTGTTGTGGCCTTCAATGCAAACTGTGGTTCCAAGCTTGTTGGATGTACTCGTAGCAGTGTTGTAGTACTCGTATTCGTACTCGTACTCGAGTACAACTCGAGTCCACCAAAGTACTTGGCCCGTACTTGATTAAAAATACTCGAAAACAAAATGTACTTGGCCTGTACTCGACCCGATGTACTTGAATTTTGGACGTACTCGACGTTAAGTACTCGGTACTCGATCCCAGTACTCGACAATTTCCGAAAAAAAAATCGTCGATGACATTGCTCAACCTCGAACATATCGTAAGCGCGGTAGCACGATATCCATTTAATTGTAACATGTAGAAGCCTAGGCTTTCCTTGCCCTGGGTTTGGTGTGGGTGCGTGCATGTGCAAGGAGCGCAGAGATACATGTAGTGGAGTTACTGTTAGTGGTTAGCGCGGCCCGAATTGGGATATGAGGCCCAATGCCCAATATTATGGTTGGGTCAAAATGATGCACTCATGTACAGTCCATGTTACATTCTCAATCAGTACATAATTGTGTTTACTCCATACACTTTGTTTTTGTCAAAGAAGAACAGATTTATGGGCAAAAATATCAAGGAAGATACAGCAAATTTCCAGTCCCTTGCAGTGCCCACTTTTTTTTAAGAAAACATCTGGAGTTTTGATATCACACTAAGATCCAAAGTGTTTTTGGCTTGTGATTAAGTCCAGAGAGAATGAAGGGCAGTTTTTTTTCTTTTAAATTTACTTGCTGACTTTGTTGTGTAATGAAGAGATTTATTAAACACGACTGTCATGAACTGCATTTGTTGGGACTGTGCATTGGTTCTGTGCATGTACTCGGACCAGGACTTGAACTTTGGTACTCGGACTCGGCCCTGTACTCGGCCTTGAATGTACTCGGACTCGATACTTAGGACTTGGACTCGGCAGCAATGTACTCGGACTCGGCCCAGTACTCGGACCCTGAAGTACTCGGAGTACTCTGTACTCGGAATTGAGGACTTGATTACAACACTGACTCGTAGTGTCAAATGCGAAGATGTTTTCGTCATCAGATGAGGAACAGTTCTCATCCACATTTCTCACTGTCTGGGGCTTGTTGTAGTGCGACTGCTGTTTGCCTTTGCTGGATCGGCAGACAGAGGAGAAGTGGTTGAGTTTCACCACCACAGTTACGACACACTTTAGGCTTAGAGATGCTCTGTGTTCTAGGCGTATTACGGGAAGATTTGCCCTTTTAAATTCTACGAGTTGGTTTCTTAGAGCTTGAGACTTTGTTCTCAGTCTGGTGGGTTTCACTGGTGGGGTATTCAACGTCACCAGCCTGTTTCTCAGAAAGTTCCAGTGATCTGGCAAGCTCCAATAGCTGAGATAGCGTATGCGGCTTCTCAAGTGATCTGCGGTGTAGCTTCTTGGATGTACATCCAGTGCGTGTAGCGAAGTGCAAAAGTGCAAATCCACGTTGTAGAGGATCCAAATAAGCTGTGATATGATGTATCAGACTGATTGTCACGATGCTTGAGTTTCGAATCCCATCCTCGTCGCCAGTTTAGTGGAACGAGGAATGAGGCGAGACCCAACTCACAAGTTTATAACTCAGCTATCATGTTCACTACATGTCATGCATAATGAGCAATACAAAGTTTACTCTAATAATTCATCAATCAAATCATGGCTGAATGAGAGAGAGTAGCTGTGCAGCACTTTGATTCACCGCACACCGGTATACCAAAGAGCATAGCATTCCACTGTGCAGCACTTTGATTCACCACACACCGGTATACGAAAGAGCATAGCATTCCACTGTGCAGCATTTTGATTCACCAGACACCGGTATACCAATCAGCATAGCATTCCATTGTGCGGCACTTTGATTCACCAGACACTGGTATACCAATCAGCATAGCAATCCACTGAGCAGCACATTGATTCACCAGACACCGGTATACCAAAGAGCATAGCATTCCACTGTGTAGCACTTTGATTCAAAAGACACCGGTATACCAATTAGCATAGCATTCCACTGTGGGGTACATTGATTCACCAGACATCGGTATACCAAAGAGCATAGCATTCCACTGTGTAGCACTATGATTCACCGCACACCAGTATACCAAAAAGCATAGCATTCCACTGTGCAGCACTTTGATTCACCGTACACCGGTATACCAATCAGCATAGCATTCCACTGTGCAGCACATTGATTCACCGCACACCGGTATACCAATCAGCATACCGGTATTCCAATCAGCATAGCATTCCACTGTGCAGCACTTTGATCCACCACACACTGGTATACCAAAGAGCATAGCATTCCACTGTGCAGCACTTTGATTCACCGCACACCGGTATACTAAACAACATAGCATTCCACTGTGCAGCACATTGATCCACCAGACACCGGTATACCAAAGAGCATAGCATTCCACTGTGCAGCACTTTGATTCACCACACACCGGTATACAAATCAGCATAGCATTCCAATGTGCGGCACTTTGATTCACCAGACACCGGTATACCATTCAGCATAGCATTCCACTGTGCAGCACATTGATACACCAGACACCGGTATACCAAAAGCATAGCATTCCACTGTGCAGCACTTTGATTCACCACACACCGGTATACCAATCAGCATAGCATTCCACTGTGCAGCACTTTGATTCACCAGACACCAGTATACCAATCAGCATAGCATTCCACTGTGCAGCACTTTGATTCACCAGACACCGGTATACCAATCAGCATAGCATTCCACTGTGCAGCACTTTGATTCACCAGACACCGGTATACCAATCAGCATAGCATTCCACTGAGCAGCACATTGATTCACCAGACACCGGTATACCAAAAGCATAGCATTCCACTGTGCAGCACTTTGATTCACCACACACCGGTATACCAATCAGCATAGCATTCCACTGTGGGGTACATTGATTCACCAGACACCGGTTTACCAAACAGCATGGCATTCCACTGTGCAGCACTTTGATTCACCGCACAACAGTATACCAAAAAGCATAGCATTCCACTGTGCAGCACTTTGATTCACCGCACACCAGTATACCAAAAAGTATAGCATTCCACTGTGCAGCACTTTGAATCACCACACACCGGTATACCAATCAGCATAGCATTCCACTGTGCGGCACTTTGATTCACCAGACACTGGTATACCAAAGAGCATAGCATTCCACTGTGCAGCACTTTGATTCACCACACACCGGTATACCAATCAGCATAGCATTCCACTGTGCAGCACTTTGATTCACCAGACACCAGTATACCAAAGAGCATAGCATTCCACTGTGCGTCACTTTGATTCACCAGACACCGGTATACCAATCAGCATAGCATTCCACTGTGCAGCACTTTGATTCACCAGACACCGGTATACCAATCAGCATAGCATTCCACTGAGCAGCACATTGATTCACCAGACACCAGTATACCAAAGAGCATAGCATTCCACTGTGCGGCACTTTGATTCACCAGACACCGGTATACCAATCAGCATAGCATTCCACTGTGCGGCACTTTGATTCACCAGACAATGGTATACCAAAGAGCATAGCATTCCACTGTGCGGCACTTTGATTCACCAGACACCGGTATACCAATCAGCATAGCATTCCACTGTGCGGCACTTTGATTCACCAGACACCGGTTTACCAAAGAGCATAGCATTCCACTGTGTAGCACTTTGATTCACCAGACAGCGGTATACCAATCAGCATAGCATTCCACTGTGGGGTACATTGATTCACCAGACACCGGTATACCAAACAGCATAGCATTCCACTGTGCAGCACTTTGATTCACCGCACAACAGTATACCAAAAAGCATAGCATTCCACTGTGCAGCACTTTGATTCACTGTACACCGGTATACCAATCAGCATAGCATTCCACTGTACAGCACATTGATTCACCGCACACCGGTATACCAATCAGCATACCGGTATTCCAATCAGCATAGCATTCCACTGTGCAGCACTTTGATTCACCACACACTGGTATACCAAAGAGCATAGCATTCCACTGTGCAGCACTTTGATTCACCGCACACCGGTATACTAAACAGCATAGCATTCCACTGTGAAGCACTTTGATTCACCAGACACCGGTATACCAAAGAGCATAGCATTCCAATGTGCGACACTTTGATTCACCAGACACCGGTATACCAAAGAGCATAGCATTCCACTGTGCAGCACTTTGATTCACCACACACCGGTATACAAAAGAGCATAGCATTCCACTGTGCAGCATGCTGTGCTTGACCAGTGATAGCAGCAGTTACACTGACCGACGGACATTCACATGAATATAAAAGGATGCCAACTGGCTCAAATGTTAGCAAATAATTTATGAAAGATAACAAAAATCTAATAATTTCCACTCATATGGCAGGCGCGATCTCTTTTTAATTTTCTGACACGGAAAATAATGTGCAAAAACATGGTTAAAGCGCCGTACACTACACGCAAGCTCCGGATGAGTATGTACAATTGTATTAGTGCATGGAGATTGACTAGCCAATCACAAAATTTGTTACACACTTTTGTGGATGATGTATTATAAACATAAATTTGTGGTGTGCTATGTTGGCACTATACATAGTCGTGAGTGTAGGCTTGGAGTCATTATGTCAAAAGTAGTTGGACACACAGCACTTGCATAACATGTTCACTACACACAAATTCAAATCACAGACTAGTATAATTATAATCATTATAATTAAGGCATAATAGCGCATTACACTATTAGACAAAAAATGAAACGTGAATGTCCACTGGATATGTAGAGTTCCAGAGACGTTTTTTCCGGTCCCTGTGCTATGGTAGAAGTGGATACTGTTTGTACGAGTGCACAACACAATGATAGTCTGCACCCAGTACTTACTTGCGCTGCGACATGGTACATGTAGATGTACTTCGCTGAAAGTTGTATTGGATTGCGGTGGTTTTTTATTAGGAATTCATTGTTTTTATTTTTCTTAAATTTGCAATTATAAATTGAAATCCAAAATAACAATGAGCAAAGAAAAATTAATGCTGCAGCTTTTCAGATTTTTCTGGTCATCCACGGACAACCATGTCTGATTTTTCTTTTTCTGTCAGCTGATGTCAAAAGTTGGGGGTGACCGTATACAACGGTGTGCCATATATGCAGGTATTACGGTATTTGTGGCAAAACAAACACTTCTAAAGTAAATATTACACAAACCTCATAGGCTTCAGCTATATCTGCAAACATTTTGGCAGCATCCTTATTATTCCTGTTTCTGTCTGGATGATACTTTTTTGCCAACTAGAAAAAAACAAACAAAGGCAAACAGTTAACACAAGCTAGTTTGGGGGCCTTAGAAATTTGAATCTGAAGGAAAAATTTTCATGAAAATAATGTGCACACAAAATCCCTCAATTCGTCTACAGATAAGCAGTATCACCAAAAGGATCCATTAAAGACTGTTAGCAGTCAACCACAATGACATTCAGATGTCACCTATTAGCAGTCACACACAATGACAAGTCAATGTCAACTGTTAGCAGTCACACATAATGACAGGTAGATGTCACAATAAGCAGTCACACACAATGACAGGTCGATGTCAACTGTTAGCAGTCACACAAAATGACAGGTAAATGTTAACTGTGAGCAGTCACACACAATGACAGGTCGATGTCAACTGTTAGCAGTCACACACAATGACAGGCAGATGTCAACTGTTAGCAGTCACAAACAATGACAGGCAGATGTCAACTGTTAGCAGTCACAAACAATGACAGGCAGATGTCAACTGTTAGCAGTCACACGAAATGACAGGCAGATGCCAATTATTAGCAGTCACACACAATGACAGGTCAATGTCAATTGTTAGCAGTCACACACAATGACAGGCGGATGTCAATTGTTAGAAGTCACACACAATGACAGGTGGATGTCAATTGTTAGCAGTCACACACAATGAAAGGCAGATGACAACTGTTAGCAGTCACACACAATGACAGGCAGATGTCAACTGTTAGCAGTCACAAACAATGACAGGCAGATGTCAACTGTTAGCAGTCACAAACAATGACAGGCAGATGTCAACTGTTAGCAGTCACACGAAATGACAGGTAGATGCCAATTATTAGCAGTCACACACAATGACAGGTGGATGTCAATTGTTAGCAGTCACACACAATGACAGGCGGATGTCAATTGTTAGCAGTCACACACAATGACAGGTGGATGTCAACATAAGCAGTCACACACAATGACAGGTGGATGTCAATTGTTAGCAGTCACACACAATGAAAGGCAGATGTCAACTTTTAGCAGTCACACACAATGACAGGCGGATGTCAATTGTTAGCAGTCACACACAATGACAGGCAGATGTCAACATAAGCAGTCACACACAATGACAGGTGGATGTCAATTGTTAGCAGTCACACACAATGAAAGGCAGATGTCAACTTTTAGCAGTCACACACAATGACAGGCGGATGTCAATTGTTAGCAGTCACACACAATGACAGGCAGATGTCAACATAAGCAGTCACACACAATGACAGGCAGAAGTCAACATAAGCAGTCACACACAATGACTGGTGGATGTCAACTGTTAGCAGTCACAAACAATGACAGGCAGATGTCAATTGTTAGCAGTCACACAATGACAGGCAGATGTCAACATATAAGCATTCACACACAATGACAGGCAGATGTCAACATAAGCAGTCACACACAATGACTGGTGGATTTCAACTGTTAGCAGTCACAAACAATGACAGGCAGATGTCAACATAAGCAGTCATACACAATGACTGGTGGATGTCAACTGTTACCAGTCACAAACAATGACAGGCAGATGTCAACTGTTAGCAGTCATACACAATGACAGGTAGATGTCAACTGTTAACAGTCACACACAATGACAGGCAGATGACAACATAAGCAGTCACACACAATGACAGGCAGATGTCAACATAACCAACTTTATTGTCCTGTGTTAAGCACTTTACTGTACTGTTGTTTATGTCGGTATCACTGTCTCCCACAAAATGATTATTTGGCTCTGTGACAGGTGATACAAGTACATGTATGATGTAGCATTATACTATATATGATTTTTGTAACGTTGGCACCTATTTGAGCAGCATGCAATGCTCAGGGTGCTTTTGTGTTTGTAACAAATACACAGTACCTGATCCATGGTTTATGCATGCAGTACCTTACCTCATAATAAGCTTTTTTAATGTCCTTCTGTGATGCATTCTTTTGAACTCCAAGCACTTTGTAGGGATCTGAGACTGCCAATGTTACTGGACTGGTATTCAATAATCTGCTCAGGTCAAGTCCAAAGGTTTGCCCTTCAAAAACCAAACAAATACAGGTTCAATATCAAAAGAAATATCCATTTGAGGTATTATCAAATGATAATTTTTAATTAAGGTTAATTAACAGAAAACAAAATAACGTCAAAGAAATAGGATATACACATTGCCAGCCTTAGCAAATGCGTTTCTTCTTGGCCAACTGGACAAGTAAGATTTAGTTGAATCAGGAAAATGCGAATTTCGGTACAGTCAGAATATATGTAATTGCACAGGGATCTCGCAACAAAATAACAACCCTGAAAAATGCCTTCACACGATGAAGGCATTTTTGATGTCACTTTCGTGACAGCCAAAAAAAACCCAAGTGGATCACGCACAATAAAACTAAAATACGACGCGCCGTACATTGTCTGTTTTTTGTTTACACTTTCCACTGGGCAAGCCGCTGGTAAAACCGCAGGAGGGGATTAGTGGGCATTAGTGCTGCGGTGAATTTAGCTTTCGGCAACATGAAACAACGGCGACTTGATGGTGGTGGGATTTTTATTAATCTGTACAAAAATATCCGAAAATCTATTCCAAAAGAAGCCGGATTAAAAAATCCTCGTATTAAATGGGTTGTTTACAATGACTTTCACGCAACCGGGTCAGCTAAAAACGCTCGTATTCAAAGGTTTTTTGTATTATCAGTGCTTGTATTAAGCAAATATTTCCCCATAGAAACGTGCACAAATCGGCCGGGACCGGTGTGATATGCTCATCTTAACCGAGATCTCGTCTTAAGAGAGCTCGTATTAATGAGGTTCGACTGTACTATAAAGAGTACTACAATAGGCCTACCTAAGTTAACCATGCTAAGTTTAAACCATATTTTTATGGCAGTGTATTATTTTGCCGGCACCGGCAATCTTCCTACAAAGGTTATTTTGCCGTTCCCATTGGCTAATCTGTTCTAGTACGTACCTCCGGCAAAATAACCTTTAGAGAAAGAAGGCCGGTGTGGAGGTTATATCTGTCCCCCCTCTAAATGAGTCCGCGCTGACACATTCCTGCTGCTGTGGCCATATACAGCTGTCCGCCACCGAGTATATCTGTCCCCCTGCCCAAGGATAATCGTGACCCCCGGTTAGATTGGTCCCCCACCTCGTGATACGTAAACCAGTCTATCACTCAGACTACGTTAGTGCATTTTACATTGTTTTTAGCCATTTTAGGGCAGGGTGCATAGATTAGAAGGATGATTTTCATGCTCTTTTATTTTTAGGTCACGTCAAATTAAGATGATGAATTGCGGATTATATTTACACGATATTTACACAATTTATTTAATAATTGAATACATTGTAAATTTGTAACTGCTTGGACTGCGTGCATATACATGTACACGGGTTTAATGCTGCAGCATAGCTCCCAAGTTCACGAACAATCACTCTGGTCTATCAAGTGATCTTGTAATTGGGGAGGGCAGGCCTTGCGCCAACTTCAGATTTTACTAGCCCGTTGAGAATTTTACTAGCCCGTACATATTTTAGATTTTAAAAGATTTTAAACAGGGGACTGTTTCAGACACTACCATAAGAGTGGATGTTATGATCACTACAGGAAGGACATTTTAACAATATGAAAGAAAAATGTGTAGGCCTACCAGTGTTTTCTCTAGGTTGCTGGTGAAGGTAGGTGTACGTGTGCATGGAGTGGGGCATGCAGTTATAGTATTATTTACCTTACATATTAACATGACATATACACGTGTTTTGCTTTTGTTTTCTTTAGTTTTAACACTGATCCTTGTTTAAAAAAAAGTAAAAAAAAGTTTGTTTGTTTTTATGATAAATGATTTTAGAAATTGGTAAAAAATATATTAAAAACAAAAACATGTAGAATATTAGCCTTTAGTAATCACAAATTGAATTCAATAACGAGAAATGAATACTTAGACACACATCGGAAAAACTGAATTCACATGTTCGATCGGTCATTGTCAGTCTGACGTGTTCAAAAGTTACTGAGAAAATGGAAAGAATTCCACTGACGGCCATGACGGAAACAGGGTTATTTCCTCCAAGAGTTAACTTATTTGATGCAAGTCATAATGAACTTCAATCTCAGGAGTGAAAACTGGTGTAGCTTAGGCCCTATCTAAAAAGTGAGATTTTCAGGGTTTTTTTACCTACAATTATACCAGGCCTCGAATTTGGGAATTTTTAGGGCACGGCCACTTTAGCCTTCTAGATTTTTTAAAAATTAGGGCACCAAGGCCAGTAGTAAAGGGCACCACGGCCAAAAGTCAAAAGGCAAATTTTAAGGGCAATGGAGCCATGTCAAACAATTGCAATTTTGTCATGATTTTTATAAGAGTTAACTGTCTGGCATTTTCTTTCATGGTTTGTTTGGGTGTATTGCACTATGCAGTATTGGTATTTGTTTATAGGCCTATTTCAAATTTCAAAAAGTTTGCGAAATTTTGTAAGAATTTCCAAGTTTTTACGAGTTTGAAAACTTTTTAATTTTTTTTACTGAAGTGAATGCACTTTTTGTCAGTTCGTAAAAATACCATACATGTACTGATGCCCACAGAGTAAATATAGACTTTTTCAGACCTCGACTAATGCCACCGGCCGGGCAACCCGAGTTTCCTGTGGCCAGCACCGCTGTGCAAGGGGCCCGGCCGGACTACCACATTTTTTCGCATTGTCGCGTTGTAAACTTACGGTTTTGCAGCTTTTTCCGTTTCCCTGTCTCAATAATCATGTTCTAAATTCTGCTTTTAAATTCTGAGTCTACTTAAATGTAATTAAAACAAATACGGGGTCCCAAATTCATGACATTTCGTTCATCTAGCGCCGTGATTTTGACGCACGAAGTAGATTTCTGCTATACATGCACGCAAGTCGGAAAAAGTAGCCATCTTGATGCTCCTGGTACCACGCGCCCGTGTACATTTTCAATGGGAACTTACTGCACGTAACCAGCGAAGGTCATCGTGCTATTTGCTCAACTCACGACGCGTACCCTAACTCCCCGATGCGGATTATAATAACACTAACGCAGGGCACCACGCTCTCAATTCAAGATATGTTAAACTACACGAGTTTGGTTATCGCTATTCGAGCGATCGTTTGTTGATGTTTTAGAATGTTTTCGCACGGACTCAGTGAGAATTTTCTGCACTTTTCTGCCCAGGGCATATGGACATATTAAAAAAGGGCACCTCGGCCAGTAGTGGTAGGTAGTATCAACAAAATTTGAGATTTTATTTGATTGAGTTTTAAGTGGTATGGTTGGATAGATCTCTTTGAGAGGATCATTTTGGTACCTTACTTGTGGGGATCGGTTCATGAAAACTGGACTTACGCAAGGTCAAAGTTCAAAAATTTTTATACTTGTATACATACATATTGTTTGTGACCCTGTACAATGTACTTAGTTATAATTGCAGCATTAATTCATACAGTACTGAATTGCATGATACTGTTTTACATGGTACTGCTAGTCATCTATTTGTTAATGAAGGGATTCAGGTATCGAATTTTAATGTTTTATCAAATCTGTGAATGACCTTAGCCTTAGGAAAAGTTGACCTCAAAGGTCAGAGGTCAAAGGTCACAAGCCATTTTTAACGACAAATTGCTCGACAATTTCTTTTCAGCAAATTTTATCTCATGTTTAATGAAACATTTTAATTTACTGTGTTAATGTTCTTGATAAAAGCTACATTAAAATTATTAATTTCTTTGTTTTTTTTATTTCATAGCAAAGTTCACCAAGAGAGAGAGAGAGAGAGAGAGGGGGGAAGACAGGTGCTACAACAAAGTACAAGAGGTTTTATAGGCCTACTAGTACTACGATGATGCGTCGGCTATCATCTCTGCACTAATAAACGGAATTGGCTTAAGAACAGAATAAGGGAAAATAAGAAAAAAAGAAGATGAAGAAAATTGAAGATGTTATACCATCCTACCCTACCAATCAAACCTTTTGTCAATGTAATAAATGAATAATAAACATTTTGTTTGACTTATAAGTTCATTTATATTTATTTTGTTTTGGGGGCGGGGTGGAATTAATTATTATAATAATCTGTATCAACTTGTCAAGTTAATTTAACCACAAAAAAATACCAGAAAGACTTCTGCAGCCTTTTAACCGACACTTTTTGAATCATACGTCAGCTTAATGATGGTCAGTCCTGACACCTTATGAATCCAGGAATGATAAATAGGCCCTATTTCAAGTTTTGAAATCATGATCATGATCTGATAATTTGTATAAATAACACAGACATGCAATGATGCAGTCTTGATAAAGTCTTTCCAATATGCCTAGGCCTATATTAATCCAAAATAACATTAAACTTGCCCTGCTTTATTTAAAAAAATGAAACAAGAAAACCTTGAATTTTCCATTTTTAATTGCAATTAGGCCTACCCCTTCCAAAAACCAGGGGTCTACTTGTTTGTTTGCTATTTGTTTTTACAGTAGGCCTACTACTACTACACGTATAGTACTAGTTTAAGACACCCGTGGGTACCCATCATACATTTCACACAACACACGTAAGACAATGCGGCTGGGAACCAGCGCAACGTATTCTATGTTGCGCGACAATAAATTCCCGTAACGTAAATCTTGAATTCCCAAGGGTGACACGGACGTGTTTGACAATGTGGCGCGATAATGCGCGATGACCAAATAATTTGAAAACAAAAGTCAGAACACAATCAAATACTCAACTAACAGTCATTTAAATTGCACTAAAATTCCCTGTAGGGGGATTTACTTACAGTTTACAAAGCATTTTAGGTGCAAAATGCAAGATTTCATGTAATTTCACTGAAAGTTTTCAACTTAAATTCCAACTAAACGGTAGTCAAATTGCATATCGATCGGTAGAGCAAGTCTCCATCTTGAATGTAGTCCCGGTTTTTTTTATGAATGAACCGATTAACATAGGCTAAAACTATATCCCTCCGCACCACATTTCACCCAATAGCGTTTGGACACGTGTTCGGGTCACAGTTTCCCATTTGCAAAAACTGATCGCGCGGTGAACAGCGCCCTCACTCGGTCATGAACCTCGCTAGTAGTGGCCGTAAGAAATAGCTGATTTTGAGGGCACTACGGCCAGTGCAATGGGCAACGGCGGCCAGTGGCCGTCGTGGCCGCCGTTAAATTCGAGGCCTGTTATACACTTCGAAGTTCGAATGCAGCGGTAGCCATTTTGATCAAAACGCCCTCTGTTGGTCCCATACTCCATAGATAGGTTTGTGCACAAGTGATGGCTGTCAGTGGAATTCTTTCCGCAAAAATTCGTGCCACACTAGTGGGGCTACAGATTAGAGCCTACCGTAAATTTTTCGTAGCAGAAATGGTGGTACTTGAAGGCCGTGGTGGCTAAATGTCCAGAAGCTCCTCTTTTTTGCTACGGTGCACCACAAACATGGGGATACAAAACTTTGTGGTAACACTCGCATCACTTTCGACATGCTCATGGCCGCCATTTTCTTGTACGATAAAGGACGGTAAAAGAAGTCCAGGTACAACGCAGCTTCCAGCCGTACTTTCTATATCCATTTGTCACCTGACTAAAGGAGGCAGCTAATTCAGTAGACTTCCCCCAAGTCGGTCTTTGCCATAGAGTAGCGCTTTATGTTTTATTGGGCGCCCTCACTTACCAATAATGTGCCAGCCAGCAAGTTGACATGGAGCAGCTGCGGACAACAGAGGGCGCTCTTGTGCAAGGAACTCGCTGCCTAAAAATTTCCTGACGTCTCCACCGTACCGTACCACTGAAGACGGCGTGACCAAATTCAACATTTTGTACAAACTTTCCATAGCTTTCTATTTATTTACAAACATTGGCTCCTGGTTGGCATGGACGAAACTACGGCGTGACCAAATGCAACATGTTTTACAAACTTTCCATAGCTGTACAAAATGCTTACCATCATTGTCTGTGCCCCCAACTCGTACGCCGACAACTCGTACACAGACGTAACCAACTCGCACACCATTTCCAAATGACTTTTCTCTGAATTTCAGGGATTCTGAGGGGTTTTTTTTAAGGATAAACGGGAATGTCAGTTGTTTTCCTCTTAAAAATATTAAACCCCTGAAAAAAAAACATGATACATTGAAAACAAATCCCATTGAAATCTGAACAAAGAGTACTGAGTACTGCAAGTACCTCAAGGTCTGAGTATACTGGGCCGAGTCCGAGTACATTGCTGTCGAGTCCAAGTCCTATATTAAAGGTATAGCATCATACTTTGGTAAACACCAAAACAGAAATGTTCACAGATTTACATATAACTTACAAGGTAAGATGGCGGTGGTAGAAACATACCGTTAAAAAAATTTCGCCTGAAATGGTCTATTTATCCAGAAATTAGTATTAAAAAAAAGGACCGAAAATCTTGTTGATCTTTTAAAAGATCAAAAATAAAAGAGAAAAGACTTCAGAAATACTGTGGCTGATTTTCACTGTTTTCTCAAAAAGTGGGCACCGTATGGGACTGAAAAATTCACAGATGACTGTTACTTACTGTATCTGTCTTGATATCTGTATTTCTTTGGGAAAAAAAACAAAGTATGATACTACCTTTAAGGATTTTTCTTGATCTCATGGGAAGCCTGTCCTGCATAATGGTAGGATGGCGATCTTGGTATCGGTTCCAACTTGGTTCGGTAATAATTTCTCCATAACAGGATGTTTTCGGTTGCGAGGTGTGTAGCCGTTAGATCGTAACACCGAGTTGATGTGAGACAACTCGTGTTTGAGGCTTTGGTTGTCACATATCGTGTGTGCCCTTTCGACTAGAGTCCGGTTTACAAATGCTTTAACTGATGGAGGAAATGACCGCACATTGAGGTATCGATCAGTGTGTGTCGGTTTCCTATCCGTGTCTCCTAGGCTAGGGAACCATCACTCCTCCTTGTTATCAAACATCCAGGAATGGTAGTTTTCCTGATGTCTCTGTTTCCATGGTAAATTGGATTTGTGGGTGTTGGCGGTTCAGGTGTTCCAGGAAATCATTGAGTTTGTTGTTGCCACGTGACGATGAAAGTATCATCGACATAGCGAAGCCAGAGTTTCGGTTTGAAACTTGAGGTTTGAATAGCTGTTTGTTCGAAGTCTTCCATGAAAATATTGGCAAGGACTGGGGATATAGGGGATCCCATCGGTGTACCAACACTCCAACAGTTTGCTTGTAAATTAAGCTGTCTCTCCATTGGAAGTATGTCGAGGACACACATGTATGTAGTAGATCATGGATCTGGTCTGGCGTAAGGCTGGTTCGTTCTGCCAAGGTTTGGTCTTGTTGAAGTCGTGTCTTGGCGATAAGACATGCTTCTTCAGATGGAACATTGATGAATAATGATTTGACATCAACACTCACGAGTCTGTCATTGGGTTCCATTTTAGTTCCTTTTATTATTTATATGAAATCGGCCGAATTAGGAACGTTGTGTGGTGTGTTGCCAACCAGTGGGTTTAGTATCCGTGTAAGGTTTCTGGCGAGGTTGTAGGTCGGGGAACCTCGGGAGGATACAATCGGTTGGAGTGGGATTCCTTCCTCTTGTGGATCTTTGATTGGCCAAAGAATTATTTATGCATGTAAGACACTGCACAATGGCCCGCGCCCCCACATTTCATATTCCCAAAGGAGGGCTTCGCTGGAAATCCGGCGAAAAAGTAAAGAAGCACATACATGTGGTGTAATTAGAATTAGAATTAGAATTAGAATTAGAACTTATTGTCTGCATAATAAAAAATACAGAAATTTGTTTCCATTGGCACATTTAAAATATATATATACATGAAAATACGTTAAAATAAGAACACATTCCACAAAAGTTACACACTTTCAAAAGACGAAATAGTCAAATATTTAAAACCACACGAGCGAGCAACAAACTAGTCTTGGTTCCAAGACCTTCGTTGTTGCTTTCTCTGACAGAATTCTCCCATACCCGCCGCGCGGGGGCGCCCTATGGGCCGCGGGTATGGGAGAATTCTGTCAGAGTTTTGGACCGTTACGAAGGTCTTGGATATTTTGTATTTGAGGGCGGGGCCAGATTATGGTAATAAGGCACAGCGCGTATGACGTATATGGTGATTGTCTGATTGAATATGCGTAATCTGAACTTCGAGGCTTGTGGTCAGCTACCATGGCAATGGCCGGGTCAAAAGGGCAACACACAGAGACTTTCCCACGGTACATGTACACCGGCCTATTGCAGTGTACAGGTGTATGTGTACTGTACTATGCATGCATAAATCGTACATAAAAACAGTTTAAATGGATTTTTGTTTATAGGCCTAGGCCTCAGGCTAAATAATACTTTAATAGCACGTTTAAAACTCCTTGCTTCATGTTTTTTTACCAAATGTAATGAAATTCTAGTATTCCAAGGTACAATAATTCGTCAACCGTGGTTTTCTACATTGTGTTGTACTGAAATACACAGTATTAATCTGTACGTGACTTTCTGTGTATATGTTTTAAGTAAATTTACTGACATTTCAGATCTGAACAAGTCTGGATGGTACCCGTGGTTCTTGGATGGATAAAGAACAAAGTCTACATCCTGCAAAAGTGATCGACATCAAACTTAGTTATGGTCGGAATCCAGATGTTCACTACTTATATCCCATGAAAGCCAGAGACATGCAAATACTAAAGGAAATGACACATGTGAAATTAAACCAAGAGAGGGGTAGATGAAAGTTTGTTTTGAGTTTTGGGGTTCATGTGAAAGAGCAGAAATAATTGAGATTTAATTAAAAATGGTGCGACACTGCATTGGAGTATATCATTTTATTTCTTTTATCTGTTTTGTTTGTTACCTCAGTCTGTAAGGTTAAACAGGCAAAACATGGATAAAAAGTGCTTTTACAAGTTTATAACAACTGGATACGGCATACTGCTCTTTACATATTTCCTACGCCGGCCGACTCGTATGCCGACCAACTCGTACGCCGACCAACTTGTACGCCAACCAACTCGTACGCCAACTAACAACATGTACATATAGTTTGTAAAAGTTGGCCGTTTTTTCTTCAGTAGACCGAATTTTTTTCATGTTGTTTATGAAAATAAATCGAGAAATGAAATCATTTCAACGATACCGCTACATGACGTAATCATTTCAATGATACGGAATCATTTCAAGGATACAAAATGATTTTGCGAATACGAAATTAAATCGAGAAAATGAAAGCATTTAAAAAAAAAAGGAACATATATGACGTAATCATTTCAACGATACGAAATAATTTCAACGGTACAAAATCATTTCAACGATACGAAATCATTTTGCGAATATGAAATTAAATCAAGAAAATGAAATCATTCCAATGATACAACATGATGTTATCATTTCAACGATACAACAATTTTTAAATCACATGTTTTTTACATGTTTGACACTTGTGGAAGAAGTTGCACAAAATATACCGTTTCTAGTACTACACCTCTTAGGGTTGTAAATTTGCCATATCATTGAAACCTCTCGACTAATTATTTTTTCCTGGGATTTAGATCTAAGAGAAATGTAGTTTTTGCAAGAAATTAACTGCTGTCCACAAATAACGCATACCCATTCGTCGTCGAGCTAGACGGCCAGCTCGATTGCGTAGTACATACAGTACAGTCCTCAAAATCTTTCCCCGAAAAATTTACAAAATACTACTGCACGATATGCAGGCCACAACGTACGTAAATACTCCTATGGTCAACAATGTTTGTCTGACATGAATAATTCATGATGCGAGCTGAAACTCGCTCGCTGATTGGCTCCCTTGGAATTCCTAGGGAGATTCGACGAAAAGTAAAGAAAAAGTTAAACATCGCTTTACAAAAATATCCAAGACCTTCGTGACGGTCCAAAAGTCTGACAGAATTTTTCCATATCCGCCGCGCGGGGGCGCCCTATGCGCCGCGGGAAAGCAACAACAAAGGTCTTGGAACCAAGACTAGCAACAAACACAATGTACTTTACATTTTAGATGTAAAGTACTTTAGATATTGCACATTCCAAGAAAAATTGGTCATATGTTGGCAGGGTGAGACCTACAGAGCGCTGGGCCATTTTACGAATGCGCTCAAACCTGTCCCTATTTTTCTGCGAAGTGAACCATACACACTGACTATGTTAAAAGTAACAATGCTCTGTATTAAAGTTTGATAAAATTACGAAGGAAAAACATCCGTTGCATGGCTTAACCAAAAACTACCTGAGTGTTTTTGTTCCAATTCAGTTTGTCATCAATCAAAGTACCAAGGTACTTTTACTCGTTAAACCTTTCTATTTCATTGTCATTAATATAATAAACAGATTTATGAGCTCTTGTGTTACGGCGAAAATCTACAATCATCTCTTTGGATTTCTTGACATTAATGGTTAAAAAATTACGACCGCACCAATCCACAAACTTTGCAACCTCCGACATAACAGAGTAGGTCATCTTTTAAGTAGCCTGTAATAACCGTCTCATCTGCATAATTTGATTATACTACAGCATTTACTGGAGCAGAGACACTTGTATAAAAGGAGAATAACAGCGGTGAGATAACACACCCTTGGGGGCACCTGTGTTGATTACCCTGACCTTAGAATAAGTAACTCCAATTTTTACCTACTGTATACAGTAGGTAAAAATTGGAGTTACAAATTGGAGTTACTAATGTGGCCTGTTCAGTAGAAAGCTATGGATCCATCGTACAATTTTCGAAGACACATTCATTATTTGCATAAGTTTTTCTATAAGAATGTGTGGTTGTATCGTGTTCAAGGTACTAGAAAAGTCTATGAACAATGAACGAGCGTATACATGTATATGATTTTGGTTTGTCCAGGTGAGAGTACCCCATCATCGACCCCTCTATTGCTCCGGTATGCAAATTGCAACTTGTCCAAAAATGGGCCTGCATATTTCAGAAGAAAATTCAAGACAAGCTTTCAAGACATTTCATTATACTTGATGTCAGAGCTACTCGGGCGGTAATCACTTCAGTACTGAAACCTTACTGCTCTTTGGTACAGGAACTATCATAGAGGTCTTCCACATCTGTGGAATAACCCCACTGAATAATGTCAACTGAAATAATTTGGTAAAAAAAAATACCACAGAGTTGATGACTACACTGTATACACATTTTCAAAATGTTGTTACCGACACCATCCGGCCCTGAAGCTTTGTTAGTTTTCAGGCCTAATGTTTCTAACATCAGTTTCATTTATCAAAATAGTCTCATGTTCAGCATTAATTTTCAAGGTCATTTTCCTGGGTAAAGTCGTGAGTGTCAAAACGACATTATAAATTTTTCAGTTCATTGACAAAGTCGCTGTTGCCTTCAAGTGACTGTTTCTTTTGTCTGTATCCCTTGATTGTCTGCATTGCTTGCCATGCGGCCCGGGAGTTGTTCCTTTGGAAATTCTGCTCCAATCGCTGCTTGTAGTCCTTTTTAGACAGTTTAATCTGACGTTTGATGTTTTTTTGTATTTCCTTCACTCTTTCTGTATGACCAGCTACAAATGCATTCCTCTTCTCAACGAGTAGAGACCTAAGTTCCCGCGAAACCCATGGTTTGTTGTTAGGGTAGACCTTTTCCCTTGACAATGGTACAACTGAATCAATGCAGAACTTGATGTAGTCACAGTCGTAACAATGGTGTCGATCGAATCTGCGTAGTCCACAAAAACCCAGTCCAGTCGGTGCATTCCAGACATCCACGCAGTTTGTCCTCGGATTCGCTACACCAGCTGCGGGTCGTTACTGTAGTACTAGTAGGCTTTGATCGTTTCAGGACTTGCTTGTACGTCGGCAACAATTGAATAATGTTGTGGTCCGACTACCTTGTGTGGAACACACCCTCTCTTTATATGCAGATGTGATGTTACCATAGCATAAGTCTAAGACTGCGTCCCCTCTCGTTGGTTTGTTAACAAACTGATGATATGACGGTAACGCTTGGTTGAGTCTGCAATGGTTAAATTCTCCCAACACAAACTTAGCAGAGTCAGGAGAAACAGTTTCCAGCCGTTGAATTCTGGAAGCAATATTGCCTCACTTGCAGCATTAGAGTTCGTTCTCGGTTGGATGTATATATAGACGACCATAATAAAAATTTGGTTGAACTCCCTGGGCAGGTGATAGGTGTTGAGATGGTGGAATGAAGATGGACACGGAGACGGTTTGAAGAGTGGACTGATGGCTGCATGTATTTATTATGGAAGCCAGCCAGCATGGGCAATGTCCTCAGCGCGCATGCGCTGTACACACAATGAATATACATGTATATAGGTATCTCTACAATAGGGCCCGAGTCCAACTGTTAATAGCTCATAATCGGGGGTGCAGGTTCTTTCTTTCATTTCATTTCATTTATTATTTCTCAGGGCAAGCAACAGAAGGCACAATACAAACAGGAAAATTACCAAAATGACAAAACCAAACAGTAGAAGAACAGTGCATGGTAACACCCCTGAAGGATTGCCAAATGCGAACTAAATCACGGTGGCTCTCCTAATGCTGCCATGCATAACATTACATGTAAACAAAATGTACAAACAATAAAGGCAATAAATAAACAATTACATGTATGTGGACAAATAAATAAATTACTCTAGGTCAAACAATAAATCATTAATTAATGGCGAAGGCATACTTAAGATGGAAATACAATGGATTTACCAGGAGACAGAATATGATTTCGTAGCATATTGCTTAACTAATAGGCAAATGAAAAACAATTTGTTCCTTAACATTAGATGGAAGACTGTCCCATAATATAGGAAACCTAACAAAAAGAGAATTGTGCAAGCATGTTGGTCCGACCCCCCTTATGAGGAAACTTAACAGAGTCACAATGCCTAGAGTTGAGGGTAATATATCTGTGAATGTGAACATCAAATAAATTATATTGGGATTGTTAGGGCAATCAAGACAAAGTTCATTGATAAAATTGTTATACGACTTAGCAGTGGCATATTTAACCTGATTACGTATACATTTGTACTTCTCAAACAAGGAAATGATAGCCGGATTACGTTTTGCAGCTTTGAAGGCACGTAGCTTTTTCCGGCTAAGTTGGATGATTTCTCTAGTAATCCAAGAACTGCGCTTTTTACCTATTAGTCCAGCAATGGGCACAACATCCTTAATCGCAGCAAACAGCAAGTCTTTAAATCTAACCCAGACTTCATCAGCATCATATTCAAAAGAAAAGCATGTGTCCCAAGGAATACTGTCTAAAGTGTTACATAAAACATTAACATCGGCTTTGTTGTACTGATAAAACAAACGAGTGATTTTCTTAACAGAGAAACTTGTCATGATCTCAAAACCAATACCATTATGATCACTGTTACCTAGGCTAGGCAGGGCACGAGTATCATTGAATAAATCCGGTCGATTAGTGAATAATACGTCTATTGTAGAACCAGAGATATCTGCCTCACGGGGACGAGTAATAAACTCTACAAGTTGACTGAAGTTAAGAACATTGGAAATATTATGTAAACGTTGTACATTAGGAACATCAGTGTTAACATCAATATTAAAATCACCCAACCGACCAATTAATACACCAGGCATTATTAATGTACAAACATACACCTCCGCCTTTAGATTTTCCAGTTATCTATCCCCTCTGACAATATTAAAGTTTGGCAAGCTTTCGTCGACGAGTGATACAAGGCTTTGATACCAGTAGACCAAATTTGCATATTTCACACAGACCGCGAGAGGTCGCTGTTTGCCTAATGTGCATTATATTATTGTACGCAAACGGTCGTGCAGGGGATCGGGAGCATAATACACATGGTACGAATACAATCAAAGCCTTGACCAAGGCTAAAACAATATATTTTGATCTTTTAAAGGGGTGGTACAGAATTGACAAAATAAGACAAACTACACTTCAAGATCACAGATTCACATAAAACGTATACAGTATAATGGTGATGATAGGAGAAAACATCCCATGAAATGTTTTTGTCTGAAATGCCATATTCGTTGAGAAATAAATGAAATTTTTTTCCGACTGGAATAAATCGCTTCGAAGCGTTTTATTATGAACGCATAATCGTTGAAATGTATAAAAAAAAAAAACGGGTTTTCACAATTTTCTCTTGAGCCAGATGGCTGATTGACCTCAAACTTCAACAGGTTTGTCAGTTAAGTTATAATGTGCTTACATTGTCAGCAACGGTTTTGTCGCAAAAAAAATTATGTACTATACCCTTTAAATATAAAAAAAAATGCTTAGAGATGGGAGGGCCTGATGACGCGTTTCGATCCTAGCAGGGTCTTTATCGAAGGATATAATGACAAGACAACATATACATGTACATGTAGTCAAACATACAAGTCAAGCTACATTTAAACGCATGGATGGGCACAAGGCGGGGGGGATAAGGTGGGTAGGATTAAAGGGGACAATGGAGAGAGAAAGAATGGGATAGGTGAGCTGGTATTAATTTAACAATGAAGGTAATTAGGGGAGAAGGGAAGAAGTTATACTACTGTACAAAAAGCGGGGGGGGGGTACCTGTAGAGAATGAAAATGAGACAACGACAAATAATTATATATAAGCAATTGAGGAGAAGGAATACTGTAAACAATGTATTGCCCTTAACATCCATGTAGAAAAATACAAGACATGTTAGTCATTTCCTTCCTGAACGTTAAGACCATGCGGGTGACAGTACGTAAAATGTTCATCCATACTTTCTCCCTGCTGAGCCTAACCAAGTCTCTGCGGTGGCCAAGGGATTCAATGCCCTGCAAGATCATAATATCAGAAATTGTGTGGTTAGGGTCTTAGGGAGATTGAAGTGGAGGCCCACTGGGGTGTCAAGTTTCTGAGTTTTGACTGTGGATCTGTGACCATAAAATCGTTTCTTAAGGGTATTCTTCGTTTCCGCTACATACTGTATGTTGCGTACCCTGCAAGAAATGAGATAAATTACATTATATGTAGTGCAGGTGATTTTCCTTTCAATGGGTGGAGCCATTGCCTGTGAAAGAATCAGACTCACGGATATGGTCTTGGCAGACTACGCACCTCGAATTACCGGATCATTTTAATGTACCATGCTGGGTGGGGGAAGAAACATCATTATAGTGGGTGGGACCTCAGCCCTAACAATCAATTCTCGGAGGTTGCGGGGACGTCTGTAGGCCAAGATGGGGTTTTCTGGGATCGCCCTGGGGAGACGGTCCGAGGTATGGAGGATGTGATGGGTATCATTGGTGATTCTGCATAACGGGGGGAGAGAGGGATGGAAAGTAGTCACTAGAGCAACTTTGTTATTAGTACAAGTATCATCGCTGCTTTCTCCTTGAGAACTGCTGATCTCGAAAGAGCGAGAGTTTTCTCAATGGCACTCCGCAGTCCGCACCCTGCAAGAGCTGTAGCCTCTAGCAACCAAGTGTTTCTCCAGTTCCTGTGTACTGGAGAAATCTGAGTCATTAGAACGTATTCTTCTGAGTCCGAGGGCCTGGCTATACGCTATACCAGTCTTGCAGTGCTTGGTGTGGCAGCTGGTGGCATGGAGGCACTGGTGGGTATCTAGGGTTTGAAATACAGATCAGTGGTTAGTGTGTCCTCCTCCTTGCGGATGGTGACATCAAGGAAGTGCGCATCATGGTGGGAGACTTCTTTTGTGAATCTGATAGTCCTGTGAAAAGAATTAATGTGGTTAATGAAAGAGCTTAAGCTATTCTCATCGCTAGTCCAGATAAAGAAAATATCATCGATGTACCTCCACCAGATCCAGGGGCAGCAAGGTGCTGAGGCTAGCATGCGCTCTTCCAGTTCTGACATGAAGATGCATGCAAAGGAGGGGGACATACGGGTTTCCATTGCTGTGCCGTGTTACTGTTTCTTCCTTGATATTTTTCCCAATGAATCTGTATATTTCTTTGATAAAAACCAAAGTATGATATTACTTTTAATCACCTGTTTCGTCCGTTTTCCCTAGCCCCATGCGTCAGTGTTCACCCCTTTGTATATTGTCCTACTTTCCGGATCCCTTTGTCTCTTTTCCCTTGTCTACCCCGAGTATCCCCACCCTCCCTGGTCACTCAGAACCCCCCCCCCCCCCCCCCACCACCACCACCACCCCACCCCACCCTTGTTCTGATCCTCACATCCATTTATCTTTACTGCCATGTTGGGCTGTCCGCTTGTCATTTAGCCTTCGACAAACTCCTGCTGGGATCGAAATGCGTCAAGCCCTCCTAACTGCAAGCGTTGTTAAATTGATTAGGTTTTTGCCAGTTTGGAGTGGGGTTAGGAGAGTTCTAGTAATCTATGAGGTATAATATTTGCAAAAAGACAACACGACCCCTACAAGGAAAGTGCACTGCTAGTCTTGGTAATTACGATACATATTGTATTTGAAGCTACCATGCATCATTTACAGGGAGAAACCATGATCCAAATACATAATTGCCACTTGGATCGGAAAAGCAGGATCTTTTATTAAATACTAATAAGTAGTACACTTTACTTTAAAAATTGAGCCAATGATAACATTTTTTGGGGTTATTAATCAGTTACCAGCAGTAGGCCTACTCAATCAGGTTCCGTTCTCCTCTATGATATCCATACTATTATCACTGTGCAATGGTAGATAACTACCATTACTGATTGGCCAAGAGTGGCCAAGTACAATATCATTGTACAAGTTAAATCTTCAATATCTCTTTAAAAAGTCCTTAAATAATTTTTATTACATGTCATCATCCTTTCATCAGTTTGGATGAAAGTATAGTTGGTTCCCATCATAACTGTAAAATTTGAAGTACATGTACTCGTTTATAATAGTTTTTCCTTATACCTTTTCACAAACAAAATGCCCAAACCTATCTATTTCTTTTGTCCGCAGACCTTTGAAGTGACAGCATCAAAAATAAACAAATGTTTGCTATTCCTTGATTCATAATCTTAAAATAAAAAATAAAAAGTCATATATTGCCCATCAATTTTCATATACCTGGTCTACAGCGTCATACTTTGGTGCCGAAATAGTCTGTCCCTCATTATAATAGGCCTGTTTCACGATCTCTCGGGTATGAATAGCGATCCACACTAATGACGCCACAAAATTCCCGGCCGTCAGACAAACATTGTCTCACACACGTAGCGCACATGCACGCCCACACGCACGCCCATTTGCATGGTTGCAATGTTTGTCTGAGATCCGGTGCTATTTTTAGCGCAAGTGTGGAGCGCTATTAACGGGTTGTCCCATGCCATAAAAACTATAGTCCCACGATTTATTACTTGGGTTGTTGAATGCAGTGTTTGTGCTTTTAATCCATTTATCCTTACACGATACATTGCATTTCAAGTCAAGGTGCAACAATAGACCTAGAGAATGAGCTGTAGTGGGCGGGATTTATCATACAGCCCAGGGCCCGAATATACTAATAAGCAAGACCCTCCATTGTTGAGGGATTTACACACACAGAGGGATTACTATTAAAGGCCGCACTGCCGCGGCCCAGCCCAGCTTATCGACGGCGACGCTGTGCCACAGAATTTGACGTGCTCCCTTAATCCATAACCCTGACGTCAACATTTAACTTATTAGTACAACCTGAAATGGCAAAAATTTAAGGACTAATGCGATGGAGTAGTAAATGGCCACTTGGTCTATTGTGTACTGGTAATGTTCTGTATGTCACTTGCATAACAGTTTACCTTGACTTTTAAATTATGCCATTCCAACTTAAGCCGACAAGTGATAAGATATAGGCCTACACTGTTATCTGTCTGGGTGACAGAATTATACTTGCCCTTCACCAGTGTAAATCAGCTCTGATTACCGAGTGCTTTTTGAGTGCACATGAATCATGTAATGAAATGATGTACATTATGCAATTACATGTGTAAAAAAAAAAGTTGAAGCTACCCCTGGTACATGTTTGCAGATCACATGTATATATATAATTCCACTGATCCTGCAAAGCATTTGTCATCCGTAGTAAATTAATTGCCACTTCATGTGGTACCAATCCCGTAATAAACTTTTCCAGCCCATGGTTCCACAACTTAACAAACCTAACCCACCACCAAAACAAAAACAAATTTCAGCATGTATAATAGCGCTGCGCACTTGCGCTAAAAATAGCACCAAACCTCAGACAAACATTGCAACCGGCCATGCAAACGTGTGGTGAGTGGGGGTATGTGTGCGCGTGCATGCATGGTGTGACGTCATTAATGCGGAACGCTATTGCCCTACAGTAAAGGTTCTTTGTAATGATTCTGAAAAGGAATGTTTGCGCCATCATTGTTTGCAAGCATATATGATAGTACCATTACCATTACATTTGGTATTTAATAGAAAAACACAAAGTCCTGATAAATTTACAATCCTTACAATTTCACATGCCCTTACCTTACCATTTTTAAGAAAAAAGCTATGTGTAGCCTCAAACTACTTCTTTTCAAAAAAAGGTCTCAAGCATTGTTCAATTCCTTCTCTGAATTTGGTGAACTGTCCAATCCCTAAGCTTTTTAGAGATGTGATGTCCAACTGGCAATCAAAAGGCCTCGGTGTTCCAGAAGGAGGATCATAATTGGCAACTAGATGATCTGCCTTGAGATTAAAGACATCTGCCATAATAGTTGCCATGGCATACTTGGTCAGTTGTTCATCATTGCACCAATGAAATATGCCACTTGCATCTGATGGCTTCTGCAAAAAGAAAAGCAATTGTTCTCTTTTAATTATCTCTCTGTAATTCACCAAATGTGACACATTTTCCCAGCAATTAATAGAGCCTGAAATCAATACGGACATTTCACAATTTAGAGCGCCACCAAGAGGGCAGCATGGAGAGGCCGATTTACGTGGTGCATGATGGGAAATTGTCGACAATAGAGATTTTTCCCCTATACGTTCAACGTTATTGCTAATTCTTGGGTCGTTTTGTGTGTTTATTTCATGTGTTATCACAATGGTTTATGTTTGCGAATCTTTCAGATGCACAGCACACACATCCAAACTCGAAAACATTGAGAAATACCTATGGATGAAAGATATACGGTGGGTTAAATGGTGAAGACGATTGAACGTATAGGGGAAAAATCTCCAATGTCGACAATTTCCCATCATGCACCGCGTAAATCGGCCTCTTCCTGCTGCCCTCTTGGTGGCCCTCTAAATTGTGAAATGCCCGTATTGCACATTCAGTTCTAAATCCATCAATGCCTTTTTTCCCAGGGCATCTTCAAGCATGAAGGTGATCGGGGTCGATTTCACAAAGCCCTATCGTAACTCAAGTTACCAAGGATAACCCATCATATCCTACATATCATCATGCAATGCATCATAAGTCCTACGATTAATAGTAAGTTACAATGAGTTTGGTGAAATCAACCCCTGACTGCTAAAACACAATGGACTGTCTGTGGCAATGTACGCCTTGCAACATTGACTGTACACAGCTAGCTACATGTATGCTGTGCTTGTAGTTTCAATTCTGATAACATTTGCTCATCAAGGAGGATGCACTTCATAATTATGCATACAATTATTTCCCGTTCATGTAGCTCAGCCTAATCAGCCAACCTCTGCAAATATCGAGATGAAGCCATAACCCAATGTGCCACAAGCCAATTTGATTTAGAGACCTGTGCATAACCTAACATGAAGAAAGCATTAATTTTGTAATCATAAACGTTATGAAAACAATCAAAACATCACTTTGTCATTTAGCCTTTGATAAAGATTCTGCTAGGATAGAACTGTGTCAGGCCCTCCTAACTCCAAGCATTAAATAAATGGTTATCTCTCTCCATGAGAGTTTCTCTAAACTCTCATGTAAGACTACGGGTACTGAGGTAGGATTAAAACATTTAACAAAATGAAATTGAAGATTAATTGTAACTCTACCCATCAGTCTATACCTAGAACCACAGGACTTTCGTTCCCACCCTACAGCTGCCCATCCTGAATATACTAAAGTCACAGAACAGCACTCACACTTTGTCTAATCCAGCATGTACCGTACATGAAATAATAAACCTGTGAAAATTTGAGCTCAATCGGACATCCGAGTCAAAAGCAAATAGCGAAAACCCGACAGAACTTTTCTTATAAAACATAAAGAATGGTTTTGATCTTACCCGAGATCTGAACTGTTTTCGGTCTTTGTTTTACTGATTTCTAAATACAACTTTCCACACGAAAATATTTTAATGGTCTATTTCTACTAGCACCAACTTCATACCATGAAAGTTATAGGTGAATATGTGAACATTTCCCCAGGCGCAGTTCTAGAGCCAATAGTTTGGGGGGGACTAGAAGAGCCATTATTTTTTGGGGGGCTAGAAGACCCAATATTTTGGGGGCCACACTCTTCTTTTAACACTCGCTCCTGCTATGTCTTTTTAGCAATAGGAAAGCATGCACCTATAGCCTATACAACACTTTTTTTATGTAATTGGCGCTTAATAACTGAAAAGATTCAGTATTTTCCTCTTTTTTGTTTTCAGTTGCATTTTATAATATTTTGGGGGAGGCTCAAGCCCCCTAGCCTAGAAATTCAGTCAGTTTCCCTTGTGGTTATTTGATGATAACATTTCCCTTTGGGTATGTTACCAATCCTGTACTGCAACTTTAAGTCTATCTGCTGTGCTAGGTATAGACTAAATAGAATTACAATTGAACTTCAATTTCATTTCATTTCATTTTCAAATTAAACTCAATAACATTTCATTGGATCTTGTTTAATTTTGAAATTAAAACATATATTTGGCATGCCAGAGCAGGGTTTTTTGTTTTGTCATTAATGTTTGACATGACTGTATTCATAATGAGTTATATTTGAAAAAGAAGCATTTTGGATCACAAGAAGTTCGACAAATAGAAAATGGTGGAAAATTATGATGCTGCCATTCTTATCATATCTGCCAGAAATGAAAAACAGTAACTCCTCATCAACTTAAGAAACAAACAAACAAACCTGGTAAGCCCAAAGCTCACAGTTATAGCAAATGAGAGTAGATCGATACATAAATAGGGTCAAGATCACACTCATGCATCATGCAGCTGTCCCAGCGAAAGTAGATTGCATTTAATGGAATTTCAAGTAGACAAATATTCAATTTGGATCAGATATTCTTTCCCTAGAATAAAATCAAGAAACCTTCATCTAAAATTGCAGGCTAATCATAAAAAATGTAATTTTTGTTGGGGTTCCATTCATTTAATAAATATGCAGTACCGGTACTTTGGAAAAATATATAAAATATCAAACACCGGGGATGGCTTTCAGGGCACACATGAATAACAGACATGTAACAGTTTGTGTGGGTATACTTCTTTTACATAATTTGCATTCTGTCATATTTTTTATACACCTTTGTTCAAGTGTTTTTGTTCAGATATAAGAAAACCTTTATGAAACCAAACATAGAGGTGCTTTAGTATATTCCAGCACCATTACCTTGAAACACTGGGTACTGCAGCACCCACAGCACCTCATCCCATGCCCAGAGTTCCAATAAGCTTGACCATGAACATGCTGAGCTAAGATAGGTCATTAAGATTGCAAGACATTGATCCTATGAGGCCAAGGCCAATACTTTGGTCTCTAGCCTTAAGGTTAGTGATGGAGAGCCATATTTGCTTTGGTTAACAGGTCTATGATGTACATACATGTACAGGACACCATGCACTCTACAAAAAGTGTTGAGTATGAGTATGACATCCATGATGATTAATCCACATGTCAGGATGATTTCAAAAATGTAAAATCTGCAATACCCCGGTAATCCTCTGATTTTCATTCTTTCTTTTTTTTATTTGCCTCATCATTACACCTTAAAGGGAGCATATAGGATTTGCAAGGCCTCCAAAAAAAATTATTGAGTTTGAGACAGGAAATGGACTCAACAGTTCGCAAACAGTGCAAACAGTAATGGGAAATCTTGGTTCATCAGATGCTGGGTTTCTCAAGGAAATCAAGATTTAGTGTCTTTTTCCAAAGATCATTCGTCCGAACGATTTTTGGAACAAATATAAAGGACACCCTTACTCGAGTTGTTTTAGTTATCCCCTTTCATTCAAGTTATGAAGATGGTGCTGGTAGAAACATACCGTTTAAATATTTTCACCTGAAATGCTGTATTTATCCAGAAATTAGTCAAACAAAGACAGGAAATAGTTTTGATCTCGGGGTTAGATCAAAACCATTCTTCATGTTTTATAAGAAAAATTGTGTCGGGTTTGCGCTATTTTCTCGTGACTCAGATGTCCAATTGAACTCAAATTTTCACAGGTTTATCATTTTATGTACATGTTTGATCAGACAATGAGTGCTGTCCTGTGACCTTTACCAATCATGTATTGTACCTTTGAATGGTATGTTCCCAAGTATGCAACAGGAAAATACTGTTGTCATCAAAACTTCATTTTTAAAATACTTGTTTACATTAATATCAGTGTTGGAGTCGAGTCCACAACCTCCGAGGCCAAGGCCGAGTCCGAGTCATGGGTCTCCGAGGCCAAGGCCAAGGCCGAGTCACGGGCATTCCAGACCGAGGCCGAGGCCAAGGCCACAGTGTCCGAGGCCAAGGCCGGTTGTTTAGTGCACACACAATAATGTAGGAATTGTTTTTTACTTGGAAATCATCATCAGATTTTCATAGACTTATATAAACCCAAAACTTTGTTTGTGCTACATACAGTCTAGTGTGACGATCTGCGTTTGAATAGTTGGAGAGTCCAGACTCAAAAATTGTGCATCGCACATGGCAGCGCGGTGTGTATGATTCGTGCAGTTCATTGGGTATCACATACCTATACAGGGTGAAGATTCAACTGCGAAAACCTAAAATAAGTCATGGGAAATTTGAGTCCAAACTGGCGGCCTTGAACCGGCCTCGGCCCATTTTCCGAGGCCAGGAGGTGCCGAGGCCAAGGCCAAGACCGAGTCATCATACAGCAAGGCCGAGGCCAAGACCAAGGCCATCAAAAACCGGCCTCGAGGCCAAGGCCGGCCTCGAGACCTCCAACACTGATTAATATATGCAGTGTTAGTGTTTGAAGGTCTACGCACTTACACCAACACTCAATATGATTCAACAATAATCTGGATATTCTTTATGAAAAAAAAAGTTTATTCCAACTTCTTTGGACATACCTCGAGATAAAGCTCAGCCATTTGTCTGCAAACAACTGCAATATCCTGTACATGAGTTGGGTAACGAAGCTGGTATGCACACATATTAGCAGGCCTGCTGGTGTCAAGTAGAGCTTTGAAGAGGATAGTCACAGCACTCTCTTCCAAATACTCCACATCACCGTACAGAACTGGCACTCGTAAGATGCCTGATGGGCAGGTAGCTGTCCATAGACAAAAAATTATAAGGGATGTAAGTTAAAGGTTAATTTTGTGACCGTGCAACCAGTTGTTAAACAGTTACGATTACGGTGATGGTTAAAGGTAATATCATACTTTGGTTTTTGTCAAAGAAATGCAGATTCATGGGCAAAAATATCAAGAAAGATACAGTAACACTAACAGTCATCTGTGAAATTTCAGTCCCATATGGTGCCCAATTTTTGAGAAAACATTGAAAAACTGGGTCGTCACAGCCTCAGTTGCCAGCTGTTCGGCAGGTCATCAGTTCATCAGTTTGTTAGCTGACTATTCCTTAGTCGACAGTTAATATCATCACAACCATGATATTTAAAGAGACAGTGGGGCCCCAACCGAGGTTAACTTAATTCAGCTCTAATCAGAAGTGTTGCTTGATTCGTTGTTTTGATTGTCTCCATTTATTTGTGTATTATTCACATGTGCATTGGTGTGTCCATCCATGACAGTATCACCCATTAAATTAATTTAAATATATACGAGTAATAAATTGCTGTGCTGCAGACTGCTCATCGGCCAAAATAACCCCATGGCCTCAATATCCAGGAATGAAATGACTAATGTTTTGTTGTCTCCTTTTCATTCATCTCATCTATTTCACAGTTTTGGCCAGGTGACAATATCAGCACAGGTCTGTTAATGCGGGGCATTCACTGCCTGTTCCCATTGTGGGGAGCTTCTTCTGCTATGGAACTACATAAGCCGTGTTCCCATTGGACTTATTTTGGTTAAACTACCGCGACTTTTCTGTAATTTGACAAAATTAAGTCCAATGGGAACGCACGGTAAACTTACGTCCCTGTCAACTTACCGCGACCGTGATGTAAAACTAACAGGCCGAAAGTGGTCGCGGAAAACTTCCGCGCAGCCACGGTAACTTAACAGGGACGCAAAAAAGTCCAATGGGAACACTTCCCGTGGGTAAACGTACCGCGACCACGCTGTAAAACAGTCCAGCTTCCTGTATTACGTCACCAGTACACACAGGCTGTACAGCGAGCGCGCAAAAATACTTGCACAACGATTCCCTGTCTCCTTGCACATGTCATCAACATCAGCGGGCAAACGTGCCTTGAAAAATTGTACGTGTACGTACCGGTACGTTTCTCGTTTAAATACTTAAAATATGTCAGATAATTTGGGTACTGCGATTTTGGTTTCTGCATTGGCCCAATTCTTCTTCCGCTGTTCACTGTTTTGATGCGACGTAGGCCAAGTTCGTGTTTGGCACAGTCAGTATTTTCTTGAAAAAGTACTGCTGAATTTGGCGACTCCATTTTCTTGTCATCTAGCTGGCGGCTAGCTTGTTTTATTGTGTGACACGTTGGTCTCTTTCATTCATGGATACCTTTATGAGTAGAAATTGATATTGATATTTCAGTTTTATATCTACAAGTCGTGTGTGTCTACTGGAAAGAATTAATGCCGACGCGCGAAAGTTACATCAAGATATGAGTCATATCCTGCTCGGGTCAAAGGTGATTTGTCCATCGTCCGCAATGTGTGCATTTATTACGGCCAATAAACTGTCCGCGGTGGTAAATAAAAGTCCAAGTGGGAACGCATGGTAGATTGACATGGCGGAATGTAGCGGTAAGTTACCGTGTGGCCGCGAAAAAAAAAGTCCAATGGGAACACGGCTTTAGTCAGTGACCCAGAGAGTGGAAAGAGTAACTGCACAATGCTCTTCTTACTTTAAACTTCTGTGCAGGCCAACGGCAACAAGTCTCAAAGTGACAAGTTTCCTGCCAGCTAGCAGGCTGGAGAAGCTGAAAGCTGGCAGCATGAACATTAAGAGTGATGGTTGATATGGTTGCAAGGTCCTTCCTAAACGTTCAGGCAGCCCTAATTCAGGGAGGCCCCGTCTACCTCGATCCGTGGACGGCTCTAGAAAATGTGAGGTAAAAAGGCTCACCCGCATATACCTGGCTGGCTGCCCATGGTCAGCGGGTCTCCATTTCAGTGGGTGTAAACACAATACAAAACTTCATATCGCATGCTGGGACACTTGCATACTGCTTGATAATAACCCCAAGCATACCAAATAGAAAAACAGCTTTACTCAGCAAAGATCTGAAGACATATCACAAATTGCCTCTCCGTCGGTTTGTGGACATTTTCAACCAGATTATTAAATCCATGACGGTAAATATAAATCTATAAACAGATACAAAACCCAGCACTATCCGGTGTACCATATGGTTCACAATGTCCAGGAACATCAGACACATAATTTGCCATATCTAACCATCTCCTAACAGAACTCACAGAGCTTTCCAAACCAATATCAGACAGGATGATATAACCCTGAGGCTAGCAGTCTCCAATACAACCCACGTCACCTTTGTAAGCATTTACGCGCCAACAATTCAGTTCTCAAGTGGACATAGATGACTTCTACTCCCAGTTAAGAGCCACGCTTGGTAGCATCCCTAGAACAGATACCATCGTAGGTCTTGGTGATCTCAACGCAAGGGTTGGGAACGATCACTTGGAATGGAGTTCTTACGTACGTGGAAACCTTAATTCAAGTGGAGAATTACTCCTACAACTTTGTAAAGAGTGAGCAAATTACAAACACCTTCTTTGACGTCCCAGACATTCACGGAAGCATCCGAGATCTGGACATACAATGGCATTTATTGAATTATATCATGGTCATCTAGCAAGCATCATATCATGCCTGCATAAATCCCAGTTGGTAGATCTTGATTACATGTCACCAAATTACCCAGGTATAACAGGTACTGTTCATTAGTACTTTCATAGACTTGGAGACAAGCCATGAGTCTCGTGAGAAAGTAGAGCGTTTTCGCGAGAGTTGCGTGAAAGAAGAGATGATCACCGCGACTTTGAAAGATTTGCCTCCAAGTCTAGTACTTTAAATGGTACTATTCCAAAGTTAGGTTGCGCCTACATTATCGCGTATGTGCGTGACTCAAACCTGTAACATGGCGGAGGTTAATAACAAGCGAATAAATTGGCAGCTGTATAAAATAAAGGAATTTAAAGCACCAGATTATTACAAGTCAACCAATCAAATGACAGAGGTTGGTCACAAGTCATTTTGTGCAAGTCCAGGTCAAGTCACAAGTCACTGGGTCCTGTCACAAGTCAAGTCACAAGTCATTTGGAAACAGGGCAAGTCAAGTCAAGTCCAAGTCATTTGGTGTTAACACAAGTCAAGTTTCAAGTCACAAAATCCCAAGGGCATCAAGGCAATATAATGTAAATGCAACTGAAAATTAAGAAAATTTGTTTATTTTGAACAAACCAAACAAAAGTCCGATTGTAAGCATGTAAGCATGCGGGGCCAGGGCGACTGTATTGCACATCGTCGAATCTAGTCGCCCCGCGTCACAAACTAGCTAGACAGTTCGCATGAAATCAGTGGAAAATCTAGAAGTGTTTATCGAAAACAAAATGGTTGTTATTTCCTACTCTGATTTGTCGCTCGAGCAGCATCTGACTTGCTTCATATTGTCTTTACTCACTTATGCGTGAAGTATGGATCATGTGAATGGTATTAAATGAAAGCTGAGGAAATAAGCTTTCCACATATGTGTCATTTATTATTCAAAAGTGAAATTAAAATAGGATTAAACACTGACAAATCTCGGTTTCGTTTTTTCTGGGACACCCTGTATACCATACACGAGTTATGAGAGGAGCAGACTGCTACTCAGACCATCTTATGATCATACGCCGAATAAAGCTCACAATCTACAAACCAAAGAAGAAAACATCACCCAGAATAAAGCTCACAATCTACAAGTTTACCCAGAAGAAAACATCACCCATGCCGGTGTGGAGGTCCTAGCTGACTCCCCGTCTCAGCTGCCCCCCTTATTTTTACTAAATATAGTACCAATATATACTTCATGCTATCTCTGCGCACAACAATGGTAAAGTCGTCGTGCTGAGCTGTGTTCGAGCTGTGCATTCCATGCTTCACAACACAGGTGTTTTCCTTCTTTTGAAGGCCATTGCTTCTGTGATTTATTACACAATACTACAGGAAAGGAATGGACACACTACAAAAACACCGAACCAGGGGGTTTAACGTAAAGACATGGATGTCAAGGAAAGGGGAGGGGGTGAATAAGGGAAGAAACAAAAAGAAGGGGAGAGAAGACAGGGATGGGAAAAGAAATGGGGGTGGGGGGAGGTTGTTGGTTTGGTTTGATAGTTGGAGGTCAAAAGGTTGAAGGTTGACAGATGGAACAGTGGGTAGACATAAACCCATCAGATGTAGGACAAAGTGCTATTTGCAAGTTAAATTGGACCTATATAGACCCTTCTATAAATTGACGAATATCCGCCAGAGAATGCTCACTCTACGTACCCAAAAGAATACTTCATTAAATTAATTATTGAATTAATAACATCAACTAATCTCTCGCTATATGAGGCACGGTACCGTGCGATAGTTAGTCATGGGGGACATTTCAGCACGGGAGACCAACAAGACCGTGCATGTGTCGGACTGAACTGCCCCCCCCCCCCCCCTTTGTAATGGGAGACAGCCGAGACAGGGAGTCAGCTGAGACCGCCACACCGGTAAAGAAGCTAGACACAAAAAAGCTGACCTATGATTCCGTTCGCTCAAACTTTTCTTCCACATTCCAACGCAACTTCACTGAACAACCCAACAGTAGCAAGGAGAATAAATGGCACAACCTTAAGACATGCTTACAATGAAGCAAAAAAAAGGGCCCTTGGTCATCCCAAATGCAAAAATGCAGACTAGTTTAGTGATTGCGATGAGGCTATCATTGAGTTTAATCCAACTCAAAAGAGCTGTGCACACTGAAAGCTTGTCTTACTAAACCCAACTGCTTTAAAGGGTTCCTGCAATGCTTTTTTCAGTCAGGTTATTTTATTGCCTTCAGAGACAGAGAATATACTGACAGTTAATGAATGGCAAGTCTTATTTTGGTTTCAAACCAGCATTTGGTTTTCGTTTTAATGACTTTGCAAAATGGAAGATTTTCATGCATACTCATGTGGGGAACCAACAGCAAAAATATAATGGAAAAAAAAATGGAGACAAACTTGACCCATAGAAATGGTTTGGTAAAAAAAATCACACCACCAGTTGAGTGAAAGGAACATATTCAGCAAAACAAAACCTATTGAGGAAGGTCTGTCAGAAAACCTATAAAACAATACCAACTTTTTGTTCACAAATCAGTTACCCAGATGACATCACAGTTTTGATCATGAATATGGAAACTCTAATTAGCATACAAAAAAAACCACCTGTCGTTAACCCTGAGGAAGTGTGAGGAAAAGGGTAAAATCACAGGCCCCATAAAACAGTTGCTTTTTGGCACCTGTTCAAGCCATAATATTCCCATTGCAGAGACCTTTTAAGTTTAAAGCTACATGTAAATTCACCGAAGTCAAAGCTTCCCTATAGAGGGAGCTCTGCCAAATGAAAGACAAGTGATGGAATGACAAGGCAGAGAAAATACAGGCCCTTGCTGACTCAGGAGACACTCAAGGCTTCTTCCAGGCTTTGACAACAGTTTATGGGCCTCAAGGTGCCCAATCGAATCAAGTACTCTCCACAGATGGCACAACACTCTTAAATGAAAGATCTGAAATCCTAGAAAGGTGGAAGGATCACTTTATCCAACTAAAGTCAGGCTGATACCTAAATTTCTAATGACCCCAGTTGCAGTTTCAGTTGTAGTTAAAATTATGTGGCATAAACAGAGGCACAGGAAAAAGGTCTTGAGAAATGACATTTGAGCACCAGGCAAGACATTACGAGAAGTGCGAACGAAATAGAAGTGTAAAAGTACAAACAATGTACATGGTGTTTCCACAAACCGATCCACATACCAATTGTCACCATGCAAAGCCTCAAATCTTTCATGTTTTATAAGTTTGTACAATGATTTTGAATACTTACAGTCAGCCTGAATTGCCCTTTCGCCATCTAACTTGGATTTGCCATACTTGTTGAGTGGATTGGGCTTATCTCCCGTTTTGTAAGGTGCATTTTTGCCATCAAAGACATAATCTGTGCTCAGGTAAATCAAATAAGCTCCTATCTCACCTAGTAAAACAAAAACCATCAACAGAAGAAAAATATATCAATAAAATCATCAAAGGGTTTATTTCTTGATTGGCAAAGTACGCTTCTTTCTTCCTTCCTTTGTTCTGACAAAAAGCCATGTGATCAACACAAAAATGGCCATGACTGCTTATCTTTCCAGCCAGCCAATTTCAATCAGCCTTGGCCAAATTAAACATTGTAATTTGCCCTTTCTAGCAATTATCATTAAAAATCTTGCCAGTATGGGAAAACTTAAAAAACTGCTTCTTCCACAGTCAAGACAGTTTTAAACCAATTCATGTCAGACATGGTCAGTTGTGTCTTAGGACCAAGCCTCATAAAAGCTGTTCACAGCAAATGAGTTGAAACTTCATAAGAATCATTGACAGGTACACAGGAGCTAAATCGCTGATCCCACGGACAGGCTCATTTAACATGTAAAGTGGCTCAAACATGCTACCGGTACTCCACAAAAATGACTAGAAATTTGAACTTTTCAAAAATAGAGGCTAAATACAGTAAGCAATTTAGGCCATTCAGGCAAAACATTTGCTAGATACAAAGCAAAATAACATCTCACCACAAATTGAAGCAATTGTTGATGTAGCTCCAACATTGAGACTCTTAGTATCATCTTCATGATTTTCCACAATGTCTGGTCTTCTTTCAGCTGCTGAGTGGACTACTACTTCTGGCTATTCATTTCAAAGAAAGTAAGAAACACACGTAGCTTTATTGATTATCTTGATCAAGTTTCAGATTTGACAAACTGCTGATAGGGCTATCTCTTTTAAAATAAGAATTGCAATAACCTTCATGGTGTTGTTGCGTAAATAAGCACATGGCTCAACTTTATATATTGTACATGATATACTAGGCCCCATGTAATGACACAGACGCATTTAAGGCTAAGCTCGTCAACCCGATTAAATTGTTATTCTGTGATTTGCTATGATTGATTGTTGCATAATTTGTCTAGATTTAATTCTATTCCTAATTGTGATTATTTGATTAATGTATGTAATTTCTGTTATTTAATGGACAGATTAAACCGTGTTCCTGTTCAAAATTGAAGTTAATTTGCTTGTCATACATGTAGTTTCCCGTTACTTCATCCGCCACATGAGTTTAATGACTGGGTTATAAGAATTTGGCATTGATATGAGTACCATAGAGGAGAATGGTTTGTCAGATCTTCACAGTATGGAACAACCACCCGTCACTACCACAATTCAGCACAGCCATGAAGAACTTGTAGTTCCTGAAGACTCAGTGAGCCATAGTGGTTCAAAGTACTTCGTCATCTTCAGTGAGTTCGGTCTCTAAGGCACGAGTGAAGGCTGCTGCTAAGAAAGCAGCAATTGAAGCAGAGGAACCAGCCTTAGTGCGATTACAGGCCCTTGAGATTGAGGAGTTGAAATTATGTCAGAGGTAATAGCAGCTATACCTGTGCACCAAGTTGGCTCTTGCTAAGGCAGAAGAGGCAGTGTAAGTGTTGAATGACACGGAAGTGCAAATTAATGCACAACATCCCCCGCAAGACTCAGTGTCGGAGACAACTTCAGTGAAACAAGTGGAGAAGCCAGGTGATAAACCCAAGCAAATGAGCAGCACTCCCATACATGTAGGAGACAAGGTCCAGCCACACACCCCTCAGAGTTTGACCACATTGGACATTCATCCGGACCCGAAGGCACAGGAGATCAACTTGCACGCCAACACTCCCTCTCTGGGCAAGGGATCCTTGTCAACTTCGGTGGAACAGAACCAGCAGCAGCAGCAGCATTTGCTTGAGGTGCTTTAAATGCCTCAAGCAGAACTATTGACATTTGATGGTGACCCTTTGCAATATTGGACATTAATGCGATCATTCGAGAACAGTGTAGACAGTACATCTATACAGGATAGTGCTAAGTTGGTCCGATTGATTCAATACTGTACGGGTAAGGCAAAGAAGGTTATTCAGTAGGCCTGGGCGATTAACTCGATTAGTGCCTTCGAGTTGCGATTAATTCCATGAGTTACTACTATTCTCAGTCGATCAATAGCCATGCCGTGTGTGTTGCATAGAGCAGCTGCATAGACTTGATGACAAGTCGTTAAACATTCGTGTTTTGTCCGTCAGTCCGTCAAAATTAGGTACAATCATTGTGCATCATGCATCGTTCGTATAGTGAGGCAACGCAATCTTGATTCAATAGGGTCAAGGGTGTATGTACCGCGGTCGCATCCCCGCATGTTGGACATTATGCAGGACGTACACAGTGTAATATGAACACGCACACCGTACCCCTGGTATAGCGATAAAATTACCGACTTGATATCAAGTCTGCCTGCTGCACGTGCACAGGATGCCCGCTCAATTGTGACAGCACCATGACAACATTTTGAGATTACACTGTAATTGGCCAGTAGCCCTAATACTGCCTTATATGGTCAACGTGGATGAGGCATGAATGAGGGCTATACCATTTCGCTGTTTATTGAGGTACATTTAGTTATGTTGCATTTTCAATTAATACTTTTTATCTCACTTTAATAGTAATAAAACGAAAGGTTGTCGCACATAAACATGAGTTATTGGATACATACAGTTTAAACGTGTCGGGGTAAATTTTTATTCAAGCCTGACAGCTGACAACGAAGTTTTTCTCAACTTCCTAGGCCCACGTGTTTACAATGGATTCGGCTACCATGGCCGGCCAGCGAGGCTTAGTAATGCCGTGATTGCACTCAACTACTCGAGTACAGGCGCTACTCAATTAGACGATTACTGTACTGGACTACTGTATCGTATCGTATGATAATTGTGAAGTGAACATGTGGAGTAATCGTGAATTGTAAAATAATCGCGATGTGTTTAGTAATCATGAACTGTATAATAATCGTGTTCACTGTTCAGCCTACCTACATGGGGTGTACATAAAGTGTCATTGTGTACTATAGTTGACCTGTACATGCATGTATGGGACTACGTCTGTGTGTACGTACGTGAGGCAGTAACTGCATGCCTTGTCGGCCAACACTCCGCGAAATTACCCTACTTTACTGAAGGAATACCAATAATTATGGACGGTATTATAGCTTCACGAATTTTGCATTAAATACCTTGTCAGAACAAAAATGGCAGTGCTCAATGCCTCGGAAATCGGAACTGATCGCTGTTGAAACTTGTAAGAATCAATGCATTACGCTAGTGCAGTTTACTGCAGTGCCGCTATGATGAAAACAAGGTACGTGCTGCTTGTATAGTCACTTCTGGGTAATCGCGATTAATCGATTAATCGCGATTATTTCCTCCGCGATTAATCGATTAGTGAAAAGCACTAATCGCCCAGGCCTATTATTCAGTGTTGTTCTGTAATTGAGACCAAGTGAAGGATACAAGAGAGCCAAAGAGATGTTAAAGGAAAGGTTTGGTAACGATTACATGATATCTGAAACATGGGTGAATAAGATTACTGATAGCAGTATCATTGCTCCTAATGATAAAGGTACACTAAGAGAATCTGCTGATGATTTGAAAACATGTACTTAAGGAAACACTTGATGCCATGGGGTACCTCCATGAGATAAATACACAAAGGGTATTGGTTACGATTGTAGAGAAATTGCCAGTCTACCTTTAGAAATGGGTGGATTAAACGAGTGAGAGAGATAAAAAGGATTTGGAATAGGTCACCCCAAATATATGATTTGGTAGAATTTGTAGATGACGCAGCAGAAGAAGCAAATGACCCTGTGTATGCTGCTTGTAGTATGAGTAAGACTAAGGAAACAAATAGAATGTTGTCAAACAAAACTGCAACCAGGGGCCGATTTCACTAACACTTTGCGATCATCTTTAAAGCCCAAATCCATCGCTAAACATAGCAATCTTCCGTTTAGCGATGGATTTGGGCTTTACGATGATCGCAAAGCGTTAGTGAATCGGCCCCAGGGCCCTGATGCATAAAACTTTAAGAAGTACTTAAGTTGAATTCAACCTTGCGTAACTCCCGACACTCTTCTTATCTTAAATAAACTTGAGATTCTTCTTATCTTCTGTTGCATAAAACAACATAAGAAGTCTACTCTTCTTATCTTGCACATCGACTCTTCTTAACTTTAAGTCTACTCAAACACAATGCGTAAGTATCACAAAGTACTTATTAATTTGTGTAATAATTTGTTTATTTTATTTTCAAAATCAGGCAAGTTTTTTTTTTATAATTTGCAAAACCATAGCATGTGGACCTAATAATGCCCCTGTAAATTTGGGGGCTTCAGATGCTTGAGGTGCATTGTGTATTTTCAATGGCTTTTTGTCATTGTTATAGCTTAAGTCAGAGAAAATAAAATTATTTTTATTCATTAAGAATAATTACATGTATTATAAAATTTGACCAAGTAAAATATAACTTTATTATTATCATTATTTTAGATGGCAAGCTGGTTTTCATACAGTTTTCCTATCAAGACAAAGGTCACTGACATTCAAAGGAATAACCTTCCTTTCAAAAGTAAGAACAATTCCATGTACATTTCTATGAAAAAGTAGGTCGCGATACTGTGGCCACGACAATATCACATTTACCTTTATTATTATTATTATTTTAGATGGCAAGCTGGTTTTCATACAGTTTTCCTATCAAGACAAAGGTCACTGACATTCAAAAGGAATAATCTCATACTTTCTTTCAAAAGTAAGAACAATTCCATTTACATTTCTATGAAAAAACTAGATGACGCACCCGTGTACAAACCAATGGAAGCTATATCCGCGCATGCAGGACGTGGCCATTTTAGGTAGGACAAAAATGGACCTAAACATTCAAGCGCTTTATGTGACGATCGCGCAAGCCACGCGGTGCGCGGTTCCGGCCGTTACGCGGTACGTGATACGCTATGCACCAGAAACAATGATGGAACGCCGTAGCTATAATCGGTGGCTTAGATTGTTTGTCGGTAATTCCATCATTTAATTTGCCAATTTCATCATTTTATTTGCTGTGTTGTCATTCAGGTAGCCAATTCCATCATTCAATTTGTCATTCTGTTATTCTATTCGCAAATTTCATCATTCAATTTGGCAAATTGAATGATGGAATTACCGAAGCAAATAATCTAAAGAAGATAGCTATGGCATTCCATAAAAACGGATTTGAAACTCCCATCTAAAATGGCGCCGTTAAAGACGCGGCCAAGAGCAGCCAATGCGTCATCTAGTTTTTTTTATATATCTATGGTCACGATACTGTGGCCACGACAATATCACATCAAATCACCAGCAAGCATAACGTGTATATACCGATTAACATGGGCCTACACAGTCGGTACCCTATGGAGTTGATCCCGTTTGTTGGGAAGAATGCATGATGTAGGCCTAAGTATCATAACATGTTTACTGTAGCCGAACTGGCATACACTACAATTACACACGACATCGATCATGAGGCATGAATTAAGGCACATTGTGGTGCAAATGTCGGATGGTCATTTTACCTCAGATGTTTGTTTCACACACAAAATGCTATCAATGAGCTGTTGTTATACCATGTGTATACCAGCAAATGCAATTAATACAATAAATATGCAAAAATCCAAGTTCAAGGATTAATACTGGCTCTTGCACAGTTGCATTGCAATACACTGCAATGTAAAATGTAAAATGCAGCATAGGGGCTTAGAAAGTACCATCTACCGGCAAAGTTGAATTTTTGCGTTGGGACAAATCTCTTTGTTGCCCACTTTAATAAACCATGTAAACACTGTCAAATTATGGTCTTTGGTGGATAACTGACACATACATGTCTTCTATGGACATTGTAGTACCATCTATTTAAAAAGAATTGGTGTGAAATGTTCAAGTTATCAGCTTCTCCTTCAGTGTATGTGTACACAGTGCACAATGCAAATGGCAGCCTAGCCATATAGTTTTTCCTGCTGTGACAAGCACTAAACCCACTAGTGATTTAACATTTACATTAAAGGTTGTGTAAGGGTGCTCACACCTTATTTGGGTGTTCAGAATTCAGATGTAAAACTCCAGCAGATAGATTGGAATATGCTAAGGCAATGAGACTATGCTATAATTGCTTGTAACATGCATGTACTTTAATCCGAGTTTGCTCTGTTTCAGGATGTGGTAGAAAACATACAAAATTTCTACATCAGACAGGGTTTAATCCTCAAGGTTCCTGTGCTCCAAGAAGTGAGACCGATTCAAATGCAGAACCAGTTACGACAGCCCAGAGTGGGTTCACAGAAACAGACACGAGATGTAATGTCACAGGGGTCGGTGCTTCTAGAGTTGCACTGCCAATCGTTCCAGTTAAAGTGGTTTCTGAGAATAGCGACAACCCCATCTACTGTATACTAATATGCACTATTAGATAACTGGTTTGACAAGCACCTTTTGCACAGAAGAATTAGTGAGGCAATTAGGGGTTAAAGGTCAAATGTAATAAGTCTTACAACGATGACAAAGGCAGATGTGCAGATATAGACCAGTGTTGTGAGTCTGATAGTAACAGGTGTTGATACTAATTACACAATTCCCCTACCGTTGGTTTACACCCAACGTGACCTACCAATCCATTGTAGCAATCTGGTAATGCCGGAGGACATAAAGAGATGGCCACACCTTCAAGGCATTGATCTACCACAAGTTGACAGAGGGAAGGTTTCTCTCTTGATTGGTCAGGATGTCCCTGAAGCTCTCAGGCCGTTGGAGATCAGGAAAGGTGAAAGAAATTCACCCTATGCGTTGAGAACACAGCTTGGTTGGACCTTGAATGGGCCACTGGGAAAAACAACCGAGCATAAGGCCATCTCTAATTTTATTGAGACAGATGTTGACTTAGAATATCAACTCTAGAGGTTTTGGAAGTTAGACTCAAGTGAGTCTCTTCATGATAATACTAGAGGGATGTCAGTGAAGGACAAGGAGGCTGTGGCAATATGGGAGGAGAGTATCCAGTTAAAAGATGGTCACTACGAGTTGGCAATCCCATTCAGGCGAAGGCCACCAGATTTACAGTAGTTGGCACTGGATTCGATTCACCCTGCAGACCCCAGCTAGCTCGGTGGCCTAGCAGGTAAGGCATCTGCACTAGTAAGCAGGAGGTCGTGGGTTCGAATCCCACCTGAGCCAGCATGTGATTTTTTCACGTGCTCTCACAAGCACGAGTATACAGTGCTCATCCACGTCGGTGAAGGGCAAGCCTAATTTGCATGCATATTATCTATTTTCCCGACCAAAAATCATTTAATATTCATGAACCGTTGTGTAGTTGAGCGTCGCCTTGTTTCATTGGGTAAACTACTTCAGAGAGACACGCAGCTGCACTCGAGGTACTCCGAAGGCATGAAGGATCTGGTCACTAAAGGTTATGCAGAAGTTGTTGATGAAGACAATCCAGAACTGTCAAGGGGTACAGTGTGGTACCTGCCACACCATCCAGTATATCACCCGATGAAGCCTGATAAGCTGAGGATAGTGTTTGATTGTGCATCTATGCATAATGGGATGTCCCATTACTCAGGTACTGAGTGGGCCAGACTTGACCATCAAACTACTGGGAGTGGTCCTGAGGTTTCGGCAAGAGACGGTTGCTCTTATGGATGATGTACAAGCTATGTTTCACCATGTCAGAGTTCGTCCTGAAGACCGCGACATATTGAGATACTCATAGTAGCATGGAGGGGACATGTCACAACAATCAATTGTTCACAGAATGAGTGGGCATCTCTTTGGTGGCATGTGGAGTCCTAGTTGTTGTGCATTTGCTCTGAGGCGCACGGCTGAAGATAATCACAGCGACTTCCATCCAGACACAGTGCAAACTGTATTGCGCAACTTCTACGTAGATGATTGCCTGAAGTCAGTGAGCAGTGAAGACAAGGGAATCGAGATTGCACGGGAATTGACTGCTCTTCTAGCCAGAGGTGGTTTCAGGTTGACAAAATGGATGAGCAGTAGCACAAAGGTCCTTGCATCGATACCCATAGAAGATAGGGTGCAGAATGTTAAGGAGCTTGATCTTAATTATGAAGCTCTGCCAACAGAGAGGGCACTTGGCATGCAGTGGGACGTTGAACTTGGCTGCTTTGGCTACAAGATCAGTCCTAAGGATAAACCCTTGACAAGAAGAGGGATTCTGAGCGTAGTGAGCTCTCTCTATGATCCACATGGGTTTGTTAGCCCATTCACACTCAAGGCTAAGGTGATTATTCAAGATTTGAGTCGACAGAAGTTGGGTTGGGATGAACCACTACCAGCAGCCCACTGTGATAGTTGGCAACGATGGCAACAAGATTTACCTGTGATTGAGCAGTTCAAAGTGAACAGATGCTTGAAGCCCTTTGACTCTGGAGATGCAGCAGGGTATCAACTTCAACATTTCTCTGATGCCTCAGAGTTGCCATATGGGGCGGTGTCCTATTTGCGCGTCACCAACAAGGATGGTGCACATTGCTGTCTTCTTTTGGCGAAGTCACATCTTGCTCCATTGAAGAAGGTCACCATACCCAGGTTGGAACTGATGGGTGCAACGGTCTCCATCAAACTTGATGCGATGATCAGGAGACAAGTATCATTCGATGTGCACATAATCGGGCTCTGTGTACAATACTATTGGAGGGGTTTGCATGCACGCATGCATCATCAAGGGTGGTCTACGAGAGTGCACTTGGGAACTTAGCGGGTCAGTCATGGTGACTGCTGGCGGTCGCCTGTCGGAGCCTACATTGCCTACCACTTCGGGAGCAAAGTGCAGTGGTGGACTCCGAGAGAAATGTGAGCAAAATAGTCAAAGTCCCAGTGAACACTTTCGCAGTGGAGCTAGGGAGAGGGGCTCTGCATGTTACTGTTAGCTCGCGGGGGCTCTGAATTATGCATGACGCAGCATCAGCTTCTCTGGCCTATTGTATATACATGTATATGCAGAACTATGGCGTGATCTCGGAGGATCGTGCCACGCGGCCTTGCAAGGGACTTGATGGCCGGAAATAGCTTACCCTAGCAATTACAGTGATCAGTTCTTGGTCACTACGTGGTCAATATCAGATAACAGATAATCAATGGAAAATGAGCAAACAGCAAGGACGCAATTCTAGAGGGCGCTAGTGCTTCGGTATTCAGAAATCAGCCGAGTCAAGGTTCGCAACAGTATTGTTACTCAATGGAAATAATAGACAGATTAGGCAACCAATGTATATGCCATTAAGTGACTGAGGCCTATGGTGGGAATTTTGGCACAAAACAGCAATGGAAACATGCGCATGTGGATGATATAACAGTCTTCCTCTCTCGTTTCCACTGCTGTTATGCACCAAATGAAATGACAAAATACCCATACAACATGTTTGCATGCACACATTATTTAAACAGTGTGCCCATTACATTAAGGAAAACACAGTGACATAAAATACTATGTCACATGTAGGCGTTTGTATTCTATGGTCCACAGTGGTGCGAAATGGTTCAGAGTAATTAGGTTGTGACCCAGATGTAAATCTTAATAAAAAAAATAATAAAATTTTAAAACATTTAAAAAAAAATACAGTCTTTTGGTGTATATTTTCAAACATTTGAGACTCGAATTGACTCGAGCTAAATAATTGACTTGACTCAACTCGACATTCTTGACCTTATGAATCGAATGACTCGAGTTGCTTCTTTAAAATGACTTGACTCAACGAGTCACAAAAAACAGTGACTCGTTACAACTGTTCCTACCTTTACATCCTTGATAACACTTTGGACTTCAATGCTGTTCCTCAAATCAACTTTCTTTAGTTGTCCACCTGATCTACTGTAGGCTAAACCAACAACATCCCACGATGCACTGGAAAACTCTTTGACAAGTACTCGTCCAAGAAGCCCTGAGGCTCCAGTTATCAACACTTTAGGCATGTCCAACGGTCATGTAAGTTCACTTTACATCTGTGAAACCATGGAGAAATAAGACACAACTCCATGGTGAAACAAAGTCAATACTGGGAATGAAATGTTAATAAACAGTTTTTCTTTCACAAAAACAATACCAAAAAAAATCAAGATTAATGTTTACATCCCTGCAGACAAAGGAATATGCAATTCTATCATTCAATGAACCCTAACCCTCCTGCATACCACAATTTATCACACACGGTTCTTCCTGTGGTAAGTGTGGTATCCAGAACACACAATACACCACAGTGTGCCTGTGGTGTTCATGGTAGTGCATGGTTTGTGATCCAGTCCCCCTGTGGCGACTTGGTAATGTGTGGTAAGCAGCTTGTCTTGTCTGGTAGGTGTAGAGGGCTAGGATTAGGGTTACCTACAGTAGAAATGTACACACATGCAATAAAGCAAGCATTTGCAATAACCCAATATTCATTCCCACTTGCTGCAATAGACCGATCCAGTAGGCCATGCCCACCATAGCAACGGCCAAGCAACGACGCACACACGCGCGCGTAACGTGTCACGATCGCCAACACGAGCTGCACGCCCATCACCGAAAGCACTTATCTCTATGGGACTCTGGTTTTGGAAAAGGTCACAAATGTACGTTTCATCTCTTACCAGGCCAACGAGAGTCAGAATTACAATGAAAACACCATCAATTTGTAGCAGAAAGATACTGTACTTGTGAAGTTGTGCTGCATTTGCAGAGGACGGTATTTATTGTTTTTCCAGTTCATAAACGTAAACACTGCTGTAATCAATACCGCGATCTCCAGCATGAGATCACCAAAATGGCTGCTGCAATTGGTGATCCGATTTTCAAGGTTGTGATTGGTCAATGCAAAATGGGGCGGGCTTAATGGATCGGTCTATTAAAGGTACAGTACAGAATTAGTAACATGCCCAAACAGAAATGTTCACAGATTTACATAACTTGGTATAAAGATGGTGCTGGTAGAAACTATCAAAATATTTCCACTAGAAATGTCAGTACTCACTAATTTTTTTGAAGGCCTTGCAAATCCTATACACCAATCCGACGGCGCGACCATGGAGGTAGGAAACACCCGCCATCACTGGTGTGTACCCGCCCATATTTTGTCCGGCAACAAAAGAATTTAAGTCTGCCACACTCTATACTGCAGGGTGTACAATGTACATCCCCTAATCAAGGGACATACACCCTGCAATATTATAGGGTGTGGCGTATGTAAATTCTTTAGTTGGCGGACAAAATATGGGCGGGGACACTCCAGTAATGGCGGGTGCTTTCTACCTCCATGGTAGCGCCATCGGATTGGTGTATATGCTCCCTTTAAGTCTTAGACTTAGACCCTACCTAGTAAATATACGTTGGTGGTGTCCTCTGCATTATTTGTAGCAAGGTTACTTTTGTGGAAAGAGGGCAGGGCTAGCGCAAGCTGTTTTCAAGTTTGCAAGAAGTGCGCAAGAAAATTGCATTTTAGTACAATCATGGAGGAAGAAATGTATTTCTTCCTCCATGTTACAATGTAGTGTTGCACAAATTTCTTCAATCTATGCAAGGACCCGGGAACATTTTGCTGAAAGTCAAAAGTATCATTTAGGCCTAAACGTTAGAATCTATTTTGCCTATTTAAAGGTAGTATCATACTTTGGTCAAAGAAATACATGTACAGATTCATGGGCAAAAAATTAATACAGATACAGTAACAGTCATCTGTGAAAATTTCAGTCCCATAAGGTGCCCACTTTTTGAGAGAACAGAGAAAAACGGCCACAGTATTTCTTAAGTCTTTTCTCTTTTTTGTTTTATCTTTTCAAAGATCAAAAAGATTTTGGGTCGTTGTTTTACTCATTTCTGGATAAATACACCATTTCAGGCGGAAAAATTGTAACGGTATGTTTCTACCACCATCATCTTCATACCCTGTAAGTTATACGTAAATCTGTGAACATATCTGTTTTGGTGTCTTACCAAAGAATGATACTATTACTAGGGCCTACCTTTAAGACTAACGTTAAGAGCTAATATACTATATAGATCAGCGCGGAGTGACGTCATTCCAACTCGCCGACCTTGGAGCCAATGAAAACAAAGCATTACGTTGTGTAGGTTTTAAGACAAAAAGCTGCCAGAATTGTTTTATCTTACTTTCTTAGTATACGGTACTTCAAAGAAGAATAATTGTCTGAGGAAAAACTAGGACTCGACAATGAAAGTCGTACAGAACACGATTTCTGCTTCTTGACAAAAATATTCGGAAAACAATTCTTGACGACGTACGGGCGGTTTGTGCGTGATTTGTCCGTAGCTTGCGCCATGTACACGTTAGTTTTCATCGGTTGTCAAGTTATGAGATTCAAAGTACCCGGATGTCCGCGCTGATCTATGCTCCCAATAGATCAGCGCGGACATCCGGGTACTTTCATTCTCATAACTTGACAACCGATGAAAACTAACGTGTACATGGCGCAAGCTACGGACAAATCACGCACAAACCATGCACAAACCGTCCGTCGTCAAGAATTGTTTTCCGAATAATTTTGTCAAGGAGCAGAAATCGTGTTCTGTACGGCTTTCATTGTAGAGTCATAGTTTTTCCTCAGACAATAATACTTATTTGATGTACCGTATATTAAGATTAAACAATTCTGGCAGCTTTTTTGTCTTAAACCCTGTAGGCTACAACTTAATGCTTTGTTTTCATCGGCTCCAAGGTCGGTGAGTTGGAATGACGTCACTCCGCGCTGATCTAGTATTGGGGATCCCGGCCGTCTTATCACAATCCCCACCACGGCCCAGATTATCATGATTATGAATCCAACGAACAAGCAATGTGGATGTGGATGCAATGTGCAAAGTCATTTCGAAAACAGAATAAGACAAATACCCTACCAGAGAGAGGGCCCGAGTGTGTATTGGCTCTGAATCACAATTCAAGACGGAGCTCGAGCGAGTCGAGTACGTACACTACATACACCGTACACGTACACTACACGTACACACACATGTACACGTCCACATGATATGTACACAGCTGGCGGAACACGTCATCATCATACAAGGACTTTTGACTAACCATTTTAACCTCAAGAGGGCGCGCTTCACTGTTCTCAGGAAACGTGTGTCGTGTTGCTTTTGTGCGCAAAATACTCGTCGTAAACACAATTACAACCGGCGTAAAAAAAATCGAATGGAAATGCCGGGTACATACTGCGCAGTGTCTAATTGTGGTGCCAGGGGGGACATGAGTTCCCCAAGAACAAACAAATGCAAAATCTGTGGAGATTGGCCATCAAAATGGCGAGTCACAAACGATCATGGTGGCCGACGTCAAATATCATATTGTTTTATTTTGAGCACAAAGTTTTTACTTTGGCAAGCGAGACCTGTGGCCGAATTCACGAAACTTTACGCAGTTGTTGCGTAATCGGCTGAAATCGGCTGCTGAGCACATTAGTTCCTCGCCGCGCCAAACATAAGAATTCCACCTCACTTTGTGTTTTCAGGCATTAGAATTGTGGTGGGTGGCAATGTGAAGCTAAACATTAATTGTTAATTGACTGAATTTAAAGGTTGTATCATACTTTGGTAAGAGACCAAAACAGAAATGTTCACAGATTTACTTATAACTTACAGGGTATGAAGATGGTGCTGGTAGAAACATGCTGTTAAAATTTTTCCGCCTGAAATGGTGTATTTATCCAGAAATTAGTAAAACAACAACCGAACATCTTTTTGATCTTTTAAAAGATCAAAAATAAAAGAGAAAACACTTAAGAAATACCGTGGCCGTTTTTCGCTGTTTTCTCAAAAAGTGGGCAACGTATGGGACTGAAATTTTCACAGATTACTTTTACTGTATCTTCCTTGATATTTTTGCCCACGAATCTGTATTTCTTTGATAAAAACCAAAGTATGATACTACCTTTAATGTTTACAGCTTTTTCCTGCGCCTTTTGGAAAGTTTTTGGACAATCACAATACTTAAAAGCATGTACAAAAGTTTTCAGGAGAACGATAGTTTGCTGCCCTCTATCGACAGCCCACTCCAAAAGTCTCCCATTACAAAAAAGCCACTGTATAAATAAATATAATGTAGACACTCTTTTGCTGTAGACTTATTCCAAGTCGGCTCAGTATATGCTTAGCGTTTTCTAGTAATACATGTATAGGCTACTATAGGGAGATTTCTCAAAGTTCGGTTCCGGTGTGGAGGTTATATCTGTCCCCCCTCAAAATGAGTCCGCGCGGACACATTTACGCTGCTGTGGCCATATACAACTGTCCGTGGGGACACGTTTACATGGATGAATCTGTCCCCCTCAGATTATATCTGTCCCCCTGCCCAAGGATAATATTGTGTCCCCCGGTTAGATTGGCCCCCACCTCGTGATACGTAACCATGCAGTCTACCACCCAGACTACGTTAATAGTGCATTTTACGTTGTTTTAGGGCAGGGTGCGTAGAAGGATGAATTTTAATGTTCTTTTAGATCACGTCAGACACTTCATAAGACTAGTTCAATGTTAGGGTCGCCATCCAAGCACCTTTTATGACAAAACCAGTGGGCTTCGTGATTAAAACGATTGCATGCGAGGATTTTTTTTATGTGCAATCACGTATCGTGTGTACTGTACTTAGAGCATGATGGGCCGTTTGCTACTGTCTGTACAATGTACATGTGGATGTACACATCATGTACAGCGTGCGATACGTTATGTTTATACGGATACATGCTTTGAGACTAGACACGACTCAAGTCATTGCCATGACTTTTCTCACCTTCAGGGCGCACCCACGTGAATTTTTTTTCAATCAATGGTTAAAAAGAAGTCAAAATGCATATCTAATTTTGGTTTAATTCATTTAATAGCACGGGAATATCACATCATCCAATCCATGAACAACCAGGGGGACACAAATTACTCGGATTGGGACAGGTTAAACTCAGGAGGGACATAATTAACACGGCGGGGAGAAATTTTTTTTTTTTGCTGGCTGAATCTGTCCGGGCGGACACATTTTGAGGGGGGACAGATATATAACCTTTACACCGGTTCAGGCTCCGACTTTGTTTCCTTGATCCTCCGAACTCATAGTGCCAAAATCCGTCCGCCGAGCTCATGAATAAAAGTTTTAACTTTTATTCATGAGCTCGGCGGACGGATTTGAGTGCTTAAAAGCACTCAATATATTTTAAATAAGAGAGTTGTGAGAGCTATGAAAATGAAGGATTGAAGAAATATGGCACTGGACCTCCTGCCTGGACTCTGGGCTTCCATTTGTGACCATTTTTTATGCAATTGGGTGAGAAAGTGGGTCTATTTCAGCCGCTTTGCAGAGGGATGTTTTTTTGAAAATGGCTCCTTTGACTGGAGTGATCCGTACCTTGTTTTAGGGGTGGTCAGCTGAGAATGAGTACATCTCAAAAATTCAATGGTCACCCTACCATAAAATGAAAAGAAAATGAAAGGTGACATGTTCATCTTAATTTTTCTGTGCAACTTGAACAGCTGTGAGAGTTCTGTATATTTTTAAATGATTTTTGAAGTTTGAGGATTTACCACTGTTGTCTATGGGAGTTTATTTACTTGGGTGCAACCATAGAGATACATACTAATAAACTGTCCTAACTATACAGCTTGTACCAAGTCAGGTTTCGTATCAGCCTTAGCGAGTCTGGCGAGTTGCTTCCAAGTGCGCCCTCTGTTCTCGCAAATCCGCAAATCAGACGTGCGCCCTCTAGCTGGTGCAGACCACTAAGGGCGCATTCGTTTAGCTAAGGGTGCATGCAGACTGTTAAACAAATTCCCATATGGCTCCATATGCTGAAAATAGAGGTTGTGGGTTTTCATTGAAGCTAAAGCACCGTTTTCCCTTTCAAACCAGAGAATCTACTTCCGAACCACATAGCCAAAAGTCTCTATTTTGATACCCGTTATTTTAAAATTGACTCAAGAAATGGAGCTGGAGCCGGAGCCTATGAGCCGGAGCCGAGGTTTGGAAAAGGGCCTAAAGCGCCGGCGCAGTGCCCATTTCAGTAATGGCGGATCGAAAACGAACCAAAAATTGAAAGGAATCAGATAGATGAGGGTTCAAGCTTTGTTTTGCATTATTGCATGTTGTCACAGAAATTTCGCCGAACCCGCCCTCTAGTTTATTAGTATGTATCGCTAAGGGGTGCACCACACTCCCATTGACTTCAGTGTAAAATGGTGCTCGAGTCCCTTTATCCGTAAGGTGCCTGGTACCCGCGCCCCCTTTTGTCCGCAGTGGATATGTGTCTTTAGAGCTACAGGTATATTTAAAATTACATGTATAAAGAAATATCGATACACATGATGTTGTTGACCTGGAAAACCCAACAACACGCGTTGGTTGGAGTATTCTTCAACGGCAAGTTCAAGCAAATACACCTGGCGGGGGGCGGGAGACGCCCAAAAATTTGTAATCAAATAAAATCCCACGGGGGCTGCTTTAAAGGTAATATTATACTTTGGTTTTTATCTAAGAAATACAGATTCACTATTGGGCAAAAATGTCAAGGAAGATACAGAAAATTTCAGTCCCATGTATACGGTGCCCACTTTTTGAGAAAACGGTGAAAAATGCACACGGTATAATATTCAATCTTTCCACTGGGCGTTTGATCTTCCGAAGATCAAAGTTGTTTTTGGTCAATTATTTTACTCTTTTCTGGACTAGTACAGCATTTCAAGCAGAAAAATGTTACGGTATATTTCTACCATCACCATCTTTATACCCTGTAAGTTATCTAAATTTATAGATTTCTGTTTCAGTATGCTACGAAAGTATGTTTGTACCTTTAAAGGTAATATCATACTTTTGTTTTTATCAAAGAAATACAGATTCATGGACACAAATTTCAAGGAAGATACAGTAACAGTCATCAGTGAACATTTCAGTCCCATACGGTGCCCACTTTTTGAGAAAACATTGAAAAACAGCCACAGTATTTCTTAAAGATGGAGAATGACTGAAACAAAATGAAACAAATACAAATCCTCGTTTATTATGACATAGAACTTTCTCATAATTATGGGCTGGTTTTTGTTTATTATTTAGTAATATTGGAAGTAAAATTTGATAACAATTGTAAATTCTGAGAACTATTTACCCAAACTGGCCGTGGGTGGCGCTATTTAAATTTATGTCAATGTGTGACGTAGTCACAGACATAAATAACCCGGCCATACACCGACAGCGCCCTATTCAAATGCATGGCGGGGTACCGTAATTGTGACGGCACCCGACTATTGCCAAACTATGGGCAAAAAAACTACTTTTACGCACGATTGAATAGGAAGGATTGATTCAAACGGGAAATTCTAGATGAAAATGAATTTATATCAACTTTAAACCCATTGGAGCATTAGGTTTACCTCACATACCATTGCACAGTATGTTTCTTAAATAATGGAAAGATTGAATGAAAACTTGTGTGTTTAGAATTTCATCTTGATTTTATGAGCCTGAACTAGCGCGAGATTACGTGCGCAACTGGCCTCTTTTAGAATCTTTGCGAGATTTTAAAATAAAATCAATTGTTTACGTGCGGCGCACTTTGCCCATAGTTTTTTGAGATGGCGTCCGTTTCCAAAATTACGCGCTCACGCCCTCTGCTGTCGGTCTATAGGTTATTTATGTCTATGGACGTAGTCGAGGGGATACGGTCCACGAACGAACCTCCTCGGTGCGCGGGATTTGTATGTGATTTCCAATGAGTTTTGTGTACATGCGGTTTCTGTATTATATGCTAAAACTGTCTGAATCACTGCCCGAATGTTCATCACTATCCGATGGGTACATTGATTCTTCATCGATGCTGTATTCCTCCCAAGGACGGTCGCTATGTATCATTTCCAGCCATTTTACTTTCGAAATGATTGGAGTGCATGAGTATTGCGTGTGGGTTTATAATTATGTAACACACTGTGTATAAATATTACGCAAGTGCATTTAGGACATGCGTAAAAAAAAATTAGTGGTCTGCTATTCCGCCCGGGCGGATTACTATTCCGCCCGGGCGGATTACTATTCCGCCCGGGCGGATTACTATTCCGCCCGGGCGGATTACTAATTCGCCCGGGCAGATTACTATTCCGCCCGGGCGGATTACTTTTCCGTGACGGTCCAGAACTCCGAGACAGAATTCTCCCCTTATTCGCCGAACGGGGGCGCCATATGGGCCGCGGGAAAGCAACAACGAAGGTCTTGGAACCAAGACTACCAAATAACACATACCACGAGACATACATCACGGTATATCCCATTCCGCTGTTAATCCGCATTTACAAAATTATGATGATGAAATTAAAGGGTCTTTGCAATGGAAATTTTATGGCTTGAACATGTACCAATAAAAAAACTGTACATGGGGACTGTGATTTTACCTTGTTCCTAACACTGATTGAGGGTTAAAAACAGTTTTTTTGGTTTGTATGCTAATTAGCACAGGGGAGGATCTAGCTTTTTCCTCAGGGGGGGTTTACCCGGAGTGAAATTTTGTAGCCAGGCACTGCGAGGGAGCGAAGCGCCCGAGGGGGGGGGGGGTGAGGTGTGGAATGTCCACCGCCCCCCCCCCCCCCCCTCCCTTGGTAGGGAGCTTTTTAAATTTGACATTTGAATTTTGTTATTTTTTTTATTTTTTTATTTGGGGGGGGGGGAGCCCAAGGGGGGGGGGGTTAAACCCCCTAAACCCCCCGTAGATCCGCCACTGTAGCATTTCCATATTCATGAGCAAAACTGTGATGTCATCTGGGGAACTGAGAGCAATAACCCAATTGATTTGTGCACAGAAAGTTGCGGTTCTTTTATATGTTTTCTGACAGACCTTTTCCTCCTCATGGGTTTTATTTTGCCGAATATGTTCCTTTCACTGAACTGGTGGTGTAATTTTTTTACCAAACCATTTCTGTGGGTCAAGTTTGCCTCTTCATTTCTTCATTTTTTCATTATATTTTTGCTGTTGGTTCCCTATATGGGTATGCATGAAAATCCCCCGTTTTACAAAGCCATTCAAAGGAAAACCAAATGCTGGTTTGAAACCAAAATAAGACTTGCCATTCATTATCTGTCAGTATATTCTCTGTATGAAGGCAATAAAATAACCTGACTTAAAAAAAAACACTGCAGCCGCCCTTTAACTGCTTTCGTCAAAAGACCTTAAAATCTTTCCCAAAAAGTTTACAAAATATACTGCATGATATGCAGCGTGACATATGCCCCAGGCAATCGAACGTACGTAAATAAGCCTACGGTCAAAAATGTTTGTCTGGAAATCCAAGGACGATTTTACGGAAGCGCATTGCTGCCAATTTGAATTATTTTTTTTTATTTTTTTAAGTCGTTCGAACGAGATAATAAGTCGTTCGAACGAGATAATCATCTCGTTTGAACGAGATAATAAGTCGTTCGAACGAGATAATTATCTCGTTTGAACGAGATAATTAGTCGTTCGAACGAGATAATTATCTCGTTTGAACGAGATAATATGTCGTTCGAACGAGATATAACTTCGCACTGCTGGACACGTGCGTGGTTTGAATTCATGTTTTATAGGCCTTCTCATCGAGTTCATACAACCATGGTGCAATTGGTGACACTCGTGGAATTCTACTTTCGATTGGGTTTAAGACATCGTGAAATACTACACTGCTTGGCTCAACTAAATGGAATAGTAATAAGTCTTCGGAGTTTGAGACGAATTCTGTCGAGGGCGCAATTATTTCGAAGGAAGAATCACTCAGACATTTTGGACGTGGCGCTTTTCTTAATGGGAGAGATGGATACTACCCCCAAAAGCTGCTACCCTTGCGATAAAACCGTGTTTGATTTGTGCTGTCTTTTGATGGAAGAGTCTGGCTGGGACAAGCCGTCTTATCCAGATGAGGCACTTGAGCTCTACAAATTCCTCCGAAATGCCATGTTAATGAATGTGTAATATCCCAATATAAGTTACAGACTGTAATGATTATAAACACTGCTGATTATAGAGCTTACAAATATATCTACAGCTTTGGAAGGTCAAATGGACGAAAGATTTTTGAAAAAGTTTCCCCACTATGTTCCCTTGATCCACCGATTGGGATTAGAAGTATAATCTGCAGACAATCAAATCAAAAGAAGCAGAAACAACTATTGTAACAAGAACATTGTTTAATGGTTAAAATATTAAAGAACCGAACACATAATCGAACAAGGAACTTGAATAAACTTTCTGTAATCTAAAAATATGTTTTGTAATAAATGTTACACAGTGATATAAAAAAAATCACCCGTGTCTTTAATTTACTCTTGATTGTTGAATTTATACCTTCAAAGTATTTACCATCCAATACATATAATTATATTGAATATTGTTCAATAATACTTGATAACTTAATGATTACAGTACGTTCTGGGATCGTATTCGTTAATCCTTTCAGGCATGCCCTCATTCACAACTGTAAAACAATACATTAAACACGCCTTAATTGCATGAGTTAAATGTTTCACTTTCCTTGTAAAAATTCTGACTTTGTAGTCTTCTCAAAGATTCTTTTTTACTTGATACGGTTTAAAGAATATGAAACATGAAAAATTTAACATTGTAAATAATAAAATAAACAAACAGAGATAGACATAACACCAAGACCAGCTACTCATTTCAGTTCCATCGCACTCTCCCGAGCTACTGTCACATTGTGAAGCCAATGATGTGTGTCGGAATCACCGACTGTCATAATACATAAAGCTTGAGAAGAGCACCTTGTTCATTAAGGCTTAAATGCTGCTATTCTACTGATGCATGGCTGTCCATGATTGTATTATTGTATGTTACATAATTACTCAAAAATATAATGCGAGTGATCACGCCTTGTTTGCGACGTAATGTTCCTCAGTGAAACTCAAACATTTATACTTACTCAAAATTAATATAACTTCTTTTTTATTTGTGGTATATTCTGTGTAGTGTTTTAAAGATAAATTAAGCAAGCTACATTTTTTCTGTCTGTTTTAATAATAAAGTTACAGCCAAATGAACAAAATGTGTTTTATCTTTTTACAACATAACTAAAGGCACAATGAAGCGACTTTTGCTTGGCCAAAACAATGTATTAAAAGCTTAAACCCTTGATTTTACAGCACAGTAGTGGTTAGGGACAGGGCTGTTTGTGTAACTTTTACACATGCTAAAACTTAATTTCAAGAAAAAAACCTGATGGCATTAAAAGAGAAAATCTAAATAAATCAAGTAAAATCATCTTTACATATAGACTGTGCCTTTAATGCACTATAGTGCATTATGATTTCTTCTGTGAAGTTGTGGACATCGTAAACTGTGAGGATAGTCATATTACTTGGAATCAAGCAATATCCATGCGGAAACACTCCTCATTTGCAAGAATAGCCTCAAATTCCTTTCGAAGATCTGGATAACTATCATATGTCGAGGGTAGTTCCAGAACGGGTCCACAAGTGTGAAACACTGGACGTTTTTCCAGGCCAAGCTTGTTTGTGAATGAAACCTGTATTTTCTCCGTTGACATTGAGTCAGAGCTTGTCATGAGGCGAAGAAGTTTCCTTAGAGATAGATCATCTTGGGATCGAACAAATTGTTGGAAGTATCTGAAACTTTCATCCTGTGCTTTGTTTTGCGGACTGGCATCCAGAAGTTTGAGAACTTTTCGCGCGGATGTTTTTTTTGCAATATACATCGATCTGATATCACTTGTGTCTGGGAAGTATTGTGTGAGTACATCTCGGCATACTTCTGCCATCTTATCGATCACGTATTTCGGTTTCTGGATCAGTTCCTTGTGGCCGATTTGAATGATCTTCATCTTTACTTCTTCAGTGGATGGAATAGAAGACGATCCCATTCTGTCCAAGAAGTCTATGAATTCATCCATGTCTTCGTCATTTAGGTTGCCATCTAAAGCCGTATTGAGGATGCTCCTCTCTGATGGGCTCACGTACTTCAACAAAGATGTCAGCAACAGGTCTGGACTTACACGTTCTTCACCGAGAATGAGTGCTACTATAAATGCTTCACTGAATTTGATGGGAAAGTAACCGTGGTCGAGGAATCCTTTCCGCATGATTCGTCCAACTGCGTACCACTCGACCTCTTGCCATTTGGTATTTAGGGCAGGCACACGCTCATCTATACTCCTTCCGCATTTCCACTGAAGAAGTCATTCCAGAAGGCGCAGTATGCTTCTCTAGAAACGCCATTTTGGTCTACACCCATTTCTCCACCAAATTGGAATTTGATGTCCGTTTCAATTATGTGCGGATTCTTGAAATGAGTTATCATTTCGTTGAGCAAATTTGCTCAATGGATACGCAAAATAGTGTATTTAATGTGTTCGTCAGTGTCCACTGGAGGTGTTGGACTTCGAGGGAGACTGTCGCCGTCTGATATCACTGTAGGGCTTTGCACAAAGCTTTGCTCAGAGGGGCCAGGTTCAGAAGAGATGTATTCCGTACAGTGAACATCAATGGTGCAACAACCGACATCTCCAAACACAGTGACGTCATCTCTGACGTCAGGAGCAGCCATACTTGTGCGGGGCAAATCATCCACAGGGACCACACACACAGAGAAAAATTTACACAAGACAAGTAAAATCTACCCTGTTTTACATGTAACGGGCGCACATGCGACATTACTATGTAAAACTTACATAACGCGTGTTTGGTAAAATGTTACACAATAGTTAGGTAAATTTTTACTTTGAAATTGTGTAACAGATTTTACCGAATTTCTAGGTAAAACCCTGTTATGTAAAATTTTACACTGATATTAGGTAAATTTTGTACCACTATTCTGTGTAAGATAAATCAATTTACTTGTTAATTAAGTAAACATTTTACCATTTATCTATGTATTTTCGGCATTGTTTTTACATGTTAGATATGTAAATTTGTTTCTCTTACCGAGTTTCTCGGTATATCCTTTTTTCAAAATCACAAACCGTTAAACATAAATTAATACACACATAGAAATGTCAAATTTCAAACTTGAATGCTGTTAGCTTTATTTCTATTTCTGAAAAAGTTTAAAAATCAACATCATTAATGGGATAAAGCAAGGTGTATTTGTGCAAAATACAAGGCCTCCCAAATTCCTCTCTTATATGAAGTAGAAAAGAAACCTTAACACTGAGAGGTAGTGAAATAAATCAATAAGATGGACGCTTGCATAGAACTTTCTATAAATGATACTTTCCAAATGAAACAATTGTCAGCATAATAGTAGACATTGAAACTGAACTGTCCCTTCATCTTCACTGTCCTACTCATCCACTGCAGGGTTCAGGTATATTGTTTTACCTCTGTGTCATTTGGAAATCACATTTAAGAATCGACTGATTTTTTTAAAAAAAATCTTTAATTTTCAAGTTTAAAACATTTTACTGAACCTGCAATGGAATAATTATTAACAACAAATGTACATGTTGTAAACATCAATATAAGACACTAAACATCTAGTGGAAAGTGCAGGAGAACATATTGACCCTTGTCTGTCTGCTACTGGTAAACAAAACCCAGATAAAAATTGAAAAAGAAATCTGGCCATTTACATGTAAATATTTCATTTTAAAGCCATAGACCTTCTGTTGATTTAGGGAAATGAGACATGAACAATGCATGAGTACCAAGAAATGTGAAATTTCAGATAAAACACTCACTATCCTCAAGAATGAATATGTGCTTACATAATACTGCAGCAAAATATCAGGAAATTTCTGATGGCATATCCCTTTACATTGTCTTTGAGCTCAAAGATGACAGACTCCATGAAGTCACATATACCTGAACAATTTTGTCTTGTTAGTGGTACTGCAAGTCTCAGACGAAGTATGTCTTAAAACAAATGTCCTATTCTTCCGATAAAGATACATCTGTGGAGGTGCTTGGCGTTCTTTAACTAGGAGCACTTGTTGAAGAGCTATTGGTGTCACCACAGGACAAGAATCAGAACGGCTGTGATTTTGTTGTTCCATCTTCTGTGATTGTTCTCCTGAAGAAATGGAAACACAAATTGAAAGCAAATAAAATTTATTAGACCACGTACGACTGTATTTATCAGAGGCACTATGGAATAATTATTTGAAAAAACACTTCAGGGTCAATTTTCATTCAAACCTGGGACACGTGAATCCTCTGCCGCATATGTAGTTTTCTATCATTCATAATGAGCTTAATTACATCCAGATCCTATGAGCATTCCCGAAGTTTATTGTAGGTCTTCATATTTAGCGGTTTTCAGTCATGGATCCTGTTGTTACATTGTAATTTTGATATTTGAATTCATGTAAAAATAGACTCTGCAATATCTAAGTAAAAATTGGTACTTACCGAGTGAACATCGATAAAAAAACTGATGAAGTCTCAGTGAAGGATTATGTTGTCGTACACATTTCACCTTTCATCGACCAGTGAACAGAGGAAGTTGGAGAGCACACAATTCCAAGTTGCTTTCACCTGAAGAAAATGTAAAACAAATAAACAAAACATAATTATCTTCTGTGAACAATACTGGTTTGCACCACCACCATTATCAACTGTCCGGAAAATGGGCCCAACTAGATTCTACCTGATGATAGTTCCCCCACATCGACGTCCTTATCCTTCAGAAGATGATGGGTTTGCCAGGATGGAATAAATTTAAGGACGAAGCTTTAATAGAAGCTTTTCATAGACTTCTGTCCATTTAGTTTGTCCTCAAATTACTACACAGAAATCAACGCATATGAATGTCACATTTTGTAACGGACGTAGAACTTCCATGGCGTAATGTATTTTCACAGGTTATAAATCCATATTAAATGTAGGTAAACCATTCACAAGTCAGCCATCCGTACCTTAATATTACACAAATTAACATGAAAACATTAACTAAGGTTAATTACCTTCATAAGATGACCAAACCTCCAAGCCTTCAGTTTGTTGTCCATTTCCATGCTGTTATGTACGTCAAGTGAAGCCACGCATATTCGAACTCCCGAAAGTACTTGTTTGTTGTGTAAATTGAATGTCTGTCATGTATGTATTGTAAAACTTACCATGACGTTATGAACTCTAATTTCTTACCACTTGATACACGTAAAGTACTTACTTCACTTATGTAAACTTTACACAATCATTGTAAACTTGTATGTTTACTCCCAAAATATGAAAAAATATTTTTACAAAACAAATGTGTATAGGTTTTTCATGGGATTTTACATAAATTAAGTATTTTTTTACACAATATTCTTTACATATTTTATTTTTTACATTCGTTTTCTGAGTGCAGGGACAGTATCATCTAAACTTTCCTGAGTGCTTACATTGTCTCCAGTGAAGCAAAACTGGATTATGTCGGAAGACGAACTGTTGTCCCAAGGTGGAGAAGAAGCCTCCAAGGAGATATCACCTGACGTCCCGGGGGTAGAGGTGGGATTGTGATCTGGGTCGAAAGTCTCTGGTATGGGACTGCAACTATCCGACGATTTTGTTTGTGACGAGGTAAAATCGCAACATACCCATTTTCATTTTTTCGTACATCTCTCCGATGGTTTCAGTCTCAGATAATTGTGTTTCCTTAAAATCCAAGATGACACAAGTGACATCGTTGATTGAAATCATCTTAGCTTTACCTTCAGGAAAGAAAAGGTCTTTCCCAATTTTCAACAAATACTCCTTGTTGCAAGTCTTGGGAACGTTTAGATTTCGGGTTCCACCCCCACTTCTTTTCCGTACCTGTTTCCCGTCATGAATCCACCCCAATTCAATCTTACGGTTTGGTTTGCTGGCATTTTTGTTGCCCTTCAACTTCAAGCGTTTCTTTGCAGGGGAGAAGTCCTCGTCGTTAGTGTCATCTCCAGAATCGTTTTCCGATTGTTCGTTTGACTTCGCAAGCTTCATTTTGCGCCTGAGTTTCTCGAAAAGTGCTCTTTTCTTGGGTTGTGTGTTTGCTTTTGAGGTCTTGGCGACTTGTCCTGTGCAGAATTGACGGACAGCTAACCTGTCTCCGAATGCTGGAATGTATTTTGCGAGATCGTCGTCTGTCATAAGGTTGATCGCATTTTCATCGATCTGCAAAAACAGATGACAAAAAACATTTAGATGCATGCAAAGTTTATTTTACTTTTAATGATAACCACGTCATCAGTAGCGCAACAATCATCGTCAACACAAAGGTCCTACCTTATCCTGTTCAAGTTTTTCGAGGTCGCACTTCTGGACTCCGCGTTTCTGTAAAAAACGGATTACTGGATTTTCTTCCATCCTGAAAATTAGAATAACAACAGTCACATTTTAAAATAATGACCAATACTTTTATTTCCATTGAAAAGAGATCAATAGCATATATAATAATCACATGTGGTTTGGCGGGAAACTGACTTTTGAAAACTGAGACTTGTGTGTTTAAGCGAATATGTGGGCCTAAACAGCTCCATGAAAATTGCCCCGGAAGGAGAAGTTTAAATTATGTTTAAAATGACCAAATTGGTACACACATGACATAATTTTATGTTGAATGATCTTGGATAGGCCTATCAAGGTTTGTTTTCACTCACGGCTGTTCACACCAGGGAAAGATGTGAACCTATTACAGACACCTAAAGTTCAAACAAGCCTAAAATGAGGGGTTGCGATCTCGCTGTCAATGCTTTTTTGTTGTCACTTTCTAATGCTTTCTAGTCTTTGTGCTGCTTACAGATGTGGCACGGTTAATTCCCAGCGCCTTTTGAAAACAGAATGATATTGTACGCCCTAATTTTGCCTCCATTTATAAATCTTCATATTGAAAGTAAAGTTGTATTGCATTTACTCTGGTCCCCTTTAAATGTCCCCCCCCCTGGGACGAAGTCCGGTAGTGACCACTTTCTTGTGTACGTAGGTCACCCACAAGGGTATATGGTAACCATTCCAAAAAGTGGGGCCAAGACAATGTATGAGCTGATTAAAATTTTGGGAAACCAAAATATTATAATTATTCAACAAGTCCTACAACAAGTTACTCAGGTTTAGGTAATAATCCCAACCAGTCCTGTCCGTATTTTTTTGTGTGTATAAAAGCCCCTATATGATTCAATTCTTCTCATCTTGAAGATCACTTTCTACACCACCAGTTCGTCAGCATCTGCACGTAATTCTGGATTGTAATTTTTTTTATTGTAAATACAAAAGTACCTACAGACCCTATGTCTGTGTCTCGGAGTCGATCCTTTCTTATTCTATTTGGTACTATCGTGCCTTAATAATATAGTAACACCAGCCCTACGCCAGAGAAACCTTCATGTAGTTCAAATCAAGTGTTATTATCGTTACCCTCCCCTCGATCTGGAATTTATTTTGTCAATGGGAAAGTACAGTATGCACAATACTGAGCTCCGCATGGACGTGGATTTGTGGCATGTCGTGAGCGAGTCAGCAATGTGCATATTGCATAATAATGCACCCTGCACACTATAGTATAGTATAGCTACTCCTAAATAGGTACTAATACTAATAGAACCCAGAGTTTTTCGGAACTAGAGATAGATGCTATGTGTTGCGTCTGGCCAGATGAAAGGGGCTACCTGTACATTTTATAGATGTTGTGGCGCATCCTGGAAGGGGGGGGGGGTTGGAAGCATGATGAGTATAGGCATGTGCAAATCCTATTATGCGTGGATATCTCAACAATAATGAAAATTCTAAATAACTTCCTAGGGCCCTTGGGGGTTTTGTACGTGTTGGAATTGTGATTAAAACAAACGTTTACATGGTGTTCTTGAGGCGAAGGATACGCAGGATGGTAAGACTGTGGATAAGATATCCCTCCCCGCCAGTGACCAATAAAAGACAATGACACCATGGACCGTGTGTTGAGTGGCCTGACATATTATAAAGAGTAACGTTTATGGGAAAAGTCTGTTGACCTCCGAAGTATATACAGTATTTAAGATAATTATTAATTTTTTTTATCAATGAGGGTCCAAACGTGAAGCATTTGTGGAAGAGTACATGTATGATCCAGCAGGAAGTATACTCCCCTCGCAATGGCGATTGCTTCATTGACATAATTAGGTATGTCATCACTCACAAGTGAAGCAAGTATGGGAGCAAGGGAACAACCTCTCGAGACTCGAGAGGAGTATAGAGGGAAGTGTCGTGGCAGTATTGGGATGCCCTTATAGGTACACTCCCCTGGAGAGTGTACCTATAAGGGCAATTTGAACATCAGAATTCTGCACCAGATGCATGAGTATTTACTGTACGGTGTAAATTAATGACCCGAAATTTCCCGATATTTGAGTATACTTTGGCGTTATAATTCAACATTTTTTCTAAGCATGACGTATAGGGTAAATGTGCCAATTTTGGATTATTTTGACCTTCTTAATGTTTGTTTCTCTCAACTATTTCCACTTATGAACAACAAAGTGTAGTTATTATATCAAGGTTGATATTTTATGAAAGTTTTGTGTGTCCTTGAAATGAACTTGACTTGAAAAATAACCATTTTTGCCATGATTCGGACACCCTGTCCATTATTCGGACACACATGAAAAAAATGCCTGAAAAACATGCCTTGCAAATTAAAATAATACCTCATCAATGCAGTGGGCAAATTCTTAAGTTGCCCCCATTTATTTTCCCAAAAAAGTCTCATTTGACTGCTCAGAACTCAGAAAAAATTGGTGCATGGACACATCCAGGACTTATTTTCAGAGTTTTTGAAGGCAATGCCCTGATAAAAACGGGCCATTTCGGCCATATCGTGAAATTTAACTCCATTCCGTCCGTGCGCTCCCGTGCGCACCACTCTAGTGTGTACAAAGTCAATGGCGTAGATATTAGACTCCAGCCATTGACGAAATGAACGGCAGTTAATGGAGTGGAGTGTAAATTCGGGAGATGCCGGCATTTCTTCTAAAATGGAACATACACAAGCCACAAAATTATTTTGGCATATTTTTTAGCGACTCTGGGGGCCTGGGTAGCATAAATCAATGGAGTGTCAGAAATCATGGCACATATACCTTGGCTTCTGGACAAGGAAATTTATGCAAGTTCAAATTGGCAACGCAGCTCTCCATAATTTGGACCTTGATGGTATATTGATGAACAGAATATACCAGTTTCATATAAAAAAAATCCTGTTAAATTTAATTAATTTTCTGTGTTTTTTAATAATGCATTTTCTCACAACCCTATTTTTAACAGGGCTCTTAAGTTAAGGATCACACTTTTTTTAACTTTAGGTTGCGCCCCAATTTCCTATCAGAAAATGTGACATTTTATAATAGGAATTGGATCATGTATGTGGCACCGTTGTTTAGTCTAATAGGCCCTATAGTGCACCTATCAGAAAGAATTCCACTGATGACCATAATTTGTGCACAACTCTATAGAACCAACAGAGGGCGTTTTGAGCAAACTGGCTTTAGTACAGTTTGTAGGTAAAAGAACCCTGTAAAACTCACTTTTCAGATATTCTACGCAAGTTTTCCACACCTGAAATTGAGATTTATCATAATTTGTATCCAATAAGTTAACTCTTGGAGGATATAATCCTTTTTCCGTAATGGTGATCAGTGAAATTCTTTCCCATTTGCATTTGCACATTTCCGAGCATCCGAATGCTTCCGAAAACGTTGCTTCCGAAGACCTGCCGAAGATGACGTTCGTTGTGACGTCACAGGTCATTTAAATAAAGTAATAAAATCCACTTTTTGGCTCAGGTATATACTGTTTCGTATGTTTTTCAGCGTTTCCAACCCTCTTGAAACCATTCTAAGGCGTTCCATGAGATACAATGTCAAAATGTTGGCTACAACATACATATCTGGGGCATTTTTGATCATTACCAGATTTTTTTCTACGAAAGTAATTAAGAGTGTTCCGATAAAGCCCTAGTCGTGTGCAGCGCCACCTACCGGTGGTTCCGGGAACATTGCGTCCAGTGTCAGACGAGAACAATGTTGAAACCGACCATTATATGTGCTTCGGCAAATGCTTATTAATTATTAGGAGTGATGATGGGGGCCACACTTCACTACAGAATAAAGGTATACGTATGAAATGAGAATTCATAAAGGGGGTGTTCAGCTTACCTGAGTGTTTATTCAGTCATAAACAGTTGCACATATACATATACGTTGCACATGTCAACTGACCGCAAGACTGGCTTATCTCGTTCGAACGACATAACTATCTCGTTCGAACGACTTATTATCTCGTTCGAACGACTTATTATCTCGTTCGAATGACATAATTATCTCGTTCGAACGACTTATTATCTCGTTCGAACGACTTAAAATAATTAAAAAAATTATTCAAATTGGCAGCAATGCGCTTCCGTACGATTTGACGAAAAGTAAAGAAAAAGTTAAACATCGCTTTACAAAACTATAAAAGACCTTCGTGACGGTCCAAAGGCTCCCCATATCCGCCGCGCGGGGGCGCCCTATGGGCCGCGGGAAAGCAACAACGAAGGTCTTGGAACCAAGACTACTAAATAACACATACCACGAGACATACATCACGGTATATCCCATTCCGCTGTTAATCCGCCCAGGCGGAATAGTAATCCGCCCGGGCGGAATAGCAGACCCCTATTTTTTTTTTACGCATGTCCTAAATGCACTTCCGTAAAATATTCATAAGGAAAGCGAATCCCCTCTTACGTCATCAACTTGAGGAAAACATGAATATTCATGATATGTAAATGAACAAAAAACGGCAAATTCGAGAGAAAATTGCTTATTTTTGGCGAATGCGGAACGGTAAAAAGTGGCTTAAAATTCACATCAAGAATCGAAACATCGTTGTTTGACTAATTTCTGGATAAATACACAATTTCAGGCGGACACATTTTAACGGTATGTTTCTACTACCACCATCTTCATACCCTGTAAGTTATACATAAATCTGTGAACATTTCTGTTTTGGTATGATTCTACCTTTAACTGGTTCTTTTTAAATCTGTTCCTGCTGTGCCTGTATAGGACTAATCACGATGTACCTGCCTGCGTGCCCGTCTGCCTTCCCGCCCGCCACCACAGTGCATTCCCGCTTACCTGTTCGTATATATATCTACCTACTTGGTATGTCTCTTCTGTGTTCTGTTTGAAGAAAATGGAACAGTTTGAATTTGTGTTTATTTGTCAAAGGATGTCGTTTACTGCACTGCATTAAAGTGCAGCACAATGATTGATTTCTGTTGGGACCAAGAACGCAAGCAGCACGCCGAATAGATGGAAAGGTTATGCAAATTAATGGCCATATTGATTTCAATAATTGGAAAATATTGTAGAAGTACGATGGCCTCGATAAGCGAAGGCCATTAAGATTGTCCCATTTGTCTGGGGATCCTTACAGGCATGTTAAAATCACGGGGAGTAATCAGCAACTATCGCATGAGTGGTTGCACCATCATCCGTCTTACGATCTAATGAGACGGGGGAGTCTGAGGCAGGGCACGGTGGAGAAGTGAAGCATTGCACGGTACTTCATTATTCGCGTACACATCACGATGATGCCACATAATATGTACTTTTCGTTATTATGGCATATATATAATGTATTAACTGAATCGTCATGTACCAGTTTGTATTAAAACGATAGTAATAAGTTCTTTGTACTTTCGTATACCTTAATTTTAACTTCCCAATAAAAGCCGCAAGTGACACTTGAAATAATTTGGCGATTCAGCATTTGGATGGGTATAAAGTATTCACACCTTGTATGATTTGAGTGTTTTACATTTTCACTGGAAAAATTGTTTCTAACAGATTATCATAATAATATTTACACAATCTGATCTGTGAAAAAATGGCATTTACTTCAAGTACAATTGAATGTCTTCCACTTGGATCAGTGTACCAAAGACAGGCGCGGTTCTAGAGATTATTTGGGGGGGGGGGGGGGAAGAAGACCCAGTATTAATTTGGGGGCTAGACCCTTCTTCTAACACTCGCTTCTGGTATGTCTTTTTAGAAGTAGAAAAGCATGCGCATTATGACCCACACAACGCATTTTTTTAAATGTAATTGGAGCTTAATAACGGAAAATATCCAGTATTTTCCAGAGCGTTTTGTTCTCAATGGGAGACTTTTGAGAATCGGTCTTCATGTCAACAGCGCACGCGCACGAATGAAACGTAGATGGAGTAAAGTCATAGAGCTATATTAAAATTAAGGCGCCTTTCCATATGCGCGTTTTTTCATCCGCTGCGTATACGTTGCGTGTGCGTAGCGTTGCAAAAAAATCGATCATTATAAAAAAACAAGCGACCCTTTCCATAATTTATGTGCGCGTGCGTTTGAAAAGGTCGCGTGCGTCTTTTTAATGGGCAATTTTAACGCACACGCAACGTACACGCAGCGTATACGCAGCGGATGAAAAAACGCACTTATGGAAAGGCGCCTTTACTAGAGGGCTAGCTCTGCGTTCTCCGTGCGTAGACGCTTTGAAGCCGTCCTGGGCGCAGTCATTTTGAATGTGAGTGCGTGTCTGTGGAACAAGAACACTTTGACTGGAATGCCTTTCGAAGAGTGTACTCTATATGCAAACGCAAGTATGTGCGAACGGTACCGGTACCGCGTCTTGATGACGCTTGCAATCATTGCGTGACTGACGTGCAGAGCGTGTGCGCGCACGGCCCTAAATGAAACGCGCATTTACCTGAGGTGCGTCGGATTTTGGGCGTATTTGGCTTCGATAACGCACCTGTATAGAACACAACGCAGATATGCAAATGAACGTACAAAAACGTACACAAATGTGTGTTTTCCATAGGTTTGTGCACAAACATGGATGCGCCCAGCAGGCATCACTAGCGCTCAAGTAATTTTAATATAGCTCTATATGAGTAAAGTACTGAATCCTCGTTACAGTAACGTTATCTTTGGCTCAGCAAAAATTGCAAGCCACTATCAACGTCTCTCAGTGGTAGCAAAATATTGCATCGAGAATATGATTGACTTGACTTCAAATCATGTAACAATATACATGTATCTCGGAATCCTTCTTTATTGCTCATATCGAAGAAACTCGGTGATGAATGGATCATTTTTCTTTCTTTTTTCTTTCTTTTTTTACGACTTTATTGTTCATCACACGTCACCCGTTTGAACAAATAAACCTTGGCGCCAATTCGTACATCATAATTTGCACTATTGTCTGCGTTTGTAGTCTTGCAATTCCAACTGTGTATACATGTGAAGCTAAATTCGAATCCGAGTAATAATACTGTTTGTTTGGGTGTTTTTTTTTTTGCACTGCACTTTGCTCTTTGTTCAAGAATTAATGGCAATCAAAATTGTGCCCATTCGTGACGCTCGTGCTGGCTTTGTTTATCTTTTTACCTTTTCTTGCTCTCAGAAGTGAAATAAATTACTTATTTCTTCAAATAAAGTGTAAATGGGTTGACATTACTTGTAATCGCGGCTTATTCTGATCGACGTATTTTCATTTCGTGTCACCCTTGAAGTTATTAAAGCCCGGCCAAACATATTAACTGACACGTGTTGTAACATTAAACAAACGGAATCAAATACATAAACCGGCTATTCACTTCAAAAGGTTGCATGTCAATTTCTTTTATCAGAAATATTTATATTTATAACGCCTTTTCACATCTTATTTTTCAAGCATTGATTCTGCCAAACATAGGTCGAGTTTAAAGTTTATACTTTGTTTCATTATGGTCGCATTGAAGTGCACAACAGTACCAAGACGTGGGATTTCGGAACTTTCATGTCCACATTTTCTTTTAATCTTTTTGTTTAAGAGGACAAGAGGGGTTAATTCTGATTACCATTCCACTACTTTTTGATATTTGGTTCAGAAGACATCAGTGCTCACTTTCTCACTGAGGCCTTCAAACAAGACCGTGAGGCCCAATTGTCAACGTCCAATATCAGGTGTGTGTTTCATTACCAATTACGATATTCCGGATGTCGGAATGGGTTAAATATTTGTTCAGATTTGTATGTACGGAAGTACGGAAGCGTATAAGGACCACAAGGAAAAGAATTCGAGTTGCTATCTCGCTACGCATGCGGCGAGTTACGTCAGACCATAAAACAACAATTTGATGGATAAAGAAAGAGATACATCTTATTTTTTGCTTAGTATTAATTTGCAGCACAGAAAATTTGAAAAACCGGAATACGCTCCAAAATGTTTAAGAAGCTTTTGTCGGTGTAGTGTATAGCGAGGTAAAGAGAAAACAATTGAAGATGCTCAGTGTATATAGTTCTACCTGAAAGTGGTTTATATCAGGTAGTAGGGTAGGAGTGGGGTGGGGTGGGGTGAGGGGTTTGTTGAGAAGGACTGAGGGGAGAGGAATGATGAAAGGGAAAAGAAGATAGGAAGGCAGAGATGGAAGATGGAGGTAGGGGGTGTTTGGGTGGTGGGGGTTGGTTTGTTGTTCGCGTTTAAGAGGTGGAAGGTTGGCAGATCAGTGCATGGGCAGACATAAATCCATCATCAGCTGTTGTGGGTCCAGGCTGAGGCAAAACCAACTTGTGGGACTTTTAGCTGTCTTGCACATTATACATCAGTTGAACAAATCAAAATGCATGCAAGAGGAATCCGAGAAGGAGAAAACCTTTCAAAGAACAATTGTTTCCGTTGATAATGTGCTGATCCCTAGTTTTTCCTTTTTTTATGGAGGGTTCATAGCATAATTATTTTCTGACCGTTATTTTGCCGCACTTCATCAGGCGCGAGTCTAGAGCCATTGTTTGTTTTGGGTTTGTTTTTTTTTCTGTTGGGGGGGGGGGGGGGGAGGGGGCTAGAATACCCCCCCCCAAAAAAAAAAAATGGGGGGGGGGGGGGTTTAAACTTTTTATTGGATTTCAAAAAGTCGCGCGACAAGTCGCACTACTTTGTCGCGTAAATGTAAACACGCCCATTGATTTGTGCGCAGTTAAAAATACACGCGACATTGTCGCGCGACAAAGTCGCGTATGTGTAAAAAGGCCTTAACTTAAAAACAAAACAGGTCTAAAGAGATAGATTTAGCTTTGTAATTACTTTGTTGATAAAAAGGGGAAAAAATAAGCTGAATGCCTGGCCCATGTCGGTTGTTGTGGCCAAATGATGCTACCAAACACAGGTGTAATTTACAGGTGTAATTTTGGTGTAATCAAAAACAATAAGTTAGAAATCAATGAGTTAGTCCAAAAACAGTATCCGGATGTTACTCGAAGAACTGCGCGCGCTGTGCGTGACGCGACATGTACATTGTATTTTATGCACAGTGCTGCGCGCACGAACCGGGGTAAGAATTTTCCACCGCAATTTCCATTCTTAGATTGGTGATTCTGAATCAGGACACCATTCTCAACAATATCCATGTGGTTTTAAGCATTGATCTCCATTAGAAAGACTGGATAGGACACGCGCACGCAGATGCATTGCACGGATTCGAGAACGCGTGGACAGCCTGGAGAGCGGGTTTGGGCAGTGTTAATTGTGTGGTAGGCCTACGTGCGCATGCGTGCTGGACACTTCAGACCCCTTGTCAAACCCGCTGATCAAGCGCGCACGCGGTTACAAGATGGAGGGCGCAGTGTCCTATCCAGTCTTTCTAATGGAGATCAATGGTTTTAAGCGTGTACCTTCAACGTTAATTACAACGTTAATTAGGGTTCATTATGCATTTGATGACCTTGGACCTATTCTTAAGTGACCTTTCCACCACAATTTCTGTTCTTAAGTTGGTGATTCTGAATCAGGACACCATTCTTAACAATATCCATGTGGTTTTATGCGTGTATCTCCAATGTTTATTAAAATGTTAATTAGGGTTGATAAGGCGTGGCATAACCTTTGACCTATTCTTAAGTGACCTTTCCACCACAATTTTCATTCTTACGTTAGTGATTCTCAATCAGCTATCCACCCTCTACAAATCCCCAGTGGTTTCGTACTTGTACCTTTCATGTTAATTAAAATGGGCCCGGGGGGTCAAATGGGTACATTTTTGGGGTGTTTTCCCCAAAATTGACCCAGTTAGAAGTAACATTCTTGAAACTTTTTACATCCCAGTGGTGCATCTTTAATCCCTCTTCATTTTGAGACCAATTTCAACTTTGTATGTAATGAAGGTCAAGAGATATGGCAATTTTAATGAGTCCCCGGCTTAATTAGTGACCTTTGACCTGTTCTTATGTGACCTTTCCACCACAATTTTCATTCTTACGTTAGTGATTCTCAATCAGACAACCACCCTCTACATTCCTGATTTGGTTCCACACTTGTACCTTTCATGTTAATTAAAACCTTATTTAGCCCTAATTAACGTCGTTCTTAAGTGATCTTTCCACCAAAAATTCCATTCTTACGTTGCGGATTTGGATTAAGTGTGGTGCCTGCAATCATTTGGCATAGAAATGACACTTGTACCTTTCATGATAATTAAATCCAATTTTGGGGGGTTTTCGGGTGTGACCCCCTGCCACACCCACCACCTGCGCAACGTAAGAATGGCTGTTCTGTGTATGGGCTGGGTAGTACTACACCCCAGCACCTCAAACCTTTTGTATCTTCCATGTTAAATAAAACTCACCCAGCTCCCGGACTATGTGTCCAAATACATCTATGGTAACAATTCGACGCGAGAAGCATAATGTCTACAACGGCGAAAGCTGTCGAACTTAACAGCAGAAATGTTGTAATGCGTGAAACGTTGATTTTCTGCCTTGTCCAGTTCAAAGTTTGTGTTAACTGCAAAGAATCGCCATGATGTTTGATGCTGGCCCTACACAATCCATGTTTTCTTGATTGTAAATCATTGAAAAGGCATAGGAAGGTCAAATCAAGTCAATCTGACCAAAGGAAACTTGAACTCTTGTACCAAGCGCCAAGACCCAGAGCTGAGGGACGCCCATTACCGGGTTTAAACGTACGATAAGCCTGGTCAGGAACCATATAAATACCCCAGTATAATGGACCACTTCAACTTGAGTTAATATTTCAGCATTCAGTCTACGGAAATAAACTCAGTTTTTGGATGTCGCCTAGGCTTTTCACTTCTGCATTTCTTTGACAAAAACCAAAGTATGATATGACCTTTTCAGGCTGACATTTTTTAACGGTATGTTTCTGCCATCGCCGTCTTTGTTCATGGGTTGGGTTTGGTTTGGTTTGGTTTGGTTTGGTTTGGGCCTTTGGGTTGGGTTTCACGATCATCCATTGCGGGCACTCCACCTCCCGTTGGACTATAACTCAGTGAGGAAAACATTTGTGTAGGACGTCATATTGTCACTTTTCAATGACTCTGCAATTTAATGTTAGAATTTGTAGTTTACCGTCCAGAAGGAAACATAACTATGAGAGATTTCCAAAACGAAGTATGTTATTTTCAGAACCGATTCCGTACACTTTCACTGATACCAAACATGTTGTTGTGCATTGCCACTTGGTATAAGACAAAGTAATTGATATCACTTTACTACAAAATAACAGTATCACAGGACGAGGAAGACGCCTACGACATTGACGCAACAGCATGCACATCGTATTACTCAAATATTACTCTGCTTGATCAATATCCTGGATTTCCGCCTTGTATTAACAGACTTAAGGAATAACTGCACGCAGTTGATGCGGTTGCCTGTTGGCCTTTTAGCTGAATATTACCGTGATTCGCAGAGGCAGCTCTACCGACAATACATCACCTGCTCCCCCGCAGATAGTCGGCTCATTATACGCTCACTTCAATCTCATGCGGACTAGCCGTGGGCTAGCAACTCAATCAGGTTGGACGGTGGAGACGCTAAGTAAACCTTTGTCCGGTTTCGGATATCATTTACCGGGTTAAAACTTCAGGAATATTTGCTTAACGTTGAAGGGGCGGAGCGATTAGGAACTTACTGCTTACGAACAAGCGCGGAACCAAAACAAATATACTAAAACCTAACACTATCCATTTGCCTTGTGTTTTGGTTGGTCTTCAAATGATGGAAACGATTAACCAGTCAAATTGAACCTGGTGTGAATTGTATCGAATCAGACTGCTCACATAACAACTTCGTTGAAAGAACGTAAATTAATCATGAGTTAGTTCGACCGCCGTGTGGATTGTGACAAGAACCAGTTACGTATAGCGATTAAAATGTGGCTATCATAGCCCGTTCTTTAAATATTTATAGTCAAATTGTTGAATAAGTTTTCGACTTGAGTACATGAAATTGTGACTGAGTCACTCTAAATGATGATCTCGGGTCGATTATTGGCGTCAGGAATAAACTTACCGGGAGCGACGTTACTATTCGCACAATTTTTGTAGTCAAAAACCCTCACGGTATTATTGTAATTACAAAACAAACGCAGCTGCGTGATATACGGTTACACTGTACAATGGTTGCCAAGGGGTTGTATATTATCTGTCTGATTTCTGCTTGGGTATTTTCATGAGTCATTGACGAACAAGAATGTGTATATCTGGATAATGAAAAATCAAAACGAAGTCACCCCCAAATGAAGTTGCAATTTTCCTTTCCATGACGGTCAAACTATTTTGTAGTATCAGTCTTCAAGTCTTCTAGTTTGTAAGTCATTCGCGGCAACCAGGGGCCAATTTCACGGCGCTGCTTAGCACAAAAATTCGCTAAGCATGACATTTCTGTCTTAAAAACAGGGTTGACAACGAAATTTCCATTTGCTGTGTATCACTTGTGATTGTTCTCACGGCTGTTCTTCACTGACCATGTATATCAAATGAAATTTTTAACTGTGGTTAGTTTTATTGGGCAAGACATTTTTGTGCAAGCAAATTTTTGTGCTTAGCAGCGCCGTGAAATTGGCCCCAGATCACTTGAGTTAGCGGCTCAATCCAAAGGAGCATGATCGATATTTAGGCACGTTCATACACACCCATCAATCGCGATTATTTGCGTCGCTATTTGAATCGCGATTAAAAACCCGGTTTTTTTCTTCGTGTATTTACGGTGGCGCAAATAATCGCGATTTTTTGGATGTGTGTGAACGGGCCTAATAAAACACTCAGGGATTTGGCAGCGAATTCCTGCGAGCAGAGAAGTTATTAATTAAAAGAGGATGCGAGATGAACTATTATGGAAAATGCAACTTGAAGAAGAACATGAAAAGGTTTGCTGTTATTAAAGAAGGGTTCAAAATTTCGTTTAAAGGTATAGTATCATACTTTGGTAAGAAACCGAAACATAATTTTTCACAGATTTACTTTTAACTTACAGGGTATGCATGGTAGAAACATACCGTTAAAATGTTTCCGCCTGAAATGGTGTATTTATCCAGAAATTAGTAAAACAACCACCGAAAATCTTTTTGATCTTTTAAAGATCAAAAATAAAAGAGAAAAGACTTGAAAGAAATACTGTGGCCGTTTTTCACTGTTTTCTCAAAAAGTGGGCACCGTGTGGGACTGAAATTTTCACAGATGCATGACTGTTACTGTATCTTCCTTGATATATTTGCCCGTGAATCTGTATTTCTTTGAAAAAAACCAAAGTATGATATTATCTTTAAAAAGAAAACACAAGTTTGTTCGCGTATTTTCGGCGTAGAGCACTGCGCGCATCGCAGTAATATTTACCAAATATCCTATAGAGCCTATATACGGGGCAAGACAGCCCAAAAAGTGAAGTATCATTCGGCCGCCATTTTAGAAAGCCACTGGGGTATCTCTGATATTATTAACGTTAAGCTGTTGTAAAACGATCCTTTCGCACGAACAATTATTATTATCATTATTAGGGCATATTACTTATTTTCTTCGGTCAGAATCACACAGCAAATGAAGTATGCCTATAAAATGTTTGTTTACTAGAATGGCCGCCTGTGCGCCTCTGGTTGAGCGTGATAAGAAAGAGTAGGCTATCTTGCACAGCTATGGGATCTTTACGCAGGACTATAGGCACGTTCAAATCGCGACCCAAAATAACCGGGCTTTTTTGTCCACACGGACACAAACTATAGGGCATGCGCAGTTTGATTAAGAAATCGTACCGGTGCAATTTGGGTCGCGCTTTTTTGCCTGTGTGGACACACCAAAATTATTTGAATCGCGACACTGGTACATGTACATGTAATATAATGTATACAATTCGACCTTATAGGGAGAGACCGAACATTAAGGAGACATTTTGGTGTCTCTTATGTCTTATGTACCTTTTACAGACACTTTTGTACTGTCCAAAATTTTATAGAAAATAGACAATGCTCACAACAGGAACATAAATGTCAATGTCAAGTTCATTGGTTTGGAAGATGTTTAGAAATGGGCACGACTCTTAAACGGATCAAAAGTCGTGCACATACGCACGCACACCGGAGACCAATTTCATGGAATCCGTTACGGCCTGTGCTTTGTGCTTACGGGCACTGCTACGCGTGAAATCTATTTCATGGAATCCATAAGCAAGACTCTCGGTTAGCGATAATTTTCTGCTAACGCGCTGTCGTAAATACTATTATATGCATTCTGCACAAATTCATTGCTTACCGTTACCAAAAAGGAAACTCTTCCATGAAATACGCTAACCGTAACAAAAAAATTCTGCTACCGTATTAAAGCGAAGAATTTTTGCTAACGGTAACGGATTCCATGAAATTGGGCCCATCAGCGTTCCTGCATGGCAGTTAATCCGTGCGTTTCATCTCTCAAACACATGTTGTATGCTTTTAACAATAATTAGATACTTTTTAACTGGCATACATTGCATGATTATACTTTTTTATTGTTTTAATTTTCCCCCGATAGAAACCTGAAAATTCTGGGGGGATGCAACCCCCAACTCCCCTGTATCTACGCCCCTGAGATTCATCATGATAAATAAGGATGGAGAAGCTGTCGAACTAACGAAATAGCTGATTATAGGGTGTTTCTATTTGATTTCTGGAAACTAAACTCATAAGTCTATTCAAAAACGCTTTCTATAGGCGTTACTTTATACGGGTGAGCAAGGGTGACGGAATTTCACAGGAAGAATAAAACCGCCTTCTTATGCTTTTGACGTCTGCACTGAGAACAACTTCATTCGACGTGTTGCGAACTTTTGATAATTTTCAAGCCCAGACGACTTACTGTACTCAAAAGAAGAAATACATTTCCTGGCAGTTTACCTATGGCAAAAGATAACTTAAAACTGAGATCAATTGCGGCCTTTGAAGCCGGCGTTTGGATTCAGAACATTAAATTTAAAGAGCGGGTTATCTGGATAAGTGGAATGTCACTCGTGGAGATCAGTAGTTTGCTGACTGCCTGTCGGTGCAGTGGTATAATGGCTTCTGATTGCCAAACGAACAAAGATAACTATTAATATAGTATTAGTAAAACCGGCAATATAGGGCTGGGTAGCTCAGTTGGTAAGAGCGCCGGCATTCCGGAGGTCTCTGGTTAGAATCCCGCTCCATTCAGTTCTTTATTCAACTTTCAATCCTTTAAAATTAATCCAGTCAGTTTCCCATGTAGTTATTTGATGATTGTATTAAAGAAATCTGTGAAATATGCTGTCCCAAACGAAAATCATATTTTTTTAAGTTTTTAGGTAGGCCTAAATATTAAAGTTTGGTGATAATTCACTGAACAACAATGTATTTAATATTTTACGCCTTAAAAGCCACGCATTGTGTGGGGCTGTTTTTATGCCCTCTGACATAATTTATATACAAGGTGTTTTATATTTTCACTTTGTTTTTGTGGATGGGGGTGAGGTGTGTGTGATCATTATGCATTTCATGTCCGTGTTTTCCATCATCGCTGCACAATATTGTCCCTTCATACTCATCACAAAATGGAAGGATCTCCCCTCTTTTCCCTTTTCCCCATTCCCTTTGTCTAATTTCGCTCCCTCGTGGCTCTACAGACAGTGTCTACTTCTTGGGATTTTTTTCCCATGAAATAATATGCTGAGGATCAGCACATAATAGAAAATGGAACATTGAAATAATTGATGTGGATATGACCGTCAGTTTTGGGCATGGAGTATAAAGAGACGATGGCAGGTTCTAGGTGAGAGTTGAGGGTGTAATAAACGCCGCGTGATGTAACCGGATGTACACGACTCGGTCCTTAGAGACATCTCCTTGTCAAGGGGACTCAACGACTGTTGTCTGTAAGACATTATAATATCACAACTTTGTGGACAGTGTTATTCTGTGGGTCGGCAACACGTAGCACAATGTAAGTTCACTCTTGTGCATTGTGGTACGCGTGCTTGTTTTCACTCCAGCCACATTGTGAAGGAAAAAAGCCAGGATGTCCGACAGAGATCATTCCTGTCGGTTGGTTCGGTTCGGGGAGGAATTCTGCAACAGAATCGTGTTCTAACCTCCAAAAGATCCCTTTTTTAACAGTAGTAAAAGAAGAGTATAGGTCTTATTTTAGTTGGTGTGACCGGTGTGACAAACCAACGTATAGACCGATCCGACGGCACGACATGCTGTGCTGTGCTGTGCTGTGCCGTGCTGTGCTGTGCTGTGTGCTGTGCTTGTTTCTTTTTACGCAAGAACGTAACTGACTGACGTTTAAAAAATGAATACATGTTTTTAATTTAGAAAAAAAGAAGAAGAGAATTTTACATACACCCACCGAATATGCCGTGAGAGTGGCCCGAATTGTGTATCTACTCCATAGACAAGTTGAAATATTGAACTGAAGTTTAGACACTGGCAGTACCGTCTTCGTGAAACACGATACAGTCGTCAGCAAAACCTCTGTTCACCTTGTTGATAGATTCTTTGATGTAATCCCTCATCCATAAGACGTATATGAGACTGTATACAATCCCAAGCAATGTAAGATTGTGCGATTACAAAGATGTCAAAATAACGCACTGCATGGCATTATTCAGCATTTTTGCTGTCAAGCGGCCTGGGGCAAGTAGAGTTTTCATTAGAGCGTTACTTAATACACCGTTTCATCATCACAAAGTCCGTTGAAGTGCATCGCACTTGCTGTTTTCATCGCATAGGCCTATGCCAGTTGGACTTGGTCTGGATGCGGATGGTGAGCTATTGAACCCATTTACTACTAACCTGGCGAGTCTACTAAACCTCCACGCAGCGAGGCTTCTACGGGTCCTTTATCTCCTTCACATAGATTTTACATGAGTGTTTACAATGATTTTTTCTAAAATAAAAGAATGCACAGAGAATTTCAGAATATTATGGTGTACTATTCATGTAATTTTCAGCCGCGCGGTGAAAGAGTCTATAGCCGCGTTGTAAGAGTGTCTAGCTGCGTGGAAGAGAGTGACTAGCTGCGTGGAAGAGAGTGTCTAGCCGCGCGGTAAGAGTGTGTAGCTGCGCGGTAAAAGAGTCTTGCTGCGCGATGAAAGAGTCTAGCTGTGCGATGAAAGACTTGGCTGAAGTTGGCTGCATACTCATCCGCAACTGAAAAGCTAGAATCCAATTTTAGCCGATTTTCCCGGCTTTGGTTTTACAAATTACGCCTAAAAGTCACAGGTTTTACTTATTGAACATTTTTTATTTCATAATCTTACAGAACAGACATGGGTAAGTTTTTATTTGGATAGGGCTAATTCCGGCCAACTAATTTATTACCAAATGATCAAGTTAAAGTGACGTCAATTTCAGCTACTGTGTACATACATACTGTATTATGCGGCTACTGCTATGCATATTTAAACAAAAGTGTACCACTCATGTTTTACTTATAAATTAGTGGGACGAATTAGCCTTATCCAAATTTAAGTGTGCCTATTGGTATATTCTGTAAGATTATGCAATATAATTGGACAATAAGTAAAACATGAGTGGTAAACTTTTGTTTAAAGATGAATAACGCATGAGCGCAATAGCCGCAATAATACAGTATGAATGCATACAGTAGTTGAAATGGACGTCACTTTAATTGATCACTTGGTAATTAATTAGTAGGCCGAATTAGCCTTATCCAAAATTAAAGGTTCCTGCAGTGCTTTTCAGTCACTGTTATTTTTATTGCCTTCATACAGAGAATATACTGACAGATAATGAATGGCAAGTCTTATTTTGGTTTCAAACTAGCATTTGGTTTTCCTTTAAATGGCTTTGCTAAATGGGGGATTTTCATGCATGCTCTTGTGGGGAACTAAGTATATAAATGAAAAAAAAAAATGAACAGGCAAACTTGCCCCACAGAAATTATTTGGCAAACAAATTACACAACCAGTTGAGTGAAAGGGACATATTCGGCACAATAAAACCCATTGAGGAGGAAAAGGTATGTCAGAAAATCTACAAAACAAAACCCAACTTTTCGTGCACAAATCAATTGGGTTACGGCTCTCAGATGACATCACAGTTTTGCTCATTGAATATGGAAATTTCAATTAGCATACAAACAAAAAAACCTGTTAACCCTGAAACAGTGTGAGTAAGTGGGTAAAATCACAGGCCCCATGAAACGGTTGCTTAGTTGGCACATGTTCAAACCATAATTTTCCTATTGCAGAGACCCTTTAAGCGTACCCATGTCTGTTCTGTAACATTATGGAATAAAAATGTACAATTTGTCATGTAGTGTGGAAAAATCGGCTAAAATGTGCAGCTCCCTGTACTGCATGGATTCTAGCTTTTCCGAGTTTGCGGATGAGTTTGAAGCATAGAGCTATATTAAAATTTTAATATAGCTCTATGGATTGAAGCCAACTTCAGTCAGGTCTTTCATCGCGCAGCTAGACTCTTTCATCGCGCAGCTACACACTCTTTCACCGCGCAAGCTAGACTCTTTCACCGCGCAGCTAGACTCTCATCGCGCAGCTACACACTCTTACCACGCAGCTAGACAGTCTTACCACGCAGCTACACACTCTTACCACGCGGCTAGACACTATTACCACGCAGCTACACACACTTACCACGCAGCTAGACACTCTTACCACGCGGCTAGACACTCTTACCACGCGGCTAGACACTCTTACCACGCAGCTACACACTCTTACCACGCAGCTAGACACTCTTACCACGCGGCTAGACACTCTTCCCACGCAGCTACACACTGTTACCACGCGGCTAGACACTCTTACTACGCAGCTACACACTCTTACCCATTGATCTCCATAATACATTATTATGGAGATCAATGCTCTTACCACACAGCTACACACTATTACCACGCAGCTAGACACTCTTACCACGCAGCTAGACACTCTTTCACCGCGCGGCTGAAAATTACGTGAATAGTAGACCATGCTTAGATTATATCCTCACAAGCGCTCGGACAAAACTTTACAAGGGGAGCAAACAAACTCGCCGACTGACGGATAGCCGAACTCACATGAAGCCTACACACCAACTGAACATCCAACCGACTGCAGCCAGCTAGCTGAGTATTTACGACAAACAGCTTCAGCAGCACTCATAGATACGTCTTGGACAAATCGAGGATTTAAAATGTATTGACATAAACAAACATTACAAAATAAAAGCATAATGTCGACCATCATTACTTTGTAAAACAAGACAACTTCAGAAATTGTTACTAATAATTAAAGGTAGTATCATACTTTGGTTTTTGTCAAAGAAGTACAGATTCATGGGCAAAAATATCAAGGAAGATACAGTCACAGTCATCTGTGAAAATTTCAGTCCCCTACAGTGCCCAGTTTTTGAGAAAATCGTGAAAAACGGCCGTAGTATTTCTTAAGTCTTTTGACACTTTTCTCTTTTATTTTTGATCTTTTAAAAGATCAAAAAGATTTTCGGTCGTTGTTTTACTAATTTCTGGACGCAATGTTCCCGGAACCACCGGTAGGTGGCGCTGCACACGACTAGGGCTTTATCGGAACACTCTTAATTCCTTTCGTAGAAAAAAAAACAGGTAATGACCAAAAATGCCCCAGATATGTATGTTGTAGCGAACATTTTGACATTGTATCTCATGGAACGCCTTAGAATTGTTTCAAGAGGGTTGGAAACGCTGAAAAACATACGAAATAGTATAGATCTGAGCCAAAAAATGAATTTTATTACTTTATTTAAATAACTTGTGACGTCACAACGAACGTCATCTTCGGCAGGTCTTCGGAAGCAACGTTTTCGGAAGCATTCGGATGCTCGGAAATGTGCAAATGCAAATGGCAAAGAATTCCACTGATTACCATTACGGAAAAAGGATTACATGTTTTTATATCCTCCAAGAGTTAACTTATTGGATACAAATTATGACAAACCTCAATCTCAGGTGTGGAAAACTTGCGTAGAATATCTGAAAAGTGAGTTTTTCAGGGTTCTTTTACCTACAAACTGTAAAAAGCCAGTTTGCTCAAAACGCCCTCTGTTGGTTCTATAGAGTTGTGCACAAATTATGGTCATCAGTGGAATTCTTTCCTATAGGTGCACTAGGTAGTATAGGGCCTATTAGACTAAACAACGGTGCCACATACATGATCCAATTCCTATTATAAAATGTCACATTTTCTGATAGGAAATTGGGGCGTAACCTCAAGTTTAAAAAAGTGTGATCCTTAACTTAAGAGCCCTGTTAAAAATAGGGTGAGAAAATGCATTATTTAAAAACACAGAAAATTATTTTTTTTATATGAAACTGGTATATTCTGTTCATCAATATACCATCAAGGTAAAAATTATGGAGAGCTGCGTTGCCAATTTGAACTTGCATAAATTTCCTTGTCCAGAAGCCAAGGTATATGTGCCATGATTTCTGACACTCCATTGATTTATGCTACCCAGGCCCCCAGAATCGCTAAAAATATGCCAAAATAATTTTGAGGCTTGTGTATGTTCCATTTTAGAAGAAATGCCGGCATCTCCCGAATTTACACTCCACTCCATTGACTGCCGTTCATTTCGTCAATGGCTGGAGTCTAACATCTACGCCATTTACTTTGTACACACTAGAGTCGTGCGCACGGGAGCACACGGACGGAATGGAGTCAAATTTCACGATATGGCTGAAATGGCCCGTTTTTATCAGGGCGTTGCCTTCAAAAACTCTGAAAATAAGTCCTGGATGTGTCCATGCACAAATTTTCTTTTTTGAGTTCTGAGCAGTCAAATGACACTTTTTTTGGAAAATAAATGGTGGCAACTTAAAAATGTGCCCACTGCATTGATGAGGTATTATTTTATTTTGCAAGGCATGTTTTTTTTCAGCATTTGTTCATGTGTGTCCGAATCATGGACAGGGTGTCCGAATCATGGCAAACATTAAGGTTATTTTCAAGTCAATTTCATTTCAAGGAAACAAAAAACTTTCATAAAATATCAACCTGGATATAATAACTACACTTTGTTGTTCATAAGTGAAAATAGTTGAGAGAAACAAACATTAAGGTCAAATAATCCAAAATTGCTTAAGTGTCCGAATCATGGCACATTTACCCTACGTGTTCATCTCGTACCAAATTCAGCAGCCTGTCATGCTTAGAAAAAATGTTGATTTATAACGCCATCAAAGTATACTCAAAAATCGGGAAATTGCTGGTCATTAATTTACACCGTACAGTAAATACGCATGCATCTGGTGCAGAATTCTGATGTTCACATTGCCCTTATAGGTACACTCTCCAGGGGAGTGTACCTATAAGGGCATCCCAATACTGCCACGACACTTCCCCCTATACTCCTCTCGAGAGGTTGTTCCCTTGCTCCCATACTTGCTTCACTTGTGAGTGATGACAAACATAATTATGTCAATGAAGCAATCGCCATTGGGAGGGGAGTATAAACTTCTTGCTGGATCATACATGTACTCCTCCACAAATGCTTCACGTTTGGACCCTCATTGATAAAAAAAATTATTATCTTAAATGCAGTATATATACTTCGGATGTCAACAGACTTTTCCCAATTATAAATGTTACACTAAGTCTTATGTCAGGCCACTCAACACACGGTCCATGGTGTCATTGTCTTTTATTGGTCACTGGCGGGGAGGGATATCTTATCCACATTCTTACCATCCTGCATCCTTCACCTCAAGAACACCATGTAAACGTTTGTTTTAAGCACAATTCCAACACGTACAAAAAAACCCAAGGGCCCTCGGAAGTTATTTAGAATTTTCATTATTGTTGAGATATCCACGCATAATAGGATTTGCACATGTCTATACCCACCATGCTTCCAACAACCCCCCCCCCCACCTTCCAGGATGCGCCACAACATCTATAAAATGTACAGGTAGCCCCTCATAGGCTGGCCAGACGCAACACATAGCATCTATCTCTAGTTCCGAAAAACTCTGGATAAATACACCATTTCAGGCAGAAATATTTTAACGGTAGGTTTCTACCAGCACCAGTCTTCATACCCTGTATTTTATACTTAAATCTGTGAAAATATCTGTTTTGGTTTCTTACCAAAGTATGATACTACCTTTAACCAAACATAACAACAACAATAACAGCAACACAGCACGACGCATACACATTGTGAATAGATTAAAAACGTTAAAATAAATATACAAATAACTTAACTGACTTTGTCCATGGCAGAGATGAAGATATCACGGTGTGCATGTATCCCAATAGTTGGCCTGCTATTCCTGCTATCATAAATTGACAGAAACATGAAGTTTCAATTAGAATTTGGCGTTTGCCCCGAAATTTGACATTTCACTCTGACTAATTAATGGGTATCATTGCACTTAAAGGTAGTATCATACTTTGGTAGAATACCGAAACAGAAATATTTAAAGATTTACCTATAACCTACAGGGTATAAAGATGGTAGTGGTGGAAAAATACCGTTGAAATTGTTCCGCCTGAAAATGGTGTATTTATCCAGAAATTGGTAAAACAACGACTGAAAATCTGTTTGATCGTTTAAAAGATCAAAAATAGAAAAGACTTAAGAAATACTGTGGCCGTTTTCCACTGTTTTCTGAAAACGTGGGCACAGTATGTGACTGAAATTTTCACAGATGACTGTGACTGTATCTTCCTTGATATTTTTGCCCATGAATCTGTATTTCTTTGACAAAAACTAAAGTATGATATCACCTTTAAAGGGCAAATATACAACATTGTTCACGTATAACGTACAGGGTATAAAGCACGGACAGAAAAAAAAACCGCTTGTGTATCAACTGAAGCCACCAGCGGCCATCTTACTGTGCCAGATATAATGCGGTAGGCCTAACTATTGTTGCCAAAACGGATTTAATTAAGACTGTGTCTGAAACGGGCTTCCAGGGCCACAGCTATAGGTCTATTGTCTAGGGGCCTGTTTGTTTAATGCAAATGATCCCTTATTTAGTGATCCACGTTCTATATGCAGAGCAGGCGCGGTTCTACGGGGGGGGGGGGGGTCTGGGGGGCTGTAGCCCCCGACAATTTTGTCTAGCCCCCCCCCCCCCCCCCCCAAAAAAAATGCAAGTGAAAATTTTTTTTTTGAAAAAACTGGATTTTTTCAGTTATTAAGCGCCAATTAAATAAAAACGCGTTGTGTGGGCTATAATGTGCATGTTTTTCTACCCCTAATAAGACATAGCGGAAGCGAGTGTTAGAAGAACCCAAAATATTGGGTCTTCTAGCCCCCCAAAAAATAATGGCTCTTCTAGCCCCCCAAAAATTTGGCTCTAGAATCGCGCCTGATGCAAAGAAGGCATATGCTAAAATGGGATCCGGATCCGCAGAATCCGTGATCCTTTGCATTAAACAAACAGGCCCCAAGTGTCTCTGCGTAGAGCGAAGACCTAGACCTAGCTCTAGCCAACAGATTCAGATGCAGCCTAACAATGGCGAGCGCGTCTTTGTATTACATTTTTACCTTTGCCGCCCAATACAGATACTTGTGGTTTCAGTGAAATATTTACGGAAGAGTATATAAATATGGGCCACCTGCAAAAAATCTTTTTCGAGTTGCTATCTCGCCGCGGCGAGTTACTACACATGTATCTCGCCGTGCCGCGGCGAGCCTTACCGTATCTCCCCGCGACTGAAATGTTCACAGATGACTGTTACTGAATCTGTCTAGATATTTGTGCCCATGAATCTGTATTTCTTTCATAAAAACCAAAGTATGATATTACCTTTAACAACTGCAATGGCTTTTTAGTCGTGTTCTACTGTTTCCAATGATCAATTTGAACATTTCACAGGTTTGTTATTATTCTATGACAAATCAAATTATGAGCAGTCTGCAGCTGCCCTGTCTGTCACCTTTACCAATGTTGTGCATGTCCTTTAATGCTTATTATACATGAATTAAAATAAATGAAGTCCACGTTTATAGTCCATAAATACTACATCCCTTAAACAAACACCCGCCAACAAAATGAAATAGAATGGGAGCCCAAAATAATCACCTTTGGTTCATTGCAATCCGTACAACAAACACTACCACACCTTCCGACCATGAAATGTGTCAAGACATTGCGTCCACGAATGTTTCCCTATTCGTGACAGATCAAACACTAATTTCGCCTGACTTAAAACTCCCTACAGATGAGATCTCCCATTTCAAATCTAAATTGTCAATTACGCCGTATACTTCTCTTCTGAACCTTCATGTTAATGAATCGGCAGTGGCCATGGCGAATTAATTGCCGGGTTTTATTGGTTTGCTCAATGAAGTGAGCCTTGCCATACACCCTACAGCACACCAACCCACACTCTTGGCCTTTTGTGTTGCATTGTCACGGCTACGGAAAATTACTACGTTTGTTTAGTTTCGTTGGCCCTGTTGATAGCATTTTATTAAAAAGTATCGAACCGTTAGCGCTGGTAATAAAAACCATCTCCCAATGTCAATGATATAATTTATTATTTGTCAAATGGCGTGCAGAATTGGACTGTCCATGAGTCGGGGAAATGAAGAAAGCTAGAAGGCCTTGTAGCGATTGTGATGTCAATAAAAATGTACGCTCTATTCCAGCGTTCTTCAGTGAGAAATTGTCGATTTCTCAGTTGTGAGGAGAGCCACCACATTTTCAAAGCACACATGATGCAATATATCTCTAGATCTTTTTATTGTTCAATTTTTTTTATATTTGTGACTTTTTTTGGGGTAGGCCTAAGTGGTTGTCCAGCATTTTTCCCTTTCACTCCCTATGAAGCATAATCATGATTTTATTTATTGTTGTCAAGTTCAGGTAATCAGCCTAAAATGATGGGGGTTTTCATATTCGGGCACAATATACGTTCGTTACAATTACAAAATATTATAAACCCGATTCATGAAGGTGTTGCTGTTCTTTTATTAATCAAATCATGAAGAGATATTCGGAGAATGTTGTACCTGCCCAGCACATAAATAATTAATCTTATGTAGAATAGAATATAGAATCGGAACGCCAATTATACATGATCTTTATTCCTAATAAATCATGTCGTACATTTAAATGACCTAGGCCTATCAATTACATAATATGTGTGACAAAATGGAAGTGACACGGAACCGTTTACATCGATTAAAATATCTTTACTATCCATTCGTTACTTCCTGTGGTACCATATCAACATTCGTAATCCTGTAACGGTTTTACCCTCAAAAGCGGGGGAGGGGGGATACGCCCCCTTTTCTTTCATAACTCCCACCCCCTCGGAAAATCATGGATCCGCCCCTGAACCAAACCGATGAATTGAATCCTGTACGGGTCTCCTTTGTTTTGATATATATTTGTCATTTACTGTAAATCAGTTGGCAATACTCCAGATAGTTCTCAGTAAAGCCCTTATTGTAATGATGTCCTTTATTAAATTGCAAAGGTCAACGTCATATAGCACATGTACATTATAATAGAAAGGTATAAGTGATGTGATACAGAAAGTCAGGTATGTATAGTGTAGATAAGAAGAAATCAGAAAATACCAGTGGCGTAGACACGTCCTCGGACCTGGGAGTATGACCCTGTAGCTGGGTCCATTAACGAGTAAGGTCTCTTCCTTACTCTATGCTGGGTCGTACTTCCATATATACGTTTGTGCACAAATACATAGATACATGTATATATATAGATATATATATATATATATATAAATGAAAACCTGGGGGCGTACCCTATCCCCTCTCTACCCCCGTGATCTACGCCCCTGGAAAACACCCATAGGCCTATACATGTAATACCCAAGAGATAGAGTTATTGAGTTATTGAGTTCCTCAGGGTTTGTTGTTAAATGTATTGAAGAATATTGTGAGTAGCCGTGTCAGTCTATCGAAATAATAAAGAAAATTATGGTAGCACTTAAAGACTAACTATGAGAAAAACTACATGAGCTTTCGTAGTAACAACTACTTCATCAGATCTGATGAGGAAGTTGTTACTACGAAAGCTTATGTAGTTGTTCTCATAGTTAGTCTTTAAGTGCTACCATAATTTTCTTTATTGTTAAAAATTAATGTAGTATATAAGTGGTAGCCACCGAAACAGAAATCTTCACAGATTTAATTATAACTTACAGGGTATAAAGGTGGTGACGGTAAAAACATACCATTAAAATTGTTCTGCATTGAATGCTGTATTTATCCAGAAAAGAGTAAAACCAGTGGCAAAATTATTTTTCATCTTTTAAAGATCTTTTAAAGACGTCTGAGACGGCTAGTCCGATTGGTAAAAATGCTTGTCCCTTGTTCGTTAGGACGGCAAATTCATGCAAAACAATATTATATTAGTATTGCATCTTTATTCCCTTTTGCTGAATATAATTCCATTCGTACTAAGCTCTCAGAAGGTTGCATAAACAATGAGCTACTTATATTCCTTTAGTGACGAGATACTGTATCATACATGTACAATCAAGCAAGGGCCAGTTTGATTGACCTATATATTACCGACACTTGATTATTGCTTTGTCAAATTAGTTATGCTCCCGGAGATTCCGAAGGCCATTTTTAGTTGGTATAATATACCATTGCTAAAACCAGTTAAAATTAATTTCAACTTCTCTTTGTTCTGGATTGCGCTCAGTTTACTTGACTGCGTAACAATACATTTCAAGCGCCGTTGAGTGTAGAGCGGTCACTACGGCCTCTCCATCGCAATATTGATTTTGTTTTTTAAGCTTCCCTATGTATTCGATCAACTGTTGACGATTATGCATTATATACATACATGTACGATCCAGCCACATAAGCACATCTCCCTAAATGTTTGAATTATTCACGTTCTGCAGGAGGGCCGTGTTGTTATAGTTTCGTTCTCAATCATTGCTACCAAAATAAACCTCAACAACTAAGGGCACTGGGGCATATGAAAATCCCTATGTTTTGGGTAAATTATTATAGTTTGTTATTTCTACCGCGGTTAATTTGTGTACATCATTAAACCATTCTTATAAAAGCTATAATTTCATCAGCTCAAACATATTATCGTGACTTGATCATAGCTTGAAACCCACAACAAGTTGATCTCCCCTTCCTCTGCCAAGGGTTACACTTTGAAATAATGAAAAAAAAATTTTTAACTACATCATTTACATGTATACATGTATGTCTCGCGACTCTTGTGAAATCGTCGTTCAGCGCATTTTACAATGTTGAGTTTGAAATAATATTGATACACGTCTTAATTGTACATTCGCTTCCTGAATTTGCTTCCTCAGCAAACTGAACAAATCTATTTATTCTGTTGGTAGTTTGCTTGCTCCTTGCTTATTGCTTGTGTGCATACTTGCATCCCTATATACTTGTTCCCCTGCTAGACAATCGTATAAATGGAGTTGACGATGTAATATTTAATCGTGGTTAATTAATTAGCGTTTTTCACACAACCAAAAAAGAAAATCCACAATTTCGGGTTGAACACCGGTAAGGCCCGTGTAAAAGTTACTGGCCTGTCACGCTGCAAGATTTAAACACACAGCCGACCCTTTTGTAAAGCGCTCGACCCATGTTTACTATAAAGGCCTGCGCATAATTCTCCGTTTCACGCCCCACATCAAGATAATCAATGTATAATAAGAACGAGAAGTGCGAATAAAATTGATTGTCTTTCTACATTCCAAGTGCGCTACTTATTCATTATTTTGTTGGTACTTAAGATATTTCGTAGGAATTAAATGACATTCAACCTCGAAATATTGGTGGGGGGGGGGGTTGATAATACACGCCACCCCACCTCAAATATTTGTTTGGGGGGATAGATCCCCATGTTGGCCAATGTTAAAGGTAATAACATACTTTGATTTTAGTCAAAGAAATGCAAATTCATTAGCAATAATATAAAGATACATGCATATACAGAAGATAAAGCGATACTCATTTGTGTAATTTCGAGGCCCATACGGTGCACTCTTTTTGAGAAAACAGTGAAAAACGCCCACCGTTTCTTTTCACCGTTATTTTTTTTATCATTTAAAGGTAGTATCATACTTTGGTAAGAAACCAAAACAGAAATTTGCACAGATTTACGTATAAATTACAGGGTATGAAGATGGTGCTGGTAGAAACCTACCGTTAAAATATTTCCGCCTGAAATGGTGTATATATCCAGAAATTAGTAAAACAACGACCGAAAATCTTTTTGATCTTTTAAAAGATCAAAATAAAAGAGAAAACACTATAAGAAATACTGGCGGCCGTTTTTTCATGATTTTCTCAAAAAGTGGGCACCGTATGGGACTGAAATTTTCACAGATGACTGTGACTGTATCTTCCTTGATATTTTTGCCCATGAATCTGTACTTCTTTGACAAAAACCAAAGTATGATACTACCTTTAAGATAAAAATTGTTTTTGGTCATTGGTGTTACTCTTTTCTTGATAAATACCGCAGCATTTCAGGAAGACAAACTCGAACGTTACGTTTCTGCCATCACCATCTTTATACTCTGTAAGTTCTATAGGTAAATCTGTGAAGATGTCTGTTTCTGTATGCCACCAAAGTATGATAGTACCAATTTAGTGTATACAGGGCCAAAATTCATGTTGCCCCGGTGTTACCGTATCTGGTCAAGTGGTCAACATGTTACTGAGAATGTTACCGAAAAAAGTGACAGTGTACACATACCCTTATACTTTGATCGTGAGGTGGGTTGAGAGTGGTTGACCCGTGTTAACAAAATAATGTTGAGGTATGCTGATGAGAGTGATGGTTTGAACACATTGAAGCGCATTTTGTGTTGTGTACTAAGTGTGAACTCAGAGCATGATGGACCCGCGTTGATGATAATTATTAATTTTGGAAGAGTTTGCATGGGGTGGACCCTGTAAATGTTGACACGTGTTGTAAAAGGTATAGTGTGAAAGACCCTCGAGATGTGCCGGCTGTTGGGTGATGGAGTGAACTAGATGGGTGTAGCTCTATGGTGAGGTAGGCCTATAGTTAGAGCTGTCAGCTCACGGTGCACTAGTCAATGAATGGTATTTCTCAATACACTATACCGGAATACGGACACATTGAAACCTGTACAATGATGATAATCAGTGAAAGTATTCATCCAGTGGCGTAACAAGGGTCAAATTTCTTAGACGGCACGCAGGCGGGGACCAGTTTTCAAGGGATACTGCAATGGATGCGTTCGTTTAGCTTCCTCGAGTCGACACCAGGCAATCTTGTCCACACCCGTCTCGCTTGTTTTGCGCATTTATTTTTACACGACCATTCCCAGGTCAGGGCTCCCACGCGTGGAATTGAACGAACGCACCCAATGTAGGACAATCGGCAAGGCAGTCTTTGAAAATCAAGATTTCAAATGTTTGATCAGGGACGCAATTTTAATTCTCGCCATATGCCGATGGAGCTTTGCGTACACGTAATCATCAAATCAAGGTTCTAATTTGATTTTCTTTTTAATCCGGAAAAGTTAAGAGTTTTAAAAATTAAAACCATTCTTTATGTTTTATAAGAAAAATTGAGTCGGGTTTTCGCTATTTTCTCGGGAATCAGATGTCCGATTGAGCTCAACTTTTCATAGGCATGTACATGCTGGATTAGACATAGCGTGAGTGCTGTTCTGTGACCTTTACCAATCATGTATTATACCTTTCAATTACAGTTTTGAACTTACATGACGCGCGCAAAACTATCACCAAAATAATAATATACCCATTACCCGGTAACAGAAGTATACGGGTGTACAGCAGAGTATCCCTACATGGTCGTTAAGCTGGATATAATAGTATGACACCGATGTCTAGTAATAGAAGTCTACGGTGATGTAGGATCCTAGGAGAGTATCCATGGTCACTATAGCAGCAAGCTGGATATATTTCCACGGCAAAAAGGGATTAAATAATAGTCTATAGCAGATTAATACACTTGCTGTGAGGATGATTTTATTTGCTATGAGAAAGTTATTTATTAATGATTTATTAATTTATTAGTTAGTTAGTTAGTTAATTAATTAATAAATTAATTAATTTATTGATTTATTTAGTTGGTCTTTTTGTTTTCGTCTCTCCACTTGCACCAGTTTTTAAATAATCGTGCAGCATGCAACAATTCACAAAAGGCACAGGTGCCCAATTAGTTACCGTTGTGTCTCCGTTACACATCCCTATTCCAGAGTGGAGTGACCCTATGACCCCACGTGCGTGAAAGTGCGTCGCACGTCCTATACACTAATAATACATTTCATTCATGGCCAACACAAACCACGAGTATTAAGGTTACGAAGAAATGTGTACACTTCACACCGAACTCTGGCTGGAGCGTGTTCTTTGAGGCTGGCCGTGTACACGAGTTTGTGTACTCCACGAGTGAATCGAACCTTAAATTCTTTTAAATCGTGCATATAGGACATTCTCAACGAAACATTGTTGCTGTCCAGTGTGTAGACGTTAGAAACATTAACAATAGACCAGTGGCACCGAACTTCGTATGGTGTTTGCGATCTCTGTGGTGTTATCACCCGTACCCATGCTTGATCTTTGAAATCTAAAAGGTTGTTATTCCGCCGGACGTTGTATACTGAGCAAAGAGAAAAAAATGAACTCTCCACCAACCCAGGTACCCCCGACCAGCGTACTGTACAAGCTAGACAAAGTAGCGTATAGTACTCCTCCACCAGTCAGCTCCGATCCAGCCAACAATGAGTGTAAACTCATCGAATACCGAGGAGCAAAAGTGGCTAGTTTCACCATCGCCGGCGATGTCATGATCTGTCTCCCCCAGGCCTTCGACCTGTTCTTACGGCACCTGGTCGGCGGGCTTCACACGGTCTACACTAAGCTGAAGAGACTCAACATTATACCCGTAGTTTGTAACGTGGAGCAAGTCCGAATCTTACGGGGCTTGGGAGCTATTCAACCCGGAGTAAATCGCTGTAAACTGCTTACCAGAAAAGAGTTTGATATTCTTTACGAAGATTGCACTACAGCAAGGTAAGATTAATGATAATATTAATAATAATACTTAGACGATGCCACAAATGTGTCCCTGTGGTATTTGTTTTAGATGTTCTGATTAGAAATACAATGGCATTAGCAGTTATACTACTTTACTAGCTCTAGCAGTATATACCAGTAGTATTACTATAGCAGTGACAACTGACACTATTTATAACTTACATCAGTTACAAGTCATTTTATTTACTGCTTAATAAACATTGTTCAATAAGAGTACTTAAGGAGTAAATATACAATTGTTTCTAATGAACTTTTTTTTTTATATAAGCCTAGACTAATTGATGATTTGTTCTTCAAGATTTAAATATACAGTACAGGATTAGTAACAAACAAAAGCAGAAATATTCACAGATTTACCTATAACCTGCACGGTATAAAAATGGACGTACATGATAGAAACTTCCTACTAAAATATTTCTGCCTGAAATGCTATTGTGTAAAAAAGTGTAAAATAGTTGATGTATGTCTCGGCGACATCAAAGTCATTCTTATGTTTTATAAGAAGAAAAAAAAGAGTCTTTTTTTCGCCATTTTCTCGGGACTCTGATGTCCGATTGAGCTCAAATTTTCATAGGTTAATTATTTCATGTACATGCTGGATTGGACAAAGGGTGGGTGCTGTTCTGTGACCTTTACCATTCATGTATTATACCTTTAACTCAGGTCAATTGAAAATAGCCATTAGTTGTTTTCAGGCAATTTAGTACTTATATCAAAATGAAATCTATGGATTCTGCCATTCTTACAATAAGTAATATGGATGTCACTCAACCTTATAGAATGTTATGGTACTCGATGAGGAATATAGTCATAGAAAAATGTACATAAATAAAATTAATTGTATGATTAAATGGGATAAATATGTGCAGAAAATCTACTTTTTTTTTATTTGTAATACCAGAAAAACAGTTCAGACTCCTTTTTTAAAAACAAATAGGCCCCCTAACAAAAGGCAAGGTAATGGCAGTTTTCCCTCATAAATTAAAGAAAATCACGAAAAATTGTGAATTTGTAGCATTTCCAATTTCAAACTTTTTAGCTGTCAAATTAGATTCATTATCTTTAATAATGCATAAAAATACATGATGTCTTGATGTGCAATACCTTTATAAAATGCAAAGATTTTTGGGAAAGTGTAAGTGGTCAGACTTGATGGGCAGCCATTCCAGCTGAGATACCTAGATAGATGAGATGAGATTACCATCAGTACTAATCCTAGTGTGAGCATAATATGTCACAGACTGGTAAACCAGCATTCTGTGTTTGCCTTTCCTGGTAGATGAAGGATATTGTGCTGTATAAATCATCATTTGCTGTGCTTCGTGCTGTTTGCAGCTTCCATCTTTCTTGTTTTTTGTTGTTGTTGTTTTTTTTTTTAGCTGAATATTATATTTTTTATTACTTTTTTTCTTTGGCTGGGGGGCCTACCTAATGATGCATTTTGTTGGCTTATGTCTTCCCCTGGCCAACAAGAGGGGCATATATATTGTGTAGATGATGATGCCTTCGGTACTAAACCCGAATGAGGTTAGTCCCATTCTCAAAACCTTTTTCTCAAGATGCAATTTGTTAGAACTTCAAGACTAGTTTAGAAAATTTGTTGGACTGTTTCCACTTCCATTCCCTTCCAGCATTCTTTTATGATTGTGCTAATTTAGCATCACCTACTTTTTATCCTTTGGACACAGCTGACCTTGCTCCAATCCCACATATCCTGTGTTGTTGACCTTCGATGGTTGCATAATTATTGTGGTAGCCCCTGACCCCCACACAGCTCTTCTCTTGGAACATGGTGTTTAATTAGAAATGTTTGAACAAATTAATAGTAAATGGGTTTCAGGAAAGGTGCTTTGTTTTGCTTCTTTTTTTTCTGATTGCATCTGCTATGTATTTTCACAATCTTTAATTATCCCCCTTAATATGAAGGTTAATGTGGGATCCCCAGGCAATTACTAAAAGCACAGACAATTATACTGTTGTGTAGTCATAATGTAAATTTCCAAAAGCAACGTTGACGGGTTGTGCTGCCTTCATGGCTCATCTGAACTTGCCTTTGTTCCTGGCTCCTCACTTTTGTTGGACATTAGCCATTAATTGACTTCTCAGCTTCTTTTTGTGGACCTCGTAGACAGAGTTGGATAGAGTCAAAATTGAGTTCCATCAAGTTTAAGTCAGTTGAAAACTTGAAACAAATCATATAAAATTACAGGTCATTAAATTGATTCACATTTTGGTCAAGTCAAGAAAAGTCAAGTTAGAGGCATGTATGTAATGAGCTTTTTGATAGACTCAAAGCAAAATGTCCTTAAGAGTGAATGGAAATTTTATCAAACAGTGACTGACTGTTCTCTGACTGTCTGACAAAGTATCTGTAACTCACAAGATGGTGTCTATAACTTAATATTCAAAGTTAATAAAATGTCCAATGATGTTTGTCTCTGTACATGTAACTCATTCTGTCCCAAAACAGTCTGTTAGCATATTACGTTTTCAGACTGTCATGCTTTTCTACATCTTGAGAAGACTAATTTGGATTAAGTGTACTGTCCCCAAGGGGTGACCAGCAGGGACACTGTTTCTTTTGTCACCAGACAAAGTTCTTGATATCCCAAGGAATTTAGTGGTATGTTGGTGCTATATGTATTTGTCTCTATTCTGGGGCCGATTTCACAAAGCCTTACTAGCGATCATCCCAGACTGCAATGCATCATACATGTAAGTCCTATGAGTTATAGTATGTTATGATAAGTTTGTTGAAATCGACCCCTGGTCATATCTTTTCACGAATTTAAAGTATTCCACTATGTTGTTCATATTTGCAATTAGTGGAATTACTTTACATGTATGTAACTTAAGGTTGTATCATACACTGTACTTTGGTTTTTGTCTAAGAAATACAGATTCATGGGCAAAAATATCAAGACAGATTCAGTAACAGTCATCTGTGAATATTTCAGCCCCAAACGTTGCCCACTTTTAGAGAAAACAGTGAAAATCAGCCACAGTAATTATTTAAGTCTTTTCTCTTTTATTTTTGATCTTTTATTAAAAAGATCAACAAGATTTTTGGTCGTTGTTTTACTAATTTCTGGATAAATACACAATTTCAGGCTGAAACATTTTAACAGTATGTTTCTACCACCACCATCTTCATACCATGTAAGTTATACGTAAATCTGTGAACATTTCTGTTTTGGTTTCTTACCAAAGTATTTAGAAAATTCAGTTTATAGATTAAATTTGAATGTGTATTAATTAAAACAATAATGGATAGTGGAAAACATGATCTGCATCTGATGATGAATTTACGAATATTTTGTCTTGTTGAACAGTAATTTGTTGTTGATTTCCGAAGGCATAAGACAAATTGTTTGATTTAAAATAATGCATGAGTACAAAGCCAGAAAGCAGAAGTGCAGGTTATTATTGTGAACTGCATACATTTGTTTGTCTTTACTTTAGTCAGCAAAAATATCATTTAGTTCAACATCTGTCACTCCAATTGAGCAAAAGTACAACGCCTGATAAAGCCAGGCCATGTAGAACTCACGTGGAAGGATTTACACACATGTAGATGAAACCATTGCTGTGAAGCTCTGATTCTTCTGGCCAATGATAAATGTACACTGTACATCATGATAGCAATTGATATCTGGTATAATTAGATCATTTCACCATTTGCCAGAGCCTTTGTACATGTATGTATTGTACTCTATGCTAAAACCATGACAGATGGTGAACACTCTACTTGAATCACCAATCAGAATTTGTGTTATTGGACTGTGTATTGAATAAAGGAGGCCACCTTCAACATGAAAAATAGAGCCTAGGCATGTTTATGAGTTCAAAGGGTCATGAGATTGAACAGTAACTTGTTTGGTTTTGTGGGGGAAATCCCAAAAGTTGATTTCTAATTAGAATTGGATAGTTGTGATTTCCGTTTTTAATTGATTAATTAAATTGTGTTGTTTATTTTTTTCTCGCTGTTCCAACTTTTCTGTAGTCAGTTTATTTTCTGTATCACCCACCTGACCCTATACCATTTATATCATAAATGATTAATGTTATTCCAAATATCATTCTTTCATTATCAGAAGAGTTTTAAAGCTTCACCATATATATGAAAGGTTATCACATGAACTTTGTACTTCTAAAAATAAATATGTAAAAATAGTTAATTTGTAGGCACATGACAGTCATTTGAATCTTCAGATACAATTTTTGGATCAGATTCAGTAATTTTGTGAAGTGGAAACACCTTTCTTGATCGAAAGGTCTTTTGACTGGGATACAGATCCTGGTATTGGTGGATCACAAGCTTGTGAGACGTCAGGTGTGCGATTGGAAGGTTGTTGAGGTCATCATGTGAAAGTCATGGTTAGCAGGGTTGTCCCTAAGTTTTTTCAAAAGTGTGATGGATTTGTTTGAGGGGTGCATTTTAGAGTATTGTCATTTCTTGATAGCTTTTTTCATGGAAAATAAAATTGGATTTCCTTTCTTTTTTCTTTTTTTAATTTAGGATTTTACAAACATTTGACCATTTGAGATGGCAAGTTTGTTTTTATACAGTTTTCCAAAGCCATCCTGCAGTCAAACATTACAATAATAAATAGTGCATTTATAGTGTCATTTTTCAATGTAATTTCCATGAAAATAGAAAATAAATGCAGACAGAATGAAGAGAAATGTTCCTAAAATCACGCACAACACCGATCATAGTTGCATGAGGAATGAATGTTTGTTGCGGTGCAAATGTTGTTGGTTGTTATTTTCCCTACGTGAACTGTTAATGTGCTACATGTACCTTTCGAGCTTCAAACACAAAATAATAAGCTGTTGTTCAGATATCAGCACATCGCAAGTGGACAAATAAACTTATATAATGCAAGAATAAATACCAGCCCTTGTTAGAAATAACAAACATGTATTGTCCGTATCGGGGCTGAAGAAGTGGGTATCGGCAAATATTTATGAGTATCGGCCGGGGTTGATACGCAAGTTTGTACATGGGAAGAACTCTGGAACTTAGTTTCGGTGATGTCAATTTGCTTCATAATTCTTTTTTTGGGGGGATGTTGGAGGAGTGATATGAGCGAGAACAGGGAGCCGTCCAACAGGGAGCCATGGAAGAGGGGTTGATTACAGTGTCCCAATGATCAATCTCATTACACGGTTTCTAGACAAGGTGGATCGAGCTCAAGTATGAACGCAACTTGCAGTTTCGTTGTGGTGAGGAAACGATCACACCAAAATGCATGATCTTGATCCACCTTTTTCCAAACCAAGTGGAAATGCGGCCTTTAACCTACAATGGATATTTTGTGTGCATATTTTCCATGCATGCAAATTAAATTGCAAACTTGTACATATGTAAATTAGTGTATGGGGGCAACCAATGTATTCATTATACACTACACGATATGGACATGATGTAATTTGGGAAGAGAACGTGCAGAGGAAAATAATGGAACTTGGAATGGTACACAACCACAAGATATGAAAACTTGTTTTGCAGAAATTGGGCTGCAGCTGAAAGAACTTTCTAGAATAAAATCTCTGGCGAATTTGCATTTCTTTGCAAAGCATACAAGTTTATCCCACTCACCCTTACAGTTGTTGAAATTCTTCTCCTATAATCTTTTGTCCAGGTTTCCTTTTTGACGATGTATTCATTAGAATAAAGTGTTTTAAAAGAAACTCAAAGGCATTAACATAAGAATCGTGTTGGACATTGCCATCTGCATTATCATATATGGTGAGCAAGTGACGTGTTCTACGAATGCGACATTGTGACAGACCACTGCGATTTTAATATTTAGACAATTTCTTGGAGGACGTCCCGATTTTTGCTAAAAAATCAAAGCAAGGATACTTTCACAATTCACATGACTCTTATTTTTAACATCGATGTGATTTTAGTCAACGTCCCTTGTAACCTTTTTTAAATGGCCTCTGTGAAATGGGCTTTTAGGATCATAAATATGTAATAGGTGATTTAATGTGCTTTTATATGTATTCAGGTCTTCATAGGTACTAGGTGAGTAATAACATTGAATGTAGAAGCTGCTTTTTGTGAATTGAATTCTATTGTATTAGGCCTTTTATGCTGTGTTGTTTAATACAGGTCTACATGTACATGGACACGTGTATACACAATGTGTAAGAAATGCAAACCATGAAATAATTAATGTGATGACAGTTAGACAAAAGTGTTTGCGAATCCTGCTTTTCTGTTCCCTCTATTTACAATTCAGGAAACATACATGTTATACATGGGAAACTTACTGAATTTACTGAAGTGATAAAAGAAAAATTTACTGGAGTTGGATTTGAACCAGCAACCTCTGTAATATCGTATAGTCTGCACTCTTACTTAATGAGCTACATGTACCCAGCCCTATGTTGGTGGTGTCCCATGACTTACATGTAACTTACAATTCAGTTAGTTTCCCTTGTGGTTATTTATTGATTAAAAAGCTGCATCCTCTTTGAGTGATCTTCCATTTACTGTTTCTCAGGTTGCAGTATTGGTAATGCTGCATGTATCAATAAAATGATATAGGGGTATAAACCGGGTACATGTATGTGCATGGTTTTAGGGCTTCTGACTGCCCAACGAACAAAGTTAATTGACGATTATGGACACCACCATCATGGGGCTGGGTAGCTCAGTTGGTAAGAGCGCCGGTACGGTATTCTGGAGATCGCTGGTTAGAATCGTGCTCCAGTAAATTTTTCTTTGTTCACTTTTCAATATAAACTTGAAATTCTGTCAGTTTCCCTTGTGGTTAGTTGATGGAAATATTTTACTTTTTAAGTGAAATGCTATCAACTAGTAATTAATATACCAATATAAGCTTGGTATTTTTTAACGAGCATGGACTTATAGGATAAGATGTTAACTAATTTCTCATTTGAGATATAAAACATATAAGTTATCTTGAATAAGTTGACTGGAGTATTAGTGCATCATCTCTTATTAATTTCAAATGACGTTAGACATATCCCCATTTGACTTTCCTTCTGAATGTCAATTTACCATGCATTCCATTTTTGACTTTTTGTTGCTGATGTGGACAGTTTATAGCCTGTAAAAGACAATCAGAATGTCACACATTTTGGGCACTATGCAAATCACCTTTGACCTGAGCAGGATATGACTTATACCATGACGTAACATTCGCGCGTCTAAATTCTTTCAAGTAGACACTGATAGACACAAAACTGATGTAGCTTATAAATGACAGAGACCAACACGTCACATACTCGAACAAGCTACCTGCCAGCTGCCAAGAAAATGGTGTCGCCACCCTGTACCCTGTACAAATTCAAAAGGCAGAAGGCCTACCTCGATAAAAAAACTAATGCTGCTGAACGCAAACCAGCAAGCAAAAAAGCGGAAATCGAAAGAAGAACTGGACCCTTGCAGAAACTAAAACCTGCCAAAACCAGTCAAATCTGAGACATTTCAAGAACTGTTTCAAGTACATGTAGCTATTGAAGAAGAAAGGTACACATATGTTCAATTTTTCCAGGCACACTTGCCCGCAATGATATTATGTATGCCATGATGTGCTATAGACAGGGAACTGTCCAAGTATTTGTGTGTGCCTGCTATCAGTCTGTGTTTACTGGGGCCATAATAATTATAGGAAACTGTTCTGTTTTACTTCTCGGTCGCGGTAAATCTACAGCATGAAAAAAAAAATCTGACTTTTTTTTTGCGTCCCTCTTGTATCATGGCTACGTAGTAGTTTCACCCCAAAAAAGTCTTATGGGAACATGCAGCTTTAGTTTCATTCCATAAGTTACATTGTGCATGCATATTTTGTCTTCAGGAGTAGCACTGATGCAATATGACAAAAATAAGCTGAGTTTTAACCCCAGAGGTGATGTCATTGCTAGACACTTAAATTGAAAGCTGTCATTACTAGTCTGTCAACACTGCACATGGTTGTAATTATTCATAGACAGGTACAGTGAGTCAATGGCTTTTGTCCACACCAGTCTAAATACCTGCATCCTGTAATTAGAAATTATTACTTAGCCATGAATGTAGAACACACAAAGACCAGTCTTCATGTCAGCACTTTACTTCCTCATATGTCCAACTAAGAAATGGTCATTAGTGACCAGTTAACCAATCCAAGGCAAGTTTGGGTGCTAAAGGTTGAAATGAAAAGCTTGATCAAAATAGCCCTTTCTTATCCTTTGGTTATCCATTATCTGTGTATGTAAGGTGGGCATTTGGTAAGCCAAGTCTAAATTGAAGTAGATCAGGGGCCAATTTCACGGCGCTGCTAAGCACAAAAATTTGCTTAGCACAAAAATGTCTTGCCCAATAAAACAAATCACAGTTAAAAATTTCATTAGATGTTCATGGTCAGTGAACAACAGCCAAAGAACAATCACAAGTGATACACAGCAAATGGAAATTTCGTTGTTAACCCTGTTTTTATTAAATTTGTGAAATAACCACAAGGGAAACTGACTGAGTTTTTAAGTCATTGAAAAGTGAACAAAGAAAAATTGACTGGAGCGGGATTCGAACCGGCGCCGGTTCGAATCCCGCTCCAGTCAATTTTTCTTTGTTCACTTTTCAATGACTTAAAAACTCAGTCAGTTTCTCTTGTGGTTATTTCACGAATATATTAATTAAAAAGCCGTATCCTCTTTGAGTGATCCCCCATGTACCGTTCCCAGGTTGCAGCATTGTTGCATGTATCATTGAAACGATCCCTGGGGTGTGACGGTGTGTGCGTGGTTTCATGGCTTCTGACTGCCAAACGAACAAAGATGGTTGACTATTGGGGTCACCACCAACATAGGGCTGGATGGCTCAGTTGGTAGAGCGCCTGTACGGTATTCAGGAGGTCGACGGTTCGAATCCCACTCCAGCCAATTTTTCTTTGTTCACTTTTCAATGGGGCCTATAGTAGGGCCTATATTTATCACACCTGTACCTTTTTAAAATTGCAGGTACACAAATCTGTCTATTTTCAGTGAAAATAACACGTGGCCTCTTCTTCATAATATTGACCATTTGAAAGCCTTATAAGTTAGTGATGATTTAGTAAATGGTACTAAAGCTAAGTTAGAGAGGGAAGAGTCTTGAGTGTCACCATTTACGACAAACTTGGGTCTATTTTATTGAATGCTGTCATTTGCTGGGGCATATTTTGTTATGTGCAAAGAGAGAGGGAAACAAGGCCTGACAATCTAGTTTTTTTTTTAACATGTCTGAAGTCATGTGTAATGGAAAACATATACACCCTGTATGTATATATTCTTCTAAAGTGAGCTTTGTTGGACTGCATATATATGGTCTGATGATACACATAGGCTGTGAATTCCTTTCAATACATTCTCCTGAAGGAGGGCAACTCAAGTCAGTTGTATGTGAAATTCATCAGAGGAGAACAAAAGATTTGAATGCATTTAAGAGATACAGTATCACACATCATTGTGCATGTTGACATTTGATCCAATGATATACTGCTTATGATATTGGTCTCATACAATGCAAGCTTCTCTTCTCTCACAACACAGAAAGAAAAGCAATCCAAATGATTACTGAAACACACTGCGATGTATCTTTCTTAGAATGAGACAGCTACATTGTAGTTGAGAGGCTGTGTTTAAGTGATGGCTATGCCATGATTTTCTCCAATCATTGTGCGCTTTCAATCCAATACGCTTGGGGCCTTGTCAATTGTTAACTGGGCTGATGATAAATGTATTTAATCACCCAAGCTCCGGATTCATCGTTTTTCTCAATGAATGTTTTTATTTCATTTGTCTGGGGCTGTTGTGGCAGTGTTTGTCTGTCATCTTTTGTTAGATGGTTTCTCATATTTGTCTCGTGATTGAGATGGCCTTTTTACAAGCTGCCTGAGGGTTCTTTGCTGAACATATAACAGTACAAGAAGCCTGTGCATGTATCTGTATGCATCATCATTTGCCATATGCCTAATGCTTTGAGTAATGGACCTGAAGGGTATAATGCTTTGAATATAGGCCTGACGGGTAGGTAATAATAACACAATATACATGCGTACAATACCCAGACAATGGAGATTGATAAGTGATCCACAAGTTATATTGACAGATTTCATTCACTTCATGTCAAATTGTTTGCTGCTCGGTTTGGGTAACAACAAGATATGTTCCAACATGCTGTATATTGTAGCTGCATGTTTATGTCAGAGAATTGCATTTTTGTAGCTGGGGAATTGTATCAAGGTGAAACTGTTTCGTTTCTGATGGTAAAATGTTACCATTGTTTGCAATTCAACTAGGTTTTGAATTTTGAAACTGTCACAGGAGTTAGAGACATTACTTGTTGAGGTGGCAATTTATGACTTCAGGAGAAAATCTAAAACTCTTGACTATTCATGCAACAATCACTGTTTCTTTATAATGTTGGAAACTTGTATAAAATGTAAACATTAAATTATCTTCCTTAAATGGTAGACAGCTATAATAGGCACATTCTCACACACTAATAAGCATGACTATTTGGGTCGCACTCAAAATCGCGACCCAAATAGTCGCGCTTTTTGTTGTGTTCCCACAGCCAAAAAAGCGCGACCCAAATCGTACCGGTACGATTTCTATCAAACTACCCGTGCGCAGTGAAGCGTGAAGTTGGCATGCATCCTGTGTTAAACTCACGGGCCCGCCTTGCATGATGGGATATAAAAAACCGGTATTTTTTGGTGCTCCGTTCACACAGCAAATAATCGCCACTATTTGCAAAAAGACGCACTATTAGTGCGATTTAGAGTGCGCTCCAAATCGCACTAATAGTTGCGATTATTTGTGTCCCCACACAAATAAGCGCGACTATTTGGGTCGTGCTTTAAAACGCGAGCCAAATAGTCACGCTTTTTTGGTGTGTGAGAACGTGCCTATTGTCTCCAGAACTACAATTTAGTACAAAGCCTACCCAATGAGTTGTACCATTGTACACTTTCTATCCTAGCTACCAGACACATGTATGAGTGACATGTCAATTATAACTCTTGTGTGTGTACTATGTGTACCGGTAGTTGATTTTATTCACAGTTATTGACGGAAAATGTATAAGCTGTAAAATGCTCTTCAACCATTTATTAATTTAAGATCATAATTTATAGTGGACTATTATTTAAGGTAATATCATACTTTGGTTTTTATCAAAGAAATACAGATTCATGGGCAAAAATATCAGGACAGATACAGTAACAGTCATCTGTGAAAATTTCAGTCCCATACGGTGCCCACTTTTTGAGAAAACAGTGAAAAACAGCCACAGTATTTCTTAATTTTTTTCTCTTTTATTTAAAAAGATTTTCGGTTGTTTTACTAGTTTCTGGATAAATGCACCATTTCAGGTGGAAAAATTGTAACGATATGTTTCTACCACCATCATCTTCATACCCTGTAAGATGTAAATTTGTGAACATTTCTGTTTAGGTTTCTTACCAAAGTATGTTACTACCTTTAAAAGTACAGTGACATCATTATCATTGCATGATGGGATATAAAACCGTTTTTGGGGGGCACACTTTAAACACAGCAAACGATCGCGATCATTCGCAAAAAGGCGCACAATTAGTGTGATTTGAATCGCGATTATTTGTGTCCACACACAAAAAAGGAAAACTTGTTATCGCGATTTTGTGGGAGTGTGTGAACGTGCCTAGTAATACAAAAATTCAGACTTATTTTTGTTTGAATGGACTTCAGAGTCTTAGCACTGGGAAATGACATAATGGAAGAATGGTGACATGTTATTTTGTTCTTCAGAATTAAAGCTCCAAACATGTTGGATTTGTATCAAAATGGAATAAGTGTTCAAACAGATGGTTAATACAGACAGACATTTTTACAAATGTATGGTAAATATTAATCAATTTTTCCCAAGTGAATTAATATGATATTCATTCAGCACATGTTTACATTATAAGTTATTCTCCAGAGACATTGAATCTACAATGGAGAGATTCTGTTGTGGATGGCAATTGGGGTAAGCATTCAGCCAGACCCATCAATTGATGATTTCCACAAATACCCATCAGCCCAAAATATGACTTCACTTTCAATATCGGTAAGGTTGCAAGTACTTTTTGTGAAATATAACATTAACACTGTAACAGATACATAGTGTATTAAGTGTGCATGCCCCTCAGCATCCATTAGTGTAAATGGCTAACATGCATAGACAGGATTTTTTTAATTTGTATTAATTTTAGATAGTGAGTGGCCTTCAAAATGCTTTGTGTTTTGTTTGTATAAAGCAGAATGAATAAACTAGATCCAAAAATAATATAATTTGTAATGGAGTAATGGATGATGCTTTTAAGTGAGTAAAGTGCGGTTAGGTTGGCATGTGTGGACAAAAACAAATAAAATTTGAAGTGCTTGAAACCTTTTGGCTCATTACCTCAAATACAGTAAATGGTTCACTACCATCTGGTAGTATAACAATATGACATTTTGGTGATATGATACTTAAAAGTACACTGCATTTGTGTATAACATGTAAATAACCTACCTCCCTGAAAGGACGAAGCTGTAGTCCTGTTTTCAATGATGTGAGAAGCCTACATGTACATGTACGCATATGAGATGAAATTTCTAACCCTAAAAATACTTTCCTCCCAATCTCCTTAATAAAAATCAGATAATCAATCCATCAATTAATGTTCAATGTGAAAATTAAAACTAGAAAAAAACCTAGGTCAAGCAAGAAATATTTCTTTTTTTGAGCGCGGACATTATGTGTGGTAAGTGTGCAACATTCCCATTAAATCACATAATATGATCATTGCAATGAAAAAGGGCTCTGGAAAAATTTCTAAGCCCCCTTGAAAACTTTATTCAAGGTTAACTCAGAACCAATTACTTATTTCAACCACTCTATAAATGACTTTATTCTTTTGACTTTTCATGCCCACCTGAACAGTATTTGGCCCCCCAAAAATTTGATTCTCAAGATCTTACATAATGTTCATCGTTCATATGTATGTTCACCTTTAATGGTTCTGCCACGCAAGAGATCAATTTGCAATTTTACATTTTTACCTTACACGTTGTACAATAATTATGTGAACATTTCTAGACCCACTCAGAGAAAAGAGAATACATCATAGACCTACATATAGTTAAACTGATACGTGTTCATTATGCAGTTAAAGCATGTGAGTACACTGAATGAGTTCAAAGTACAGCAGATTATCCTGCAAAGGTGGTTTTTTGTTTGCTGAAAATGGAATGCTTTTTAACACACTAAGATATCATTATTCAAATGATGTGTAAGTAATACATTTACTTGTTGAATTGTATGGTTTCTTTTAAAGAGAATTTGGTGATACATATAATACATGCATTATACTTCAAGTACCTTTAATACATGTACTGTGGCATAGTAACTCAGAGAGCTTGAGAGATAAACTCACATTAGTTACAAATGTATGTAGATCAACATTTGGAAACACAATTCAGCTTCCCCTCAGAAGTCCCTTTGTCTTATCAAGTCAAGAATATTCTTCTTGCTTTGTGTAACTGGTATAGAGTAATGCACACAAAAAGAAACTGCATGCTGGCTATTTTTATTATTATTTATTTTCATATGTACAATGGAATGTTTATAACAAATACTATGGGGGTCCACAAAAAGTTAAGTAATGTGGTTCTTTCGTTATATGAATTTTTAAGGTCATTTTTAAAACAACATCCCTTAACATGTATTTTTAACTCAAAACCTGTCTTGTGTTTACATGTGGTGGTGTAAAGACCTACATGTTCTGTATTTGGCCAGTGTTAGAAATAGCATTCTGAGTAACATTTGATTTAACAGTACACATTTCCCATGTATGTAAAATCTTTAAAAAAAAAACATTGGTCAGTTTTGTTTGTTCACAAAAGAGCCAAAGATACTGTTCAGTACAGCCAAATGTTTAAATGATAGTGGTGTTGGTTATAGCACGGAGGTAGAAATAGCAAGTTGCAACATTCCACTACTGATCATTGCATTGTTTACTAAATGTTGACATGAGCATTTTACTTTGCTGTATGTAGCAGAAAAAATTTGGGCCATTGGAACACACATTTTAGTTACTAACTTTGGAGTTAGCACAATTTTGCGCTATTAGCAGTAAAATATCTTGCTCAATGCTGTAGGATGTGTGAAGTCAACAGACAGTAAACATAACTGCAGCTCTAATCCTGCTGGATGTTTATCTTTATTGCTGACATCTAATGTTATGCCATGATACATGTATACATGTTCTAAAGAGATTATGTGTTTGTATGGACATGCTTAAGCTGCATTTGGACTGGACTTCAATTTAACAGGGATGGTGGATAAATTTAAAATGGTCTTGCCACCATTCCCCGTCCGAAAATGTAACCGAGATGGTTGTTAAAGTAACCGAGCTGGCAATATTACAGCTCATGAGGGCACTTCTTGTGACATTTGAGGTTTAATACATACATGTAATGTCCTTGATAGAAGTCAGAAAGAGGGCAAAAAGTGAAGAAAGTGAAGCTTTGTGATGGCAGACAGCATTTCTTTTGCAGGACTAAAAGAAGAATAAATTGCAATAACATCAACAAAAGCAATGCTAGCCACTGATTTTTGTGACTTCTGCACACACTAGCAGTTGGCTTGAATTGGAATGATAAGTGAATTTCAGCTAAGTTGCTTCCTCAACCGAACTCCTGATTTGATGTTTTAGCAGTGTGAAGTTAACAACTTGTGTGAACACACTTTACTGACTTTAGTTTCGAATATCTTAAAGCTTTAAGTTGTGGTTTAGTTGAACAGATGTTTTACAGGCCCCACCGCTGTATATAAACAATTTTTCAGACAATAATCATCTCCAACGTCAACTTTATTTTGTGTCAAGGCCTGCTTGGAAGTCGCTATCATTCAATTTCTACTTCTTCAAATGATCTTTGTGATGTTGTGTCATCAGCTAATTGTTGCTGAGTATGAAAGTATGCGTTGATCCGAAGGTTGAAATTGAGATACATGTAAATGCTTTTTGGAGAAAGCTGGGAATTGCTATGCACGATAGTACTACTACTACTACAACTACTACAACTACTACATTGGTACTTCTTCTACTACTGGTACTGCTAGGTTAAATCTTATGTTATATTAAAACAAATTAATAGAGGTTATTTTTTTATGCGATTCCCCCCAGGTTTTCATTTTTTATATATGTATGAACCATGTATTTGTGCACAAATGGAAGTATGACCCAGCTACAGGATCATACCCCTAGGTCTGAGGACGTGTCTACGCTACCGAAAATAATATAAGTGTTCTTTTGCATATGTAATATGGATGTAATGTATACATGTATACATACAGTGTATGTATTATTTACAGAAATTTTTTGACAAATTATGTTTGTGTTTACGTGTGAAATATGTTCCCATATTCTCGTTTGTTTTTATGTGGAGCCTGTAGGGTTCATTGACTGACAAGCTAGGTTACAACAATTTGATTTGCCACCTGGATGTTATCAAAAACCATTTCCAAATACTACAAATTCCTAAAGCTTTTTCAAGTGATACTGAAAAGTGAAAACATTACAGAAACATCACTCATGTAGAAATGCCATAGAGATAATGTACACTGTAGCATATATATGTGTATTGAGTTGAATAGCAAAGCAATTTGCTCCACTTGAGTTCTTGAGCTGCTATCTTAATTGAAACCCAAGTTGGGCAGGCAAGGATGACAAATGGCTGTTGTGTTGTCTTTTCTGCTTCAGCATTGGGGATTGCTGACGCCACTATCATTAGACTTGATAGAACACTCTGCACATACCTTGTAGATTTGTTTAAAAGTATTCTATTAATGCTTTCGTTTGTTGTTCTTAACTGTCAAGCAATATTGGATGACATATCACACTGGGATTAGATATTTGTGTAAAGTTTTAAAAGGTTTGAGGTATACAGACCAGTGCTGTTATGTTTTGTCCAAGACTGCTATGTGTACATGTAACGGACTTGTGACTAGAGACTGTTCAATGTTGTAGTTTGTGGCTATTTCATACACCTATACATGTTCATGTACTGTACATGTACGAACAACATTATGTACAGTACTCTATTTCATGAGGCTAATCATATACAATACATTGGTATGAACACTTGTATTATTCATGATTTCATGAAAATAAAGGAGTAAAACTAAATTGAATCATTTGCTTTGTGAATGATTCCAAATGGACCAATTTATCTTTCATGATGGTTACGCAATGTCATACCAAGTCCCATAAGTCACACTTCCCGACTTAGACGCATAGAAAGTTTTGAGTCAATTTGAGTCAAGTTTTTATAAATTACCATTTTGCCACGCAGAAAACTCTGTACAAAGTCAGTTGGGTAGGTGACAATCACCGGTAGGCTTAAAAATTCATAAAAATTAAAGTGATAACATCATCATGGACCTTATCGAAGATAGCTTGTTTTCGGCGCTGCGCGTGCGCGCGCAAAGGACAGTGGGTAACAGTGGATTTTAAAGTTTTACCACACGCGTCGACACGCGTATATTCGTAAAGCTGCCGGCTCGCGAAGTTTAAAGTTGTCTTTTTTCCTAGAAGAAAGCCTTGCTTTGAGTTGTTATACATAACGATGCTGCACAGTGGTCCATGGAATGTTACTGTCGAGTCACTTGTTCCAGCGGTGTAAAGTTGAGTACTTATTCTAAGTTGAATTCTCATGTCCGTACGTTTTATGCACTCATCGCCAGCCCTAGCAACTCCAGAGTTTCCCAGAGTGCTTTGCGCACAGCCAGTTATGCGCTATCTCCGATAAGGTCCATGAGGTAAACTTCAAAATGTAAGTCAGCAACCCATATACCCAACCCACAAAATTTGGGGGTGATCGGCCATTGCTTTCTACGTCGGTTTTCTTTTTTTTTCATTTTTTTATGATGTCATGATGACAGTACATTGTCTTTTTGTCTACAGTGTTCATCTATGTTGTGTACTTAAGAATTACCAACAAGAAATTCAGACATCTATATTTTAGTAAAGAGTAAAGCAAGAATGAAACATTTCCTGTTAACTTTGACTGAATCTGGCATGATTTGCAGTTGAGTATACTGTACCTATCATCACCATTAATTGTGTTCATGAACATCAAAGTGCTTTGTTTTAAAAACATATTTGAATTGTACTTGTCTTTCAAAGTTGAGATGCATTTGGAAAAAACACAAACGAACTGGAAATATGTAGGACTACAGTTGAATATGTAGGCCTACTTGTTCAAGCATGTGTTAGTGTACATGTTGGTCATATTGTATCCCTAAAATGGCTGGAATTATGTAAACATTCCCAAACTTAAAGGCCTTGCAAGTGAACAAAGACTTGATTTGAAGTAAACTGTGAACTTATTCTCCTTTCTTGTAAGCCTTTCATCAGGTTGGCTATTTGTTATTATAACAGTGTTTGCAGGGTCACTTTTAATTGTCAACCTTTTTGGTGGTTTTCAGTGTTGATGGAAATTTGTTGTTGTTGCAGGATTTATTCTTAATGCTGGTTGTATAGAGTTTCTTGTCTGAAGGTTATTATTGTACAGTACCATTAGCCAGTGCTTAGACAGACGAAATCCTTGTTTGTTGGTGTTCATTGAACACTACAGTACCACATACTATAATATTAGAGCTTGTAAACCCCAGCAAAGAAGAAGATATTTGGAAAGCAGTTATAATCTAGAGGTGAACTGTGTTCATTGACTACAGACAGAAGATAATACTGCAAAAGTTCTGAATTTGTTACACTTGACTTGTACAATTTGGCATTGTTACACTACAGTAAGTGTCATGAGAGTAAGAGAACATGTTTGTTATTAATGACCAGAAATGGCATGTATTAGTGACCCTTGACACCATGCACTCATTGAAAACTGTACATTATATATTTGAGAGTCAATTCATTGCATTTTGGCCCCAGTAACTTAAGGTTTTATGAACAGTTTCTAACCTTTGTCATGAATCACTGGACAATAGATATACACTGGGAACTGGAACTGAACCAGTAATGACCCCAATGGCCCAATTTACTGAAAAACCTTCAGAGAATTTCCTTTTTGATGCACTTTATAATGATTAGAAAATGTTCAAAGTTTTTTTGAGAAATCGTACCTCCTTTTAATGCATGGATTCTGCATTTCTTAAACCGCGGCTGAGACCGCGGCTTCACAAAAGATGAAATCACTCCACATTGACATGTTTGACAACTCTGCAAGATACCTTGGAAAAAGTCCAGAGGTGCTTTACACGTTTTTGACTTGGTCTGCCCCGAAGGGCTTCCATTAATCCTGACAATGACATTTCCTATTCTGACAGATGTATTCAGTTAGGGTTACCATTTTTAACTAACAGACTACACTATCTTTCTATTGTATTTGTTGTTAAATGTCTATACAACAAATTTGATATTAATGAGTTTGTGCATGTCAACTCTAGACATACTGATGTTGTGAAGTTTCACCATCAAAGGGCGAGGGCAAATGCTGCTCATCATTCTTTATTTTATAGATTTCCTAGATTATGGGAGTCTTTACCAAGATCTGTTAAGAATACAATTGTTTTTAGCTTACCATCTTTTATTAATTCTCTAAGGGAACATTTGTTAACCCCGGGTGTAAATGCTGCTTTGACGCAAATTGCATAATGTTCAAATTATAATAGGGATTTTTCTGTTAACATTAGTTTGGGGATTTCTTACTTATTACTTTTATTTTTACTTTCTAACTTCATCTTTTTCAGTATGTGCAATAGAATTCAATCATTCTTATTAGTTTATCATCGTGAGTGTGGTGTTTATTTGTTTGTTTTTTGTCTGTTTAGAAGCACTAAAGGAGAGCAACTCGATAGTATAAGTAGTTTATTATTAATCATACGCATACTATCCAGTATTTTCTGTAATAATTTTGTTTTGTCCATTGTAAGTTTGCCTGCAAAGCAAAGACAATTTCTCTTCTAAAGTACTTGACATACATTTTAAGTCCAGACTGAATGGCTAGGAAACTTTTCTCCCAGTCTACTTTAACCGAGTCGAGTAGACCTTACTTTTTCCGGCCAACCTCTGCCCAGTAAAATTGACCAGGTCACTTTAACTGAGACAATTAATCCAGTACGATCCTGTACGGAAAATGCCACTCTGTAAATCCCTACATCCTGTCAAATGCCAGGACAACATTGCATGCGTACAAAGCGCTATTGAGTTGACCCATGTTGGTGGCAGACTCCACTTAATTGTCAATGTTGTGTTGCATTTTGTAAACAATTGTGGCAGATTCTGTTGAAGTTTGGGGGTTTGGCTCTTTTTGGTGCCTGCACAAGAGTTATTCTCTGCTGTCACCATCTGTTGTCACATACAAAATGTTGATCAGTTCCTATACGGTGAGACGCCCTTTTCTTCTTCAGAAGTGGTATATTTTGAGGGCAGCTTGTCGTGACAGCTTTCTCTATTTAAATGGCCAGTGTGTCATAAGACTGGTTGTACCACATTGGTTTTAGCTTTCTGTATGCACATAATATAACCCCTCTAGAATGGTTTGGAAGAGCTTACTGGTCATGGCATTTAAGACGAACCCCTATAGTAAAGGTTTGCCAAAGCCTGTGTTTTGTTTGAGTTGTGATAGCCAAAATGAGCTCAACTACAGAGTACAGAGGTCGCCATCAGTAAGTGACAATTGAAATCATATCGTAAACTTGCAATGCAATGCATTGCATTTGCCATTTGCACACATTTAAATTTGACTCACTGTACTCTGCAAGGACCCCAGAATGATCTGTTACAGTCTATATAGATGATGCTGTGTACCTTGATCCAGCATTATCCCCTAATCCCGTTGAGACTTGGACCGCCCAACTTGGGTGTGATTCCTCAATTTCGCAGCAGTCCGGATGGACATATTACCTTACTCTTTCATTTTTGTGTGGGAAGAAAACTGCTCAGCCCCTAAGGCATTGAATAGAAGCGAGAGATAATTACTCTGTCTGTCTTATAAGGTCATTGAATTCTAATACATCACCTCAAGCAATTTTATGCCCAACTCTGCTGAAGTGTTTGTTATGTAGATCTTTTTTCTGCTTGTTTATATATTAATTTAAGACTGCATTTATGCATAAGACTTTGATAAGTTATATCAAAGGAATCATTTTCATAGAAATGAGAAAATTTCTGTGATAATTTCATCATGTAATCAAACAATGTGCACACTCGTTATACAACTTCATTTAAGATGTCATAAAAATAATTATACTGTGAATATTTCAGTCAATGAATTGCCTGAAAACACCAGAATTACACATTTTGCACACAGCCTGTGGGTAAATGTAGTTTTGCAGAATCTTTCCTCTTAGACATTGGGTGCAAATGACTGTGTGTTGCAGTGGTTATTTTGAAGTACTGACTGGTAGTCATTGCAATTCATTAGCTTTGCACTGTCATTCAAAAGCTGAAAATATAGGCTGTGTTTTTTTATTGAAGCTGAATCTCTGTTATCATATTCAAAACAATTGGTCAATTTACCATCACGTGGCAGTGGATATATCGTCGACGTTTTCACGAACTGACGAATCCGTGCACACAGCCACGCAAACTATAAACTGAGAAAATCGCGTTTGAAGTTTTACGTTTTTTTAAATCACCATCTCGGCAACTTTTGAGCTTCAAATCCCAACAATTTCAGCAAGTTTGGAAAGGACATGAGTTACTTGAGATCTTAAACATACTTTAATATGCAGTTGCGTGAAAACGCAAAACCCTGAATTGCACGCGCGCAACACTAATTCGTCTCATACAGCGCATGCGACCTTCTAACAGGACTGATTTTGTGTTGCGCGCGTGGCATTCAGGCTTTTGCGTTTTCACGAACTGACGAATCGAGCGCGCGCAGTGACGAATCGCCGTGCTACCGTGTGTCAGTCATGGTTTTGCGTTTTCACGAACTGACGAATCTGTTTCGTAATGATTAGCGTCTTAATTAATAAGCAACTGCATATTAAAGTATGTTCAAGATCTCAAGTAACTCATGTCAGGACTTTCCAAACTTGCTAAAATTGTTGGGATTTGAAGCTTAAAATTCGCCGAGATGGTGATTTAAAAAACCTAAAACTTCAAACGCGATTTTCTCAGTTCATAGTTTGCGTGGCTGTGTGTACAGATTCGCCGGTTCGTGAAAACACAAAGTTAATTTCCAGCACATTCGTCACTTTTTACAATTAGCATAATTAGCAAATTAGACGGTTTTTACTAAAACTACTTTCACTAAAACGTAAAGGACGTTAAGGTATACCGAAATAGCCCCAAAAAGGGAAAATGAAAATTTGAGTGATTTTCGGCTGATTCGTCAGTTCGTGAAAACGTCGACGATATTTGCTGATCACCAGCGAGTAGGCCGGCCCGCCGGGGAATCTCTGAAGAAACTGTTACACATGTCACTGCGCATGGAACATCTCACTGCGCATGGAACATCTCACTGCGCATGGAACATCTCACTGCGCATCTAATGTATTCTTGTTTGCTGTGCTCGTGTGTGAATTTGGCCCTATAATTATGAAGTTTACGAAAACAAGTGTTTTGTGGCACTTCTCGACAAAATTGTGGACAATAAGGAATTTTTATGAGGTATAGTAAAACAAATATCACATGGTTTATTTCAGGTGGACAGTCGATTCTAGTTTCCCTCAGTGTTGGAAGTTGACAAACTAGTTCCCAAGGCGAACTTCCAACACCTCAGGAGCTAGAATTGACTGTCCACCCTCAAACCATGTGATATTTGTATACTATGACTTTTACAATTTAGGTGGTGTTTATTTTTATCTGCACACTCATTTGTCAGATGATTCTGCAGTGTTGTTGTGGGAATGCAGCCTTTGTTGGGCAATCTATACCAATCAAATTTTTTTCTTGAGGTCATATGATAATGTATTAAATATTCAAGTTAATTAATCAAATAAACAGACGAAAAATGTGTATATTGTATTATTTGCCTTAGCCTTTTCTTGGACATGTCTATTGTGTTTCACATTCTCATTATTTCCTTTGATACTGACATTCATAATGTTACTCCTTTTTGACCTTACAATGTTGTACAATGTGATCATAATCGTTTTCATTTAAGTTTGAATTATATACATGAAGGTAATGTACATCAATGGGACTTTCATTTACTTTAGAGTGAAATATGAGATGGTACATGTATTTTACAGCACACATTAGCATTTCAGCATTGCTGAGTGTTTAGTTTGTCATTGGATTTCTTGTTTTATTGAATTCATGAAAGTCTTCTCCAGAAAAATGTAATAATTTATATTGTTTGTAGAAGATTGCCCTCCGCTATCAAGGATTCTCTGTTCACATGTGCTTAAAAATATGTCAGTTATACATGCACCTGCTCTTTTCAGCAGGCATTGTATTGTTTCTTGTTTTTATGTAAGGCTCTTATTTGCAGTTTTTCAGAAGGCTACCCTTGGCCAACAAAAGAAATATGTGGACTTGCCATTGTTGCAGCTCTGCCTCCCCCCCCCCATTTGTTGGACATTTTCCGGTAGCTTTTCAGCCATTTTGTTTTAGCCTGAGAGGTGTTATGTAACTTTATCATTTGAGGGTTATCATATAAAAAAGATGTTCCAATTGGACTTATTTTGGTTAACTTACAGCAACATACATGTAGATCAATTGACAAAATGTTATCAATTAGATTCCTTGACACAAAGAAATGTCACCATAAGTTCGCGTGGCTGTAGAAAAAAAGTCCAATGGGAACATGGCTAAAGATTTCTATGTAGCCACACCAAGTAAACAGGGGTGCAAAATAGTCCAACAGTTTCATGCTTTTGATTTTATTATTAAATGTGCTGTAAAAGGGACATCTCGACCTGTGTTACATGTATATGGTCAGTACACCCAGACTTATAGGGGAAACTTTGAACATTAGGGTACTATGAATGATTATCATTAAGCTATGATTTAGCTATGAATTAAACCAATTGTGTGTTACCCCTTTGAGGTTACACCTATGGACATGTTAAAGATCAAGTGTATTTTCATTCTTTGATTTATAAACTTTACACAGACAGGATGATTGGGGATCAAATGAATGATCACATTTAGACATTGCTAATAATTCGAGGTTGACATAAGTTGACTTTTATGTACCACCATATTAGGCAGCTTAGACCCAACACAGTACAATCTAACCCCTACCTTAGCTTCGCCATTCAAAAGAAATTTAAAATTCAATGAGAATTCTACATGAAGGCCTACTTGGAAGCCAGTGTGTACTAGTAAGGAATATGTAATTTGGATATTTGGTGATGTGGGTACATGTACTGTTTTTTTCCTATTTAAATGTATTCTTTTATGCAAACGTACTTTTGAAAATGTGAATGAAACTTTTCTCTCAAAATATCTCTCATTCCTGTTGATGGTATAACAAGCTGACACAGCCGACCTTCTGCATACTGACTGATCGGACATTGGGGCAATGTCCTCCCATCAAGAACATGCTGCAAGGCATCATGGGAGGATGAAATAGAGACGAGAGGAAATATGGTGACAAAAAACAATAGCCCCTAGGCTGTGCTGGAGGTATCTGATCATGCCAGTAGTCGGCACAACACACCTGATGGGAACTCAGCTTTCATCAAATTACTCCAGAACTGTTCAACATATCTATTTTTTCCTTTCCATTATGCCATTGGGCCATTTATATTTAATTGTGTTAAATTACCTTATGCCTTGCTGATACACAGAAATTGTAATGATGGAACCTTAGCAAAAAAGCACTGGTCATTCAGGGCATGGATAGTGACTTGATTGCTAGATTAATAACAGATGGATTGTATGATCCAGGAAGGGCAAGCCTGGACTATTTAATTTCAGCCAAGGGTTGGGCTGAAGGATTGATTTGAAAGAGGAAGACTGAGAATATGAGGACATTTACAGAAGTCTATAAATACACGTTTCCAAGAGGAAGTGTTGTTTCAGCATACTTGCTAACAGAGGCAGGGACAGGTTTGATAAATAACAAGCCTAGGGTATACTACTTTGTTTCCCTTCAGTCAGTGACCATGTGTGTTGACTCCAGCGCCATGCAGCCTGGACAGGATGGTGTCTATTTTTTGGCAATTTTATTAAGGATTGCTGGGGAATTAAGAGTTGCTAGACTCCAAGTTGGTAATTGTTGCTGCATAGGTCCTGATAAGGGAGTCTTACTTGCCAACAATGAAAACTGTAGTACCTTACAGTGTGTGGTCTTAGACCAGTACTGACAGCTTCAATTTAAGATTGCATGTGGATTACTTGAATGGTCTCCAGATCCACATACTTATACATATATCTGTTGAAAGATTTTTTATTTTTATAGAATATATTCCACAAACCTTGGCAAACAGGTCAACTATTCATTCTTTCCCAAAATCTTAGTGGTTCATAAAATTGATTGGACACGGACATACTATTGAGTGGAGGGGGTTGGAGAGAGAGCTGACAGCCCACCTGGTCTTAATGTCAGTATGACAGCAGGATTCAGGCTTTAGGAATCAGACAGGATAAGCAGGGATGCCACTATCCCAAGCAGCCACCAATCACAGGACCACTTCAGGAAGTACTTGGAATCCAGATAAACATTTAGTGGTTTTTAATCATACTGGTGCCAGGGGAGTTAGCAATGACCATGCAGTATTTGTGTAGCATTTAAAGACTTTACTTAATGCTGAAACCAATTATACGTAGAGTAAGTTTGACTCAAGCTAATGTTTTGGAGGCGGTCTTTTCTGAAAAGCTTTTTGTGTCAGACCATTTCTGCAAGGTGATAGACTGACCATTCATCACACTCTATTTTGGAATTTGATTTCATGCTGTGCTACATATTGGAATGTCCAGTGCAATAGTTGATTGCCAGATTTTAAAATTAAGAATGAATACACATCAATGAAGGTTTCAAGCCAGGTGTGGGAAACATATTTATAATCATATGTCACCTTTTTGGAAAATCTAAAATGGAGAGTATCCTCTTTGTTCTTAAGTCTCCATGGAGGACCATAATTCACTGAAAATAATGGATGTGAAATATTTAAAAGAAGAAACTGAATTACTATGTCTTGACTTGAGAGAGGATTTCCACTTTTGGATGTGAAGTTTAGCCTGTAGTCTTTACATATTGTTTTTTGGATCAGAGCACTTCCATTGCATCAGTTACTATGAATTGTACTGATTCTTGGATCAGTTTACATACATGTACATGTACATTGTAACTTGACAATCATGAGTTACCAACAATTGCAAGGGTTACAAATTATCATGGCACATAAGTAAGTCACAAACTGTGACTTGTCCTAAGAACCATTTCACAAACAGTTTTGAATGCAGCTAATGTTAAGAACAATTTAAAAGTAATGCAGTGTTTGAAAGAAGATAAAACCTTGGGCACAGCAACTGTTTTGTGAGTCTCTTGTATGATGTTTTGGAAACCAGCTGTGTGTTATGGCTGAAAACATATGCATTAGATGAGTAGGAAAGTGGAAGGTGGTGGTTTATTCAATTACCATTGAGTCTGTAAAGCTACAGTCTAAGATGGTATCATAAACGATTTTGAAGCTTAACAAAGTGGGCTAATATTACTAGTAAATTGGCTTTGTCTTGGAGGCTGGCTTCTTAAAGCATCATTACCATTGTCTTGTTGGAACTGAGGGCCTTCTATTTTGTTGAGCTTTATGATGACTTATGATGAGTTTTAGGGCATTGCATGCCATTGTAATGGAGTTTGTTAAGGACTCAATGCATCATATGTTCCATAAAAATAATTAAAAAAGCATCTTGAATTTAAACAGGTAATGAGTCACATTTCAAGGCACAATGTATTGCAGTGCTTCGTGAAATTGGTGGCTGATCTGGCAATATGACAGTCCTGCTCCTTAGAATTACTTGTATTTAGAAAAGAAAGTACTGCAGTGTACATGTATGTACATGTACCTTGTTATAAAATTCAACTCTTGTAATGAAAATGTCATTGCTAACTTATAATATGTTTGTTAGAACTGGGTTGGTGGGCACTTTAATACCATTAACAGTCATCTCTCTTAAACTTCACCCGCTTGAATAATTTATCATGTTTCCACCCATATGCGCTAAAGTCCCCATCAAACTATCAGACTTTTTAAATAAAAGAACAGAGGACCCCTCATGCATAAATATTCATGCCTTGGACAGGGAAAGCATGCTATTAATCATTTACTTGTTCAGAGTCATTATTTTTTTAGTGTTTCACAGTCTTGAAAGAGGGACAAGCATTTGACAGGCAATTCCACTGCGTGACTGACCACGTGTATGGTGTTACTAGTAACCATATCATACATCAATCATTTATGCACTGATAATCATAAAGTGCTTGATATTCAGCATGCGCTGGTAAAGTGTAATCAAGATCTGGGCTATTATGGACCACTCAGTCTCAAATAGCATTTTCCGTATTTTACCAGTAATTTTACATTTCTTAACTATATCAACTGTATAATTATATAACATGCTGAATACAGCACAATGGTGTAATTTCACAAGTTTCCATTTCCTTGAATATGATATTCTACAAATTCTACAAATTCACTTTGTTTTGACAATTGTGGAAAATCAGCTAATAACAATTTATTTTTTCAACATTTCATCAAGTGAACATTCAGGGCCAAAAAGCGAAGATTGGTATTACTTTAATCACCTACATGTACATGTAAATACATTGATTAAAATATTTATTAAATAATTCAAATATACATATATGTATTGCATCTATAACCAGCTCAGAAACCCAAACATGCTTAATATTTGACATCAAACAATGGCTTATTAGTCATATGCATCTGAATACAACAACACGAAACATATTGATTGATAAAGTTGTACAGATACAGTACATGTATGTGAAATGTTTCTTGTAAAGGAAAAGTTCTAAGCATTCTGATTGCATGCCTTTCACACTCTTCTTTACTGGTGTTAACAACTTAAAATGATGATTTAAGACTGTCGACCTGACATGTTTTCAGATAGGGGTATGGGATAAGATGTCTTATGTGACATTTACTGCACTAGTGCATTTACACAGCAGTATGTGGTAGTTGCAAGGTTTACATGATGCTCGCTGGACGGTAGAGCAAATAATTATCTCAAATGTTCAAAGAAATTTTAAATGAATTCAGCCTTGTCCACTGTCATGGGGGCCCACTTTAATGGGAATAGCCTTATGAGGGCCATGTACATGTACGTGGCACTTCATGGCATTTACAGGATTTATGTCAAGTTTGACCTGGGCATAACAAATGGCCAATATTAATTAGCCTTATCAGTTAATTGAATTCAGGCCTGCACCACACAATCAGATGATTTGTTCTTTGTACGATACACTGTACATGTATATGTACCACCGCAAGCTAAACTACATTTTCAAAAGTGTACTTCTGCACACCTAATTTCATTTTTTTTCTCGTCACTTTTATGCCATTGAAAGTGGAAAACACTGTACAAAGTATGGTAAAGATTGGAATTTCCTCGTTTTTGTTAAGTCCTAGTTGCATGCCTGTTTGCAAACTGTCCAGTATTATTCATGCTTCGTTTCACTATGCTGTAAGAAATGTTGATGCTTGACGAAATTTGGGGATGTGGGATTCATTGTTGGATGTGCAAGCTTTTTTAGTGGAATATTCAAGTTATTAGCTTGCATATTGCATATTAAATATCACTTGAGAAAATCTATGAACAGAAAATTAACAAGTAGTTGTAAATATTTGGATTATTATCAAATGACAAAAGACTCCAATTAAATCAAAATAGTGTATGTAAATGCTTTGTTACTACTTATTGAAGGATATCTTTATGCGACTTACCTAACTTAAAGTAGTTGAGCAAAATTTGGAGGTATTTTTTATTTCATCCTAAAATCGAATATACATAAATGATAAATAACAAAATGGAAAGTACATATTTTACATATGAGTTCTATTACGTATTCCAAAGTGTGTACAAATGTTCTAAAGCAATATCTTGCTAACTTAGTATCCTGAAAAGTCACCTCATTATAAATCTGGGCACTGTTTAGTTAACATGCTTAAAATATGTGTATCAATACACAAAAATAAGTTATTGATTTAAGTGTTAATTGAGCTGACTGTTAGGCAGATTGGTTCACACTACTTATGATCAAACAATGCCTATTACAAGCAGCCATTTTATATATTCCCTGCAGACTGTGAGCATATCAAGCTTCCAGAGCCCCAAGGTAAATGACCAGATGTACACTAAGTCATTCACACATGCAGTTTTCAAGTATTGAGCTTTAGGAAGAAAGACCCAAAATATAAACCAGGAGGACTCTGGCATAATAGCCCCAGGGTTTCTATTAAAAAGCTTTTTAATTAATTGGAATATACTATGACTGAATAATGACAACTTCTGGACGGACCATAGGTGTCAAGTTACTATCGGGACATGCAGAAAACGCAAATTGGATTCAGGGCTTGGGTGTTCCCGCCAGGTCTGACGGATTCACTTTCACCAGTCTAAAAGTCGTCCACTTACTTAGCGAAGGTTTCTGTAACTGTGCTTTATTGATCGTAGTGTGTTGTGTTTCGCGCTGTTTCATTTCAAAATGTGACACTGAGATAGGAAAACAAACCAGAATTACTGCTGCACCATTTGGGCCAGGGCTATATCAGCTTGCATGTTCCTTTCTAGGACTGTCTGTATGGCATTATGATGTTTAGACAGACACAGCGTCAGTGGGGACTTGGATTTGCCGGCGGATCCCTCCCCGCCCCGACTCAAATCATAACAACTGTTGTGGATACAGTTGTATGGCTGCACACAAAGAAATGAAATTCATGCCCGATGGTGCAGACGCCTGGCAAAGGGGACACGATCTGACAGTGGAACGCTGCTAGCGGTAATAACGTGTGTTTGCAAGCAGACACAAAAGGCTAAATTGGATGTTGAACTGTGGGAAAGATTAAGTTACGTTTTGTGATGGAGCGAATTAAGACTGACACTCAGCCGTAGATGGGAAAAGTATTAATTGCTTTCAAATGATGGACTGCCTATAGAGCTCTCTCTCTCAGGCTTAAGAAAATATCACTTTTTTCTCAATGTGACCGACTGACATATGATACTTAAGTGTACGCTGGGTATGTATTTTAAGAAAACAGTGACATAAATGTCTTCAAGGTTTGAGAAATACATGTCAACATATTTTTTTAGGCTGCAAGTAAAATTGGCGATGAAAGTGACCTGCATTTAGTAATAAAAGAAGTTTTTATTGTTTTTGTTGGATTTTTTGTGGGATGGGAATCATGGGATGTTTAGGTAGGGGAAAAGGAATCAAGGGGTGTAGGTATAAAACTGACAGCACAGATAAAAAAGAATATTATTGCAATATGATGGTGATTTATTATTAATCGCTGAATCAGTATCTGCCTTAAAACAATTATGCAGTGTATAAGTCTTGACACAAGCATTCCATTATATTTTTAATTAACATCTCTTCAAAAGTAATTTCTCCGTTGAAAGTAACCATGGCATGTATGCATCAAAATATTCTGAATTTAATGGAAATATTTTTGTCATGTGCATTTAAAAAAAAAAAATCATTGTATACCTCACATTACCTTGAGCAATTTAGTCTAAACCTTCTCACCTCTGTAACACTACTCGACTCTCGATGGTCAGTTGTCTCTCTCACCAATTTATTCTTCCTTTCCTGAGCAATTTGATATGTCCCGATGCAGCAGCAAATCTGTGGGGAATTAGTTCCGGGTATTTATATGGGAAGATTTCGCACTTAAATCATTTAGATGGCAGACTACATTAGCGCAATCTAAACAGATGAATCATGGGAACAATGTGTGAAAATGCTCTTAGCCAAAATGAGTAATTTGCTCTGCTGTCTGCACAATATATTATCGCTGTCTGATAATAAATGCCTGGAACAGTCCCTTTGTTCCCAACCAGTAAGATCCCCTTCCTAATCTCTTAAGTTCTCACTTCAAAGCTAAGCATGAGGTTTGGACCCCAGGTGCATACATTAATGGTAAATGAAGACTCAGTATTATGATTTGGTTGATATCATGCATGTTACATGCTTACCTGGTGAAACTTTCATTTGTGGATCCAGATCATTTGTCAGAATTATCTGGCTTGAATCAGATTAAGGTAGTATAGTGTAAACTAGGCAGTCATTTTCCAGATAGCCTTATTGTGAAATCATACTCATTTTTACAATTCCGCCAAATGTGACGATTTCTAGCTAAGAAACTAAGAAAGCGAGGTTTGAGGCAATAAAAAAAAAACTTGTTATACATTCTTTTTCAAAATGATCAAATGTGACATCTCAATTAGATGCAATTAGTAATCTGTACATAGGCAACTGCTCTCTGCTCAGAATGATGTTATGAGATCTTATTGTTCCAGCTGATTGTCTTTCAAAGCTTCCAAAATCCTTGATGGCATTGTTTTAGTTTAGAAAGAAATCATTAATAACACTAACAGTTAAACTTAGTTTCAACCAACTTCAAAGGTTCAAATGTTCATTTCACTCCTTGTATGAACTCATTTTAACAGCTTTTGATAGACAGGGTTGAAATATGAGAAATAATCAGGTTAGCTGATGTAGTTTACTGTACATGGTATGACTTTCTAATTGCAGCATTCCCAGTCTTTTTCCATTCTTCATTTACTGCACCAAAGTTCATGCACAAAGTTCATGTGGCCATTGTGTACTATGCATAGGAATAAATTGTGTAGCATTGTGTATATTCACATAGACTGCATGCATGTAAATTCCCAAATTCCATGCTTAGTAAATGCTTGAATGTTTTTGAGGATCTGATATGAAGATGTCATGTTTCAATTTAAACCCAGCCAATTCAATCAACAATCACTCATAGTTTTTCTCCATAGGAAACAAGGCCTTCTTTGTGAGGTGTTTCAGGGTATTATATAATAAAGTAAACACCAGCAGACTCTGTTGTGGTATAAATACATTACATCTTGTGTTTTATTTTCCCAAAGAATTGCCTCCGGAAATTATCATTTTTGTTAACATAAATTATCAATATCACAAGTTGCAACTCTGTTGCATTTATATTACAACCAGAAATAGCTCAGCAGGCCTCTTAAGGCCGTTTCACACGAGACCATTTTAGCAAGATTTTAACAAGGAACGTTAGATAAAATCGCATCCATGTTGAAAACAGGGTCAAGAAAAAGGTATCCTTGTTACAAAAAATCACCAGGGACCCACCCTTGTTATTTTAACCGAGATTGAGACCTACTACATCTTAAAAGATACGATTTCATAAAGCTCAGTGACGCATTGCAATTCTATTTGCAACGCGTAACACGTCACAACTTTACGATGTGTCGCTCATCCATTTCACAAAACATGCGACGCCGTTGAACACATCACAAGTTCCTTGGCAACGGTGTGAAACTCGTCGCAAGTTAAGACGTGTCTCTGGGTCATCTTAACTACATGCAAACAACACAAAAATAGAAATAGAACGAAACCTAGCTGAACGAAAAAAAATGCATTTCATTGTATGGACTTGAGAGTAAATTTTTAATGGGTCTTAAAAATTATTTGTTAAAGGCACGGCATAGCTGAAGGTTGGATGGGCAAACATTGATCGAGAACTTATCAGATTGAAAATTCCAGCTCAAAAAGAAAGTTTGATAAAAAAATATTCCATAGGCCTATAATACTGATATAGGCCTATAGTAATGCTTTTTAGTTTTTCACCTTTGTGCGTATTTTACACAATCTCGGTGCGTGCGCAGCAACTATCAGACGCGCTGCTGCGGCTGTTATCTGGAAGCAAGAGTTAAATGCGGAAAACAGTCGTAGAAGTACACTGAAAGCTAGCCTCGTTCAAGAACTAAAAATGAGCCGAAGTGGATATTAAACGCATGGCCCCTGCAATGTGTTTGGTGAAATGGATCTCACGACATGTCGTAGCTGCTACGCATCGCAGAGATGTGATGCATCTTAACTTACGACGCCTTTTAAGTTTTATGAAATCGGCCCTTGGTTTCTTCATGGGCTGTTGATGACTGCTGGATTTCTTCTTAACTTCCATGATTAATTACGAGCGGGGATTTTAACAAAGTATTCAATTAAACAGCGATCTGCAAAAAACTTTCCAAAAAACCTGTAACATGTGTCATGTGGGAAAAACAGTGATTACTCCTAAAAAGCATTCAATGGTATGAACACTGCGTGCAGTACCAGTAAAATATTGCCTGTCAAGGGAGAGATGACTTCGTGTGCTTTTTGTGTCGTGTGAAACCTTCTAAAATATCGCAATCGGCCGAGTTGACAGACAAGGGTCGCCACGAGGACCATGAGGACCCATGTTATGGGTGCTCGTGTGAAAGGGGCTTTAGCTTATGGATTGTATAGCATTGTTGTGGTACTCGCTACTTGTACTCGAATTTTACTCGAGCACCGTTTTCATAGTACACTTACTCGAATGTCCAAGTACTCTTACTCGAACTACGATTCTTGTACTTGGGCTACAAAATACTCGGAACTCAACATAAAAAAATTGTACTCAAGCCTCTAATTACTCGTACTCGATTTACATTACTCGATAAAGAAAAATCGACCCCAAAGAACTGATAATTAGATATGGTTCTGACAAAAAGAAGGCCAAATGTGGGATCATTAACATATATACAACCCATTCGCTGTCTGTGGGCGTACTTAACCAATGGAGTGCACGCGAATTATGCTGTGGTACTCCAAAATGGTCACGCGATTTACTTGGGCATTGTTAGTCTGGTTCCTGGACCCAAAAATTCTAACAACGAATTTAGCATACAGAAATTCCAGTCTAAAATCTTAGAAGTACTTGTACTTGTACTCGGAAGATAAGTACTTGTACTCGTACTTGTGCTCGTACTCGTACACGTAGTCACGTACACGGAAGTACAAAGTACTTGTACTCGGAAACCAGTTCTTTTACTCACTCGGCTGGCAAAGTACTCGACCTGTCTTGGTACTTGGCAGTACTTGGTACTGGAAAAAAGTACTTGACTACAACACTGGCATAATAGCCATGCTTCCATTGGACTTTTTGGGGTTTTACCGCAACTTTGCTGTCAGATTGACAAAATTAAATCCAATGGAAACATGTAAAACTAACAGATCGATGGTGGTCTTGGTAGATTTCTGCGTAGTCAGCTGTAAAACAGGACAGCTTGCTGTATTATGTCAGCAGTACGCACAGACTGAAACACAGTTGCGTAAAAACTTCCTTTGTTCCCTTTCTCCTTTTGTATAGCACATCAACGTATGGCATACATACACTGGGTGTCATCACCTGGCAAGCAGCACTTGGAGAAATTGTACATGTACAATTTTTTCGTTCACTTGCTACTTGAAATATGGCAGATGTGGCCGATTTTGCAGATTTGTAATTTCTGCATTGGTCCAGTTCTTTTGCTTGTCGGATGGCATTCGGTAGTTTCAACTTTTTTTCCTCTTTTTTGAGGTACTGCCTTTTGGGTTCGGCGGAGTACTGAATAATAACGCCATTTTCTTGCCAGCTGGCAGGTTGCTTGTTCTAGTATGAGATGAACCTGTCTCTGTCATAGAGATATAGAACTTAGAAAACGTTTAAGTTCTATATCTTTAGTCATACACTGCTAAGGTCAAAGATGATTTGCACAGCACCCGCAATGTGTGACATTCTGCTAATCTTCCAAAGCCAATAAGCTGTCCGCAGTGGTAAGAAAAGTCCAAATGAGAATGCACAAAGCCGTAAGGTACATGTACCATGTGGCTGCAGAAAAAAGTTCAATAGTCCAATGGGAACATGGCTTGAGCCCCATTTCGTATCCAATCCCCAGGCCTGGCATCAAGATCCGTTTTAACGTCTGGATCCTTGAGTCTTGATCAATGAATCACTAGTTGATGGCATTTGTATTTTATAGCCACTAACTATTGTCTGGTATTACACCAACTGCATTCATCCAAAGCATAAAAAAAGATAGGTATGCATGCATGGAACATGGCCATGAATGGAACAAGCAAGCATGGACAAGGCACAAGAATGGCTGCTTAAAACAATATACATGTATGATGAAAGTAAAATTATCCTTGATGTACCGGGTTTCGAGGGTGTAAGCATTTATTCCAAGGCAGACAAAATTCACATATATTGAAGTAAATTTTTGGCATTGTACAGTAGTTTGGTTCGCAGTGGAGCATTTACCATACACAAAACAATCAACTGATTGTGTGGTACAGGCCTGCACGTTGCTACCAGTGCAGTGATGTATAGAAGGTCAACCCTCGAAAACTTGATACCTCAAATGCAGGTACTCTGACCATATATGGGTCATTCCATGAAGTTTGATAACAAAGTGTGACATAAAAGCTGAAATTTCAAACTCAGTGATATATCATTATTTTATCCAATTTGGATACACTATTGATTGTACTTCACTAAACTAATAGTACTTTTGCAAAAACTAAAGTAGCCCAGAAAATAATGACGATTGTTAATGACGCATCATGTAGCAGGTTGTGGATGTAACTCCGGAAACCACATTCAAATATAATAAAGATTTCTGAAAGAAACAACATGCAATCAGGATTCAATTCATTTATTTTGGATGTTGGTAGGATACTTATAAAAAGTAATTTAAAATGTAAAGAAATATTGCTCATTTCCAACTTAACTGAATGAACATAATGGAATCTTTTGAATTCAAAATATTTACCAGTACTCTGGAGTCACTTCTAATTCATATTCAATACAAGAAAAAATGCAGAATCATGAGAATTGTCTTGTGTAGCAACATTTTACTCTTTCTGTTTCAGTATGACAAGTTTGCAGCAGATTAATACATGTACTGATAAATCCCAATGTTATTTGAGTGGTCACATTTCAAATGGTTGTGGATGTAACTGGAAACCATTCCTGTTACATCCGTAACTTAATTTCAACCATGTTCAAAATTCTTTACATTGGGCATCATAACTATTGCATACACCCATCTACATGTATTTCAGTAGGTAATTCACAACCTTTACATTCTTAAGTCACTGAGGGCTACAAGGCTGGGCTGCTCTTGAACCAGGCATTTAACAACTAACATGATAGTCACTTGAGACATCTGCTTTAAAAGTTGATTCACTATAAACTTGACTGAAAAAGATTTTATCAGACTCAGTCAGATTTGTGACATAAAAAAGAGCAAGATGAGATTTTCTGGTTGTTAAAGCAGATTTTTTGAAATTACACACATGTAAATGATGTATTTGTACAGAAATGTTTTATGGATTTCCAAAAGTTTCGAGTGAGAGTATTATTTTTTTAATTTCTTATTGCATGTAAAACAAGATTTTTGCAATCCATAATAAGTAAGATATCATCTTAAAATGTTGGCAAATATTGCACTGTCTACTGTCAATTATTAAAAAAAGGCAGCAGAAAAAACTCTGGTTTAACATCAATACAGAATCATGTAAATAGACCTGTGCATGTAAGCCTACTGCTCTCAGATTGGATGGCAGTTTAGCATGAGCAGAGGCAGGTGCATTTCGTATGCAGTGCTAGTGCCATGTGGCAAGTAGACTTAGTATAACTAAGTAGGGTTCATTTGTTTGGGTGAATTTGTAAATTCCGCGCGATGTGGGGAGATCCGGACGCCGGAGGAACGAGTTTGCACAGAACATTCTCCATTTTGTACCAGATGCAACCTGGTACAGTTGGCCATTTCCACAGTTGCTTGCCAGCGGACATCATCTTTTTACAAAACAGAGAAATTTAACGACAAGTATTGAAGTAACGTAGGACTTCTGAGCAGTACTACATGTAGGCTAACGTGAGTACTAACGTTACTGGTGTAGGCCGAGGTAGGCAAGGTTTTTTCGACTGGCCTACGTACCGTACACTGCCTGACTCCGATACTGTCACTTGTCCAACTGAATATTTGTCAAATTTTAACTACGACGAGTCTCCGCCTTTCACGGAACAGACGAACAGATGATTTTATTGACGATGTTTTCATTCACCATATTCGCGTTTTCAATCAAACATTATTATCATGCCTTCTTGGTCAAGACTGGTTCCTTGCGAACTGTGCGCCTCGAAAATCACTGAGGGACGAGTGGAACTAGACGAGCCAGCTAGCGAGCTAGCAACCATGCAAACAAAAACTCGGAATATACCATTTCAGATAGGGGTGTCAAAATAGCTGTATTTATTATTTCTTTCACTACACTGTAATAATAACCAGATTGTCATCAAAAACACAAACACAAGTAACTACTTAATGCGCATTTTATATATTCTGATTGCACATATGCTCAATACCAGCTATTTCACCAGTTTAAAGTGTGATTCCTTACAACAGATTTTGGCACCTCCTATCACTGAATAATGGTACAGCCATCCTTGTAGTGATACGGACGTAACATTAGAAACCGTTGGGGGTTTCCTCGAATAAACTCGAAAACGGAAAAAAATCGGAAATTAATCACCATTGCCACGGGTAGAATATCGTTAAGTTTGAGAATGTATTTGTTTTATGATTTGCTACTTTTAACTGAACAAGAACTGCTCTTAAATGCCACTTTTACTTCAAAGACTTTTGTGGTGACGTAACGTGGTCGCGGACGTACTGTGTGGAAGCTTCTGGAAACCACGTGTCGTGCAAGCGTTAAAATAACACAGGTTCGATCTTTGACAAGTCTTATTTGTAAAGCGGTTTCTAAGTCCCCATTTTGGTGGCTTTGACGGGTTCAGTCTCGACGAAGAATGCGTGCACAAGATAGTATAGAGCGACACGTGTTGCGGACGCAACAGAATGATCGCGGAAACCAATCCTGTCAGATTTGTAAGAACGAGTTATATCTTTGCTACCGAAATGCTTCAAGGAATGTCAATTTGAGGAAATGTAATTCTGATTTATAGTTTTCGAAATGGCTTCTTGTGATTTGAAATCATTTTCAAAATAAAGAAAAAACGACTCCCGTTTCGGACGTATCGTGTTTATAATGTACGGAAACCACCTGTTACGTCCGTAACCATTTACAAAATAGGGTGTCCTTCGAAATGAAAGGGGTAATAAACAAAATCGATAAAGGGATCGTAGAGGGTTCACACTGAATGTCAAGAAAAATTAATGTGCTTTTTTGTACAAAGATTCTTAAGCCAGAAATATGATTCATCAAATGACGATTTACTATGTCACAAAAACAACCATTTTTATGGTACCGGAAACCAGTATTTCATGAATTATTCTGACAAAAATGTTTTTCCAAATACAAATAAATTATGTTTACATAATACCTCTGTGCCTAATCCCTTGATGATATAAATTAGACGGCCTAAATATTTTAGCTTCCTGTGGTTTACGCCAACGTTTTCTTAACATGTGCAAAATAACCAGGTGTTCTCCAACTTCATGGAATGACCCATATACAATCATTAAATAACCAGGAGTAGGGAAATTTACTGGTTAATTCTAAGTCATTGAAAAATGAACCAAGATGATTGACCAATATCGGGCTGGGTAGCTCAGTTGGTAAGAATGCCATGACAGTACGGTATTCCGGAGCTTGCTGGTTCATATCCCGCTCCAGTTAATTTTCAATTATTATATACAGTTTTGTACATGTTCCCTAAAAGGGATTTTTTTCTTTATAACAATTTAATTATAAAAAATATACCTTTAACTATAAGTAATGTCACAGTTTAGTCGCCCAATGTGTTTGTCATGAGGGATCATCACCAATAGCGTAAGTTTGCGGAGACACCATGTATAATCTCTTTATAGATGTGTGATTCTGAAAAGAACCGGTGAGAACCGGATTATCACCACATTTGACCATGGTGACCAAGTAATAAAACAAGACACTAAGGGCATTGCACACTACAAAAAATCTCTGGGTTGTACATGTACATGGGTCCAACCCGTGTAAAAGTGATTGACCCGTGTAAAGCACTCGACCCATGTTGAAACCAACTTTACTCGCGAGGTGGGTTGTACATTGTAGGCCTTTGTTTGAAAATCACAATTCTTCTTCTTAAGCCCCCAATGCATAATGCGTAATGCGTGTGATGGCATAGAGTACGCGAAAAAATTAAACATGTTTAATTGTTTGCGTTCACAGTCCCTTATCCTCGCATACGTACGCATATGTAGACATCGCGATTTTTGGCTTTTCTGCTTGTACATATAAATGGTGTATGCTCTATAGCAGTGTGAACAAAGGAGCACAATACATGAACATGCGTCAAAACTTAAACATGTATGCTAAAGCCAATTTTGTGTTGTTGGAAGAGTTTACACGGGGTGGACCAGTATAAATTTCAACACATGAAAAGGTACTGTCTGTAGTTTGAAAGGGGCCTATACATTCCAAATCAACAACTGGTTGGAACAACTTGGTCTCATTCTGCAGAGTATTCTTGTGGCAGATTCACAACATTTATTTTAAATACCCAAAATACCTTCAATTACTAGTTTGAGTTGAAAAAAAATACAGGAAGGTCCTTTCTGAGCATTCCTAGAGGTTAGGCTTAACATAAATAGGGTAAACATTAGGGATTCCTTTTTAAAGAAGCTATTAAGTCCAAATTAAGAAAATGATTTAAGATTGTCACAAGGTGGATACGAAGGAACTGTTTTCTTTCTTATTCTAAGTGTAATAGTTGGTGCAGTGGTCCTCGCTTACACTTTGAGTAACCTTACCTTCCATTTTCTATAGTTATCATAATGACAGGTGGCCCATTCAAGTGCATTTGTTTTGCTTGGGCAGAGGTTAAAGTCATCTGTATATTTTCACAGCGTTTTATCAGATGGATCTAGCTTTCATGGGAAATGACACATGTCTACAGTCCCATGTGTTTGTATGTTTGTGTTAGGCAGACAACCATTTATGGGATTGATTCAATGTTAAATATTTGCAACCCATAAAAATAAACAGATTTTTGATACAGGGGTAGGTTGTTGGCAGCTTTGTTTTTATCGATCCACATAAATACATTCTGTCAGTCTGGCAAAATAATTGAATTTTCAAAATGTGATAAGTTGCATTCTTTATAATTGTGTTTTAAAAAGCCTTTTGTCAACTTGTATGGTTATGAAAAATAGATAGATTTAGATGATTAAATGTTTAATTGCGGATTGTACATTCATCTTTTAAAGTTGTGAAATAATAAGTAGTAAGTTTGATAGATACTCCAAATTTTGTATTTGTTTAATTGAAAAGAAACTTTAAATATTTAAATTGTTGAATTCCTAATATTTGGCATCATAAATTTAGTGATTAACCAAATCAATTGTTTTGCTACTACTACTACTAATAATAATAATTTACATTAATATGAATACATTCTTTATGAATAATGTATGGAAATGCAATTATTTGAAATCTTTCTGAAAAGTGACATTGTCATCTTCGGTCAGATTTTTAGTTACTGCATGGACATACAGGGAAAAAATGCAGTTTCTAAACTTTTAACCTGTTACATAGTTAACAATTTATTTGTGACCTCTTTGAACAAAAAGTGATCCTTCACTGTCATCACAACTGGATTCATTCTCATCAATCATTGAAATGGACCAATACGTGTACTGGAAACCATTTGTCAAACCCAACTGAAGTATGGTGCAAGCATGACATATTTGACACTTCCAGTCTGTACATCAAACCATTCTCATTTCTCATTTATTTGTATAGGTTTGTAGAAAGTTGATACTGTTTTCCTGCCTTTGGTTAGAAAATTGCTGGTGTTTGTTCACCTTTAGTTCACTGACACCAGTAGATAGTGCCTGATAGTAGGAAGCTACTGCACCCTGAAGCTGTTTTTGTCGTCATGTTTCATTAATACTTCAGATAGTTGACTGCTTTGATTTACAAAGCTGAAATATAAATATGATATAAAACCTAGAGGGCTCCAATCCTCCAAGAGTTGTCTCTTTATCATTGACTTCATCTTGTAAGTCTTCTGTCCTATCTTCTGACTATATGTGGCCATATGTGGCCATACCCAGTAATTGGTAAAATACTGAATCATTTTTAAATGATTCAGTCATGTTCTTGTGTGCTGCTGCCTGCAGCCAAATACAGCAATACACCAAAATTGTTGATTTCTATATTTTTAGAACTTGAAAAATTGTACTAAAATCAGAGGGAAAATGTTTGAGGGCTGCAATTATGTGTTAGCAGTGTTATGTTATTTTTAGTGTGTGCATCATTGTTAGATGTACATTGACAGATCTACCTTTATATGCCACTAATTAAAGTACCTCATTATGCACTCACTTGTGCCTTACAGATGCTCCATACATGATAAGCTTATTTGCTTAATGGTTGCCTATTATTAAAATCATATGACCCATGCAGTTATATTGAAACAGTTTATTTGGGAGAAAGAATTCTGCTGTAATGTATTTTGTACTGTATAGTTCCTATGTGAAATCCCTGAGTTTTCTTTGAATTTTCTGTATTGGTTATTTGATTTACAAGACTTAAACCGAACCTAGATATTAAAACATTTTGCCTAAAAAGTCCCCACTTGACAAATATGAGCCTTGTACAGTGTATTGCCATTCTTCATTCAAATTATGGAAATTAAAGGAGGTATTGGGTCTTTGTGTATTCAAATGTAGCATGAAACATGATGATCCCAACTGCCCCCTGCCCTCAGCCTGTCAGGTTTAGGGCAAAAATATATTCCATTTGCTTGAATTAATAATGAACTCTGAAATGCACACGAGCATGAAGAATGGATGCATTTTTAATGGAGCTTGGTGGCAGGGCTTTCAATCATCAGAAGGACTTGGCATCAAGTCCTGTGGGACATAATGGCAAAGAAGAAAGTACAGTTACTTCAGTCACTGCCATTCAGCTACGCTTAGCAGACTAAAAGTCCTGCGCAACTATGTGCACTCTGTTTGAAAATTAAAGCTATAATTGATTTTTCGTAGCATATAATCCAGTTGATATTTTTCCTTCTTACGTCTGGAATATCAAATTATCTTAAGTTTCTAGAGATTTGAAAGAGGATCAGATTTCTGAAGACCAAAGTATCATCAATCAGCGATTACAATAAAGGTGCATACATGTAGAGAAAAAAGGCTATCATTCATATTACTTTTAGTTTAGAGTGTATTAAGCCCCTTAGGGGAATTGAGGTTGAACTTGGTTTTTTTTTATAAAGACAGTCATAAAGTGCATGAACTTAAAACATTGTGTTTATATTTCTATTAATGGGAGTTGCAATTATGTTCATTGCTTCCACAGTATGTAATTTTACTGGTTTCTCAGAAAACAAAATATTCAATAAAGATGTTCATGATGTACATTATACTATTCACTTGTCAATGCTTTTGTCCCAATTTTAGTAAATGAAAAAAATGTACATTTATGAGGTAGGCCTACAAAGGATATGATTTGTAGGATTCTCAAAGTTACATATAATGTTAAGCTTTCAAATGAGACACTGAAGAAATAAGTTGCTAAGGTGCTAAGGAGGAATTATTTGTTTCTTGACTATACTATCCACCAATTTCACACGCATTATGCAAACTTTTAGTTACACAAACTACATGTATGCATTTGCACAACTAAACATTCCTTGCTAATCCATGAAGTAGGATCTCATAAGCACAGAATTTCCTGCTTTAGTAGTGGAGCAGGATTTTCCAAACATGGGGAGGGTGGAAATAAAATGCACCAATTTAATAGTGACGACGGGCCGGACGTGAACTACCCAATTAATTTTGTCTCCCCCTCTTTTTTTCTTCTCTTTTTGAGTCTCTCTCCCTCTCCATATCAATTTTTTTTTTAATTGGGGACTGCCCAAAAAAGGGGGGCATACGCCCTCTGCGCCCCCTGAATCCGCCCCTATGTACATGTAAGTGCTGATTCTACGCAGTAAGTAGAGCCATGAAATTGGGCCCTGTAAATTTGTCGTTATAATAAATTTTTATTTTTTTATTATTTTTTTTCTAGGTACATGTATTTGGGGGTCAGTGGTAATGTTTTTGGTCAAATTTGTCATGTTTTGTTTTTACATTGAAAGGCCAGTTTTGTAGTATAATGTACATAGAGGATACCGTACTGAACATTTCTAATGTTGCTTAGGCAGTGTCTGCATTGGCTAAATGTCTATGGTTTAATCATGCATTGATAGTCAAAATATCTATTGACTGTAAATAGCACTGCGCACTTGCGCTAAAAATAGCACCGAACCTCAGACAAACATTGCAACTGGCCTTGCAAACGTGTGGTGAGTGGTGGTATGTGTGCGCGTGCACGCATGGTGTGACGTCATTAGTGTGGAACGCTATTGAAAAAGGCTAATGGTTTCAGACCACATTGCAGCCCAGCATGCTAACATACCTATACTGACATGCCTAGGGGGTCTAGGGCCAGTTTGCCTTGTTGTTTCCTTAACTTACTGCTGTGTTTCCCAAACAACTGGTTCTCCTGGCAAATTAACTGACCTATGGAGGAAATAAATGTTTTCATACTTTTTTTTAAGAATGAAGTTTTTCCGTTCGGTCTGCCATTGCCAAGGACAATGGGAATCTGCAGACTTCCCGGACTGTGCACTCAAGCATTGCGCACTTAATGAGCATGGGCTCCCTGTAATCCTTTGTTATGTCAACAATAGGTGCGATGAATAAACATCAACAGCTACATTGCTCATGAATGAATCTCTTTTGTTAAGCACAGGTGTGCTTGCCTCTGCAGAATCTGCAGAATGTCTGCGTCTTTGAACGCATAGTCAATTTGGGGACGGCGCCTTAAGCCGTGTTCCCATTGGACTTTTTTTTACGCGGCCACACGGTAACTTACCGCTACATTCCTTCATGTCAATCTACCATGCGTTCCCACTTGGACTTTTATTTACCGCCGCGGACAGTTTATTGGCAGTTTTTAAGTGCACACATTGCGGACGGTGGACAAATCACCTTTGACCCGATCAGGATATGACTCATATCTTGACGTAACTTTCGCGCGTCGCCTGCATTAATTCTTTCCAGTAGACACACAACGGCATGTAGATATAAAACTGAAATATTTGTTTCTACTCATAAAAGTATCCATGAAAGAGACCAATTTTTCACACAATATAGCCGCCAGCTAGATGGCAAGAAAATGGAGTCGCCGAATTCAAAAGGCGCAGTAGGCCTACTATCTCGAGGAAATACTGACGGTGCCAAACACGAACATGGCCTACGTCACACATGACTCTATAGCAAGCAAAACAGTGAACAGCGGAATAAGAATTGGGCCCATGCATGCAGAAACCCAAATCTCAGTGCCCAAATCTGTCAAATCTGACACATTTTAAGCACAAGTATTTGAACGAGAAACGTACGTAACGGGCGGTACGTACACGTACAATTTTCCAAGGCACGTTTGCCCGCTGATGTTGATGACATGACGGGGAATCGTAGTGCAAGTATTTTCGCGTGCTCGCTGTACAGCCTGCGTGTACTGGTGACGTAATACAGGAAGCTGAACTGTTTCACAGCGTGCTCGCGGTACGTTTACCCACGGGAAGTGTTCCCATTGGACTTTTTTACGTCCCTGTTAAGTTACCGTGGCTGCGCGGAAGTTTTCCGCGACCACTTTCGGCCTGTTAGTTTTACATCACGGTCGCGGTAAGTTGACAGGGACGTAAGTTTACCGTGCGTTCCCATTGGACTTAATTTTGTCAATTTACAGGAAAGTCGCGGTAGTTTAACCAAAATAAGTCCAATGGGAACACGGCTTTAGTTTCCTGATGTTGAAATGACCATTATGAGAGGTAGCAGCAGAAGTAGATGAACCAGGGGTCGATTTCACCAAACTCATCGTAACATACTATCAATCATAGGACTTTTGATGCATATTCTCCCTCGTATCTGGGTTATCCTTCGTAACTGGAGTTACGATCCATCATAGGGCTTCGTGAAATCGACTTTAGGCATGTTAATACATGTACATGTAGTTCTTTTTTTCATTTATCCACTTTGACCTACAGGGGATGTTAACCTGGCTACTGGTCTAGAGAGAGAAATTGCCTACAGTATGATTAACTTAAGGTGGTCTCCACGGGGCACGTGAACGATTTGTGAAGGACGCGAATGTTGAAAAAATGACAGAGTCCAACAGTCGCATTTTATGCTGCAAAAGATCGGCAAATCATCACGGGGGTTTGGATGCGTTGTCAATGGCTCGCCTGCTTCGCTTTTTGTTCGGCTGGAGTTTCAAAATGTTTTGAAATTTCATGCAAACATTTGTTTTGTTCTAAAAAAATTCTTAAAACCATTGTCATTATGCACAGGACCTACTCAAGATGTGCATGATGATTTTTGGAACATTAGGCCTATTACATGTATTATTATTTTTGGTTTATCTAATAAGATTGTCATTGCGGCCCCAGGGCTGAATTGCAACAATTTCACATTTAAAATAATTGTATTCATTAAAACGTTTATGATTAGAATTCTTAACCACTTCAAGACGGTATTAAAAAATAGCCCACCAGCTGTATTATGTTTTCCCCGGGACCATTTATTGGACTCTTCCCATGATCATTGGTGGCGGTATTTTTATATTTTACTCCGGATTTCACCGTCACAGACAATTTTTGTGGTTTCGTTCGATGCATGATATCTCGTCAATCGCAGAACGCATGACAATTTTTCTTACAAAACGGGTGTCATCCGTGACTGGTCATGGTGAAGAGTCCAGTGCAGTAAAGCCGATTATAAACTCTATGAGTATAATGAGAACTCTGCCAGGCTTTGTGATTGTGGTTGCTGAAGAAAGAGGGGTTTCCAGGGGTATAACACCCCTGTAATTTGCGTAGACAGCCCTGCTGGAAAGAAGAGGGGAAGTAGGAGATAGCAGTTGACTCAAAGCTCTGTGGTTGCAAAAGACCTCGTCGTGGACACGGGAGGGGAATGGCTGTGGAGTCCGGCGATGCTTTCCATAGCAAACGAGAAAAAGGGAACAAAGGCAGTGCACCAACTTACTGACATAATTCTATATTGGTGACCGGCAAGCAGGAATGTGAAAGTAGCAATAAGCCGAACACAAAAGGTTGTTATATAATCATTGTCTAAAGACTGTGAAAAAAGTTGTATGAAGGAGTCTTGTAGATTTTGCAAAGTAACAAATGTTACTGGAAAATATCTTCTTCTTTTTTGCGAGATATCCTGTCATCTGTCACGAACTGGTTAAAATCCCCAATCCATCTTATTTTATTGCAAGTTGAGAAGTTTAGTTAGGAATGGTATTGATTGCACTGGTCTTAAAAGGTTCTGTACTGCACCTGAGTTCAGTTCTTTTATATCCAGTTTTTGTTGTGGTAAGAGATGTTGCAACTTTGAAGTTGAGAGGGTTTTTACAAATGCCAGACATAGATCAGTTCATAACCACTATAATAGAGTCCAAGGAGCGTTTCTGGAAGCGCTCAAGGTTGTCACTTCGTTGTTTAGTACCTAAGGCTCCTGGCATTTGCACATACATGTACTTCAATTTGTGAAGCATGTAGCGGCGGCTATTAGTACGTTTAACCATCTTGTTTACATGAGTATGCCATTTAATTAATTCATATGAAAACGTTCTAATGAACGTTGCGGAAATACCATCAGGACCGGGTGCTTTCTTTGGTTTAATGTTATGAAATTCTGTCACAATGCATGTTTTGACAGAATTCTTTATACTTGGCAAAGCACATATCTGTACTTCATGAATATTAATGAGTTTTATTTGCATATCACATATCTGTAGCACCCCATGGTTTAAACCAGTATATCTAACAAGTTACACTGTCCTGTGCTACAATCTTGCTGTATTTGGTAGCTCTCAGTATGGTTGACAATTGCTTTCCTTTTTTTATCAATTTCTCTCTTTTCTGCTTCAACAAAACTCATTGAAAATTTGGGGTTTTGCAGAAGTTGGGATTCTGAGAGGGATTCTGAGAAGGATTCTGGCACTAATTTATTCATAGATTGGACCAATCATAGATAAGGAGTTTTAGCCAATCACAGCCAAGCACCCCAAACTTTTAACCAATCAGGTGATATGCAACACTGAAGCATGGGAAGTTTTGGAGGGAAGATGTGTATGTGTGTCATTCTGTCACAGCACTTTGAGCAAGCTGGGTAATCAGGTCCACCCCAACTAATCCATTTATCTGAAGCTACGGACACAAATCTCTGTCCCGTTCATGCACTGCATACATTTGTCCTAGTGCGTCCTAAACACCAAGGTATACTGTTTTGTCATTTTGATGGAAGTCCATTGACACGATTTCAATTCAATGCTGTACTTCAGAAAACACTAGTCCATATTGGGCTCATAGATCAGCACTTCCAGTCACATTCTTTCCGGATTGGTGCAGCAACAACTGCATTCACATATGGGGTTCCCCTGTCACTGATTCAAGATTTGGGTCGTTGGCGCTCACAAGCAGTTCTTACGTATATTCGTCCAGACTCTTTGTCCACTGGGAAATAATGGTTTACAACTCTGAATCCGATGCAATACATTTTTTCGCTTAGGTTGTGCAACAGTCTGGATAGTTGGGGATTCCATTGTCCGCCGGGCTCGTCAACCACTAGATGTCCATGCCCGGATTTATTGGAAAGGAAAGGGTGGGGCTGGATTGTGTGATCTGCCTGAATTACTGCACTCTATGAAGGCACCGCGACCAGATATTATCATCATTCACATTGGTACGAATGACTTGGCCCATGCAGATATGTTCCAAATTAGACAACGCATTGCCTATTTCATACAGTTTTGCAGACAAAACTACCCTTCTGCCACTCTGGTGTGGTCAGCTATACTGCCACGCCTGTTTTACTTTGGGGCAAAAGATCAAGGGGCCATGGAACATGTTCGTCGGTCTATCAATCGGTGGGCACGATCTCGTTGCAGGCTGTTTGGGGCTTCCTACTTACCCCATGACCTGTTTCAAAGGCACAATCACGCCTTGTTTTTATATGACGGGGTTCACCTCAGTGTTGATGGTACTAATGTACTGCTGTCTGATTTTGCGTCATGCATTGCTACATGTTGGTAGAAGTCAACGAGTTGACTCGATCTGTTTACAGTTTGATGGAATTGCTGTTAGTTGGTTATTTACATAAGTTACATTTATAAGCCAAAAGTTGGAGTTTTTATATTGTGATTTTGTGGTGGCTGTGCTTCCTCCTGTTGGGGCGTGCTTCGCACGTGTGGCGCTTTTCACAGGATGCAAAGACAGCCATCTCCTAATGCATGCAGGAATTGATATGTAACATTTTCTTAGTGTTAGGTTTTTGTTACTTGTAAGTTCACATTGTTACTGTTATTGATGTGTGTACTTACAATACACTCAGATTTGAAATTTGTAAGGGGTCAGCCACCCCCCTTTTATGTACCAAAAAAGGGGTGTTTGTGCTGTATGTTCCATAGCACAACCTTGGCTGTCACCCACAAAAAATTGGATGACCAGATAATCTGGTATTGGCATGATTACTGCTGGCCTGGGAGCCAAATGATAATTGATGTAGGCCTACATGTACATGGGACCTGGGTGTCCATTGAATGTGTGGTTGATATGTTTGGGGCCTGTTAGCCCCCATGCAACTGATGCCAGCTTGCCCAAACAATTCGGTATCTGGCAAATAACTTGAAATAAATGATTTTAAGCTGTGGCAAGAAACACAAATATTATGTCTTCAGTTTCATTCATTACTGAGTCCGAGTATAAGAAATTCTGTCACAATGCATGTTTTGACAGAATTCTTTATACTTGGCAAAGCACATATCTGTACTTCATGAATATTAATGAGTTTTATTTGCATATCACATATCTGTAGCACCCCATGGTTTAAACCAGTATATCTAACAAGTTACACTGTCCTGTGCTACAATCTTGCTGTATTTGGTAGCTCTCAGTATGGTTGACAATTGCTTTCCTTTTTTTATCAATTTCTCTCTTTTCTGCTTCAACAAAACTCATTGAAAATTTGGGGTTTTGCAGAAGTTGGGATTCTGAGAGGGATTCTGAGAAGGATTCTGGCACTAATTTATTCATAGATTGGACCAATCATAGATAAGGAGTTTTAGCCAATCACAGCCAAGCACCCCAAACTTTTAACCAATCAGGTGATATGCAACACTGAAGCATGGGAAGTTTTGGAGGGAAGATGTGTATGTGTGTCATTCTGTCACAGCACTTTGAGCAAGCTGGGTATTTTTTGCCCACCACCACCCCTTCGCCTGCCTTAATGCAGGTTTCAGTTAAGATGGCGCTTTTCACAGGATGCAAAGACAGCCATCTCCTAATGCATGCAGGAATTGATATGTAACATTTTCTTAGTGTTAGGTTTTTGTTACTTGTAAGTTCACATTGTTACTGTTATTGATGTGTGTACTTACAATACACTCAGATTTGAAATTTGTAAGGGGTCAGCCACCCCCCTTTTATGTACCAAAAAAGGGGTGTTTGTGCTGTATGTTCCATAGCACAACCTTGGCTGTCACCCACAAAAAATTGGATGACCAGATAATCTGGTATTGGCATGATTACTGCTGGCCTGGGAGCCAAATGATAATTGATGTAGGCCTACATGTACATGGGACCTGGGTGTCCATTGAATGTGTGGTTGATATGTTTGGGGCCTGTTAGCCCCCATGCAACTGATGCCAGCTTGCCCAAACAATTCGGTATCTGGCAAATAACTTGAAATAAATGATTTTAAGCTGTGGCAAGAAACACAAATATTATGTCTTCAGTTTCATTCATTACTGAGTCCGAGTATAATTGACTGATTGTACACCTCCCATGGCTGAATTTCAGGTATTTGTTGAGCTGGTATTGGAGAGACATCAAATGGTTCCAAGTCTTGAATCACAGCTAGAAGTTGTGATGAAATAGCATTAGCCGTGCCTTTCTTGTCGTCACAGCTCACTCCTTTAGCTCCGATCATTTAAATGACTATAAATGTTATTGTTTGAACCTGATTTGATCGTTCTAATCTCTGGAAACCAATTCCTTGGATTGGTTTTCCTTAAGTGATCCACAACCTTCTGGTGATTTCTTTTCGCTGTTTAAATTTCTCGTTTGATTTTAATGCGAAAATTTTTCCACACTGGCCCTTTTACAGAGTGGAATGCTTTCTGACTGTCTACAGGTGGCTTGATTTTAGCTGTCATCCAGGATTTATCTTCATGGTGGAGCCTCAATGATTTTAAAGGGAAGAATTTATCTTGAGCTTCATTTAAGGTCTTGTAGAAGGCCAAGCATTTGTTATCGACATCTCCAGCACTACTTGCCAATTATGTTCCCTTATCCACGCACCGAAATCAAAGATATCACTATCCCTCGTTGGTCAACACGGCAAACTTTTCAGCTATTATCTCGCTTGGAAGGCTCTTTAGGTTTGAGGAATACACAACAATAATCGCTTAATCAAAGTGGAGGACCAATTTTAACAATCTTATCCAATATGGCATCATTACGTTTTGCTTTATCAACAACCTGAATCATGTCATTTGTAAGGACAGATGAAAGGTCCAATCGAATTAAAATCACCCATGATGAAGTTTCTGCTATCTGGTTGAATGATTAGTGAGGATGTGATCAGCAGAGAGCTGAGAGGTGAGATGGTCGAGCAATGGTTGGAAATTTGGGCTTTGTGGAGGATAGTAGAGGGTGCAAACGTATATAATGTTTTTATAACGTGGCAGCCATGATGGGCACAGCTTTATCCACAGCGCCTCGACATTGTCAGGGACCTCCAGCTGACCTGCTATCCTTGAAGAAAGTGTCTCTTTCACGGAGATAGCTGTGCCGCCCCCAAGCGGCATTATCTTGGTTTGGAATATAAGGCGAAAAAATCAATATTAAAGTGCTGCTCCTTTGGCTTTTTTGTGGAAAACCAAGTTTCTGAGATGCCTGCAATGTTCACCGAGTTGTGTTCAATGGCATGTTCCACTCGTTATCGTGGGCATGCACTGATGACAAAGACTGAGAACATTTGCGTTGTTCGCATTTAAGTGGCATGTTATTCCTGTATGTTGACTGGGTATAAGGTAAGCCAAGGTAACTGGCCAAGAGTAGTTTAAGACTCCATTGTCGCAAGACATTCTGAGAAAAAAACTTCTCTGAATTTTGGACTTCGCTCTTTTTTCAACATTCGCGTCTTTTGCGAATTGTTCGCATACACCGTGAAAACCCCCCTATTACTATCATCGTGAAACATCCAGTGATAGTGAGGTGCTGGGAATGAAGGCATAAAGCCTATGGGCCTTTACGAAACCAGGCTTAAGGCTAGACTTGGGACTTATTGCACTACAGGGCCTTTTCTGGGCTATTTGAGGCCCAAAAAATTAAATGAAGGGATTGGACCACGTGACGAAGCCGAAGAAAGCTCCAGCTTTGTCATGTATCTCAAGCCCTTCATGTCATTTAGTATGCAAAATGGCGGCAGCAAAATTAATCTCAGCCTAGCCTCAAGCCTAATTTCATAAAAGCCCTATGTGTCTCTTCAGGTGGCTGACTGTAGCCATTAAAAGCTCCAAAAACATGTATAGTGTACAAACCGTCTAACCATACAACAGACCCTCTTAAAGACATCAGCTGTCCCAAACACAACTTTTGCCATCCTGACAGGAAGTACACTTTTCTGCAACAGTGCAAGTTAGGAGTACATACTGTATCCATGTCATCTACATGTATGTTCATTCCCTGTACATTAGGTGTATCATCCAGTATAGCCACAAACCGTTTTACATGCACCCAGTGGCACTCATATTATTAGTTAGAGAATGGGGTAAATGTACATTGTACATTGTGCATAATATATACACACATTGTTTGAACAGTGTGCCCATTACATTCAGGTATGTGTAGTTGGAGGTGATCACTAAACAGCTATTAGCTTTTTAAAACTTTCACACTGTGGGGCCTGCAAAGTGGGCCACATAATATACTGTGACATAGAATACTGTGTAACATACTTATTAATTACTTACACCTCTATATATACACAAACCTTTATACTGCACACATACTGCAAATCTTCATGGTAGTCATTTTAATTGGAGTAGCTTAAATCTTTCTGTATATTTAACAGGTGCATTTGTTGTCCCAAATCATCATTAAACTAAGATGTTTAAAAGTTATTCTTGCCTAAAAGTTTTATTTCTACTCAAAATTAAACCATAGTCGAATTTCTGTTTTCATAGTCGAATATTATTAGTTGTATAAAATAAGATGTAGTTTGGAAATATTTTCCTTGTCAAGATATCAAAGTGACATTGTTAAAGGTAGTATCATACTTTGATAAGAAGCCAAAACAGAAATGTTCACATATTTACGTATAACTTACAGGGTATGAAGATGGTGATGGTAGAAACATACCATTAAAATGTTTCCGCCTGAAATGCTGTATTTATCCAGAAAAGAGTAAAACAACGACCGAAAATCTTTTTGATCTTTTAAAAGATAAAAAATTAAAGAGAAAAGACTTAAGAAATACTGTGGTCGTTTTTCACTGTTTTCTCAAAAAGTGGGTACCGTATGGGACTGAAATTTTCACAGATGACTGTTACTGTATCTGTCTTGATATTTTTGCCCATGAATCTGCATTACTTTGACAAAAACCAAAGTATGATATTCCACTTGCGCTAAAAATAGCACACTGGATCTCAGACAAACATTGCAAAAGTGTGGATGTTTGTGTGAGGCAAATTATATTTTCTACAAAATTTGGTCTACTCGCAAAACCAATGTATTAAAATTGATTTTTGCTATCTGCCATTTTCTGTCAACAGAGGCATTATGAGGGCAGGGGTGTTTAAGTTTTTCAAAAACGTGATAACTGATAAATGTATTTTTGGTTTATGTCCCATCTTGCACAGTAGTCGTCCGGGCAGACCACCTAAGCGTAGCCTTCCCCTGTCATTAACACAGACGGTTCACATGCTTCACGGCTTGCAGGGACGTGGGGCTGATGCACTCAAGAAACAAAAAATGGAAAATGGTAAGTTTATTCTCAAAGTTAGACTACATTGTGTAACCCAATTGTTAGATAGTCAGTGCTGTAGCAATTAAACTATACATTCAGGATTCTACTTGGTCATTTCATTTGCTGAATTTGTAAACAGTTCTTGTTTGTGACACTTTATTAAGAGATATTTGTTAATGTACATCTGGGGGTGAGGGTGGAGTTACTACTCAAAATGTCTCATAAACACTTCAAGAAGGGTTTCTGTATCATTTTCCTAAATGAGAAGTTGTACTGCATTCATCTTTAATACCCAAATAACATCTTCATTGGCATATTTCCCTAGTGTTGTTAGACAATCGCTACGTTTGATCAACCGGAGTGCGCCCTCTATTCCCACAATGCCTAGCGGTACCATGCCAGTAATCTCCCTTCTTTTTTTTAGCGTTAGAACTGAGCTAAGTGAATTTTCACAATCTTGAATTCTTCAAGCTTTCCTAATCCATCACTGTGTTACATTGATCAGCTGTGGATTATAGAGATTTGTGTTTAGTTTATTTTTGTCTTCTTGAGTTTGATAAGAGATATTTTCACTGCTTTTCAGACATTTTTTTCCATTGACTTTCCCGCCAGGGACCAGACTCGTGCAGTCTCCTGCCTACCAGGGCCAACCGTACGGCCAAGTAGGCTCGCCACTCTCAGTTACGGGCTTTGCTTTTTGGTGCAACGAGTCCCGTCCTCCCTTTATACTTTCCTATCAGAGGTTGTAGTCCCTTGTTCCTTCAAAATTCTTGAGTTGTTCTCCTTTTTTTTTATTTTCAAATAATTGGATTTAAGAGAAATGTGGTGGATCAACAGGTCTGTACTAACAAGCTGCGTGGGGTGAGAATTCACTTCTTCCTCTCAAAGCCCATTCCCTGTTCTATGGCACACTGAAGCTACTTATGTGGTTCAATCTCATGTCATCACGTAATAGATTCCATCAGAGTTGTAATGACTCGAGTCAATGACTCAACTTGAGTCAGACTCAAGTCACATTTTTTGGTGACTCAAATCGACTCTAAGTCCCGAAGGCTAAATGACTCAACTCGACTCAAGTCATTGCGAGTAAATGACTAGACTCGACTCGAGTCTCTCATCAGAATGATTCAACTCAAGTGAGGCTAATAAGACTCAAGTTCCCCCTCCTTCCAAATAAGAAAAACAAATTGTGACAAATATTTAGACTTACACGGTTACAGGTTTGTAACACACTGGCCATCTACTCAGCTCCCATTATATGATGCATGCAACAAACGTACACCATGTCACAGTATGGACTCCCTCCCACCACCTTGTGGTTTTGTAGCATGTTAACCTCTTAGAGACTGGGGTAAATGTACATTGTACATTGTGCATAATATATGATACACACATTGTTTGAACAGTGTGTCCATTACATTCAGGTATGTGTAGTTGGAGGTGATCACTAAACAGCTATTAGCTTTTTAAAACTTTCAGACTGTGGGGCCTGCACAGTGGGCCACATAATATACTGTGACATAGAATGCTGTGTAACATACTTATTAATAACTTACACCTATATACACAAACCTTTATACTGCACACATACTGCGAATCTTCATGGTAGTCATTTTAATTGGAGTAGCTTAAATCTTTCTGTATATTTAACAGGTGCATTTGTTGTCCCAAATCATCATTAAACTAAGATGTTTAAAAGTTATTCTTGCCTAAAAGTTTTATTTCTACTCAAAAATAAACCATAGTCGAATTTCTGTTTTCCGTTTTCATGTGTTGTACTCCTCTGCTGTATTAGTCTTGGTCCAAGACATTAGTGGATCAATCAATGTTCGTAGTGCGCCCTCACACAACTTATTTAGACCATCATAACCCGTTCTGTGTGCGGTTGTGAACTTGTGATGGTCTGAATCAGTTGTGTGAGAGAGCACTACGAACCAAAGATTATATAGCGCTATGCGCAAGATGGGGAACTCTTCCTGAAACGCGCAATCGCCATGGGCTCCATTCTGGTGTTGGGCGGGCACTCCACGTACAGAGTTTCCATAGCATGATATGAGCGACTTTGCAAAAGTAGGTCCAGAAAACCACAAAAATCGCCGTTTTCATATTCAGCTGCTTTACACCAATGTGAATATTTCTATTTACAATAAACAATAGGTTTTAATCTAATCCGGGCCAAAATCGTACCTAACACTCCCCTTTTCTTTGATAAATCTCCCAGCTCCCATATGTCCCGTGCACAAACTACTCACCAGTTGCACACCAAAATGGCGGATCGTGTATTATTTGTATGGAGAATGGCAATCTCCATACCAATTACCACGTGCCCTATGGTCAGTTATCTTGCGCGTAGCGCTATATAATCTTTGCTACGAACAGTGATTGATCCAAGACTACCGCTGTAACAGTTTGCATGTGGCGTGCCCCGTTGTGTTGTTTCTGGTCATGATTCGACTGTCGCTTGCAGCTGGCTGATGCATATACGTGAAAGGAGGAAGTTGGCTCTGTGCATGTGGTGGCGACCCATAATATTAGTGAAGGTTTTAGGTCCAGTGTAGCACTAGCACTTGTAGAAGTGGTTTGGAGCCGGTTTATTTTTGATGAGCCTCATAAAAACTTGGAAGTAAGCCGATGTAGGTGTGTGGGTATTTCAAATTTATCGGCGGGGATGAGTGTACATGTAAGCGGAGTAAATAAAGCAACTTTGAGTTAAAGGTACACGCCGGCCTTGTTGCGCTTTTTTGGGCGCTTTTTGGCGCCAATGCATGCCTTTATCATGACTGGAAAGGTCTTCCAAAAGTAGAATAGAACATTCCACACAAATAAATGGTAAAATTGAGCCGTTTTCATGAAAAATACGAAAAACCGTAAGTCACGTGGGTTTTCTGAGTCAAAATTTTGACTCAGAAAACCCACGTGATCATGTGTTAGTTTCACTTTCAGTCGTTTAAAAGCTTTTTTTACTATACAAAATTTAGTATAACTTTTTGTTTAATCCCTGGTTTTCTTTTAACCAAACCTTAACTGTTCGACCTGGGTATTTCCTTTTTAAAATTAAGAATTTCCAACGCGATAAAGCAACATTTAAATGCCAAATTTAGAATTTATAAAAGACCGGTAACTGCGGGTGCCTACCACCTCTGCAGACACAGCCCGTGGGGTTTTGCGACGCATTCAGCCCAAGGCACGGGCCCGTGATAACCACCAGTGCGGTCCACGCTCCCCGTACGTGTAGCATTTTTGATGCGAGACCGTGCGTTGAGTCACTCACCCGGTCTCCGTTGCATTTGGGGGGGGGGGGGATTTTCAAGCAAGAAAGCCTCAAGATAATTTCTTTTATACATGAAAATCATTTATGCGATCATATCAAAACCTTTTTGTGTGATTCTCAAAATTATATTGTGTGTATAGGCCTATGTGGAAATCGTTTTGGTCCCTCGAAAATTGTTTCATCGATCATGCCCTCAAAATCCTTTGCGTCAACTCACAAACATTACGTCAACTTGCAATCGTTGCGTCAACTCTCAAACGTTGCGTCAACTCGCAAACATTACGTCAACTCGCAAACATTGCGTCAACTCGAAAACATTCCGTCAACTTGCAAACATTACGTCAACTCGCAAACATTGCGTCAACTCGAAAACATTACGTCAACTTGCAAACATTGCATCAACTCACAAACATTTTGTGAATAATTCTGAAAAGTCTTATGTTTTCAACAGACAGACGGATTCGCCTAATTCAGTAATTGTTTATGTTTTGCCTATGATTTTTCCATCGTGTACGGCTTGAACGTACGTGAATCGCGTTCCTGGAATTCTCATACGGCAGCTGCAACATTTAGTCACAGCTATGAGCACCAGTCTAAAACCTTTGGTGTGCCACATCCTTCTAACACTTGTTACGGCTGGAAATGCGTATACGCTAACCTTTGACCTTATTTTGATTTCCGTTAATTAACCCTAATTAAACGACTTATTTCTGATTTTTTTTCACGAAAACCTTCATCCAGTGTTCTAGAAATATTGTGTTATACTCTGCACTCTTCATTTTTTTGGACTTTGAAGCCGGCGTGTACCTTTAACAAGATTACATGCAAGTAACTATACACTGTGTGTCCCAAAAAAACCAGATTCCCCATTTTAAAAAAATGTTGAGAAGAAGTCGTATGTATTCAGCTATTTGATTTTTAGTCTATTGCATTCACTATCTCACTGGGTAAATTCTGACCAAATTTCAATGCAATCCATTCATGCATCACGGAGCAATTACTGATTGTCTTGAAAAGTCCATTTTGCTACCATTACAAATGAGTGACAGTTGTGGCCATCTTAGTGGTGATCTGTGTGTAGGGAATGTGGGTGGCCACAATGAGAGGAGATTTACAGATCACAACTCAGAATGTTAAGATGACCACAACTGTCACTCATTTGTAATGGTAGCAAAATGGACTTTTCCAGACAATCAATAATTGCTCAGTGATGCATGAATTGATTGCATTGAAATTTCTTCAGAACATGGCCTGGGAGATATTGAATGCAATCGACTAAAAATCAAATACCTACAAACATACAATTTCTTTTCATAATTTTTTGAAAATGGGTATCGTTTTTTGGGGGGACACACTGTATGTAATGTTCTAGTTTAATTATAATCCCATTCAAATTAAGGCTTGCTTTGGCTTAACCCTTTTCACAATGTTGTCACAGGTCAAAATCATTCTGATTTGTATTACAATTCTCTTCTGCAGTAGAAATGAGTTAACCCTGGGTGGGACAAATCTTTTACAGTGGCCCAGAGCCACCCAACAGTGAAACCATGTGTGCTTTCTGGATAGCCCTGCCCTAGGGTTACCCTCAAGACTGCCTCCACTGCCAGCCAATAAGGTGTCTCTTATCAAACTTGGGGTACCCTGCTGGGACTGAACACCAAGTCCAATTAAAAAGCTTTCCCTAAAGAATAATCTAAATAATAATTTGATATTTGAATAGCTTCACTAAAAATACTTTGCATAGCAGTACCCTGCCATGATTTTTGATTGGTTTTTGTAGCCTGGATTAAAAATGATACGTTAGGTTCTCAGTTGGTAATTCCTGATATGTAAGGGCTTGTCAAAGTGCTAATTATCATCTACTCTCAGTTGAGGTCCTGTTCCCCACTGAGAATACTCACACACCTCAACTTGCCATCTGCTGCTTCTGCTCATTCACACATTAAACCCTGTAATTCTCTGACATTTTTAATTCTGTTTGTAAAATTGTTTCATGGAATTTAAAATAATGCTAAGGTCAGTCTGTGTGGCAAACTGTCACAACCATTTACATTTCCAAAAGACAAACATTATCAAGTTTGGCCACATGCTTGTATTTCTACATGTATAATTCATGTATAAGTTTTAATATAATTCTTATCTAGGTAATGCAAAACACTCAGTTGACTATATTTCACCAGTTGAGGTTCAAAATTGAGTCGTCATTTGACATTCAATGGGAGACTTTGGAGAAGCAGTCTTCAAGTCAACAGCGCATGTGCATGCACAACAGCACAGGCGCAAAATAACGTGCGCATGCTCACAATTGCGTGCGCGTGCGCTTTTGACTTAAAGACCGGTTCTCCAAAGTCTCCCATTTAACCAAACCAAACCAGATGTATTTCTTATGTTATTCTATAACAACAAATGGGCTAAAGAAATTGAATAGTTTTTATCACTGTTAGTAGCAGATACAAAAAATGCTTTGGATTTGTTTGTAGAACAGAAATTTAATGTTTACAAAATTTGGTACATGTAGGGTGTATATTACTTAATTATTAATCTGGAAAATTCCATAACGTTGCAGTATTTGTATTTATTTTTTTCTTTCAGGGCTTGCTGGTCTAAAGGCACCCATCCCCTTCAATGGCTATGACAGTCTTATGGCTGGTGCATCTCCATATCTCTTAACAACCCATCCAGCTCTAGCTGCCAGTAGCACATTCACTCACCACATCTCATCGCCATCTATTTACACCAATGGTAACTTCATTGGAAGTTCAGCATCAATCCAAAACAGCCTGGGAAGTCCAAACAGCAAATCATCTTCAGGGAGTGGAGATCACATTGTTACAGACAATGAGAGCATCTCTCCAAGGACAGACCACTCATCTGGTGGGATAGGGCCACATGACCTGGCCTCACCTAATGGTGACAATGAGTTTATTGGTGAGGATAAGGAAGTGGATAGGAAACACCAGGAAGCCATGGCAGCTATGGAACAAAGTTTAGGTAGGGCACCCTATGACGCAAGTAATACTGCAAGGAGTATTCGCTTGACCACTTCTTAATGTGACTCTTCTTAATGTGACACTTCTTAATGTGACTCTTCTTAATGTGACACTTCCTAATTTGACTGATATACATACAAAATTCCCTACAGTTTTTGTTTTAATTGTTCCCTACAACCCACAGTGCAGAGTGCATGCACATGAAAGGACATATGGCACCCTTGGCCAAACTTCCCTGAGTGTGTCCAAACCTGTGTATACCACTGCACAACATCCAACAGCACAACATCCCCTGTTATACAGGAGTGTGAAATCTCCGCGTTTTAGCGGTTTTCCGCTTTTTTTTATGAATTTGCCGCATTCTATTTTCCGCTTTTTTTATGAGTGTTTCATCCCCGCGCCAACGCCGACATTTTCTTCTTTTTATTTCTTTTCCTACCGACATTTACAGTCCAACAAATTTTAGGTGCAGAATACGTGCAGAAACACGGCTTGAATGCCGCACCGCAGTATATATGCATGCACGCGCACACGGACGGTACTACAGTACTGTTGTTGCATGTGTAAAGTCATGCCCCAATCGTAAAATGCAGTTCTTAATGTAAAGCGAATTGAGATCGACTATCCAATCACAAAAATTGTAACACGCTATGTCGGCTCTACATGTTTTTTACATTGTCCAATCAGCGGAAGCTTTGTATGAATGGAAGCACCATGCTTTGGTTTAGCTTTTATTAAAATAGCGTCTGGCAACCAAACACTCACTGTGCTATGATTGGCTGCACGTGAACGTGAATGAGACTTGACTTCGCTGGTCCACAGTAGCTAAAATCGTGCCTGTTTACGCGCGCTACCCGCGGGTTACCAGTTATAGAATCTTCAAGAATCAAGATTGTGATCAGCACTGGCTCAGTGTGTGCGGTGTCGCGTGCAGCGTGCGCGATTGATACGTTTCTCGAACGTGATCGTCGCTTTGGGGGAAGGTTTTTCATGATATTTTGGGGATTTAGAATGTGAAAAAAACTATTTTTGTTTATTTTGTTTGTTTCCCCAGCCAATGCCAGAGATGACCTTCCTTCAGCTGGGCCTAGCCAAACCAACAATCATTCCAAGTCATCACATATGAGTAAGAAACTATTCTTGATATCTCTCTGAGTCAAATGTATCTGTATGCCAAGCAAAGTCCATATATTCTAGCTTAGAATTTTGAGGGAATGAAAAAAACCTTTTCAAGGAAACCTATATCAATTATTTTGTTTCCATCAAAATCTTTTTGTTCCATCAATATCCTACCATGAAATCATTTTAACCTTAAGAGCAAGGTAACACATAATTGGAACAGCTTTATGTTCATCCTCAGATTCACTCTTTTTGCCTGCATCGTAACTTTTCACATAGTTTTGTACTTACTTGACTTAATTCGGGTGGTAACCCTGAACTGTGATGGCTTTCCTTAGGGTCCTGTCCTGCTCTGCTGTCCACAGATCTGTTGCCTCTAAATTATAAGGCTTTGGTAAGCTGTGAAAGCTTCATTATTCTACTGAAAATGTGTTTTCATCTTTCAGTAGGCCTACCCTTAAATAATAAACAATCCCCCTGTTGCTCTTTGATGGTTAAATTGCACTAGTTCTGCAAGTCTCAAGTCTCAAGTTGGAGTTTGATTTAGTTTCATTCAACAAGGATTGCCAGATTTTTTGCCCATTGATGTTGGTGTGTCAAAAACAGTTTGACTACCTTTTTCACACATATTCTTGTCTTAAACGTGTAAATTGCTTTCTGATAGTTATCCTAGTTAGGAGTTTCTCCAATTCCTTTTTTCTCTGTTCTGGTCATTCCTCTTTTCAGCTTCCATCGGTACATGTACCTCAGAAAATGGTTCACCATCTTACTACTTTTATTCTTATACACTGTACTTGACTTACAAGGTTGGGTCTTTAAACCGTGATCACAAAATGTATTGCAATTCAAGCAGAAAAAAAATAGGAAGTAGCAGAAATAGACTCTGTATGTTTATACACATGTGTACCAAGGTGTTTGGGAAGGAGCACATTTGTAGCTCTGTGGGAAGATAGATTAAACCCAAGGCTTACATAGACATTTTGAAGGAAACATCTGTTGGATAAGCCTACCTTTCTATTATCCTCTGTGAGGGACTGCTAAGCAACTCTACTCAACCAACACAAAAACAGGAAACCTTCTATTCTTTGTCCAGCAAGGTTGTATTTTTGACTCTTGTGGACCCTAAGGCTTATGCACCTTCAATGAGTTAGCAACTTTTTATCAGCTGTTGCAACCCCAGTAGACCGCCCTCATTCCTTGAATCACGAATCAACCTGGCACACCACAATGTAATACCTGCATAGCCATACAGTCTGCTGAAACAGTTAGCAGTTGTTTGACTGCTGAATTGCATACTTCATTGCTCCAAACCAGAAATGCTATTAGGAGAAAGGAAAGGAGTCGCCAATTCAGGAAATTGGTGTGCATTAGCTTGTCACTCGTGCTTCACCCGATGGCCTCCGTGTGTTACCGATGAGGGATTTTAGCCTGTCATTTCCCCCTTAACGCAATACTAGTTTTTTTTATCGCAGCATAAGGCTCCCAGGGGATCTTGCCATACTGTCTTTTCCCCTCAGTGTTTGTGTTGTTATTGGACTGAAACGGCTCCAGTCATTTTAGAAGTTATCAGCCAAGCTGTTTGGAGTAGTGGCTTAATCGGTAGCAGGTTGGTGGCAGACTATAACAGGATTCTAGGTAGCTGCATGGGACACTGGTGTCCAGATCCTGTTGATATTTGCCTTGTAAGGTACTAACCTTGTCATTATGGAGTTGTTTGAAAGTTGTTGGAGCTGTCTACTGGAAATAAACACAGGTTTCATACGAAATAAGAATGGCCTGGTACACAAATGTTTGCTCTTCCACAACTCAAAAGTTATACAGGGGAGGCCATTTTAAAAGGAAAATTAAGTCTATAAAACATTTTTCTTCAACTCCAGTACCTAGATAGTCATGCCACATGCCTTTTAATTTAACTCTCAGACTGTTATTTTGTCACATTTACAACATTCTCATTCCTTGAACCAACCAGTTTACTGAGAGGTGATAATTTGTTCCTTAGAAGATGGCTTTGTTTTCCTCGAGGAATTTTCAGCTGCGTCTCAAGACTCTGTCCTTGTCTACTTTTTTTAGGGTGGGGTGGGAGGGGGTGTCAGAATTTACATTATTTCCTGAATGAAAGAGCATGAAAGTTCATGGGAAATGGATTTTATTTTATTGTTAAACTTGTCCACATATTGCACAAGAAGAAGGTTTTGGTAGCCCTGTTTACAAATCCATTTATTAACAGGATATCATGACATAGTTCATACTTTCCGGACATGTCATACTTTTTTAATTGATATTGGTTTTTTAATCATCAAATTATTACAAGGGAAACTGACTGAAAGAGAAATAAGAAAAATTCACTACAGCGGGATTCGAACCAGTGATCTCCGGAATACTCTTCCGGCGCTCTACCAACTGAGCTACCCAGCCCTATGATGGTGGTGTCCTTAATAGTGTGGTTTTGAAACCAGCGCGAGATGTGGTGGTCGCCATGTCACATGACACATTATTCACAGCGTGAAATTAACTATGCATATCATGTGCAAGACCACAAAAATCTGGGCACATAATTGTGATGTTTGATACGTCGTACATCACAAATTCACAAATATCTGTACATAATTTGTGATGGGCGATGTTTGCACCTGAATATAATGATGTGAGATACATCGTACACTGCCGTACATCACAAATCTGCGCACATTTTCTTTGTGTGTTTTTTTTATATGTGGCATAATTTTTTCTGAATAATCTTTGTTTGCTTAGTTACGGTGCAATTAAATCATGTGAAATATAAATAATAAGTTATTAAACAGCGGTCAACTGCCACAACATGCGCAATAACAGGGTGCAGTTAGTGGTTGTGATTCACCCATAATGTCATATGTCATGGCAGCCACAAAAATATGTGAGGACACTATAGTCAATTATGTTTTTTTGTTTGCCAGTCAGAAGCCATGAAACCACATACAAACCACTTTATCCCAAGGATAATTTAATCGATATGCGCAGCAATGCTCTAACCTGGGAAACAGTACATGGGCGATCACTCAAAGAGGATGCGGCTTTTTATCAATATAATCATCAACTAATCATTAAATAACCATAAAGGGAAACTGACTGAATTTGACAAACAAAGATAATTGACTATTAGGGACACCACCAACATAGGGCTGGATAGCCCAGCTGGTAGAACGCTGGTACAGTATTCCGGAGGTAGCTGGTTACCGCACCAGTCAATGTTTCTTTGTTCCTTTTTCAATGATACTTTTGATACTTTTATATTCTTTTATTCAAATGGATGTTTTTTATGTCCTATACAGATGGTCTGCTGGCTGTAGATGTGTCTAGCTCCCGAGCATCTTCACAATGCCAAGAGTCACCAGAGAATGAACAACAAATTCTCCAAACTGGCCAATCAGTCCCTCATCATCATTCCAATTCCCATTCCCTTGGTAACCCAGTCAGTCTCTCTCTGGACCATGCTACTGCTAAAGAGATGTTTGTGCCCCAAGGTCCTTCATCAATTGAAACATTGCTAACCAATATTCAGGGTCTGCTAAAGGTTGCTGCTGACAATGCCCGACAACAAGAGAAGCATATCCACATGGAACGAGGTGATTGGCCTGATTTTTTTCTGACAAAATTCTTGATAAGAACTGAAAAACATTCAAAATTATGTGTCAAATAAATGAATAAATGATTTACTCTCTCATTACCAAATTTCAACTTAAACAACTGCTCAAAAACAATTTGTTTGACCAGTCATGTTGGAATGTACAAAATTAGGGCTGGGTCGGAACGGTCGGATTCCGAAATTCCGACCGATGCGATCAGATTCCGTTTACAATTTTTCGTTCCGGTGTTCCGATGAAACAATAAAACACATAAGAAATACTTTTTCTTAACTTTCTTCTTCAAATCTTAATAAAAATCACGTATCTTTTATTCAATCTTACCAATCGTAAAGTTAAAGTTTCTGTACATGAGTACATGTACGGAAAGCTTCCTGCTGAAGCATGTGGTTGAGACTCTCGCTGGTGCACTTTGCGCGGAGTACCAGTATCAAGCATTGGAAAATCGACAGCGTGCGCAATGATTGTTTACGTCTTACTCACAGTGCGACCGTTGATTTCGGAAGGGTTTCACATTGTTTCTACTTTTGAATAGCCAATAAGACAAAATGACTGATAGAAATTCAAGTAAGATTAAGCTGATCAGGAAAATGATTTTTGGTAATTCGGAATTTCAGAAGGAATATTTTATTGGGATCTCGCAACTAAAATACAAGCCTACATCGGTGTAACGGTACTCCAACCGTGTTTTCGCACGTGTTCGATGTCGGGATTTTTTCAATGTTTTTCTTTATTTTTGGGGACACCAAAGTAGGTCATTGTTCGTGAATTCATTTATCGTAACACTGGATCCCGACCGAAAAACTTGGTCGGGTTCCGTGACAAAAAAAATCCGAGATGACTCAGCCCTATACATAATATTAAATGACAGCATGCATGTATTAGTGCTGGGATTTTTATCCGGTCAAAGGTTAACCGACCCAGATTTAATTACCCGGTTAAGAATTTTCACTAACCGTTAACCGAAACTGAAAGGAAAAAAGAGACTAACCTTTGGCACCATGCTCAACAACCCAAAAAGTGTAAACTGTAGAATTTCAGTTAGTTGTTTTGTCCATATTGCCAAGTAGAAACACGCTTTTCACATACTGGATCTTAAAGAATGTATTGTGTACTTGATCTAAATGCTTGATCTAAAAAATAACATCATAAAAAGCATTCTGAAAGTGACGATCACATTGAAGAAGACGTGTATACCATAAGTCACACACGTTGCACGTGATTGCATAGGTTAACCGTTAACCTGATATTTTTTTGCAATCGGTATCGGATATGAAATTACCAGATTTTGCCCAGCAGTAGCATGTATGCTCTTCCAAACTTCATTAACAGACAAAACCTCATTTTTGACACAATGTACAATGAAAACAACCCTACTCATTGAAATATTTTAACTTTTATTGGGTCTGAAAAGACAGTTTTGTGTCCCTACTTCCTGAACACATTTTCTAAAACCAAGGAAAATTGTACACAGCATTATGGTACCTCAAAAGTATTTTTTTGTCACCTTTATCCTACTGACATCTCTTATTGCTGCATTCGGACTGGAATTAAATGTTGAGGTTACATAATTTCCTCCACATAAAAAAAGACTATATCCCTCAAAACAAATCATGACGGCAGACAGTAATTCTTTTTTGGGCACCAAAAAGACCAAAAATAATTATTCCCAATTATATTTTAAAATTTGTCATAATTGTTTACCAAATTGATGAAGGTGATGTCTGCCAACAACATGGATCAGTACCATGTGGCGTCATGTGCAGAAATCGTGTACATTGCATGCATGTTATTGTGACACTTAACAGCACATAATATTTGACTGGATGTTGGGCTTTACTGAGTGGCACAGGATTAATTGTCTCGGTTAAAGTTGGCAGGTAAAAGTAACCACGCGAGTTGGTTAAAGTAACTGAGATGAAAGTTCGTACTAAATGGGTAAAGTAACTATTGAGTTTTACCCAACAAAAGTTTAGTCCAAACTGGGCCTTAAATGCCTCTCACAATCTGAAAAGACCTACTGGTTCTCACTCATCCAAATCAAGTCAGTGTCAAAAGGATCTCAGAAAATGTTTCAATGCAAACATTTGCAGGGAATTGGTTATTGTTATAACTTTTGCAAGGTTTTTTTAGTAGAATGCATTGAAGTGCATGTTACACATGTCAACTATCTGCATCATACGGTGCAACTAACCATGCCTGCCCATACCCACAATTGTCATGTCAGTGATAAGAATCATGTGGATTAGTTTGCGGAAACACCATGTAAGAATAGTTCGTACTTTCGCACTTCTGTTTCGTTCGCACTTCTCGTAAGGTCTCAATGTTTCATCGGAAGGGATTTTCTGATTGGTGCTCACTGGAGTGTGTGTGGATCCAGTGGCTGCTCGCTGGGGCGTATTGTGTGAGTGAGGATTGCCTATTCGGTCAGGTGTGTCAGAAGCAGTGTTGGACTCAAGTCCTCAAGTCCGAGTACTTCAAGGTCTGAGTACTGGGCCGAGTCCAAGTACATTGCTGGCGAGTCCGAGTCCAGGGTATCGAGTACGAGTATAATTAAGGTCAAGTACAGGGCCGAGTCCGAGTACCAAAGTCCGAGTCCTCGTCGAGTACAGGCACAGTGCCAAGTTATGCGGACTTTGTGCCACTCTTCTAAAAAATTCTTGTTTTACAAACCTTGCAAATTACACTGTGCTGGAAATCGCCATAATCAACTGTGAAATTGTAACGAAAATTAAATTTTCACTAAATGGTTGAGTACTCCCAAAGTCCAAGTACATGGAATCGAGTACGGGCCAAGTACATTTATTTCCAATTACTTTTTATCGAGTACGGGCCAAGTACATTTTATTTTCGAGTACTTTTAATCGAGTACAGGTCGAGTATTTACATTTACAATTTTCGCCGGCAAAATTAATATTGAAATAAAGGCAAACTTCTGGAGGTGACGTGCGGAGATCACGTCGGGATGGCACTGTTTGTGGTTTTGCAGACAAAATGCAGGCGGTGCCGCACGCGGTTACGTTCTTTGATGCATAAAAATCAGCCAGGCTTTATTTCGTTGAAGAATGTCAAAATCGTTTAAGTTGGTTCAACGATCGAACGACCCAAGAATAGCTCAGTGCATTTTTGAATAAAAACACAAAACACAAAATCGATCAATTCACGGAATCGATTCCTCAAAAAATTGGAATCGTGATTCCAAAATTAGAATATTCTCATCGATTTCAACATAGAATCGCCCAAGCCTATAGGATAGGGTACCAAATGTTGCTCAGAAAAAGACCAATGTCCTGTGGGACAGTACAGTATCATGCTTGTGTATCTCTCTGGCTTCTCTGATGGGCTGAGTGTGCCAAATAGATTCTTTCACTATGAGGGAAGCATGTTGCCATTCAATTACATGGTCTGCAGTGGTCGAGTGTTTAATAATGGCCGATTTGTCCAATTCGCCTGCCGTGTGCTCTATGTTCTTTGAGCCATTGAAATCCCGTTCTGTGTCACCAATATATACTTTGCCACATGAGCATGGAATTCGGTACACGCCAGCCTAAATGTTGGAATCTTATTTGTCTTTATGGGTGTTTAAGTGAAGATTCCTCCACGGAACAGGATCCCAAGGAATCACGTATAAGGACCTCACATCCCTCATTTCAATCGTCTCCTGATGAGGACTAGAGCAGGGTAGTCGAAACATTGAAACCAGGCTTACGAGAAGTGCTAACGGAATGGAATTGCGAAAGCACAAACGATTCTTACATGGTGTTTCCGCAAACCGATCCAATATACCAATTGTCACCATGCAAAGCCTCAAATCTTTCTTATTAATAATCAATTACAGATTGATTCATTGTGCCAAATGAGTTGAATGTTTTTCTGGTACTGGTTCTTGGATGCTTGTAACCATTAAAGCCCGCTGTTGTAGTATGCTGCTCATGCACACCTCAGCACATTTTTATTATTGATGGACAGTGGATCAGGGCTATTGCTGAGACATTTCCCCCATTTTAGCAGCAAAATTTTACCCCATATAAAAACTTGGGCTCACAAACGCGCAGAAAAGAGCTGTGGGTAACGGATTATGTGTATGCATTGACACCAGTGCACTTGCAGTGACATAGCTTATCTCCTATTCATTCTCCTCAAACATGTCAGTGGACTAGACCACTTTTTACTACAGGGGAGAAAAATAGTTTCACTATAATGTTGAACAAAACGTGATCCACAAATCCAGAGTATCTTCAAGGTTTCATTTCTAACAACACTTTTCTAATTATCTCCTACAAACAAAATAGGAATTCACATTTACAAAAAAGATACAAAGGTATGAGTTGGCAAAAGTACAACTAGAATCACCCCTATTAATTAATGTTGCGATCCGATCACCAAACACCTCAAACTTGACACAACTGTAGCCAATTTCTTCTCAAATTAGACGTTTAAGACAAAACCATAATATAATATGCATAGAAATATATGTTAGAAATAACATAGTTGGTGTAACAACAAAACAAAATCATAGAAACAACGCTAGATTGTACTTCACGTTTTGCAACTTCGACGCAGCAAACATGGAAGATCTGGTTCCTATTTCAATAGTGCTATATTCGTACTATAGCCACAGAACCAGACTACCACTGAATATGCATTAGGACGAGGTCACCAAACAAAGATGAAAAACTTTTTATTGTTGGAGTAAAATAAAAACCTTTTTCCTCGGAACCAATCAGAATGTGTCTTATATAGATTGAAAGAGAATTTTCTATAGTTTATTTTGCCTGTTGTATATAGGTTTTCCCGGTCATTTTCGGCAAATGAGCGGAACCAATCAGAATGTGTCTTATATAGATTGAAAGAGAATTTTCTATAGTTTATTTTGCCGTGCGCGATGGGTCTGTACCATGCCTGCAACTAATTTGCCGTTCAGTTTAGTGAGACAACCCACTGGAAATACTGTCAAAATCAGGTTGACCTCCATAGGAAATGCTCGTTTTGAGACTTTACTTGTTTTTGAAATGAAAAAAGCCCTATATTTCCGACTGACTTATATTTAGTATCCTATACCATTCTTGAGAGTGAAAATTAAGCTTTCATTTGCCAGGCGCGATGGTAAAATACACCTGAACACTTTTTTGTTATGAATGGAAGTTTGCCGATTATACATCATTAGGCCTTGTGTTTCATGCGTTGAGGGCTACATAGTGGATGTCGCTTAGCAAATGCGCGCAAGTTTTTCATATGTGTATTGACTTGCTATGTTGCCTATGCACATATGATCTTCTTTCAGATGTACTCCTTTTCCTAAGAAGAGAATTCTACATAGTGCACCAATGTGAACCAATTATAATAGATATGTCTATTTTATTTTGTTTTGTGGATAGCGGAGTTGAGACTTGAGTTACTCAGAGAGCGTGAGCTGAGAGAATCTCTAGAGAAACAACTCATTGGTGAGCAGAAGAGATTAGGTTAGTACCATAACCCAAGAACTTTTTCGTTTGTTTAAGTTATTCATCTCCAACTTTTCACTAGCAGGGCACCCTTTGCTAAAGTGGGCTGAATGTTATCACCCCAATTTGTAAAATAGACTTGCACTGAGATAATTTCCTGTTTTGTTGGGGTTATTTATGGCAGAAGTGGTTTACAAGTATTCAGTAAATAAGTAACAGCAGCCATGGGTAGATTATGTGATATGAAGAGAATTATGATCTGACTAGCAGCTGGTATCTATCAGAATAGAGTACCTGGTAAGCTGGTTTGTGTCCCCTGCTTGCTTGACATGTCTATGTGAGAGGACAGACATGACACTAGAGGGCCTCCCTACTACGTATATTTTAGTCATTTTGTGGCGAGTTTAGAAAATTTGTGAAGCAGGATTTGAATTTGTGGCCTTTATTTTAGTAAACCAGCACCTGAATAAAGGCAATTGATAGTTGACAAAAGACCACCATATGGCTCAATATGTACATTAATGAGGAGAACATACCCTTAAGTTTGAATCTTGCTTCTAATAATTTTCTGTATTCAGCCTGAGATGATATAGTTGACTTACCTTGTAGTTGATTGAAAGATGTGGTATTGAACAGCTCTGTGGAATACTTCGTAACCTCATATGCCCTTTAAAAAAATAGTTGTATTGCTTCAAAAATTTAAATAATGCAAAATGAACATGTAGAGATAGTTCAGTGATTTATCATGTTTCCATTGTTATTTATGTTTTATGAAATGCTTGCTCATTCAATATTTTATTCAAGGTATGCTATGTGGGGGATTAGGGGTTATTCTATGTACCGCTAGTAAGAATTCAAACCATTCCCTCAAAACAATTATATAAGCTGGACTCTAGGATTTATATTGGTGAAAAACAAAGGAAGATAATTGTTTGTATAAATTAATTTCTGACACAATACTACTGTAATTCTTGTTACATACTGACAGCCTCTTGTACTCAACATCTTTGTAAAATAATAACTTCGTTTTATGACGATGTCAAAGTTCTGATGTTCGAGACTCCTAACCTCCCTTAATTTAGTTGAAGGACTTTACAAGACTTGTTATATTGTGTGATAACATGTCAAGCACCTTTTAGTTTAATACACTATTCTCAATAAACTATTTAGCCATCACTGATGAAATCATTGCTAGTTCAAATTCAAATAGATTAACTTTAAGATACCATATCCTCACTAAGCATTTGCTGTTAATACCCTTTCTTGACTTTGACTTTGCATCTTATGTTGGTAATATCTTTATTGATCATTGGAATGTAGCAGCATGTGGGCACTTTCATTGCTTTTGAGTAGTTCTAAACAAGGTGATTTGCTGTTACTACAAATAGGTCAGTTGGTAGAATGTTAGTAGGTTATCAGAAAATTGCTCCTTCAAACCTCTTTAGAGTAGATTTTCAAATGGCAAATGCTATGGAAATGATTTATGTAGTTGTTCATGCTGCTACAAAAATGACCTTGACGTCATCATGATGTCATCAAAAAGGCTCTTTTTGTTGGCAGCTTATCTCGAGAACAACATATGCTATGGTAATGATTCTTTTTGTAAAAGGTTTGTTACATCTTGTAGATGTGCATGCTGCTACGAAAATGAACACGACGTCATCATGGCTTATAAAGCTGATTAAATAAGTCGGAACAGCTCTGTGTTCGTCGACGAACACTTAAATGTCTAGTTATGTTAAATTCAGTGTAAAGGTTGAATATTGTACTGACTATTTAGATACATTTCACTGATAGGCTACCAGTTTCATCAAACTGGCGACCCATACCACTGTTCACTGTCTTTTTATTGATGCTGGAGACTGCCATAGAGGGTGTGGTAATGAGACCGTGAAAGATGTTATATAGTGAAATAGTGAGTACATTATTCCATCTTTTCACTGGATTTGAAATGATGAATATCCAAAAATATAGTAATACCACTAAAAATAATAAGACCTCCTCTGGATCAGAAGAGCAAAGGTTGCATTTTATTCCAGAATGTATGTAACTTCACCAGTTACATACTAGAGTGATTGACAGTATGACATTTAACATTTACTTCACCATTTTACCTAGTTAATCTATTCAAGCCCAAAAGCTACAATTGTATTAATGCAGTCATCTATGAACTAAATAGCCTCAAGACATTGTTCCCCAAAGCAGAATGGCTTAACATGTCTTCTCTGTGTGGTTTTTGGTCTGTAAACAGCAATCATCATAAAACGACTGAAGAAAGAAAAGAAAGCACGCAGAAGACTGCAAGAGCAACTAGAGCTGAGCCATAGCAAGAGACATGGCATTGTTGGAGAGTCAGAAGCTTCAGCCATTGCTAGACAGAACTCATCTGAGTTAATTAGACCACTCAATGGTGAGTGTGGTACGTATACATATTCGTGTCATTCATTCTATCAATATGGTATGTTTATTCGATAAAATGTCAAGTTTGCCCCTTTAAGACACTGTAACATAAAATGATGACGTGATAAGGATTTATTTAATTCTTGTTTACCCTGGGGTTACCTCTCAGTAAAACACTGTTTTCCACAGGTGCCCAGCAATAACAATGTGTACAATTTGAATTACAAGATAACAAATTGTTACAGAAAAACACTCGGATATCGGACCTCTGCCTACGCACCAGCTCCACACCAGGCTCCAAGTTTCTTCTACCCGCAGCTACAGGTCTGCTTGGACTACACGCGATGTTTTCGAGGATGGCCCTCCCCTCTCAACCCATGTGGCCAATGCACACACCTCCTATGGGCCACGTCCTACCGAATGGCCTCTAGCACACTACCGTGCATCTACTAACCTTCCTCCTGTCAGTGGTTACGCCTACGAGGACCAGTGAGATCAGGGCCCTATCGATAGCTGAATGCCACATACGCCAGATGCCACACAGCACTCGACTCCTTCCAACCATAGGCTTCCTCACCAAAAACTGATGCCCTGTCTTCGAGCCACCAGACACCTCTGTATCGTCTCGGACATCGCGCTCCGGTGACCCGTCAGGCAAGCTAGGGTGCCACGTCAGGGGTCTGAGGTGGTACCTAGCCCAATCTAAGGACTTGAGAAAGAACCCCTCTCAGCACTTCGCCACCACCACAAAGCCCAGCGTCGAAAGTCACGTTTATCCGCTGGATCGCCTCGACCGTCAAGTTTGCATGCCCAGTCTGCCCATCTAAACCGGGCCAGCAAACCCACTGATACATCAAGACCCAAGATGTGAGAACAGTACTCGCATCCTGGTCCTATTTCTGAGTTCTGTCATCAGACTTGGACGAGACAGCATGATGGAAATGCCCCTCCATTTTCTCCTCTTGCTACCTGAGGGACGTCCTGCGGAGCGACTTAACTCATGTACGGCAGGAAAATCCTGGCTTCACCGACCTGGAAACCAGGATTCCTTCAGGCCTGCTGACAGATGGGCAAGACCTCCACGGAAGCTCTGCCCATGGTGAACTCACGATGGGCATTGTGCCCATTATGCTAACCTGATTCATATCCACCAAACTTCCCTGGCTCTCCACGCAGCCAGCCCACCACCGTAACTTGGTGCCACTCTGCATATAGTAGTAACCGTCTGGGGTAGGTTGAATGCAGTAGACTCCCCCCCACCTGTTGTGGGTTGAGTCTACTAGTTCATACCTACCCCAGACGGTTGCGTCCCGCCCGTCCTCCCCACTTCTGGCCTCGAGCCTCCTGGCTTCGAAAAGAAGGACGATCATGGCGGCTATGTCGGTATGCATTGTGGGAGGTCAGGGTGCACCACGGTTGATCAAGTCTTTTCAGCGAAGCAGCAAATTGGCACAGGGGAATTTGCATATAGTAGTAACCGTCTGGGGTAGGTATGAACTAGTAGACTCAACCCACAACAGGTGGGGGGGAATTTTCTTCACTAACCAGACACATACAAACAGACAACAAAGGACACAAAGATTGCGTTTGTGTTGGTGTATTGCGGCACAGGCTGTCTGCCTGACTGACAATGCGCACTGAAGGCTAAAGAAGGCCGGGGATATATAACATGTCTTGTTGACTTCTATTGGAAAATAAAATATAAGACTTAGCTGATACTTGCAGGTTAACCAGTTCACATCAGATGACGTGATATCTGGCCAGGGTTTTAAAAAAAACAAGCGTTCCTCACAAACCGCAACACCGCCCTCAACCCGAATACGTGCCCATGCAACGTGAAGAAAACAAATATGTTCTCATTCACCCCTGGTCGTTCAATCGAACATATTTAAATGTTAAGCTTCTCGGCCTGACGGCTGACATCATGTGTAGTCTGTTTCTTTGAAACTACATGTATGTATTACACTTGCTGTTGATTCTTTTTAAGAATAACCACTTAAAGGTAGTATCATACTTTGGTAAGAAACTAAAACAGAAATGTTCACAGATTTATACATATAACTTTTTCCGCCTCAAATAGTGTATTTATCCAGACACTTCCGGGTCCAAGTACTGGGCCGTGTCCGAGTACGTTGCTGCTGATTCCAAGTCCTAAGTATCGAGTCCGAGTACATTCAAGGCCGAGTACAGGGCCGAGTCCGAGTACCAAAGTTCGAGTCACGGGCCGAGTACATGCACAGACCAAAAAATGCAGTTCATGACAGTCGTGTTTAATACATCTCTTCATTACACAACAAAGTCAGCAGGTAAAGGAAACAAAAATAACTGCCCTTTATTCTAAAGCATATAATAAATATTTCATACTGAACACACTGATACAACAAGCCTGAATGTTGCTCTCTGGACTTAACAAAATAGTCAAAATACATTGTATTGTGCTTTTTATCAAAGTTACAGGGTATAAAGATGGTGATGGTACAAATATAATTGGAAAAAAAAATTGTTTTTAAAAAGGAAAAAAAACAATAATAAATCACAAGCCAAAAACACTTTGGATCTCAGGGTGAGATCAAAACTCCTATGTTTAAAAAACAAACAAAAGTGGGCACTGTAAGGGACTGGATATTTGCTGTATCTTCCTTGACATTTTTGCCCATAAATCTGTACTTCTTTGACGAAAACGAAGTGTATGGAGTAAACACAATTATGTACCAATAGCGCTCCGCACTTGCGCTAAAAATAGTCGCGGATCTCAGACAAACATTGCAACCATGCAAACGTGGGTGTGTGTGCACGTGCATGTACACTACGTGTGAGACAATGTTTGTCTGACATCCGGGGATTTTGTGACGTCATTAGTGCGGAGCGCTATTGAGAATGTACCATGTACTATACATGCATAGCGCATCATTTTGACCCAACCAGAATTGGGCATTTGGGCCCCAAAATCCCAATTCGGGCCGCGCTAACCACTAACTCCACTCCATGTATCTCCGCGCTCCTTACACGTGCACGCATGCACACTGTACCCAGGGCAAGGAAAGCCTTCTACACGTTATAATTATGGATATCGTGCTACCTCGCTTACGATATGTTCGAGGTTGAGCAATGTCATCGACGAAAAGGTGAATTTATTAAATTTTTTATTGGAAATTGTCGAGTACTGGGATCGAGTACCGAGTCAAGTACATCGGATTGAGTACGGGCCAAGTACATTTTGTTTTCGAGTACGGGCCAAGTACTTGGCCGAGTTGTACTCGAGTACGAGTACTACAACACTGTCAAGGGGCTTATTTTTTGCAAGCCTTTTCAATTGATCTTGGCTTCATTATCGACCCTTTCTGCCTCCCGTCATACAAGCACCGTTGATCGGCAGGGTGATCCCATGTTCCACGCTCAGTCACAGACGATCGTTGGTGGCAGTTGGGTGGCACAGGGACAAAGGAGTTTACCGCACGCAAGCTAGCTATGCGCCAGCATCCCCTCAAGCTTTGAGCCTTCACCTGTCATTGTCTATTGTCTCTGAAGAGGCCATTCAGCCATAAGCCCACACTACATGTACGTGTACTGGACAGCCTGTCCCTACTGTCGCCCAGGATTATCCCTGTTTGCCACAATCGTCTCATCCCTCAGAGTATTTATCTGACGATGAGGGTGTGGCCCAACTACAGTGGTTTTTCCATTGCAGAGTCTGAGCTCCATCTCGTGCAGAGAAACATGACTTGTTACAGTTCCCACCGAGGAGGAGCCTTCCCTTTGGGACCACTGTTGGTCATTTACGCACAGGATCGACAGGCCCAGCGATGACCGGCGTCAAGTTTTTCCCGGTGATCCCATTGGACCAGGTGTGTCGAGTGAATTTCCGGGACCATGTCCACTGATTAATGGCATGCTTACCCAATTCTGGAGTCCTATTATTACTGTTTCTCCACAGCGGCAGATTTTTAGATTTTCTTCCCCACTCCTTCCCTCTCGATGACAATTAAGGACAAGTAGGCAGCTGAATGAGAGGCGCTCGGTGTCCCTCATGGTCAGGTTCCGCAGTACGCTGGGGGTACCCTGGATAAGGTAGTCCCCTCCTGCCATTGTATTGGCGTCGCCTCCTTGCTCCTCACGGAAAATTGGGTTCCTGTTTGTGAAGAATAATGCTAATAATGACGAGAGTTTTAACCAGATTGTCACCCAACCGACAAGAGGCTCAAATATTCTGGACAAAATCATCACAAACTACAGCAATTTCTACTCCCAAACCCAAATGCTATGTCCAATAGGCAGGGGTGATCACAACTGCATTCTCTGGATACCAAAAGATGACATCATAAGAACTAACAAAACAAGGGGAAAAAAATGTTCGTAAAATGTTCGTCCATTTTACAGACAGTGGCCGTAGGTCATTTGGGGCTTGGATTACAAATCATACTTGGGAGGAAAATATCCAACTAAAAGACCCGTCACAAAAGTGTGAACTTTTATATAACAGTCCGAGAACGCCTTGATATCCACCTACCTACTCGTGTCATTCGCCTTCATGAAGCTGAGAAGCCTTGGATCTCAGCTGAGATCAAAGCAATTATTGCACAAAGGCAACAAGCATGGCATCAAGGAAACACAGTTCTGTGGAAGCATCAAAAGATCATGGTGGCACAAGCTATATCATCGGCAAAGAAAAACCACTATCATAAAAAAGTTTTTCACTTGAAGACCAATGATCCTGCGGGCTGGCATCGACAGATAAAGTTACTCACCCAAGGCAGACGAGATTAACCACCCATCAATGTGCCTGGAGTTGCTAATATGATCAATAGTCATTTTATATCTATTGCCAGTGACCTTCCTAGATTGGATAAATCATTTTTACCTACCTTTTACCAGCAGGGCGCCGCTCTCTCGAGGCTGTAATAGTCTCCCTCCTCGAGAAAGGGGTAATACTTGGCGCCCGATTCTAAACTGGAATCCCCCAACAGATTCATTCTGCCTTGTCGCTTTCATATGGGTACACTCGGATTTACCCTTGAGCTTATGCGGACACCAGCATGAGGAGCAAGCCCGAGGGAAGCGTACCTTCTCGCTTTATCAGACCGGATCACTGGAGGATTTCAACTGCTGTTTTCAACAGTTCACGGCACTCCACCTCCAAATTGTAGGTGTATGGCCATTTGGCCACACTGCGTCGGCAGGACATGATGTTTCTCATGTACTTTGACTAGTGGCTTATAGTAAGACAGTCTTGCGTGGCCGTTGTGCCAGCTCTCAACCTTACTTGGTGCCTTGTATTTATCATCAGCAGGGAGAAGTACCACTAGTGGCTCTCCCAGTCTCCAACCTCCATGGGAGTGCGGAGAAGGCTTTCCCGGCCTGAGTAGGATCGTAGGCTAAACCTTTGCCGATGCGTATCCCTCTGTCTCCGGGCGACGATGGTCCCAGTGTGAGCTTAACTCAAGCTGGAGATGGCTTCCAGAGCCGCATCCCGAGACCCGCTTCTCCGGGGTCCTCGTAGAAATAGGATGTTGTTCTAGCATTTTCTTTGGACCCCGATGTACACATATCATTCAATATGTCATTACACAGGCTTTTAGTATCCGTATTATCCCCTTCCGCACATGTTAGCGCGACGGGCGCTGATGCAACCTCATATAAATGCCCCTGCCGGGTTTGTGATTGGTTGCTCCTTGCTAAGGCTGCTGCTTCATTTGTGGTTATTTGATGATGATTAAAATTTAATGAAAAATGGCATACAATCATGCCTCCTTTGCAGACGCAAAGCACCTTGCATGCGTCCATGGCTTTTAATTTGATTTCCCCAATTGTCAAAAGACAAAACAAATTAAACTTAAAGGGGAGAGTGTGATCTTGAATGCCTATACACTAAATATAATGCCCCAAAGGGAACCTGAATGGTTAACCACAAATCCTGAATGCCTGAAAACAAAATAAAAAGTGGCAAAGAGGTCCCGCATTTAATAATACATGTAATAATGATAATAATAATAACTGGTATTTATAAAGCGCCTTTCCAAGGAGATCAAAGCACTGTATAGAACGAATACAAACAACAAGACAAGGACAGGAGTTAAGGGAACAATGATTTAAGTCGTTTCCTAAAAATAGTGACAGAGGGAGAATTCCTGATGTTGATAGGGACAGAGTTCCACATTTGTACACAGTTGAAACATCTGTTCGAATCTGAATTCGTTTTTATGAAAATTTATGAGATTTTTTGCTGAAATTGGCCGGGAAAACCTACATTATTAGACTTATCTGGTCATATTCACTGGTTTGTTTTTTTTGCAGTCGGAAAGCTGAAGAAGGATGTGACAAGAATTATCATTATCTTGCCAAACATAATACTAGTTACAGGAAGAAACCGGTGTTGTTATAGAGAAACAAAATTCTAGTACCAAGTTTTGAGTACACACAGTGCCGAGTACGGGCTGAGTCCGAGTACTTTTTAATCGAGTCCTGGGCCAAAAAACGGAGTTTGAGTTTTTCAGAGTCCGAGTATGGGCCAAGTTCGAGTACATCCTGAGTACATGAGAATGTGACGCATTTGTGTGCACGTGCACAACCTCTCCCCCACATACAATCATTTCTTACCTTGTAAGTTAGAAAATGGTCAAAGCATGTGATGAACGCCTTGCATAAAAAGAAGGTTGCAATATATTTTGCTGGTATTTTTGTAGTTTTCCATAGGAATAGGACGATATAAAATGTGCTGCATAGAGTCGATAGTTTAGTATCGAAAAATTAATTTTAAAAATCTGAATTTTATTTTTAGTACTTGCAACTGGGATCGAGTTCACAGAGTACAATTTGTCGAAATCGGGGACAAGTTCGAGTACGAAATTACGAGTACACAGGCCGAGTACTTGTTTTTTTCAAGTACTTATGACTGAGTACGGGCCAAGTACTTAGTGGTACTCGAGTTTGAGTACGAGTACTCCAACACTGGAAGAAACATCGTCTCATCATAGAAAAGGATTTTAGATTAAAACACACAGCAATTGCTGCAAGTGTATTTAATAATGCTGTATCGTACACCTACAAAAACAAAATTTGATATTAATTATTGAGTTAATTATAAAGTTATTGACATCTATGGCCCTATGCAATTGTGACCAGGTATTACAACTTGACCTACTGTCCATTGATGGATTTCTCATGGTCTTGGTCCAAATATTAGACATGAATAACATAATTATCTCTGTGATTTGAATAGCAAGGATCATAAATTGCTTGGACTTCTTCCAAATTAAAAAAAAATTGTTTTCATTGTTTCACTGGAAATAATTGCTTGGATATGTAGATGCAACTTTTCTTATTAGTAGTGTGGCATGTCACAAAAGTCTTGCTATTGCGCATGATTCATGGTTTGCTTATGCGTAAGAATTACTCTGGGAGCCATTTTGATATACATGTACGACCATGATATGCAGTGTACAAGCAATGGACACGCACATATGGAAAGGTTTGCATGCTTCTTCAGAATGAATTATTTTTTGCAATGCTACACACACACATTGTATACACAGCAGCCAAAAATGCGCATATAGAAAGGCTGCCTATGCCATCAGTGCCAGTTATAACAGGTTCCATGATGGATCAAAGATATCTTCAAGTGCAAGCATATCACATAGAGCATGTTAATAGAATGGCACCTACCATGAAACTCATCCCATCCTGCAATCTAGGTGCCGTCTTTTACTACCGGTACTTTCCAAGCCTCCTTTTGACCCAGCAGTGGCTTGTCCCCTATGTGATTGTGCAAATTCCATGGTCCATTATATCCAATTTTATATATAGATATTTTGTTAAGTTTTGGAAACTATTAAAGGAGTACCTCATGAGTATTAAATGATTTTGGTCAGGAAATAGATAATATGCAAATGAGGCTTGCCCTTCACCGACGTGGATGAGCACTGTATACTCAGTGCTTGTGAGAGCACGTTAAAAAATCACATATTAAAGGAGTAGTTGTCATCTTTGCTTATAAGCTATTCTACATAAAATCGGTATTTTGATGTTTAAATTGTTCAGCACAAACTGTGTGGAACCATAGATGGAATAAATGGCATTGGTTCACTACCCATTGGCTGTTATCCACATTATTTCACTATCATTGGTTTGAATGTAGATAGGACAGGTCAGCAGGATCTTTCTCAAATCTTCATACCTTTGAAAAAGTGTTTGTTTGGACCGAAATGTCAGGCCCTCCTTACTTGAGGCATTGAAAAGATTTTTTAGATTTGCCTGTGTGGCATGGTGAGGCTTCAATCTAAGGAAAAGATAATGAGAAGTGTGATGGCAGCATTTCAGTAACAAGTGACAAATGCAATGATCTGTTTGATGTTGTGTGAGTAGTAGCAGAAGTCCATGGCTAAAGCACAATGAAAAAATATGCTGGACTCAACTTATTTACACATTTTAATACATACATGTACATACAATAATCACACAATATATCTATGATCTTCCCAGCAAGCTGGCACAGATGTCCATAAAAGGGCATACTCAGTTGTTTATGTCATTCTGTCCTTTTATTGCTATAAAGCCTATCATGCATTGTGTCTTTATGTTCTTAAATGACTTTTTAAAGCACAGATGAAGATATGAATATATGAATGGATGAATAATGTGTTGCATTTTGTTCATGTGTATTATTTTCATGCATTGAATTGTAGGATGTATTAAAATAGAAATGCATGACCCTTTACTGTACGTGCACTAATTTGTATTAAATGTATTACTGATTATGCATTAACAGAGTCCTTATCACATGAGCTGGAGAAGGAGAGAATTGCAAGAAGTGAATCAGACAGGAAGTCTGCAGCCTCTGATAGCAGTCCATTGTCTTACAGCCCTCCATTACAAACTCAACCTGCATTCCAACAAGACCAAGCTTGTAAGTCTTCATCATCAACATATTCTTCAATTTTGCAATGTCCCTGTATAGTCACCCCTCAGTTAAAACTTGTATCATAGGTTTATGTGGTATGATGGTAATGCTGTATACAGGGTGTCCCCAAAAAATGCAACACTTGTGTCGAGAACTATTATATGCAAATTAAACTGTTTATCACTTCAAGATTCAGAAATGTAATACGGCTATGTCTTGGCTATCATCATGTAGAATTTGAGCAAAATTGGACTAAAATTGAGTGAAAAAGACTGAATTACCCAACCTCAAAACCTGATGTTCATCTTTCTTTCATATACATTATGCGTGTATTGACCACTATGCGCGTTATCCTTGCAAATTTGTTTTTAAGGAGTACTCTTTCAATTGGTCATATTTTTGCCAATTTCAGCTAAAATATGCTTAAATTCTACATGATGATAGCCAACACATGGCTGTATCACATATCTGAATCTTGAAGTGATAAACAGTTTAACTATAAAATAATGGGTCCCGACACAGTGTTGCATTTTTTTCTGGGACACCCTGTACATTCTGGCTTTGGTTTTGGTTTTGGTTTTGGTGTACCCGCGTAGATCACTCTTGTTGCTGCTACTCTCACGCAAACCTCCCAGTTTGAATGGATACTTGGATGAAATCAACCAATTTAGCATGATTCTATAAGATTATGATAAAAGTAACAACACCCCCATGCTTTCCAATTGTGGACCCTGAATATAAACTGATTTGGAATTATGTCAAATTTTGTTTGTATTTTTGTGTATTGTAATTCATGAAAACATCTGGAATTATACTATATTAGCATTGGTATTGTTATTGGTGCGATATCTTTTGTTTGTACATGTGTATTTTCTAATGGGAGACTTTTAGAGTGTCGGTCTTGAGTTAACAGCGCACGCGCACAAATGCGTAATACAACGTGCGCATGCTCACAATTGCGCAAGCATGGTTTGCGCGTGCGCTGTTGACTCAAGCCCGACTCTCCAAAAGTCTCCCATTCTTTATAATTCATGAAATCATATTTTTGGTGATCTAATGATAACAGAAAAGAAGAAAACAAATTCTTTTTCAAACCTTTGAACACAACCTTCCTCACCCCTGTCTTAGATTATCGATGGCAAGAAATGGAGGATGGGCGAATAAAACGTGTGGACTACTAGAAACACTAAGGCAGGAAGATGTACCACTTGCAGAATGTAAGACAATAATTATTTGTTCATTTTCTATACTGTCATTCGAGGGAAACATAAAGACGCTTGGTGGCGCCACTCAGATTGCATCACTGCGGTGGTGTCAGTATATTGTTTTTCACACAGCCTTTTAAGTTTTATTGAAATCTAGGAAGCCGGAAGGCTAATCATGAGCAAAAGACCGGCGAGGAAATCCGGGAGATGTTGTCAATGCCGAATATTCTTCTTGTCCCTTTCACAAATCACATGCCATGTACTGAGCTGGAGTAGTAATGCATGTAGAGACAAAAAAACACCACCGCAGTTATCATTTTTATCAAAAGAGTGCGCCATTCAAAAACTTTTGTTCGGATTACAGTATATAGCATTTACATTTTCTTTCAATCTAGTTTATCCATTTGTACTGGTTGAAAATGAAGAAATGAAAAGGGACTGCATGCATATATATATATACACACAAAAATGCACTTCATACTGTTATGTACGACAAACAAAGACTGGGCTTCTACTGTGTTTGGGAAAAGGTGGATCAAGATCCAGGATTTTGATGTGATCGTTATCTATTAACACAACAAAAAATTTAAAAGTGAACCAAAAAATATTGACTGGAGCGGGATTTGAACCGGCGATCTCCTGAATAGGCACTCTACCAACTGAGCCATCCAGCCTTACATTGGTGGTGACCTCAATTGTCAATTATCTTTGTTCATTTGGCAGTCAGAAGCCATGAAACCACGCACACACCGCCATATCCCAGGGATCATTTCACCGATACGCGCAGCAATGCTGCAATCTTGGAAGGGTACATAGGGGAACACTCAAAGAGGATATGGCTTTTAATTAATATAATCGTCAAATAACCACAAAAGGAAACTGACTAAAATTGATTTGGCGGATTTCCTGTGGTAACTGATTCCACAATGTAGGTGCTGCATGTGAGAAAGACCTGTCCCCCATCACCAGTTATCATTGTTGTGTTATGGCGCCCTCTGGTGGCGAGTTGTTGTGCCTCTATGGGCACCGCCATCTTTATTCTCCTCGTGTCTTGTTGACATATTGAAGCAGTTTCTCCCGTTCCTAAAGTCATTCGTCTAGAGTAACCTCATTCTTATTTATGGCGTGGTGGCAGCGTCAGAGACATTTCCACGCATTTTGAAGCTCGGATGGAGCCGATCAGCACCAACAACTTGTAAATTTGTACATCTTTTTGGACTCTAGATTGTTTGCTTCTCTCACAATCCGGTGAGTGGCTAGCCAGCTAATACTACAGCTGTATAGACACTAAATTTCTTGTCAATTGTCCTTCTCTATGTCCCTGCCACTCTGCCAGTATTGCAGTGACTCATCGGGCACCAAAACAATGGTCCCTCAGCAAGACTGAGACAATCAACTCATTTGAAAACTGGAGACACAATCTTCAATACACCCTGTCTCTCAATTTCAACTTTGCCCCCTTTTTGATCGAAGATTTCACCTGGGAAAAGAAATCCAAGGCATACCCCCTCCGTGGTTTCACAGACGATGAGGACCGCACAGCAAAAGCTATCCATGCTTGAACTTATGCTCGGCCAGATAGCGAACTACTGCCCGATCATATCACGAAACACAATAGTCAAGAGCTCAACATCGGTCACAAGCATATGGCATTCCATCCGACTGCACTTCGGATTTCAGACCACAGGTGGTCACATGCGTCTCTACACCTGAACCCTGATGAACACCCTGAAGACCTCTTTCAGCGCATAATGGCTTTCGTTGAAGATAACCTCCTCCGTCCAAATGGTGGCATAACTCACCATGGCCAAGCCATCGACGAGGATGAGGAGCTCTCCCCGTCACTTGAAAACTTTGTCGTCCTGACATGGCTTCGCCTCATCCATGATGGCCTCCCCCGCCTCGTCAAGCGACGCTAGCACTATGGCACCAAAGTACGCTCCCGCACCTTGGCTTCCATCAAACCAGAAATTTCTCAGGCCCTTGACTCTTTGTTGGAAGAACTTCACACGTCTGATGGTGCACGGTTTATGCGCACCTATACTACCAACCAAGCAACACCCCAGGCAACCCGGAGCTTCGAAGGTTTTTGCCCCCTTTGCAAACAGGTGGGACGCAGTGATTTTCGCCACTTCCTCAGCAAGTGCCTCCACTTGCCCGACCCCATGCATAACTGCCGAGGACATCACCTCTGAAACGCCTGATTTCCATTTATCAGTAGAACAGCTTGGAAAGACATCCAGGCTGAATGCCCCAACCAGTTGTCACCACTGTGCCTCCCTACGCACCACACACCTTGTCAGTGATGGTCTTCTCAAGCAACACCATTTGAGCATTGAAGTTGGCCGCATCAAGAACCTCAACAAAAATCGCTGAAAAAGCCATTCGTGAATTAGAGGAGGAAATCTTGCGCATTGATCCAATTGGAGGAACCACGACACCCTTAACCCTAGCGATAGCGACTGCCAACCTCAATTCACGCATCCGCACACACGGCCTCTCTGCTCGATAAAATGTGGTATCAACGCGACCAGTTCTCCAATCAACAGATCCCTTTTTTGATGTCCAGATGATACAGACCCAACACCAGCTCCGCAAGGCAAACCATCCACACAGTGAACGTTCCAAGGCTCCCCTGGGATCCATGCCCCCAACACCGCTGCTTGAGATTGGTGACCTTGTTTATCTGTACTCTGATCGCAACAAGGCCCACGCTAGAGACCAATACCTCGTCTCATCTATTGATGGAACATGGTGCAATATCCGCAGTTTCACCGGCTCACAACTCAGATCCACATCGTACAGGGTGAAGAAGTCCGAGTGCTACAAGATTCCATCACACTGGGAACACGGCCACAGCCGTTACTCTCCGCCTCAGCCTGATGACGTGTTTGATGATGATGCCCCCCTCATAGCAACACCACAGCCCCCTGACCCTCCGTTCATCCCACCTGAGCTGTCCACACCTGCAGAGAGTCCATCTAAATGTAGTGTGTCTTCCATCATCCACACCATTTAGTCCACCTTGGAACCATACTGACCAAAGCCCCATTGATGACTCTCATACCTCTCATACCTCTTCCCAAACAGCGCTTACAGCTAATCGGCCACGCAACCAGGCATGATGTCCAACTTTCATTGCTCCTGGACAACGCCAATCAACCAACAGAACCCTATCGTAGAGGTGGCGCACTCATGCTTACCTACCAACAACAACTTGTTGAGGATCTGAGGATGGCTGGTATCAGCTTAAATCAGCTTCGACAAGCCGCTCATAATACTGAACAGTGGACAAGAATAATCAACCGTAGCCACTGAGCAACGCCCATGCGCTTATGCGCTCGGATGTCATGATGATGATGATGATGATGATACCACTCCGACCTCAAGCGAGACTGTCAACTCCACCATCGAGTCAGAAAAAACGTTGTCAGCTCAACCACGTTCAACCTCCACGCCGCCCCGGCGCTCCTGCCAACAACGCAGCTTACCCAAACATTTCAATGACTTTGTTATGGACATTTAGATTCTGCCAGCTCAGAATGCCGGAAGACCATGCTGTTCTTGCCTGTTGGACATTCAGGCCGTTTTGATTTCCTTTGTTTTTTTGTTTTTTTGCAATGGGGTAGAATTATCCCCAATGGCTGGAGGGTAGTCCACCCCAATGAAGGCCTTGTTTCCCCCTTTTTTGCACTTGTTTTCATATTTGTGCATCTGTTTCAGCTTTTTTTCTTTTTTTGTTGACCTCTTTTTTGGGGGTGGCCTTTTGGCATGCTTTTTGGATTTCATTAGATTTTTTTCCCTTTTTTTCTTTTTTTCCTTGCAAAAAAAAGTAGAAACAAAAAATTAGACTGAAGGCAAAAAAGTGGCCACGGCTTTTGTGTTATGGCGGCCTCTGTGTCCATCTCATTTAAAATGTGGTTTGATACATTGACGAGTAGAGTTTCAACACCGTAATGAGGCCGGTAAGCAGACTGACGGTCATCAAGAAGATTGTTGTCAAAAAGATAGTCGTTTAACTGGGAGAAAAGTATGCGTTCCAGTATCTTAAACAGATAGGGCAAGTTAGACACCGGTCGGTAGTTTTGGAGAGCTTCTTTGTCCAACGAAGGTTTTTAAGAGGGGATGTACATGAGCGACCTTGAGTGAGGAGGGAATGGAAGCCTGAGTGAGGCTTACGTTCTAGGGCAGTCCTTCAACAACTTGGTGGGTATGGGATCTAATTCACACGATTTTGCTTATGATTTTGAGTATGGCGGAGAAGAGACTCTACTTCGCCGAGCGTCGCTGGTCTGAAGGTTGTCAAGGATACTTCCACAGGTACAGAAGATTTCCACAGATATTCGCGACCTTAGTGCGGAAAAATTGACTGAAAAGATCTGCTAAAGATTCGCTGTCATCATGTGTAGGGAGAGGAGACTGCTGCTTTCGGTTGAGGAGACGATTGGCAACTGAGAATATTAGCACTTGGAGTCGTTTTCGCAGGCATCGATGATGCTGGTGTAGTGAGATCAAGCTTTGTAGATAATTGAGTTGAATAGATCTCTCTGCAGGCAGTATAGCTCCCAGTCAATCTGCGTCTTACTGCCGAAACGCCACATGCGCTCAAGTTGTCTCCGTTTTTGTTTGCCAATGGTTATTTCGTTGTTGAACACAGGTGATTAGGTTTGATACATCTTGTCTTTGGAGGTGCATGGGTATCAAGGAGACAGTGAAGCTCTGAGTTGTAGCAGTTAACAGTACCCTCGATGCACTCTGGAGGGGAATGCATGAGAGAGCTTGAAGTAACATCAGAGGCAAATTTGATTCGATCGAGAGACTTGATGTTGTGGGTGACTATCCCTCTGCTGCTGAGATTGGGTTTGGTGATGTTTGCATGAAGATGACCGATGATTGCAAGGTGGTTTGACAGTCCAGGAACAATGTTGAAGTCAGAAATGATGTGTCTTTCAAAACTTTGGGCGATAAGGACATCGAGGATGTGACCTTTGTCATGAGTTGGTGATGTAACTTCTTGAGAAAGGCCATGACTGACCAAAAGATCGTTGAACTTGCGGGTGTTGGCTAATGATGGATTGTCAAGGTGGATGTTAAGATCACCCACTGTATGCTCAGTGCTTGTTTGTGCATGTGAACAAAATCATGCGCTGACTCTTGTGGGATTCAAACACATGACCTCCTGCTTAATAGTGCAGATGCCATACTGCAAGGCCACCGAGCTAGCTGGGGTCAGCGGAGTGATTCAAATCCAATATCGCGGCAGGTACCACAGTAAATCATGAATATTAAATGATTTTGATCGGGAGATAGATAATATGCAAATTAGGCTTGCCCTTCACCGTGGATGAGCACTGTATACTCAGTGCTTGAATCGAATGCACCCTGCTGACCCCAGCTAGCTCGGTGGCCTTGCGGTATGGCATCTGCACTAGTAAGCAGGAGGTCATTGGTTCAAATCCCACCTGAGCCAGCACATGATTTTTTTTCATGTGCACTCACAGGCACTGAGTGTTCATCCACATCAGTGAAGGGCAAGCCTAATTTGCAAAGGATTAGGAATTCAAAATAATACCAAGTAGCCAGCTACGCATTTTACAGAACAGAGCAGCCATTTGTTTGGAGCTTTTGTTGTCCTTTTTTACCTATACAACTGTATTCGGAAAAAAATGAGGTAGTTGCTGAGAGAACAGGATCAGGTTTCTCTTTGGTTTTTCTTTCTTTTTACAATAAGTAATTGGAGAAGGGTAATAAAATTTTGGTTCAGTAGAGTCATCCTTTGCGAGACTTACGGTTGCTTCTTGCTAAGTCGGGGTGTTCACCAAAATCAAGGATTGAGCCGAAGAATGAATCGAGACAACAGACATTGAAACAATACAACGTGCAGAATCATTTTGTGTTTTATTCCAATGCTCCTGTAAATCTAGACACTCCTTTCTCCATCCTGATCAGTTTCAGACTTAATTATTATCTTAACATTCAAAATATGTATTAACATCTCTTACTTTTGTTCTTGTTCTCAAATTTTGATATAAGTGATCACACGCTGGTGCTCAAGCATGCTAGCATGATCAAGTGTACAGTTGGACAAGTTGCCCAATATTTTATGTCTCAATTATAATAATCAATTATGAGCTCTTAGTAATAAAAGATTCTTATAGTTTATTTATTTAATACCTCAAAGTAATACTTTGTTCCCTACAAATAATATTTTTTGCCTCGAGATATATGTTGTTTTTTCCAAATTGTTTCCTTCCCTCAAAATACTATTTTGAACCTCTAAACATTATCAATTCCCACATTATTTCATTCCCTGGAAAAAATAATCTCCCTAAATTATAGTTTTGTTACTTCTGTTACTTAGAAGTATCATTCATTCCATTGATGCTATTCCATCTCCTCGAAATATTATTTACTAAAAATAATAATCACACATACATGTATCAATTCCGACCCCACAGGTACATATTCTGAACAGATTCTGGATGACATGAAATCACGTTACCAGTTGACCAAGAAAGGTCACACATTTGTCTCTCCCATCAATAGCAGAGGAGCCAGGTTCTATCCTGCCCAAGATACATAAACCTGGTAACCCTACTAGACCCATCGTATCAGGCAATGGCTCCCCCACATAGCGCATCTCTCTGTTCATTGATAGTTTTCTTAAGCCTCTTGTAACTCACATCTCCTCTTACATTCATGACACCCCTGACTTCCTTCACAAACAAATTTGTGGTTCAAATCCCACTACAGTAAATTTTTCTTTGTTCACTTTTCAATGACTTGAAATTAACCAGTTAGTTTCTCTTGTGGTTATTTGATGATTATGATTAAAAAGCCTCATCCTAAGTGATCCCATATGTACTATTTCTCTGGTTTCAGCATTGCTTGTGCTGTGTGTATCTTCAATGATCCTTGGGATATAGCAGTATGTGAGTGGTTTGATGCCTTCTGACTGCCAAGCCATAGAGCTATGTCTGGTTCTTTCCTATGCTACAAGGTTTTTTCTCCGGGTTCTCCAGTTTCCCTCCCTCAACAAAACCAAGCACTTTCGATCTCAGGCTCCTTAATTATAATGGATTGCCGGTATTGCTGGCAGCCAAGGTAGCCAGTGCTTTGTAACTTAAAGAAAAGGCGCATAATAAATGTAATTATTATTATTATGGCCAAACGAACAAAGTTAATTGACTATTATTAGATACACAACAAACATAGGGCTGGTATATAGCTCAGGTGGTAAGGTAAGGTATTCTGGAGGTCGCTATTCATAAACTATACAAAGAAAATAAACGTATAGAAAAGCTGAAAGGTAACAAAAGAAAGTACAGTATGAATAATTGAGCATTATGTGTAAATGCAAATGTCTTTTGTCCTGTTTTGTTATAATTGTGTTTGTAGATGCCCATCTGTATTGCAAGCTTGCAGCAATGTTTCCTGCTTAACCATGGAGGAACAGCTACAGATATGATGCAAGCAAACAACATAATCTGGTCCTGACAGCTCTACAGAAAATGTATGTTCTACGGGCAATGATTTGACTGTTTTCTAGACTTCAGTTTTTGTAGATGTTTTTGTAAAAAATGTTGGACAGATTTTTCATCAGAATTTTCCATCAGGATGTACAAAACATCCAAACTCGAAGACCGTCGACATTTGTAGTACATTTAGTTGCAATCTGTACAGTTTTACAATATGTTGCAAAAGTTAAAAGCTGCAGCCAATTTCACAGAACAGTGCATATCTTACACCATGTGTAGCACTTGCACAACATATTTATTAGGCAGCTGCACTTAAGCTACACCACTAAATGTTATGCAGCTGTGCCTTGTCTTTGCAGTTCATTTCACAAAAAGTTTATAACTGACTTGAAACACCATTTTCAAACTTTCACGTCCTCACTCTGGAAAATTTGGCAAAAACTTTTGGAACTTTTTTAGTGCACTCAGTAATCAGAATGAACAATGGGAGACTTTGGAGAACCGCTCTTCAAGTCAACAGCGCACGCGCACAACAACGTGCGCATGCTCACAATTGCACAAGCTTGGTTTGCGCTTTTGACTCAAGACCGATGTCTCCAAAGTCTCCCATTATTGATGTTCTTCCATTATACTTCTGTTCGGTTTGTGACAAATCATTTTGATCTTTGTCTGGGTAAAGTAATTGTGGAATGGACTGTTGCGGCGCTTAAAACTTAAGTTATTAAAGAAAAAAGCTATTCTTTCACTTATAACAATAAGTTTTATGTGCCTTGCACCAATCTTGATAATAATGTGCATTAACAGGTTCCATGACAATAAGTGTGAATTTTGAGAAATGTGGGGTTCATTTCACTATCAACGCTTGCGATCATCGCAAAAGCCCAAATCCCTCTCTAAATGGAAAATTGCTACAGATGCAAAGTAGCGATTGATATTCCGTTTAGCGATGGATTTGGGCTTAAGTGATGATTGCAAAGCATAAGTAAAATCGGCCCCTGGTGTGGTTTATGCAGTGAATCGTGACAAAGTGGACTAACACCACTCTGGGAAGTTTTGTGGAATCGGCTGCTGATCCAAAACGCATCATGCTCAATCGTTTAAAAGAACAATAATCAAAGAAATTTGTCATTGGGAAACAAATTTGCTGTACATTTATTTTGATGAAAAACCTCCAAGAGTGATACAACATTTTACAATGGAGTGATGAAATGAAGGTTGTGTAAATATCTGAAAGTGTCATGTGATTAATTTCAATTGAGTAGAACAAGTGAACAATCATCATCATAGAGATATGACCACCAATCAGGACTTGACATTTGTAAGGGACTATATACAAGTGATATTTACATACTGAGCCCTTATTTGACTTTACTTAAATGCAAGTGTAAAACATTTAATATCATTGGACTGTTGAGACCTGAATTTGTAGCCCTTCTTTTTTAGCGATTATTATTAAGTGATATTATTTTCTGAATAAATCCTCAGGGTCTTATTATACGTTTGGCCCTTGTTATATCTATGCACATATAGACGCAAATAATTAAGATATTAATGTAGATATTTGAACAAAGGACCAAAACTCTACTTGCCAAGATGCTCTCATGTTTTAGGAAATTAGAATGGTCAGTAATAGTCTGGAATATCACAGTTTATGTAATTTTGAAATATAATTTTCAGTTATTTAATGAAGATCCCCCAAATTCATGGTAATCAGGAGGTTGCCGGTTCGAATCCCGCTCCACCCAATTTTTCTTTGTTCACCTTTCAATGGCTTTAAAATTCAGTCAGTTTCCCTTGTGGTTATTTGATGATTGTAAGTTAATTTTGTCAGCAAAGAAATGGGATTTTTTTTATTTAAGTAACTACAACCAAGTTATTTGTGAAATATTCGCATTTTGAGTTGTAAATATCAATTCTACTTATAATGTCTTGAGTTGGAAATGTGATTCTGGAGTACCGGTATTCATTAGTGCAGAGCATCACTGCCTGGCTAGCTGGCCATCTAGAGTACAGTCCATCATTCCTCCAGTCATCTGCTAAATGAAGCCTGATAACCAATCAGTTTATTTTCTGAATTAGCAGAAAGTGTGGAGTTTGACATTTATGTGAAATGATGTTTATGACATATTTGTATTTATCCTATGAAATAAGAGGAGTACTTGAATTGACCACTTTTCATTTTGTCAGATGTTTTCATACGTTTATTTCTTTTAAATGATATTTCTTCCTATAGTATTTATAGTTTTTTCAGACTTTCTTGCAAGTTTCATCCCCACAAAATCACTTATTTTGCACATACAAAAGTGATATTTTGGTTCCAAATATGCTATTGTGTGATGTGTCAGATTTACATTCAAACATTATGTATCCATGGAATTCATAATGTATCTCTGTAAGTGTGTCTTTGATGGAAACGTGTAGCTTATACAAGGAGATACATGGTTTACTTGGACAAATATCTATACAATGCAAGCCGTTTGGTCAAGCCTTCTCACAAGGGATATTATGATGCATCTACATTATTTGTTGTATTAGTAATAATTACAAATGGGGTATTAGGGAGACACGTTAGCATCTAAAAGTGGACACTTGGGAGACATTGGGACTTAGGGAGACTTTTCGATGTCTCCCTAAGGTACCAGTTACCTTATAAAGACACAGTTTTACTGTCCATATTTTAATAGAAGACAGAGAATGCTCTCAATATGAACTTATGTCAATTTAATTGGTTTGGAGGATGTTTAGAAATAGGTAAGTAAAGTTTGTGCATGACCCTATGGCAGTATGGGAAAGTCTTCTTAAGGTCCCATCCTCGGTTATTAGAAAAGTAAGAATTCATAATTGTATTCATAACTATAAACCATCATTGCCAGTGAGATGTGAAATTGTCCATTAATGGAATTTGCAGAACATGGATTACTTTTTAAGCTACTTTTGTGTGCGATGAAACATCAGTGGTGTACTTTTTGTTACAGTAGAGTGTGTGCTAATTTAAGATTATGTGCTCAATTTACCAGGTTAAAGAGGAAAACATAAGACAGAAACATAACATTTGTACATATTAACAATTAATGCACTCTTTTATGACTGATGAAACTAAACGACAGAGTTAAATTTGTGCCAAATTTGTCCAATGGAAATATTGACGTATCGATTTTTAGAATGAAATATTAATGTATCATTCTTAATCAATACGTAATTAATAATAATTCATGTACAATTACTATAAAGGACTGTACAAATACACCTTGATTAACTAGTCACAATAATCAATTTAATAATAATTTCATCTTTGTTCCCTCTGCTCTTTTTAGTGTGAAAGGATGGTTGAGTCAAGTGGTCAATTGCTACTTAACATTGCATTTCAATTGGAACATTATGTCCCATAACACTACATTGTATTCAACAATAAAGTAGATGTTGTCAGTGTTGGATTTTACTATTGTCGGTGATAAATGGTTTATGTCATATTGGATTGATCTCCAATCCTGAACTATTTCCCCATACCCATGTGTTTTATTAAAATCTTTGAGGAACATTTACACATTGTGTACATAGGTAGATAGACAGCACACAGATGTACATACAAATGTCAATGTCATGAAACATTTTGTATAGAGAGCAGTGGTTCTTGCATGAGCTCTCTTTTAAAAGCAATGTCAAAGATTTTGTTTCCAAATATGTATTTTGAATGTCTTTCTTATAGTTAGTAAAGTCTGCATGGATCAAATTTATTTTGTAGTTATGTATGTGTGTGTTCTAGGTAGTTTCCTCAAATTAGTTGCAATCGGTTGAAAGTTACAAATTGATTTATTTTGCTAGTTTTAAAACATGTACAGAGGTAATGTATCATCATTATTAAAGGTCCCACCATTTTCAGACATTTCTTATTTTAAGTTAATTTCTCTCTGTAAATTTCAAAGTTAAGTTGCAATATGTAACTTTTGTCCTAAGATGTCGGAAAACAGTGTATCTAGACATTTATTATTCTTGTTGAGTTTGCAGCAATCACATAATAATCCAGTTTTTTTCTTGTTTAGGTATAAAGCTGACCAATGGACCTTTGAAAATGTCTGCGAGCTTTCAGATACTCTGTTTATGCTGTATTATTTTGTCCAAATCTTTATCTTTCCTTTTGCAGATTTGTTTTTTTCTATATATGACACTAATATATTTCCATTTGTATATGTTAATACCATTTTGAGAATCAAGTAAGGCATTCCCATTATTCAAATCAGAAAAATGTCATTGATTTCAAATCTTCATGTATTGTTTGTGTTGTTTTTTTGTTATTATTCTTTTGTTATTTACATCATTTGCACCCCCTCCCCTCGCCAGTGTTATCTTTCCAAAACTATTTAACTGCCATTTTCAAACCTCTTTTTTTATTCAAATATGTAATAATCAACTTATCTAGTAATTTATACATTAAAGAGTGGTATTGCAATAAAAAGAAATTTGTATTTTAAAAGATGCATGAATTGGTTTTTTTTTATTTAGATGCATGTTATCCTTATATAACGTATTGAATTGTAAAATGTACCAGGGATAATAATAAAGCACATATAAACTAACCCCGTCGTGATAGGTGCTATACAAGAACTGCATATAGCATTATTGCTACTATTATATTTGATGAAGCACGTATTATTTAGTTCTACTGTTGAAGTTATTGGAAATCTAATCCAATACACGAATCCGATTCATGTAATTGGCCCTGTGGTATATATTATATGAAGAGGGGATGTACACCGGGGATGTATACAGTATATTTTTTGTTCTCATAGAAAAGGTGGGCTGGGACACTGCAGTAATGGCGGATGTTATGTCATGCCATTGGATCATTGTATAGACAAATTGCACAACAAATTTGTACGTGCCATCACTGGACATATAGTGGGTATTTTGTCATCTCATTTGGCACAGAGTAGAGGTGGAAATTTGCAAAGAAGGATGTGAATGATATAATAGTCTTCGTTGGTCGTTTCCACTGCTGTTCTGCACCAAATGAGATGACAAAATACCCATATAAGTCAAGTATGGCATATAAACTGGATAAGGCCGTCAAAACAGTCATCAAGGCCAAACAAGGCCAATAGCGCTCTGCACTTGCGCTAAAAATAGCACCGGATCTCAGACAAACATTGCAACCATGCAAATGTGGGTGCTCGTGCATGTGCACTACGTGTGTGAGACGATGTTTGTCTGACATCCGGGGATTTTGAGACGTCATTAGTGCTGAGCGCTATTCAACACTTACTGAGTAAGCGATTCTATTGGTAAGAAGAAAGGTGGCTCTACTAGGTTTTGCATTGATTACATGCCTTATTGCCCACGTACTAAAAAAGATGCCTAATCAACAGTCTAATTTCTCCAGCTGGAGTCAAATATTTCTTAACCCTTGACTTGGCTAGTGGATACTTGCAGGTTATGGATGATGATGCAAAGGCTAAGTCAGCTTTTGTCACCTGAGTGGACTCTATCAGTGGATGGTTATGCCATTTGGCCTTAAAATGTATTGCACCACCCACATCTTTGGTTTGCAATAGGAAAGTCCACTTGTGGGACTCTCTTACTTAACGAGTCACTGTTTTTTGTGTTTTGAAGAAGTGACTCAAGACGAGTCATTAGATCAAGAATGTTGAGTCAATTATTTAGCTTGAGTCTATTTTAGTCATACATATTTGAAAATAACAAACACCAAGAGACTGGAATTTGGGGCTAGCTTGTTTAACGCTAAGGGTCCCAGAAATCTGGGGTACACAGGGTACACAAAAGTGGGATCCGGATCCGCAAGATTCGTGATCCTGTGCATTAAACAAACAGGCCCTTGTTTGCTTTTAAAAAAATATACATCTGGGTCACAACCTGTGATGAAACACTTTATCTGAACCCTTTTGCACCTCTGCGGGCCTAGACCCAGTAATTGGGGTACTGAACTTTTTAGCTGTTTTGCATACGGCGGAACAGCTTTTGTTTTTCTTAATTTGTTTTTCTTTTTTTCTTTGTTTTTCTCCATTTTTTTCCCATTGACAAAGCATGTGGAATTTCTAAGAGCCACTTCTACCCTTATGCCAATTACGATCAAATTCATACTTGGCACATACTTAGACCACCACCCCAGGTGTGGCCTCAAAACTTTTCGTCATCGTGGTATGACACGCAATTGTACACAACATTTAGTCCGACTATCATTGGTGATGACACTTGCCCTCGATCTACTCTATAACATCTTATCTTACATGATATTCAAGTGTTGGATGGCAGCAAACTTCCTGAAGTTAAACCCCATAAATAAATTTCTAATAATAAAAAATAAATAAATAAAACAGCATAAATTTCTAATGATTTGTTCTCTACACTCACTCACTCAATCCTCTTCTGAGCCGTCTGGCGCTTGAGGCAACACAAGGGATCTTCACCTGGCTCTGTCTGCAGCAATTCTGGGGGCTGTCTCAAGACTAAGTCCCCTGCTCTTCAGCTCTTTGGCAATTGTCCTCCGCCATGTTTCTCTGGGCCGTCCTCGGTTCCTTTTTCCCTGTGGTGTCCAGTGAAGTGCCGTTCTTGGGAGTGATGATCATAAGCTAACCTCTGCCGCATCGCTACTGTCCAGTGAATGCTTACAAATCAGGCAGCAGAACAGCTTATTCACACTTTCATAACTTCTAGACTTGACTTCTGTAATAGCCTACTATCTGGTCTCTCCTAAAACACACTCCATCGCCTCCAACTTTTTCAGAATGCAGCTGGCCACAAGAAATCAGCTCACATCACCCCTATTTTGTGAGCACTTCACTGGCTTCCTATCCAGTATATAGAATACAATATAAGATCATCTTACTCACATTCAAAGCACTTCATGGCTCCGCTCCAAACTATCTACAAACACTTTTACAGTTTTGTAGCGTCAGGTCGGGCTTGAGGTCATCAGGCAAGTTGCTGTTTGTCCTTCGAACCCGCCCGAGTAGTTATGGTGACAGGGCCTTTTCAAGTACTGCCCCCAGCCCCTGGAATTTGTTACCAGTAGACCTGAGAGAAACACACAATCCCACACTCTTTGCCCAGAGATTAAAAACAAACATTTATGTCCTGGCTTTTCTGTCTTGAGACCGAGGGTCTCTCATTATACCGACGCCTTGGAATGGTCTCCAGATAAAGGCGCCTTCTAAATGCTGTACTATTATTATCATTATTATTTGTCAGCTTTGAGGTGATAGGAGGTAGGAGGCAATGAAAAGGTAAGGGCACCCTTAGTTTGACTTGAAGCCACCCCATGAAAACCAAACTCAGTTTTGTTTTCATGGAGCGGGAATCGAACTGGCGACCTCCTGAACAACGTACAGGCGCTCTACCAACTTTTGTAGGCATCTCAAACCCCCCCCCCCCCCACACACACACAAAGAAAAAGACATACCACGCCAGGACAAAGTAAAGGCTAGAATATGTCCCTAGCCAAATTGGACTCAGCTGCCTTCCTCCTACCCACCCCCTAAAAAAAACAGAACTGGTTTTTGCGACAAAACCGTTGCTGACAGTGAAAGCACATTATGTAATCCATCATATACATTAACTGACAGACCTGTAGAAGTTTGAGGTCAATCAGCCATCTGGGTCATGTGAAAATAGTGAAAACCCATTTACACATTTCAACGATATTATGCGTTCATAATAAAACACTTCGAAGCAATTTATTCCAATCGGAAAATAGTTTCATTTATTTCTCAATGAATATGGCATTTCAGACAAAAACATTTCATGGGATGTTTTCTCCTATCATCACCATTATACTGTGTAAGTTTTATGTGAATATGTGATCTTAAAGTGTATTTTGTCTTACCAATTCTGTATATACCATCCCTTCAACAGCAAGTTTTTGGATTGTATGCGAATTAGAATTTCCATATTCATGAGCAAAACTGTGATATCATCTGGGTAACTGAGAGTATTAACTTTATTTGATTTGTGCACGAAAAGTTGGAGTTGTTTTATAGGTTTTCTGACAGACCTTTTCCTCCTCAATGGGTTTTATTGTGCTGAATATGTTCCTTTCACTCAACTGGTGGTGCAGTAATTTTTTTGCCAAACCATTTCTGTGGGGCAAGTTTGCCTCTTCATTTCTTGTGTTTTCATTATACTTTTGATGTTGGTTCCCCACATGAGCATGCATGAAAGCAAATGCTAGTATAAATAAGACTTTTCATTCGTTATCTGTAAGTATATTCTCTGTATGAAGGCAATAAAATAAAAAAACCTGACTAAAAAAAGCACTGCAGTGACCCTTTACGTGCCATGAATTTATTTCCTTTTACTGAAGACAAGTTGGTTTTATACTGTACAAGTTTCTTGATCAGGTTGTTTGGGGTTAGCCACTATTTGCTAAGAAGGGTGCTGCACCAACTCCCTTTCCCTACCAAAAGCTATACCTATAGTATGAAAAGGCAATGTAAAATCTAAACTTCAGCAATTTTTTGCACATCACTTGAACTGAGGTCCCCCAGCTCAATATCTTCTGGATGGTCTATGCAGTTGTTACAAACAATTTAACAAGTTGTAGTTGTCTGATATAAGCATAATAGATACTTTTGAAAAAGTTATTAAATCCTAGCCAATAGTGTCAGTTTAGGATAAGTGTCCAAATTTAGAAATTTATTGGATGAAAGTGGGTCATTCCATGTCAGACCAACGCACTTTACCTTAGGTTCTTCAATTTTTACAAAAATTGATATGCAAGTAGGTATCAATGAGTAATGAATGCATACCAATTTTCAGTGGAATCCCTCCACCCATGTGGCCAGTACGCATGTACCTAAAATATGGACATTATCATGTTCTGACACTACCTTTTCACAGGATTTAACCATAACTCGGTCATATTTCCAAACTAATATACAAATTTGGTATCAAAATGACCAGAATTAGATGCTCTAAGTGACACAATCATAAAACTACAAAAAAAAATTAAAAGTGGATACCCATGACCAATGACACATAACATTTCACCTTAGACCCAGTTTTACAAAAAAAAAGAATCATTCCAAAATTTCACGAAACAACATGTGCTTGACAGAGCGGGCCTCCCTCAGGACACACTCTGGATCTAATCTTATCGAGGAAGGCAGATGAAATACTCCTAGATGTTAACATCACATCAGCAGTGTTGGAGAAGAGTCCTCAGATTCGAGTACAGAGTACTCCGAGTACTTCAAGGTCTGAGTACTGGGCCGAGTCCAAGTACATTGCTGTCGAGTCCAAGTCCTAAGTGTTGAGTACGAGTACATTCAAGGTCGAGTACAGGGCCGAGTCTGAGTACCAAAGTCCGAGTCCAAGTCCGAGTACAGTACCAACGCACAGTGCAAAAAAAATGCATTTTGTTTCACAAAGATGTTTATAATTGGATGTTGATCATGTTGTGCCACTCTTCTCAGAAATTAATGTTTTTCAAACCTTGCAAATGACACTATGCTGCTTCCTCCATTTGATACTAAACTCCCGATGATCTTCATACTCCCATTGTATAATAATATCGGAAATCGGCAACATTATCAGCCTTGAAATTGTAACGAAAATGAAATTTGCACTAAATGACCAAGTACTTCCGAAATTCGAGTACCGGTACATGGAATCGAGTATGGGCCAAGTACATTTTTTTTTCGAGTACAGGCCAAGTACATTTTATTTTTGAGTACGGGCAGAGTATTTGTCTGTACTTGAATTGTACTCGAGTACGAGTACTCCAACACTGCACATCAGGCCTTCCTTCTGATCACTCAGTGGAAGTTGCTATTCTAGACATTAGTAGACCGAAGCATCCAAAGAAACTTGTAACTTTTCGAACGTTTTGTGACATTGACACATCATCCTTTTAAGGACGACATCCTTAAATCTACGTCAAAATTTACAACTGTATCTTGTCCGAGTTACTCAACAATCATGCCCCTGTCCAGAAGAAGGTTGTGACTATTCGGCCGACAGCTCCTTGGTACTCTGAAGATCTACGCATGTCAAAGAGACACAGGCGCAGGGCAGATCTCCGTTTTATCAAATCAGACCTCATCATTGACAAGTAGTTATATGAACAACAGTGTGTGTCAAATTATGATTCCTTGATTAAAGCTAAATAAGAGTATCTAAATGCTGAGATTTCAGGAGAAGACACCAAATAGCTCTTCGCAATCGTAAGGAAACTAACGAATCCTGATACATCTCTGGTTTTACCTGATCATCAATCAGACTTGGAACTGGCCAAAGAGTTCTTCTCTTCAATGACAAGATCCAGAAGATTGTCTCCCAGATCCAAGTTGCTGGAACTGATTCCTTGACTCCAATAAGTTGAAACCACTATCAAGTCCCTTGCAGTGAAGTCAAGCAGTCTAGATCCTATTCCTACTTGGCTGGTCAAATCATGCCTTGACGAACTTCTGCCTATAATCACCAACATTGTTAATGAGTCTCTTTCATCCAGCACTGTCCCTGAACACTCCAAAACAGCAAACTAACTCCTCTACTGAAGCGACCATCACTCGATAGGAATGAACTCAAGAACTATAGTCCTATTGCCAACTCCTGAGCAAGGTTCTTGAGAGAATTGTTGCCGCACAGTTAAGGTCGTACTTGGAGGAAGATTCCCTGTTCCCTGCCAACCAATCAGCCTGTCGTCATAACCATTCGACTGAAACTGCACTTGTCAGAGTAACCAACGATATTCTGATTGCGTTGGACTGTGGAAATGAGGCTGTTCTTGTTCTTTTGGATTATACGGCTGGCTTAGACACGATAAATCACGCCACACTTACTCGTCCTTTGTATGCACTAAGGCATCAAGAATGTTCAGAATTCAGCTGCCAGACTGGTCACCCATTCACGTAAATCCAAGCATAACACTCCCATTTTGCAATCCCTTCACTGGCTCCCTGTCCAACAGCGTATCGCCTTCAAAATAATTCTCCAAGTCTTCAAAATCAAATACAATCTGGCACCATCCTACCTCCAGGACCTTATCTCTTTCCGCTCTCAGTCATCATCAAATCAACAACGAGAACCCTTTGAATTTCCTTCCAAGCTAACATCCAGCTACGGTTATGGTTATGGATCCTTGCCTCCTGATACATCATGTAAACTACGGTAAACTACTTCCAGAAAACCCTTACCCCCATTTCAGACAGGCATGCCAGCGTTGCGCCGAACTTGATAGATTAGGAGCGACCCTAGGTCGATTCAATTCAGATTTTGGTTTCAGACAGGCGAACTTAATGCATTGGAGTAGCCCTACAACTAGGCCTACAAACAAATGAACAATGCAGCCAAAGCAACATCTCTTTAGAAGACGTTTGGGGCGGTGTTGTTTACGTTTCAGACCGTACCTTGTCGACTTGGTTGTTGCACGGAGAAAATGGACATTAAGCATAATGTATTTCGATTTTGACTATTGTCATCCTACATGCACAACCATCACGACTGCCATTGTGGCCATCATATTTTTTGTTTTTAACTATTAGGCCTACCCCATCTTTGACTTTACCTTCAAAATCATTAATTTGGTTGTCTATTGGTCAAAGGTCTATTGAAAACTGCACCATATGATGTATGACTGGCAGACGTCTAGTCCTTATTTCCATGCCAAAAAGTTTTGTATGTATGCATTGTGGGATATCACTGCAGCTCCTGCTTATTTGCATAAATTTACATACATTTGCATTGAGTTCGGCTCATAACTAGAGCGACATCTGTAATGATGTCGCTCTAGCGCCGTTCTGAACGACCCAGACCATCGATCTTTCGGCATCAGGCGTGCCTGGTCATTCCTAATTGTTTCAGATGTCGAACTTTCTATGTACTTAATTCAAATCTTGCCTTTCAATTGGTTCGGCACGATGATGGCACGCCTGTCTGAAACGGGGGTTCGACAGTTCCACACTTAGTACTTGCACACTTGGCAAAGACCAGGGAAGTATGCAACGTATTACATTTTTAGGACGAATCATCTACCCAGTACCAGAACATGAAGCACTGAGGCTAAGTGGAATTTTTGGTCATGATGGCCAAGTGCCAACCAACCAACCAACAACTACTGACATCAACAGACATCAAGCATTTACATTTCTGCAGGTTGTCAAATTATTGTCTAAACTGAAGCCCCACTGGCCACCAATATTGTCTTTGGGGTGAGTGGTGTTTACCGCGCACAACCCCCTTATTTCATTGCAATATTTATATCATTCCGTTTCTTTCTGAGAGAAAATAATCAAGGAATGGAGTAAAATGTATATTATTACGCCATGTACATGATCTTTCGTGGTGATATTAAATATTATATGTGAAGTTAATTACAGTGGTCTTTGCAATCATAAAATTAAGATGAAGAGTTTCTTTTGTTCATTTCCCCTCAATGCTTACAAAGCATATCACCAAAATCAAACATGTTTTTTTTTCAAACCCTGTCCAAGAAACACACCATTTTGAAAAACATATTCCATTGGAGCCAAATGCTTAAGATCATTTAAAGCACTCAACACAGAATTAATTGGTGGAACTTTGGGTGTTTTACACATTGCAGTGTAAAGGAGAATGGGACACATTGGACAAATTAAGATTACAGTAAAGGAAACCACTTACTGTAAGTTATGTGTTGCCTATTGTTATAAAAGAGGACAAAACTGCATATGCACCAATCAGAAAAATGCCATAAAATAATAAATTATCAAGTGCCCAATGACATTTGAATGGAATCTTGAAGACGGAGGCCTGCTCTATCAAGCAGATGCTGTTTCGAATTTTGGAATGATACTTTTTTGTAAAACTGGGTCAAAGGTCATGCGTCAGAGGTCATTTTCTGTACTTTTAGGATGGTGTCACTTGAAGCACCTAATTTTGTATATCTTTTTAGAAATGTGACCGAGTTATGAAAAGGTAGTGTCAGAACATGAACATTTCCATGTTTGAGGTACATAAGTACCGGCCACATGGGTGGAGGGATTCCACTAAACCACTAACTACTTGCGTACCAATTTTTGTACAAATCAATTAACCTAAGGTAAAAAAGTGCGTTGGTCTGACATGGAATGCCCAATTTGCAGATATTGGATGACTTCAAACTATTCCGGTGAGCAAAAAATTCTACCACTGTTATCAAATAAATTGCACATTATTTCAAATTATGGAGGAGTACCATCCAAATGGGAAGTGACAAGAAAAAAAACATTAGAAAGCGAAAATACAGAAATTCTGAGACCCTCTGGGCAACAAAAATATTTAATGCAATGTTAAATTAATGCTACCGGTAATCATAAAGAGAGATAAATGATTTGCGGTAACACTGTGAGACATAAATTATACACTTTTTTTTCTCTTTTTTAGTTGTGGCCATCTTCAGAAAAAACACCCGCCAGAACATCAAGTTAAACAGCTCTTTTCAGAGCCACAAGAGTATAATTTATGTCTCATGGTGTTACTGCAAAATCAATTATCTTATGTACTTCCACCATGCATAGCCTTAAATCAAATTTAGCTAATCATAAAGGTAATGTAGAAATTCAAAATGACGACCCGTCCCATCATTATGACATCAACAAATTCAAAGAATTGAAAATGCACACTGTGCATGATGTTAACACTCAGTGCAGCAAACATTCTGTTCATTGAGTGACATCATATGAAGCTTCAGGGTGCACCCAAGTAAATAGTGCCAAAATCCGTCCGCCGAGCTCATGAATAAAAGTTAAGCACTCAATATATTTTAAATAAGAGAGTTGTGAGAGCTATGAAAATGAAGGATTGAAGAAATATGGCACTGGACCTCCTGCCTGGACTCTGGGCTTCCATTTGTGACCATTTTTGATGCAATTGGGTGAGAAAGTGGGTCTATTTCAGCCGCTTTGCAGAGGGATGTTTTTTTGAAAATGGCTTCTTTGACTGGAGTGATCCATACCTTGTTTTAGGGGTGGTCAGCTGAGAATGAGTATATCTCAAAAATTCAATGGTCACCCTACCATAAAATGAAAAGAAAATGAAAGGTGACATGTTCATCATCATTTTTCTGTGCAACTTGAACAGCTGTGAGAGTTCTGTATATTTTTAAATGATTTTTGAAGTTTGATGATTTATCATTGTTGTCTATGGGAGTTTATTTACTTGGGTGCAACCTTCATATCATCCTTCATTTGAATAGTGAGGTGGAGGCCAGTGCAAATAGTATTAAAAAACATGCCACATTTTCTCAAAATAAGAAAGAATTAAAAAACACCTACCTATATTCATTAAAGTATGATTAATGAATCATCACTATGTGTTAGTATATAAATATTGTTGAATTTCTACAAACCTTTAACGAACATGTAGTAAGTAGTAACCTAAAAACTGCATGCCTGGGTTTGCCATTGTCATACATTTCAATATGCACATATACATGTACACTTGTTTATACCATGGTATTAGATTGAAACTTGTCACCATTTGATTCCTTCATGTTGTGATGAAGCCCTCTATTTATGTGTGATGGATGACTAGCAATGTTATATCTAAATGCTGTATTTGGTGTGTTGATTCGGTAGTAAAGGTCTTTTCTCACAAGACTAAAATTTGGGGGTGACCCTAAGGTGATTCGGGGGTGAAAATAAACCCTCTTTCACAATAGAAATTTCCACCCCTGCAGTGTGTCATCCCAGAGTCACCTCTGAGATGGCTTAAATCCCTGGAGTGAGTTCAACATTGCTTGGGACCAGGGATGAAAATTCTATTCCTGGTCCAATGTTTGATGGAGCAAACATGGCAGAAAGGGAATTCAAACTGGGGTAAGTTGTAGCACAAAGGTCACCATGAATCTAGTCCAGACCAGCGACATTCCATTTGTTAATTGAACACAAAAATAAATAAGGGGCTGGGAACCAGTTTATATTACACCTGGCTCAAAATGAACTTCTAGACAATTTTGGCAAAGGCCAAAGTGACCAAAGTGGTGTGTACAATGCCCGTGTGCAAAGTTTATGGGATTTTGGACAAGAAGAAGAAAAAAAGAATCTGAACAAAAACAATACCTTTTTCCGCTTATTATCGGAAAAGCCTATAAATTATGCTTGCTGCTGATTTTCTTTGGCCATTCTACAAATATGTGCGTGTCTAAATTCTGCCATGTCACAATAGTGTGGTTTCATACCCAGGGCGAGATGTGGTGGTGGCCATGACACATGACACTTGGGGCGTGCATTACATTTTTCACAGTGCAAAATCAACTATGCATATCATGCGCAAGACGGCAAAGAATGGTGGTGCAGGAAAGACATCACCCATATTTGATGTTTGATATATCATACATCACAAATTCACAAATATCTGCGCAGTTTTGTGATGTGCAATGTTTAGCACATCAGAAGTATCAGAAGTGCACATAATGACACGTGATGCATCGCACATCACAAACCTGCGCACATTTTCTTTGTGTGTTTTTTTTAATTATGTGGCATGATTTTTTTGAATAATCTTTGTTTGCTTAGTTACAGTACGAAGATCTCAAGTGAAATGTAACCAAAAATGTATTATAAAAGTGGTCAATTGCAATGACATGCACAATAACGGGGTGCAGTTAGTGGTTGTAATTCGCCCATCATGTCATATGTCATCGCGGCCACAAAATACATGACACTATACGATAAGCACATACCATTGTCATTGTGCATGTGAGAAATGAGCTTGCTGATTCTCGAGGTGAGTTCATCATCCAACATCATCCAAAAAGTGCACAATGCACATACACAATTTTTTTCTTTTTTAACTAAAACAAAATATAGAGAAATATCTTTTTCAAATCATGAAGAAAAATTTGCTATATGGTGCATGTAATTATTATTGTCAACATTATTGATAATGGGTAAGAACATAAAGGTAATATCATACTTTGGTTTTTGCCAAAGAAATGCAGATTCATGGGCAAAAATATCAAGGAAGATACAGTAACAGTCATCTGTGAAAATTTCAGTCCCATACGGTGCCCACTTTTTGAGAAAATGGTGAAAATGGCCACAGTATTTCTTAAGTCTTTTCTCTTTTATTTTTGATCTTTAAAAGATCAAAAATAATTTTGGTCACTGGTTTTACTCTTTTCTGGATAAATACAGCATTTCAGGCAGAAAAATTTGAAAGTATGTTTCTACCATCACCATCTTTATAACCTGTAAGTTATAGGTATGCTATAACCTATGGTATGCTATAAAAGTATGATACTACCTTTAAATACTGGGATCAGGCATTTGGTATCCCCAGTACAGACTAATTTGTCCAAGTCACAGGTGCTGACATACTTTTGCATCCATTGAAAAAAATGAGAAGCAAGCCATACAAAATATCAAATTGTATGTATTGCATGCACAAAATGTCTCTTATGTTTTAAATTTTTACTGGATGAAACAAAGAAAAGAGAAGAGAAGAAGACATAATGTGCTAAAAAATACATGTGCTAATTGAGGTGTAAAAAACACACGATGGACAGCATCAGCTGTTTTTGATTTATTTTACAAATGTTATATCTGTGGCATTCAAAGGTTTACTGTAATCAAAACTCATGTGAAGTTAAATACATCCGTATTGTTATAAAACTCGACCTGTCTATCATTGTTTGTTCTAAGAAATATTGTATATTAAAAAAGGAGGTATTTTAGACCCATAATTTAGCACCCCACTTTTGACGACGAAAAACCTGTTACGTCACATGCGGAACGCCACGCAGTATACTGTGGTGGGAGCCAATACTAGTTCTGTAGGTGACATCACACTCTGTTGCGTGGATCGGTTCCACAGGACTTTTTTTTTTTTTTACATGTACTGATTTTGTAACCTTTTTGTCAAAATTAAGCACTTACATAAACATATAAATTCATATAGTCATTAATTACCGGTATGTATTAAGCAATAATCTGAAAGCACTTTCACCTCTTTCCCGAATTTGATTACAGTAAACCTTTAAATGACCCAAACGTGTTTAGGTAAACAAACATATGTAGTTAGATCCTGCAGCACTGGTATTACTATTACTGCTGCTGTATTGGAGGTGCAAATCTGGAGATCATTCCAATACACTTAGTCAGGAAATTACGAAGGAATGGTGGTGTGTTGGGCTTGCTGCAGTAGTTCTCAGTCACAATCTGTAGCTCATGGAATATCTGCCTGTGTTGATAAAGAAAAAATAAAACTTTTAACAGCCTCTACTTTCAACTGACACCACAATTAGTGCAGAGAAGTCATTATCTATTTTCAATTTAAAGCCGTTCTACAAAGAACTTCATCATAAAAGATTTGACGCTTTGCATGGTGACAATTGGTGTGTGGATCGGTTTGCGAAAACACCATGTATTAATCATTGGTACTTTCGCACTTCTATATCGTTTGGACTTCTATATCATTCGCACTTCTCGCAATTAGGTCTCAATGTTTCGACTAGTCTGCTCTAGTCCTCAGGTCTCCTGATGAGGACTAGAGCAGACAAGATTCACTTTCTTCTTTGCCCTCACCCTAAAACATGGTCACATACAATTGGAACTGCATGGAGTTCGACTGACTCCCCATAAAATGTTCTAAGCCAAGAATCAATCCCCATCTTTCCAAACCACGGATATACATCTCAGAGATACAAACCATTTCTTCCATTCAGGACGACAAGCTTTGGTGTCCTGTTCAGGCACTCAAGTGGTACATGGCTCAAACTAAGCTCCTATGGGGGTGGGACCACCCATTTGTTCATCATTACAACCCAGCCTTACTCTTGGGCATCAAGCATGTCAAGGGATATTATCTCCTGATGGATTGCCAGGACAATCAACAAGACACAAGAGCATTGTCAACGTCTTGAGCATTTTTTAAAGGCGTCCCTCTGTCAAATATTTTACAAGTGGCTTCTTGAAAAATGCAGTCGTATAATTTCTAAGGCTGAAACGATACGCCTGTGTCGCGATACGATATGTATCACGATACATGCTACATGATACGATATATATCGAGATATATCTTGGTTTAAAATAAATAAATAAATTCAAAACATATGAACTTCATTCATCAGGGTGTCAGGCCTCTTTAATGTTTCTCTTCAGGTATAACACATTCTGATAATACATGATGCAGTAAGATACTAAAAGTACAAATGAACTGAACTACGGATCCGTGTTAAACGATTTAATCGCCTTTTAAATGACAACGCTAGCGGGCGGCGATCGTGTGTGTTCAGTGAAGAAGTGAAAAGTGCCTAGGAATAAATACAGTGTCGGCAGACGGTATAGACATTAAGCTTGTTTGATATGACGATATTTATCGATATTGCAATATTTTTCTTTCATATGGAAAATCGTATCGGGTCCCGGAAATTTCTTTTGAAATATCGGGAATATCGCGATATTTTTATGGTGCCGCTACTTTATACCAAAAAAATCAGAGTAGCTCATGAGCAAACAGAGCTACTTTTTGCACTTTTCGCGACGACCAAAACAAACAGATTACTGCAAATTTTGTTGCTGGTTGCGACGTTAAAAGCATATTTCTTACCGCAAAATCTGCACCGAAGCCGACCGTGAGTTATCCATGCCGTCCATGATCCAGAGCGCTACTTCACAGCACAAGTCATGTCCATGTACGTACGCTGCACTTCCGGCCTTCATGACTGAAGCTTACACGTGCGCTGGCCGTGCTGACTTCACTGAGCTGAGAGCACGTGCATGCGATGCCGCGTTGCACACAATTACATGTACATTGTGCAATGACTATGCTTATCCGGCCAACATGACTGAAGCTAGCAGCGTACTACTGGTTGCTGTTTGCGTGTACGTGTACGTGTAAACCACGAGATCGCAGATAAAAGCCCATGGTTGACCGTTGTGTACTATGTGAGCTCTGTCATCCGTAGGAGCGCTGTGCTTTTCGGCAAAAAAGGTGGCATTTTCTTCTGTTTTTATACGTATATTTCTGGGTGTTTTTTTGCAGTAGGCTAATTAGACATTTATGTAACTTTCAGCATGTTTTGTAATAAAGTTTATGTTTTATATTATTATCAAAAATACCGATATCGAATGTTCGTATCGATAAATCTCATCCCAACAGTACAGACGGATAGACTGCCTCACAACCCATTCAACTGGAACCCCATAATGGGTGACTTCCCTTTTACATTCATTGGTATTTGTCTGTCTCCTATTTGGGAGGACATGAGGGGACATGTCTTCCAACATTTACATGTGTTACTACTCGCCTCACCCAAGACCGCCTCCTATTTGACTCTTTGCAGATGTAAGGTTTAACAGGTAACAGAGTCCCAGACAGAGTCCATGAGGGGATGAGACTTACCTGTAAAACCTCCAATCCTCCTTCCCTACAAAGGGCTCAACTAACAGGGAAATATTATGTACTCATGATGGAGAAAAAGCAAGACGATGGTATCAGTGGGGTCATTCAGACACAGTACTTAAATTGGTCTATCTTCGGTTTAAACTGAAAAGAGTCTACCTACATGTGTCTGAATGGTCTATGATAGACTGTTTTGGGTGCTAAAAAAAAATCACTCTTTTAGTTTCAAGTGGCTACATGATGTATCACTCTGTCAAGATCTTTTTGTTTTGAGGTTAAGTGGCATTTGAAGTCCAACAATTTACATTGAATAATATACTTGAACCAAGACTCGTCTCATACTTGATAGCAAAATAGCAAAAATGTGTAGTAAGTGGTTAGTTCATAATCTTTAAAAAATAAATGCTTGGAGTTAGGAGGGCCTGATGCGTTTCAATCCTAGCAGGATCTTTCTCAAAGGCTAAAAGAAAGATCCTGCTAGGATCCCTACACATGCCCTAATAAGATCCTGCTAGGATCGAAACACGTCAAGCCCTCCTGTCCTAACTCCAAGCATTTGATATATTTCAGGTCATTCTTGACAGCTAGAAGCTTGAGAACATTGATATGGATGACCCTCTAGAGTGAGTTACAATTCCCTGCGACTGATTCAGTGACAAGCTGTGCTCCCCATCCCAGGGCCCAATTTCATGGAATCCATTATGGCATATTTTTGTGCTAAAGCAAGACTTTTGCCGTTAATCGTTAGTGAAGAATTTCCCTGCCAACCTTAATTTTTTTTCTGTTAATGCATTGTCCTGCTGTGTAGAAAATGGCCATAATTCGTCGGATGAGGGATCACTGCATACCCATTCTGTCCCAATTCCTTGCTTAAAGGGTGGCTGCAATGATATTTAAAAGAATTTACTGAAATAATCTCATTAACTTTTTAAAAATATATTAAATTTGATTAAAGTAACTAATATATTGTTTTCCCCCGCATCTGGTTGTTTTTTTTTCTCAAAATAAACCGCACCCCATTAGCATTTTGTGTCCACGCCCCACCTCCTAGTACGGGATATTGATTGCCGTCAGTGACGCGGGAACCAGCTTAGCATTACTTGATGGCTTGTGAACCAGCTACCGAGTTCCCGAGATGATGTCACGACGTTCCACCCTCCCAGTTAATAAAATGATTTTAACACCAACACGAGGGAGGCTAAAACTACGACAGCCACACAACTGTGTTTTAAAGACTTTATTCCATCAATATATTTAAGCAAAAAAAACCCACTGCGGCCACCCTTTAACAAGGCAAAAAAGTAAACTCTCCAGTGAAATACACTAACTGTAACCAAAAAATGCTGCTACCATAAGCGATGAATTTTTTATTTCGGTAACAGATTCCATTAAATTTGGCCCTGGCATCTGTTATCATGGTCATTGTCGGTTTGGCAGGAGTGAATGAGTGAATGGGTTCAGCCACCAGCGAAGATGTGCTTGGATATGCTGACCACCTGGCACAAGATAAATTAATGAGTGTACCTGTACTTTAGGTTGGAGGTGGTAGAAAAGATGGAGCTCTGTGGGTCAATCTTCAATCTGCACCATGGAACCATGTTGACCAAACTGGCCATGAGCTCCGGCAAACATAGCTTTGGCTGAGATGTTGTGGCGGAAAGGAAAAGCGTTGCGCACTCTGTCAGATTTTGAATTCTTTCCTATGTAGGCATAACTATGCCCTATAGAAGATCCAGCTCCACCCCAGGTACACTGATCAAGTGGAAGGTTCCAGCTGGGATTTCTTGTGATTAAAGACAAGACAGGTTGTGAGTTCCTGCGTTAGTCTGACTCCCCCCAGGCTTTGATTGACGAACTGTTTTCGCTATTCTGGGTAATACCCTCGAGGCTGGAGGCCGAAGGTGAGACACTGGAATATGTAAATTCTTCCACTGTACATGAACTGAAGGAGGTTTTATGGTTCTTCCAAAATGGGGCATGCACGTATGGTATAACAGTACGCAGCATCTCCATTCTGAATCTTCTTGGTAGGATGTATTTGTTCATGGGCTTCAGATTAAGTATGGGATGCCACTCGCCAGCATTCTATTTGGATGTTAGAAAGAATGATAAATAGAATCCAGGGGGGTATATGAAGGTTGAAAGGTGTGCTCTCGTGAACTGAGGGTAAAATCACTGGACCAGAGTAGGTTTCTCTTGAAAATTCCTGGTCAAGCTGCAATTTATACATGTAAATGGCCATACCCACGCAAGGGTTTCAGAGGCTTACAAGGAAAATGTTGGCAATGAAATTGTCTATTCCCATGATGTAGTGTTAACACTTGTAGGCGTGCAAAGATTAATTTTGAATGTAGCCTCCAAACACTTGGCCTCTGTCTCCATGGCTTCTTGGAACTTTCCATTAAAAAGGTTTAGTCCCAATTGAGGAAGAGATTCGAGTTGTGTCCTAGCCTCATCAGAGGGGAGAGGGGGGGGGGCTAGGGGGGGCTGTAGCCCCCAAATTTTTTTGTCTAGCCCCCCCAAAAAAATGCAAGTGAAAAAACAAAATTCTTGAAAATACTGGATTTTTTCAGTTATTAAGCGGCAATTACATAAAAACGCGTTGTGTGGGCTATAATGTGCATGTTTTTCGACCCCTAATAAGATATAGCAGAAGCGAGTGTTAGAAGAACCCAAAATATTGGGTCTTCTAGCCCCCCAAAAAAATAATGGCTCTTCTAGCCCCCCCAAAATTTTGGCTCTAGAACCGCACCTGGTCAACCTTTATGACAGTATCTTCCAATTTAGGAGTAACATGGTTCCGCGGTGCCCAAAACTGTCTAAGATCTCTGGCTGCAAACGGACACCATTCCTTAACCGCTGCCAGCATTTGGATTCGGTTGGTGCAACATCAATCAATGGGAAATGTAGGAAAATCCTGATTCAGAGAGTCTCCCAGATCGATGCATGTTTTAAAGGTATAATATATAATTGGTAAAGGTCACAGAACAGCACTCACACTTTGTCTGATCCAGCATACCGTAAAGTTCCATATATACGGCGCACCCCCAACTTTTGACATCAGCCGGCAGAAACAAAATTTCAGCCGTGGACGACCAGAAAAATATAGAAAACTGCAGCACTCATTTTTCTCAGCTCATTTGTGATTTGTATTTCAATTGAGAATTGCATAATTCAAGAAAAATAAAAACAATGAATTACTAAATCCCACTACTTTCAGCGATGTTTTGCCTAAGCTAAGTTTGCAACAACCCGAAGTGCGTCTCACGCTGCGCCACGCCGCAGTGAAAGCAGTACTACCGTTGCGTGCAGCCTACAAAGTGTCGTGCACACGTGCAAACAGTATTAATGCGATCTTCACCATAGTAGACTTCCTCTGCAGTCTACATATTCAACGGACAATACATTATTGTTCCGTATACCTCAATTCCAGTCTGTTATATACATTTGTGCGAGTGGACAATGTGTTGCAAGCGCTGTGTGTCTAAATATAATCATGACGACTCAATCCAAAGCTATCGGCATTTCTCTCGCATGAAATGCTTACACGTGGCACGTGTTCACGACTACGTATCAGCCCAACGAATGTCTCCCAGACCGGTGCAATGTTTTAAAGGTATAATATATAATTGGTAAAGGCCAGAGAACAGCACTCACACTTTGTCTGATCCAGCATACCAGTATGTACATGAAATAATAAACCTGTGAAAATTTGAGCTCAATCAGACATCTAAGTCCTGAGAAAAAAGTGAAAACACGACTAAATATTTCTTAAAAATATGAAGAATGGTTTTTATCTTACACCGTTATCAAAACAATTTTTCGTCTTTATTTTACTAATTTCTGGATAAAAATACACCATTTCAGGCGGAAATATTTTAATGGTATGTTTCTACCAGCCCCATCTTCATACCCTGAAAGTGATACGTAAATCAGTGAACATTTCTGTTTGGATATGTTGCCAATTCTGTACTGTACCTTTACGCCAAGTCATCACCGTGTTCCATTCTTCATCCCACCATGTACAACAGATGTCACAAGCGTGCCCTAGGTTTAATACGGCGGTAAACAGCGAACGTAAACAAAAATGGAAGGCATAAAGCCACATTTATTTATGCACCTACAACGAAACTTAAACTCCCCCCCACCTGTTGTGGGTTGAGTCTACTAGTTCATACCTACCCCAGACGGTTACTACTATATGCAAATTCCCCTGCGCCAATTTGCTGCTTCGCTGAAAAGACTTGATCAACCGTGGTGCACCCTGACCTCCCACAATGCTTACCGACATAGCCGCCATGATCGTCCTTCTTTTCGAAGCCAGGAGGCTCGAGGCCAGAAGTGGGGAGGACGGGCGGGACGCAACCGTCTGGGGTAGGTATGAACTAGTAGACTCAACCCACAACAGGTGGGGGGGAGTCTACTGCATTCAACCTACCCCAGACGGTTACTACTATATGCAGAGTGGCACCGAGTTACGGTGGTGGGCTGGCTACATGGAGAGCCAGGAAAGTTTGGTGGATATGAATCAGGTTAGCATAATGGGCACAATGCCCATCGTTAGTTTGCCATGGGCAGAGCTTCCGTGGAGGTCTTGCCCATCTGTCAGCAGGCCTGAAGGAATCATGGTTTCCAGGTCGGTGAAGCCAGGATTTTCCTGTCGTACATGAGTTAAGTCACTCCGCAGAACGTCCATCAGGTAGCAAGAGGAGAAAATGGAGGGGCATTTCCATCATGCTGCCTCGTCCAAGTCTGATGACAGAACTCAGAAATAGGACCAGGATGCGAGTACTGTTCTCGCATCTTGGGTCTTGATGTATCAGTGGGTTTGCTGGCCCGGTTTAGATAGGCAGACTGGGCATGCAAACTTGACGGTCAAGGCGATCCAGCGGATAAACGTGACTTTCGACGCTGGGCTTCGTGGTAGTGGCGAAGGGCTGAGAGGGGTTCCTTCTCAAGTCCTTAGATTGGGCTAGGTACCACATCAGACCCCTGACGTGGCACCCTAGCTTGCCTGACGGGTCACCGGAGCGCGATGTCCGAGACGATACAGACGTGTCTGGTGGCTCGAAGACAGGGCATCAGTTTTTGGTGAGGAAGCCTATGGTTGGAAGGAGTCGAGTGCTGTGTGGCATCCGGCTATGTGGCATTAGGGCCCTGATCTCACTGGTCCTTGTAGGCGTAACCACTGACAGGAGGAAGGTTAGTAGATGCACGGTAGTGTGCTAGGGGCCATTCGGTAGAACGTGGCCCATAGGAGGTGTGTGCATTGGCCACATAGGTTGAGAGGGGAGGGCCATCCTCGAAAACATCGCATGTAGTCCAAGCAGACCTGTAGCTGCGGGTAGAAGAAACTTGGAGCCTGGTGTGGAGCTGGTGCGTAGGCAGAGGTCCGCCATAGCCGTTAGTGGTGTAATAGTAGGAGAAGGAGAGGGAGCATCTTCGTAGCACCACATCGGGGAAGGTATAAACAGTCACCGGGTAGCCATGACAGAGGCGTCGTTGTGAGGCCCCGCTGTGAGGGTCCTTGTATGATGTCCAGCATGTTGGGTGTTGGTTTTGGGGGCTGTAGGCCCCAAGCCAAGTGTAGTGGAGGGTGTCGGGCCCGGGTAGTATTGACTGGTCGTTGCGCCACTGGTCCGGGCCGAGCCCCTTAGTTTGTCTCTCGACGGTGGTGAGAAGTTTCCTGCCCGTACGCACGACTATTGGAGGCGTGTGTCCAGTGCTTGGTGTAAGTCACTGCCAATACTGTCCTTAGAGGCGACATGGGGCGCCTAAAATGGCTTGTACATGATACATGCTATGTAGGAGGGCAGACGAGTGTCTCGGTTGCAGCGGCCACCTGTGGGGTCGTTATTGGCGGTCGAGAAGTGGAAGGTGGAGTGAGGTGTTGTCCTTGCCGGCGTCCCCTGGATGATCCAGGGCGGGGATGCAGATCAGAGGGGCACAACCCATCCGCTCTGGGTGACAGGTCAGGAGTAGGTGTGTAGATGTTCTTGCTTGCTCTCGGTATAAGTGAGAGTGCTGGCATATGTGTTGCAGGGCTACTAAGAATCTCACAGTGGTTGTGGTTCTGATGCTGGTACGGAGTAGCGGCCTACTCGTTGCGCCTGTCCGGACGACACGGGTTCAAACCTCACCAGGAACTATTCCAAGTTGATCCTTGTAGTGGGGTTGGAGTTCTTGGAGTCGGAACTTCACGCCTATGCTGGGTATGTGACTGACGTCCAGCGTTCGTCATATGGGTGATGTCCAATGGTTGCTCCGAGTGGACCGTTTGAACACGTAGTTCGGTCCTTCGCCGAGATCTGGGCCGAGAAGCCAGGCGTTGTGGGCGAGTTTACGTATACCAGGAGAATGTGACCTGGTTGGATCAGGTCACTGCCATTCTCTATAAAGACCTGTGGGCCACGAGGCTCAGGATGCTAAGGGTATCCTGAGCGGGGTGTTTTTGACATCTTCCAGGGGTTTGTAGGAACCGGGAGTCGAAAACTCTGGACTGTGTCTTGTTGTGTGTGGCAGCAGGTGTAAGGTCATTGGCAGAGATGACCTACTCATCCGATGATGTGGAATGACAGCCAGACGTAAGGCGTCGGAATTCCCTGTGTGTTCCCCAAGTTTGCGATCTGCAGAAAGGAACTGGGGACCGTTGGGCTGGCTCGAGTCGACTTCGGTCCTGCTCGCAGAGGTTGTTTGATGCGGGGTACGTGTCGACGGGGTCCATACCCATTGGGTATAGGGCCAGCGTGTTGAGGACTGGCATGAGCCGGCCATCCTGGTGGTTACGATTAGCTGGAAATGTTGACCTTCATGGAAGGGACTGTGGCCACAGCTATTCATGGTAATTCTTCAATGTCCTGGGTATAGCCGATGGAGAAGAAAATTGCCTTGTATTTTCCGCCGATGGGCGTTTTAAGGCCTCAAGGACGTCAAAAATCAGTCCCGCAGGTCCGAGAGGGGTGCTTCGGAGTTCTGCAATGTTGTTGCCAATCGTCAACGGGAGCTATTCCGCAACGAGCGGTGGGCTTGTGGAGTTGACGGTGGAGGTAGGCTGGGTTGACGCATGCCGGGTTCTTGCCTGCCTTGGCATGTAGTGACTCGGCACTGTATAAGTGCAGCCATGTAACTAGAATTTTACAGAAAGGAAGGAGGAAAATTCCAATCCATACCATACTTTGTACAGTGTTTATCACTTTTCAAAGCATAAGAATGAGAGAAGGTGAGGAAGTCAGCTGATCCGAAGAGGTTGCAAGCGTGATAAGTAGTGATGGTTCATCTCAGACTATGTAACCCCGTCAGGTCATGGAGGTAGAACAAGATCAGGTTGACTAGTCACCTCCCAGTACCCAATATATTTTGGGCCTCTATGTGGTGAGCAGTACATGTACAAGTATTATCACATGTATAAAACATGTACATGTATTATCACATGTATGACCTTTGACCTCAGGACAACATGGATGGCGAGTGAGCTAGCCGAATTTCGAGTCAATGCATGCTCGCATTTTAATCACCTTTATCACTCTATTCATTATCCAGTGTCCAAACAGGATACATGAAGTACACTTATGACTGCCAGGGTCGCCGAGGTCACCGATGTGGAGCCACGGAGCAGTCTTGGCTGTAGTCATTGTAGTAGTGTGCGAGCCGTAAATGTTGACGGTTGTACAATGCGCCCGGAAGTGCATTGATGCGTGGTCGTTGAACAGTTACGTGCAGTGCGTGTAGACCCTCGTTCCAGTAGCGATAGTGAACGATGATTCAGTGTACGTGTCTCGGGTACATATGTTACCGCTCCGTAGCGTCGAGCTAAGGTAGGACGCGTTATCGGCCCATGGGCACTGGACAACTCGACTGGGAACTCGCCATGAAGCAGGTCGACTGCAAGCGGCCGGAGAGGGCCGAGCCCGGAAACATAGTGCGGAACGGCGTGGCCATTGGGCGGTAAAAACTGCAAATGGGAATCCTGGCAGCTTTCAGCTCCGCGAGGAAGAAAGTATTATCCATCAATGCATCCGTGGAAGCATAGAGTTTAGCCTTTAGTCGTCCGCGGGCCAACTCGGCCCAAGGTGCGTCGGCGGCATCGTTTCCGCTCCAGTAGAGCCGGACAGTAGGATGGGATCCATGTACAGTATGAAGTGCGTGTACAGCGTATAGCAGATTCCAGTATGGATAGGACAGGACAAGTCGGTCGTGGAAGTGGAACGACTCGACTTGAGACAGTCCGACCGCGGGTACAGTCCGACTCTGAGGGTGACAGTCGGCTGGACTCGGCTGTGTAAAGGGCTATCGCGGCTGAGTTGGTGCAGGCGTTGAGGCTCTCCGCTTTCGTTGAGCGATGGTCGGAAAAGGCTCGTATAAAGTCCATCTCGAGCTAAAAATTACATGTATGCTGTAAATTGTGGCCCGATGACCAAGGATAATAATAGATATGCGCCATGAGCGTCATGCTTGGCGGATACCGGCGCATTAAAAGAGTCCATTATTATTGTAATAAAAGTGACACTGCGCCATGGAGCTTGGACTGGGCGGCAATCGTCACTGGACGTCAGTGTAATACTGTAGTGGGTCCAACTGATTGTGACCGCCGATGCATCACGGGACAAAGCCGACGGTGTTGACCTGGCTTGTATGGACGATGGGCCGTGCAGCTGTGTACGTAGATCTCTCCACATCTTTCCGCTTGGGGAGAGCCCAACAATAGCAAGGATGTGCGTGTGACAATCCATGTATCAAATGAAGGGGGGCCTGGTAGCGCGGCTAACAAAGCCGTGCGTGATGCCCCGTGTCCTTCGATCCCTTCGCATCGGAGGTGGCTGACAATAATACATGTAGTAGGGGATGGATACGCATTCCCCGTACTAACGGGCTGTGATAGTAAGCCGGGCTGACGAGGCCTGTTGAGGGGTCTTTGTTGTGTGTGACCCCCTGAAGCTTTCAGCTCTATGCGGCTGGGCCACGCAGTAAAAGAGCGTCCCTTTGACGTCCGCAATCGTGCTCGTCAGACTGAGGGGTGGTAGGCATATCGCTTCTCTCACCCCACAGCAATAGCACATGATCTTCGGCGAGCCTTCACACCGTGCACTGTATAGGCGACTGGAGGCCGCTAATGGTAGCGGGTTGAAGTCGGTGGCATGGTGCAGGCTGGAGTAGCTGTCTGGCAGTTCAGCCGTGTATGGAACTCTCCATGGCTTTCCGTCTGGGTAGAGCCAGACAATGGACGTGGGGTCACGGTGCTCATTGGCTGCTCGAGCCTCTACACATCTCTCTGAGGTCCGCAATGGTGTTCGCTCGGGCATAGCGGTGGTACGATAGTAGCACTACTCATATACAACTGATGTCTGAGGCTTTGTACATCGGACAAAGGCGTGGAGTGTGCAGAATAAAAGCTAGGACCACTGGAGGCTGCACGCAGACAGGGCATCTCTCTGACGTCCGCAATCGAGCCCGGCAGACAAGGGGAGCGAAAGCACGTCATCACGGCTCTTACCCGTAGACAGCTAGTATATCGGATCGGGAGACCGGAAATCATAACCGGGGCGAGCCTCTGTTCAGCGGGTTGTAACAATGTTTCCTAAACAAAAGGAGCATGTTACGCCCGGGCCAGTCATTCCGTTGTGGCGGCATCCTTCGTCGCTTCCGGTAGCGAGCGTTCTCCCTCCGCTCTGGTAGCGACCGTGGTATCGAGCTACCCCCGGCCGTAGGCCTCTTCGGGACGATTAGACACGTAGCCTTCAAGGCATGCCTAGTATCTAACCGCCCGGAATTCCTTCAGACTGGCAGTGGTAGCAGCAGTAGCCCGGAATGAGGGGACGAACCCAAACTCGGCCATTCCGACTTGCTGTACCGCAGAGGGAATGAGGGTAAACTCTCATCCATTCCCCCCGCATATAGGCCTTTCATCGGGTCGTAAGCACAGAGCCGGCTGTGCGTTACCCCGGCATCACGTAGAGGTGTATAGACCGCGACGACGTAGGACCGCGGTACCTGTAGGATGCACAAAGAAAAAGAGAGAGAAAAATACCAAAAACAAACGCACAAGAGAACACTGTTTATTGGTAACGGTTAATCAGATAAGTAAAAAGGAAAAATGTCAAGTCTATACAGTTTGGAAGAGCAGCGGGAAACGGAAACTCGAACATCGAAAGAGCCCACGAAGGGCACGTCCGTTTCATAGCGGCGCTGAGAAAAGAAGGACGATCATGGCGGCTATGTCGGTATGCATTGTGGGAGGTCAGGGTGCACCACGGTTGATCAAGTCTTTTCAGCGAAGCAGCAAATTGGCGCAGGGGAATTTGCATATAGTAGTAACCGTCTGGGGTAGGTTGAATGCAGTAGACTGGTGATTTTCCAGTAATATTAGAAGTGAAAGAAAATAGCAACGTAGTGGTATTTATTGTCCACAAAGCAGACCACAACAATGTTGGTGTAAATGGAAATTTAATGGTATTCATAGTAAAGTGATAAGGAGGGAGACCATAAAATGTTTCTGTCTTGCTCACACGAGCACTAATGAAAAAGAGGACAATGCTACCCGACTAATGCGAATGCTACTTAAAGGGCTTGGGCGCTGAGGGCGCTATTTATCGTGGTATAAAACATTAGGGAATGGAAGACTTCCACACAATATTGCTTTCTGATCACTCATCCATACTGCATGCATACGAATTGCACTGTATCATGTGAAGTGGAAAGGTGAAAGTGAACTTAACAGGTTAGTGGACCCTTACCAGTTTTCTGTGCTGATATAGCAGAGTGAGTTTTAAAATGTTCCAGTTGAAGTATAACACAAAATCAAGTGCCACTGCTACAGAAGTATGTATGGGAGGGACTGGGAGAAGAGATTGTAGGACATCATACAACACTTCAGGCAAAGATTTTTTTCAGAGCGAGACAGAAGAGTCCTAACTATGGCTGGAAGAAAAGATTCGGACTCAATGAAGGATAACATGTTCGTGGGTTAACATGTTGATCAGTTTGATGAATCACAGCAGACAAGGCCAATAGTAAGTAATGAAATAAGAAGTAAGACTCTCATTCTACTTTCATCAAGACTCTGGCAATGAGGGACAGAGGCCAACAGGAACAAGCCAAAAGCCTGTTTCGTGAGAATGTTACACTGTAAAAATCCTCCATGCACACAGGTTGTACAACTCTGTGTATTAGACAGGTTTGTTGACCAATGACCAACGTTGCCAAAAGATCCTATACAGGTTATTCATGTGACGTCATTGGCCGTCAAACACAATGATTGCACATGTGTAAACAATATACTTCAGTGCACATGCAACGTACAGTGTCATATGCGTAACCATGGACAACATAGAAAAGCTTGACAGCCAATCACATGATTTTATGACTTCGGTGAATAACCTCTATAGGAATGGACGATCAGCTAGAAAAATTGCCCAACATGGACCATTGCATTCGTAAAATCTCAACCCTTAACAGAGCCATAGCATTCTGAATCTCAAAACTAAAGGGGACTTTTGGAACAGGTCCTTCTCTGGGCTGCCATTCCAAAAGGTTGCCATTGGGGGGGGGGGGGGGGCTGACACATAACCTTGTTATCTTCAGGAAATACTGAGCAGTATTGAAGTCTGCTGGTTTGGTATTATTGACCACAAAACACTTTGACCTGGCCTAACTGGTCTTCAGTGTGGAATCCTGAAACAGGAGACAGATTTATCTGCTGGAGCCGACAGTTCTATGGTTGATCTTGTCCATCATGAAGTCAACAATCAGATTGGAAGGGCTTGTGGATTGATTGATTTTGGACTCAGAAAGAGTCAGATGAGACATCCATATGACACATGTTTGCGTCACATGGATTGTTATTTTGCTGGGATGGGGATGAGTCGCGTGGCCGCCTGGGGGATGGCCATCAGAAGACCGAAGGAGTATCGCGCAATAGAGTATATTCATATAGTAGCTGCACATTATAAATGTCCAAAATTATTATTATTATTAGATGTGGAAATGCACTGCCATGTTGCATGCTCCCACTGATTAATTGATTGAGGCCTGGTCTTCGATACAGTTATGATGCCACACTTCTCTCTCTCCCGAGATCTAGAAACACCTCCACGGATAAAGCCTTCAAAATCGCTGGCCCAAAACATTAGAACACAATACCATCTAACATAAGATCACAGGATACCATCTCATCATTCAGGAAACACTTGAAAAGTCACCTTTATCCTGTATAGTTTCATTATCACGTGTTGTGCAGCACCATGATATAGATGGAATGGCGCTTTATAAATCCTGCTATTATTATCTGCAAAGAGATTGTCCCCCACAGGTGGTAAGCATAAAGAGATTTCCCCCCCACAGAAGTGTGGTAGGGGTCTACGAACGAGTACTTACCTGTAGAGCCACTACTTATGCATATTTCCCTAGACCGTCAGGTATTCACGCTAAGAATAGATACAACAGCGCCCCCTATTGACCTACCCACAGTGCCCCGCGGCATGTATGCCACGTAAACATCCTCTTTTCTCGGTTGAACTCAGGGCGGAATGCCCAAACATCGAGAATAGTGGGGAGGAGGGGGGGATGCTCTACAGGTAAGTACTCGTTCGTAGACCCCTACCACACTTCTGTGGGGGGGGAGTCTACTTCACTCGTCTTACCTGTAGAGCCACTACTTATGCATAGACTGGCACCGGCAAAAGGCGGTGGGTATGCGAGATGCTATTGTATACGGAAAGGGGCACTGTAACTAAGGCAAGCCCTGGCGTAACTTGTGTGCCCACCTGAGGGCAGGGCAAGGAGGCCAGGCAAGACATCTAAGTTTCAAAACAAAACTTATGAAGCAACAGCCTTAGCAAGGAGCAACCAATCACAAACCTGCCAGGGGCATTTATATGAGGTTGCATCAGCACCCGTTGCGCTAACATGCGCGGAAGGGGGTAATACGGATAGTAAGGAGCCCGAAGAGCGACATATTGAATGATATGAGTACATCGGGGTTCAAAGAAAATGTTAGAACAATCGGGGGACTCGCCTATTACTGCGAGGCCCCAAGAAAAAACGGGTCTCAGGATGCGGCTCTGGAGGCCATCTCCAGCACTGCTCTCCCGATCCTGACCTCCGTCCGATGAGCGTCCTTCAGGTAGCACTCCGTTGAGGTGTTTGGGGTTCTCCTGCATGTTGTCTGGATGATACCACCTACAGAAGTACCCCTAAAGAAGGCCCACCCATGGAGGTAGGACATGGTCCACCATAAGTGGAAGCCGTTCCGACCTCATGCATCTGGGCTGAACTGGCGGCTCATGCCAACGGTACAAGCGCAGATGAGAGTATGGCCGAGACTAGCTAGTGAGCAAACGTGTTGCGAGAAGCCAGTCCGTACAGCGGGGCTAATGGGATAACTAGCCAGGAACAGGCAGCTCCGAGCGGCTTGTTCAGTCGATACACCACTTAAGAGCCCTGACCGGGCACCACAAACCGTAGACCGGCACAGGCGAGAAGGAATTGATGACCGGGACAAAGATATCCGGGGGTCAAATGTCCTTGGTCAAGGAACCCCAACCTCGGGGTAAGGTAGACACCACCTGGTTCCCATCGGATGTGGCATGCCACCGACGTAAGGGGGTGGTAAAAAGGGGCTCGAACAGGGGCCTTAAAAGCGTGGCCAGCGCGCTGAAAAGGATCCCATGCATAAATAAGCCTGAGCGACAAGGGTACGAGACAGACGTCCGTCCCCCTGAACAACAAGTGGAGAGCCCGATTATCCAACACGAACTGAGGGCCTGAGGGCCTCTGAGAACACCTGCTATGGTCGAACGATGACTCATCGTGGAGGCCACGTGGTCGCTTTTGACCAGTCAAGCTATACCAGAAAATCTGCAACCTCCCCTACAGAAGCATTTAGGGGAAGCAGAGATCAGATTCAGCACCATTTGGGAAGGGTGATGGAAGCTGCTATCGTAAATTTTCCTGGTAGATGCCCTGCAACTGCAGGCTGCAAGAACCGCAGCTCGCTGAGGAAGGCTAACCGTGTGAAGGGGATGCTTGACACCACCCAGCACGTTAGGTGGAGATCCTGCCGAGCCAGGTGAGGGAAAACCTAAGCTCGGCAGGAGCAGAATGTCTGCTCTATGCAGAATAAAGACCGGCTGATGCATTAGGGGGCTGGGCAGTCTGGAAACCAGGACTGGCAGGACCATAATGGGAGCTATGAGGAGGACTTAACAATCCTGATCAAGCTTGGTCACCACGCGAGGCATGAGGGAAAGGGCAAAAAGGCATAAGCCAGCAGCCAGTCCCTCTGCATCAACAGCGCATGCATCCGACATGCCTGGGGATTGGGGACCCTCGTGATAGACCAGCAGCCGCTGAGCGTAACTAGATCGACATGGGGCCGATCTAATAGCTGGAGGGAAGGCAAGGGAATCTGCGTGCGCAGAGACCACTCTGTCGGCCAGATACATCTGCCTGAGAGAGCAGAGCATCGGCAATGGCGTTCTCCTCTCTCAGGCAATGCGCCGCTGAAGGCACATGCATCGATTGCAGATGGTTCAAGTGAGTGCATATGGCCGGGGAGACCATGTCTTCCCTCCATGGCACCACGTAAGAAAACCACGGATGTGATGTCGCGACAGACGGGACAGATCAATCCGTAAGATAGGTCAGAACAGCCGGAGAGCATTGAATGACTCGAGTGATGCTCGGGGCTGCACTGGCCCGCTACTTGGCTTGAGTGGGCGGAAGCCCCCAAACCAGAAAGTGACATGACTGTCGTAACAGATGGAGATAGTTGAGGCCTACAAAAAGGTGCGGCCCGACACAATGTTGGGGAGGTCCGACAAAAATCAAAGGTGCGGGAGCGGCCAAGGTGTGACTGGCACGCGAAGGCTCAAGGGTTGAGGCCTCGACCGGTAAAGGGAGAACAGGTACAGCTGGGTGACACTCAGAGCATGCCTATCAGACCGGCCATAAGGCCCAGCAGCTTGAGCTGAGTGACTGATCGTGGAACACAGGATCGCCCTGCCGATCAACGGTGCGTATCCGATTGAAAAGGCTTAGCTAAAAATTCACCCTGTGAAAACAAGACGTCGCCCTTGCAGCATTTGCCGCGGGGGGACCGGCTAGATAAATAGGCCTACATGTAGTTGACCGAACCCGGCGAAGATTTGCGTAATCTTCGGTCTGACTTTTTTATTAAATCTTTATATTATATAATATATTATTATATCTTTCGACGGACAGCCCCGCGGGGCGACCGAGGAAGGGATCCGCTGCGGCCTGGGTCCTCAGGACCCGGGAGCAACTGATAAAGCCCGAAGAACCCGAGACGAGCGAGGTCGACGGTCCGGGAGGCTGGGCCACCCACACCGACGACAGCCCGCCCGGCCAACGGTGCCCTGAGCCCCGTAGGCAAAGCGTGCGTTGCGCGGTCGGGGAGATCGGGCAAGGGCCCATCCCGGCAGCGTGTGGCACTCGCCATCGTGCTGGGAAGGCCAGGTGCACCGTGTCTGCGGAGCCTCGGCGGCCAGTCGGCAGAGACTGCCCGGCATCCGGAGGTGAAGAGGGCGTAGGGCTCACGGCCGAACCGCCTTTACCCTGGCGGCAGCCCTTTCTGGGTTTGGCTCTCCCGAAAACCCCGGGAAGAGCCCAAAACGAGCGAGGCCGACGGCCCAGGGTAGGGCCCAGGTTGGGTCACCCCAGCGGCCACAGCCCGCCCGGCCAACGGTGCTCCGAGCCCCATGGGCTGAGCGCGCGTTGCGCCGGGGAGACCGGGGGTGCACCTTGTCAGTGGAGCCTCGGAGGTCAGTCGGCTGAGACTGCCCCGGGTCCGGAGGTGCAGGGGGTGAAGGGAACACGGCCGAACCGCGTTTACCCTGACGACCGCCCTTCTTCGGTTTGGCTCTGGCATAGGATGGCTGTTTTATGGTAACCTTTGCAGAGCCGCACCTTACGTGTACCTTTCTTGTTCCGTCCGAGTTGACCGCAGAGGGAGACCGGGTGAGGTCCCGACTGGGCCGACGGAACTGCCCGCGCCTCCGGCCGACTGAGGCTGACGGACAGGGGACTGCCGCCCGGGTAACGGGGTGTACCCGGCGGAGTCCGTACACGAGAGCACGGACCGCACTGGGGAGTGGCTGTGCACCCCAGTATTTGCGGGACCGGCCCTATCTGATCGTTTCGCACCGCACCACAACAACAATAAAAAGAAACACTAAAACTCTACAAACGTTTAATACCATTAATACTGAAAGCTCTTTTTGCGTGAAATCACGGATGGAACGTAAACACGTCCTACCCGCCCTGACGCTAAGAGAAAAGAGGATGCTTACGTGGCATACATGCCGCGGGGCACTGTGGGTAGGTCAATAGGGGGCGCTGTTGTATCTATTCTTAGCGTGAATACCTGACGGTCTAGGGAAATATGCATAAGTAGTGGCTCTACAGGTAAGACGAGTGAAGTAGACCAAGTACTGTCAAAGGAAACATGACAAATAGCTTGAACTTGGAAGGAGGCTGCAAGGACCAAAAAACCAGTGAACTGCTGGCGGACAGTGCGTGGAGGCATGGATCACAATCAAAAAAAGGAGTGTCCATCAAGTCGACAATGGAAAATTAGGAAAGGTAAAAAACTTCTCAAAATTATGTTTAAATTTGTTAAGCACCACAGAACAGGGAGGGTATGGGAGAATGGTACTCACTATACAGGTTTTACCCATGACCCATGGAACCAAACTGAGAGCTGGTATAGTGCTATTAGTAGGAATTATCTAGTCTTGCTTCGCCCGTGTGGTATTCCTTGGACACTCTTTACCTCATATTTTTCTTAATAGGTGTTGCCCTGGCATAGAAGGATTTGTTAAATTTAACCATGTCATGGCCTCTGCCCTCACACTGACAAGTTACACATTTACTGACTCTGCAATCTGGGTGGAGATCTGATTTAGTGACAAAAGCTTATCCCCAGCACATATCCCAAAGGAAGCAGACTGTCCCAAGAAAATAATTTGTATGGACAGATTTGTTCCTCATGGGCAGATCATTTAGTTTTATATATGAAACCATCTGACCATCTGAACACTACACTGTTAACAAGGACAAACATGCGTAGGATAAAGCAGTCCAGAAAGAAGTGATCACCACTGCTAAAAAGAGGATGATACAGTGCACATAAGGAGAGTGAGTGAGCAGAGGCTGGTACTTATTGGGTCAATGAAGTCGTCTTTGTGTGGAACTTGTATTTTTTTTTTATCTACAATCAATATAAATTATTAATATCAAAATTATTAAAAGCCTATCATGTTTTATCTTTATATCACATTTGTGAATGATTGACTTCTTCTTCAGCACTGATAGCTGAAAAACAGCTTGAGCCACCCAGGGTGCATTAGGACAAATTTATTTTTTTCGGTGACAAGCACTCTCTTTTATTGCCAGGGAGTTAGGCCAAATTAAGCACAGCCACAATACCAAGTACTAAAAGCTACAACAAACAATCCTGTTTAAATAATGCACTTCTTATAGAACCAACCCATTCTCTTACTCAATAACCATTACTTACTTGCAATATGGGTTCCTCCGTGATCCATAACGGAACGTCAAGAATCTGAAATACATGATGGGTACCAGAAAACTGACTCGCCACCTTCAACAGAAACAAATTATAAAAACATTCGTTGTCAAAAAGCATATTGAACAACTTCATGAATGATGACACACATACAAGCAAACATTTCCCAGTAACATATTCAGAAGCCAAACTGAATGATGTATCTGGGTGCCACATTTACCAGCTAAAGTTTCATCTGATGTATATTCACAAAGTAGTAAACCTCCTGTCTGGATAAATGAGATTAGCTCCACATGAACCTTATAGAAGATCGCCTGAAACGGGCTATCTGCAAAGCACTCTGGGTAAAAATGTTGCTAGGGCTGGCGCTGAATGATGTACAGTACATGTATACGTCTATACATGCTTCATACAGACATGAATTTCACATCGCTAGAACAAGTGACTCAACAGTGTCTACTGGGGTGGGTGTTTGTTTGTCTTCCGGGGTGTTTGTATGTCTACCAGGGTGGGTGTTTGTTTGTCTATTGGGGTGTTTGTTTGTCTACCAGGGTGGGTGTTTGTTTGTCTACCGGGGTGGGTGTTTGTTTGTCTACCAGGATGGGTGTTTGGTGTTTGTATGTCTACCAGGGTGGGTGTTTGTTTGTCTACCAGGGTGGGTGTTTGTTTGTTTACCGGGGTGTTTGTATGTCTACCGGGGTGTTTGTATGTCTACCAGGGTGTTTGTATGTATACCAGGGTGGGTGTTTGTTTGTCTACCAGGGTGGGTGTTTGTTTGTCTACCAGGGTGGGTGTTTGTTTGTCTACTGAGGTGGGTGTTTGTTTGTCTATTGGGATGGGTGTTTGTTTGTCTACCGGGGTGGGTGTTCGTTTGTCTACCAGGATGGGTGTTTGGTGTTTGTTTGTCTACCAGGATGGGTGTTTGGTGTTTGTATGTCTACTGGTGTGGGTGTTTGTTTGTCTACAGGGGTGGGTGTTTGTTTGTCTACCAGGGTGTTTGTATGTCTACCAGGGTGTTTGTATGTCTACCAGGGTGGGTGTTTGTTTGTCTACAGGGGTGGGTGTTTGTTTGTCTACCAGGGTGTTTGTATGTCTACCAGGGTGTTTGTATGTCTACCAGGGTGTTTGTATGTCTACCAGGGTGTTTGTTTGTCTACCAGGATGGGTGTTTGTTTGTCTACAGGGGTGGGTGTTTGTTTGTCTACTAGGCTGGGTGTTTGTTTGTCTATCGGGATGGATGTTTGTTTGTCTACCGGGATGGGTGTTTGTTTGTCTACCAGGATGGGTGTTTGGTGTTTGTATGTCTACTGGTGTGGGTGTTTGTTTGTCTACTGGTGTGGGTGTTTGTATGTCTACCGGGATGGGTGTTTGTTTGTCTAACGGGGTGGGTGTTTGTATGTCTACCGGGGTGTTTGTATGTCTACCGGGGTGTTTGTATGTCTACCAGGGTGGGTGTTTGTTTGTCTAACGGGATGGGCGTTTGTTTGTCTACCATGGTGTTTGTATGTCTACCGGGATGGGTGTTTGTTTGTCTACAGGGGTGGGTGTTTGTTTGTCTACCAGGGTGTTTGTATGTCTACCAGGGTGGGTGTTTGTTTGTCTACAGGGGTGGGTGTTTGTTTGTCTACCAGGGTGTTTGTATGTCTACCAGGGTGGGTGTTTGTTTGTCTACAGGGGTGGGTGTTTGTTTGTCTACCAGGGTGTTTGTATGTCTACCAGGGTGTTTGTATGTCTACCAGGGTGGGTGTTTGTTTGTCTTCTGGTGTGGGTGTTTGTATGTCTACTGGTGTGGGTGTTTGTATGTCTACTGGGGTAGGTGTTTGTTTGTCTACCAGGGTGTTTGTATGTCTACCAGGGTGGGTGTTTGTTTGTCTACAGGGGTGGGTGTTTGTTTGTCTACCAGGGTGTTTGTATGTCTACCAGGGTGTTTGTATGTCTACCAGGGTGGGTGTTTGTTTGTCTACTGGTGTGGGTGTTTGTTTGTCTACTGGTGTGGGTGTTTGTATGTCTATTGGGATGGGTGTTTGTATGTCTACTGGGGTAGGTGTTTGTTTGTCTACCGGAGGGGGGGGGGGGGGGGGTTGGTTTGTCTAACGGGGTGTTTGTTTGTCTACAAGGGTGGGTGTTTGTATGTCTACCGGGGTGGGTGTTTGTTTGTCTACCGGGATGGGTGTTTGTTTGTCTACCGGGGTGTTTGCATGTCTATTGGGATGGGTGTTTAGTTTGTCTACCGGGGTCTTTGGTTTGTCTACCGGGGTGGGTGTTTGGTGTTTGTTTGTCAATTGGGATGGGTGTTTGTATGTCTACCAGGGTGGGTTTTTGTATGTCTACCGGGGTGGGTGTTTGTATGTCTACTGGGGTGGGTGTTTGTCTATTGGGGTGTTTGTATGTCTATCGGGATGGGGGTTTGTTTGTCTATTGGGGTGTTTGTTTGTCTATTGGGGTGTTTGTATGTCTACCGGGGTGCTTGTATGTCTACCGGGGTGTTTGTTTGTCTATTGGGGTGTTTGTATGTCTATCGGGATGGGGGTTTGTTTGTCTATTGGGGTGTTTGTTTGTCTATTGGGGTGTTTGTATGTCTACCGGGGTGCTTGTATGTCTACCGGGGTGCTTGGTTTGTCTACCGGGGTGTTTGTTTGTCTATTGGGATGGGTGTTTGTTTGTCTATTGGGATGTTTGTTTGTCTACCGGGGTGCTTGGTTTGTCTACCGGGGTGGGTGTTTGTATGTCTACCGGGGTGTTTGTTTGTCTATCGGGATGCTTGGTTTGTCTACCGGGGTGCTTGGTTTGTCTACCGGGGTGGGTGTTTGTTTGTCTACCGGGGTGGGTGTTTGTTTGTCTACCAGGGTGTTTGTTTGTCTACCGGGGTGTTTGTATGTCTATTGGGATGGGTGTTTGTTTGTCTATTGGGGTGTTTGGTTTGTCTACCGGGGTAGGTGTTTGTTTGTCTACCGGGGTGTTTGTATGTCTATCGGGATGGGTGCTTGGTTTGTCTACCGGGGTGTTTGTATGTCTATCGGGATGGGGGTTTGTTTGTCTATTGGGGTGTTTGTTTTTCTATTGGGGTGTTTGTTTGTCTATTGGGGTGTTTGTATGTCTATTGGGGTGTTTGTTTGTCTACCGGGGTGTTTGTTTGTCTATTGGGGTGTTTGTTTGTCTATTGGGGTGTTTGTTTGTCTATTGGGGTGTTTGTATGTCTATTGGGGTGTTTGTTTGTCTACCGGGGTGTTTGTTTGTCTATTGGGGTGTTTGTTTGTCTATTGGGGTGTTTGTTTGTCTATTGGGGTGTTTGTTTGTCTATTGGGGTGTTTGTATGTCTACCGGGGTGCTTGGTTTGTCTACCAGGGTGTTTGTATGTCTATCGGGATGGGGGTTTGTTTGTCTATTGGGGTGTTTGTTTGTCTATTGGGGTGTTTGGTTTGTCTACCGGGGTGCTTGGTTTGTCTACCGGGGTGGGTGTTTGTATGTCTACCGGGGTGTTTGTTTGTCTACCGGGGTGTTTGTATGTCTATCGGGATGGGTGCTTGGTTTGTCTACCGGGGTGTTTGTATGTCTATCGGGATGGAGGTTTGTTTGTCTATTGGGGTGTTTGTTTGTCTATTGGGGTGCTTGGTTTGTCTACCGGGGTGGGTGTTTGTATGTCCATCGGGATGGGTGCTTGGTTTGTCTACCGGGGTGTTTGTATGTCTATCGGGATGGGGGTTTGTTTGTCTATTGGGGTGTTTGTTTGTCTATTGGGGTGTTTGGTTTGTCTACCGGGGTGCTTGGTTTGTCTACCGGGGTGGGTGCTTGGTTTGTCTACCCGGGTGGGTGCTTGTTTGTCTATTGGAATGAGTGTTTGTTTATCGGGATGGGTGTTTGTTTGTCTACCGGGGTGTTTGGTTTGTCTATTGGGATAGGTGTTTGTTTGTCTATTTGGGTGTTTGTATGTCTATCGGGATGGGGGTTTGTTTGTCTATTGGGGTGTTTGTTTGTCTATTGGGGTGTTTGTATGTCTACCGGGGTGCTTGGTTTGTCTACCGGGGTGTTTGTTTGTCTATTGGGGTGTTTGCTTTGTCTACCGGGGTGCTTGGTTTGTCTACCGGGTTGGGTGTTTGTTTGTCTACCGGGGTGTTTGTTTGTCTATTCGGATGGGTGTTTGTTTGTCTATTGGGGTGTTTGGTTTGTCTACTGGGGTGCTTGGTTTGTCTACCGGGGTGTTTGTATGTCTGTCGGGATGGGTGTTTGTTTGTCTATTGGGATGTTTGTTTGTCTACCGGGGTGCTTGGTTTGTCTATTGGGATGTTTGTATGTCTGTCGGGATGGGTGTTTGTTTGTCTATTGGGATGTTTGTTTGTCTATTGGGGTGTTTGTTTGTCTACCGGGGTGTTTGGTTTGTCTACCGGGGTGCTTGGTTTGTCTACCGGGGTGTTTGTATGTCTGTCGGGATGGGTGTTTGTTTGTCTATTGGGATGTTTGTTTGTCTATTGGGGTGTTTGGTTTGTCTACCGGGGTGGGTGTTTGTTTGTCTACCGGGGTGGGTGTTTGTTTGTCTACCGGGGTGTTTGTATGTCTATTGGGATGGGTGTTTGTTTGCCTATTGGGGTGTTTGGTTTGTCTACCGGGGTGGGTGTTTGTTTGTCTACCGGGGTGTTTGTATGTCTATCGGGATGGGTGCTTGGTTTGTCTACCGGGGTGTTTGTATGTCTATCTGGATGGGGGTTTGTTTGTCTATTGGGGTGTTTGTTTGTCTATTAGGGTGTTTGGTTTGTCTACCGGGGTGCTTGGTTTGTCTACCGGGGTGGGTGTTTGTATGTCTACGGGGGTGTTTATTTGTCTATTGGGGTGTTTGGTTTGTCTATCGGGATGGGTGCTTGGTTTGTCTACCGGGGTGTTTGTATGTCTATCTGGATGGGGGTTTGTTTGTCTATTGGGGTGTTTGTTTGTCTATTAGGGTGTTTGGTTTGTCTACCGGGGTGCTTGGTTTGTCTACCGGGGTGGGTGTTTGTATGTCTACGGGGGTGTTTATTTGTCTATTGGGGTGTTTGGTTTGTCTATTGGGGTGCTTGGTTTGTCTACCGGGGTGGGTGTTTGTATGTCTACCGGGGTGTTTATTTGTCTATTGGGGTGTTTGTATGTCTATCGGGATGGGTGCTTGGTTTGTCTATTGGGTTGTTTGTATGTCTATCGGGATGGGGGTTTGTTTGTCTATTGGGGTGTTTGTTTGTCTACCGGGGTGCTTGGTTTGTCTACCGGGGTGGGTGTTTGTTTGTCTACCGGGGTGCTTGGTTTGTCTACCGGGGTGGGTGTTTGTTTGTCTATTGGGGTGTTTGGTTTGTCTACCAGGGTGCTTGGTTTGTCTACCGGGGTGGGTGTTTGTTTGTCTATTGGGGTGCTTGGTTTGTCTACCGGGGTGTTTGTTTGTCTATTGGGGTGTTTGGTTTGTCTACCGGGGTGCTTGGTTTGTCTACCGGGGTGGGTGTTTGTTTGTCTACCGGGGTGTTTGTATGTCTATTGGGATGGGTGTTTGTTTGTCTACCGGGGTGTTTGTTTGTCTACCGGGGTGCTTGGTTTGTCTACCGGGGTGGGCGTTTGTTTGTCTACCGGGGTGTTTTTATGTCTATCGGGATGGGTGCTTGGTTTGTCTACCAGGGTGTTTGTATGTCTATCGGGATGGGGGTTTGTTTGTCTATTGGGCAGTTTGTTTGTCTATTGGGGTGTTTGGTTTGTCTACCGGGGTGCTTGGTTTGTCTACCGGGGTGGGTGTTTGTATGTCCATCGGGATGGGTGCTTGGTTTGTCTACCGGGGTGGGTGTTTGTATGTCCATCGGGATGGGTGCTTGGTTTGTCTACCGGGGTGCTTGGTTTGTCTACCGGGGTGGGTGTTTGTATGTCTACCGGGGTGTTTGTTTGTCTACCGGGGTGTTTGTATGTCTATCGGGATGGGTGCTTGGTTTGTCTACCGGGGTGTTTGTATGTCTATCTGGATGGGGGTTTGTTTGTCTATTGGGGTGTTTGTTTGTCTATTGGGGTGTTTGGTTTGTCTACCGGGGTGCTTGGTTTGTCTACCGGGGTGGGTGCTTGGTTTGTCTACCCGGGTGGGTGCTTGTTTGTCTATTGGAATGAGTGTTTGTTTATCGGGATGGGTGTTTGTTTGTCTACCGGGGTATTTGGTTTGTCTATTGGGATGGGTGTTTGTTTGTCTACCGGGGTGGGTGTTTGTTTGTCTACCAGGATGGGTGTTTGGTGTTTGTATGTCTACTGGTGTGGGTGTTTGTTTGTCTACCAGGGTGGGTGTTTGTTTGTCTACCGGGGTGCTTGGTTTGTCTATCGGGATGGGTGTTTGTTTGTCTACCGGGGTGGGTGTTTGTTTGTCTACCAGGATGGGTGTTTGGTGTTTGTTTGTCTACCGGGGTGGGTGTTTGTTTGTCTACCAGGATGGGTGTTTGGTGTTTGTTTGTCTACCGGGGTGGGTGTTTGTTTGTCTACCAGGATGGGTGTTTGGTGTTTGTTTGTCTACCGGGGTGGGTGTTTGTTTGTCTACCAGGGTGGGTGTTTGTTTGTCTACCAGGATGGGTGTTTGGTGTTTGTTTGTCTACCGGGGTGGGTGTTTGTTTGTCTACCAGGGTGGGTGTTTGTTTGTCTACCAGGATGGGTGTTTGGTGTTTGTTTGTCTACCGGGGTGGGTGTTTGTTTGTCTACCAGGGTGGGTGTTTGGTGTTCGTTTGTCTACCGGGGTGGGTGTTAGTTTGACTACCAGGATGGGTGTTTGGTGTTTGTTTGTCTACCGGGGTGGGTGTTTGGTGTTTGTTTGTCTACCAGGATGGGTGTTTGGTGTTTGTTTGTCTACCGGGGTGGGTGTTTGTTTGTCTACCAGGGTGGGTGTTTGGTGTTTGTTTGTCTACCGGGGTGGGTGTTAGTTTGACTACCAGGGTGGGTGTTTGGTGTTTGTTTGTCTACCGGGGTGGGTGTTTGTTTGTCTACCAGGATGGGTGTTTGGTGTTTGTTTGTCTACCGGGGTGGGTGTTAGTTTGACTACCGGGGCGTTTGGTTTGTCTACTGTAAGGTGACCAAACGTCCCCAATTTCCAGGGACAGTCCCCGATTTGACAGTGCCATCCCCGATGAAAAGCTGTCCCCGAAAATGTCCCCGATTCGACGAAATGCCCCCGGAAATTCTAATTGTCCTAAATAAAAAAAAAATGACCACAAATGCTGTGCTCAAGAAGATCCATTCTTCAGAGAAGTATGCGCAGACAACCGCCTAAACATGTAAGTATGTAACCCACTCATGTCAACTGGACAAGATGTCCATATAGATTCCACCATTTTGCATGTAGGCACCATCTGGAATTTGTTTTTTTTTTCAAAATTATACCCCTCCCCCAGGACACGGATCACTGTCCACGGATCACTGTCCCCGGATCATCTCAACAAAATATGGTCACCTTAGTCTACTGGGATGGGTGTTTCTTTGTATATCGGGGTGTTTATTTGTCTATCGGGATGAAACAATTAGGAGCGACCAGGCGAGCCTGATGAAGAAAGATCGATAGTCTGATTCGTTTAGAATGGGGCTAGAGCAACATCTTTTCAGACGTCACTCTAGTCATGAGCCGAATTCAATGCAAATATATACAAACAAGCAGTGAACTGCAGACATATCCCACAATGCATACATACAAAACTTGTTGGCAAAAAAATAAGCACTAGACGCCTGCCGGTCATACATCATATGGTGCACTTTTCAATATACCTTCGCCCAGGAATACAAAAAACAACAAATGATCGATTTTGAAGGCAAAGTCAAACAAAGGGTAGGCCTAATATGATATTGAAGGCAAAGTCAAAGATGGGGTAGGCCTAATAGTATAAAAAGTGATGACTGCTACGACACCAGTCGTGACAGTTGTATACGATGACAACCGTCAAGAAGCACATACATTAGCTTAATGTCCATTTCCTCCTGGTAACAACAAAATCGATATGAACAATGTATGGTCAGAAACGTAAACAACCCCCAAAAGTCTTCCACATATTGGCTGCTATGGCCGTATTGTTCGTTTATTTGTAGGCTTACTTGTACTCCAGTGTTAAAGTTCGCCTGTCTGAAACCAAAAAGAGACTTCAGTCAACGTCTCAAAAGTCTCCCATTGCAAAGCAACATGTGATTTCACAATACAAATCACTATAGCGATACTGAACAACTCATCTTGAATTAATCTTAGTGCTTTGTGAAATCCAGCCCATCACTTTAACAGAGACAATTAATCCAGTGCGAACATGCGACTCAGAAAAACGCCTCCTGGTAAAGCCCAACATCTGGTCAAATGTCAGCCTGTTAAAAAGTGCAATGACAACACACCATGTACTGTGCAGGGTTTTTGCACACACCCTCATTGCCAAGGCTGAATCTGGATGCACAAATTGAGACAACAGTTGATTCAGAAGGTCTTGGCAGTTTAAAGCCCGACAGGAAAATGAACAAGTAATAATTCTGCCTTGTCTGCTGCTACTTGATGTAACACGAGATTGGCAAAAAAAGGCGTAGGCATGAATTCCTGATGAGAAGCTGAGTGCATCCAGGCCTTGGATTGTGACGTGAGCTAAGATGCAAACAGGTCCACAAGTGGTGTTTCAAGAATAATGAAGATGTGGTCGACTGGATGAAAGGATCATTCCGTTGGTGTGATTTTGCACCTTGATCTGCCATGGAATGCACCAATTACGGTAAGGAGTTCCCAGGTGGCTAGGCAGAGAGATGGAGAGTGGACTCCCCTTGACGATACCACAGTGAAGTTGCCTGTCCAGTTATGGATCTTGGACCAGAATTTTCTGTTTTTTGTTGCTTTGGTTTTTTTTTGCTACATTTTAATGACCATGCAAAGAAGATGCAATTTGGCAGCATTTTTTGTTATGATAGTAAGATGTTTTTACGTAAAAACAATTAAGATTTAAATTTAAATAAAAAAAATAGATTTAAATAAAACAAATCTGATTTAAATTTTTTTAATCTGATTTTTAATTTTTTTTTTAAATAAAAATCATGGTTTTTATCAACCCCGACTCCAACACTGGGAGAGCCCTCTAGTAAAATAATAGCTTGTGAGGCTAATACTCGCAGCTGGGTTGCTGAATTGCGAAGGGTGTGGCTGCAACATGTTCGAGTTGCTGGCATTAATGGGCACCCCTTGAATGCCAGCCACACCAACACAATATATGACCACGGAGCACAACCTGAGGTTTAAAAGTGTGTGATTTTTCAAAACTGATTTTGATTTTTTATTTTTCGAAACTGGGTCACATTGGTGAGAGGCGAGTGCCCAATGCACTTGCCACCCATGCCCCCATCAGCTACCACATAAAACACTGTGGTTGTAATTTTAATAGTGCCCCCCCCCCCCCCCCCTCGTTTCATAACTTCACAGCAGGTACCAACTGCAGGCTGACCATTATTCTGAAGTATAGCGCCCAACTGGCCAGCCTGTAATCTGACACGTGAGGTCAATAGTGCTCCGCACTAATGATGTCACACAAGTGATTTGGCTAGCGCGCATGTACAAAATCCCCGGATGTCAGACAAACTTTTCATGCATGCACACACCCACCACAAGTTTGCATGGTTGCAATGTTTGTCTGAGATCCGGTGTAACATCACAGCATTTAGCCTGCTATTTTAAGTGCAAGCGCGGAAAAAATGCACAAATTTCAGGCCACTTTTACAAATTCAAATTTGTTGTCCGATTTCTTATCAATGGGAAAATTTGAACGAAATGCTTTTGCATGATGATTATTATCTAGACAGAATAGCCTATTTCTAGACAGAATTTTAGTGTAGTAAAGTCCAATCCCAACCTCAGATATTAGTATCACTTCCAAAATATTTGCTGAAATACTTACGTAAAGACCATGAATATGAGAAAAGGCATTAGAATGATCTCATCCAATGCAATAAACCGCAGAATTTGACTCTGATTGGTTATCAGCTTGTCTACCATCTTCCGGACCAAATACATTGAGTTGGGTCCCAGCAACTGAAAAGAGACAAGGTTTCATGATTCATTAATACTTGTAATAGTTTTTAATTAAAGGGCATGTACAACATTGATAACAAACCAAAAACAGATATATTCACAGATTTGCATATATCTTACAGGGTATAAAGACGTTAATGGTAGAAACATCTTGTGAAAATATTTCTGAAATGCAGTTTTTAACCAGAAAAGAGTAAAATCAATTAAACACCAAAACATTTTTGATCTTGGCAAGATAAAAAATGAGACAGCTATTCCCACACAATTTGGCGTAACAATTGCAATGGTTTTCTGTTGTTCTGTACTGTTTCCAATGATAAATTGAGCTGAAAATTTCACAGGTTTGTTTTTATTCCACGACAAATCAAATTATGAGCAGCCAGTAGCTGCTCTGTCAAATTTAGGCACCTTCTCAAAATTCCTATCGGTTGAGTGTTGGATAACAACATCCAGTCTTTATATCAATGTAACAAGAAAATAATAATTAAACAAGCCCACCAATGCAAACAGACCTTGACCATCAAATCTATTGTAATACCCAGTAAAAACCAACCAAAACCAACCCAAAAGAGTTCTCACCACTCTACACCACATTTACACTTGATTGCGCAATGATCTGACTTTGCTTGGGCTTGGGACTCTGTGGGCTTGTTAAACACTGCTGTGTTTTGAGTGGTGCCATCCAGTAACAACTCTTCATGTTTTCACAGCCGACCATGTATTGCCATCTTGTAAATGTAGCTACTATTAGTACTAACTAGCAGTAGCACTATAGCTGCTCTAAAATATTGATGTTTTCCACACAAATCCCCTCGCAGAAAAAAAACACTGGCATGTAAAATAACATCTACTGAAAATGGCTAAAACATGCTGAAACAGAGAGTACACTTTAATAAAGAAAAAAACCACAATCAGTACAAGGACAATTTTAAAGACAAAAAAAACGAAAGTTGCAAGTACCAGTTTTCACTTAATAGGCCCACATTTTGGGTACAAGCGTTATATTGTTTGTATCTTGGACCAGCTGTTTGGGCATTGTGCAATAAACTATACACATACAATAAAGTAGCACAGTCGGTATGTACTGGACGAGTATACATGTATGTACGTTAACTGTATAGGCCCTGTTAGTTGTTCGTGATTAATACAGACTTGTTTTTGCACGCTTGACCATGCTTGCACCAGATGCTGTCACTGTAAATTGCTGGATCTGATCCAGATTTGCATTACATCAAATGTTGATCCTGCAAGTGAGATCGGAACTGGATACGATCCTTCACAAAAGGTGGCCCTCGCGGGATCTGATCGTCCACATGGTATCAAGTGTAAACATGGTGTGAGAGTAAGTACATGTATATTGAATATTTATAGAGGATAGGGACACACCGTTCTCAATGGAAGGATTTGGGCACAAGTTGCAAAGTATGCCTTTATTATGACAAAATTATATTTTTATAATATAACATTTTATATTAAACATAACTGGTAAGAACTACTCACTAACCCCAAAATTACAACAAAAAACTATTACGGTTTCTTCTGATTTTGATTATTTATTATAAATTTTGATTAACCAAATTTACATTTCAATACTTCCATTCTGCCTCTAATCCATGTATTGTTAAACAAATTTGGATATTCCTTTCGGTATATTCTTAATTATAAAGATAGAATATTGCCGAAAAGATGATTCGGAATTACTTAATTTTGTTCAATAGGCCTTCTGTTTTTTAACATAATCTTGACTTTGAAAAAGGTTATTGTTATAATTATTACCTAGTGTCATAAGTCAGTTCTTAGGCACAACATATGAAGTCAACTTTCATCAATTTGGGGCACAGGTACATGTAAATGATGCATACTAACTTTCAACTCAATCGGACTTTGGGTTTTGTTCATAATTGATGCGAAAAATTTGCCCCTTTAAGGCTTTGTAACATGACACCTGATGACTTCATGATGACATAAATGTTGGGCATACATCCATGCTATATGGACTTTGTTTGGACCAAGTTTGGTTAAGATGGTTTTTTTTTAAAATTGACAAAAGTGAGACAGAGAATACCCTGTGCAAAGTCTATGGGATTTTGAAGGAGAAGCTTCCAGAGACTGCCATCTGGTATTAATCAGAGTAACATGTTTTAATCACATCATCACTAAATCAAGCAATAGCGCTCTGCACTAATGACGTCACACGAGTCCCCGGATGTCAGACAAACATTGACTCACGCACGTAGTGTACACCATGCATGCACGCGCACATACCACACGTTTGCATGGTTGCAATGCATGTAATTTTGTCTGAGATCCGGTGTGCTATTTTTAGCCCAAGTGCGGAGTGCTATTACACCGCGTTTACACTGAATCCTGCAAGGGGGATTGAAGGGGCATTCAATCCTGCAAGGAGGATTGAAGCGGGGGGTGATCGGGATTCAATCCCCCTTTTTAATCGCTCTCTCTGGAAAGATTAAATCCGACAATAGTGCTCCGCACTAATGATGTCACATGAGTGATTTGGCCAGTGCACGCATGTACAAAGTTCTCGGATGTCAGACAAACATTGACTCACACATGAAGTGTACACCATGCATACACACAAGGACACCCACCCCACGTTTACATGGTTGTAATGTTTGTCTCAGATCCGGTGTGCTATTTTTAGCGCAAGTGCGGAGTGCTATTGCCGGATTCAACCCCGCAATGTTGAAGTGTAAACGCAATTGCAGGATTCGATCCCGCAACCTGACACAACCACATCCTGTTTACAGACAAACCTTGCGAAACATATGAAAAAGACGCTTACATGCTCAGCTGTGTGTACAGTACATGTACATATGCATGTTCATAATCGTGTACATGTGTTCCATATATTTTATAGCTTCCATGGTGTACTTCACAATGAATTACGTCAAAGAGACAGGGCACGCTGGCGACGATACTGTCTGATTGGAACAAAGCAGGCCGTGGCAATTTTTTTTAGCTTGCCTGATTGATAAAAACTTGCCTAAGATTTTCTGAAATCCACGATTATAATGGTTATATATCAGAAGTCGTAAGGCCTCCGAAAACTTTGTGAAGTAAATCAAGCATATCTTGTAGCAACTTGTGGCCGCCGCTGTTTTATTCACGAAACCCCTTAATACAAAACACATCTTTTTTTCAGCGAGCGTACACAATGTATTGTACACGAAACTGACAGAACAGCGGCGATGAACGCACGTGGTCCAGCAACTAGGGACCCCGTCTTGGTTCAAGACATTAATTGTTGCCGTAGATACTCGAACGTACGAACCGATTACACGTAGCTGCACAGTACTGTCCTGCACACGTCACACCCATACCCAAAGAGTGTCCAAGCAACAACGACTAGGACTGCGTGGGAATATTTTTGGTGTGTAATAAGTGTTTAAGACTTTCATTCTGATTGGTTTACAATGAAAAAGAAAAGGCCGCGGTCGTCGCTCTCGGATCTCCGCAGAGCTGTGATCTGGTTCACCCTTGATCTCTTCTGGCAAAACCCATTCTGCGTAGGTCTTAGGAGTTGGTCGAGTGCAGGCCGAATCCACTTGAGCAACATCCGGTTGAAGGTTTTTGCAGTGATAGAGCTGAGACTAATTCCATGGTAGTTGTCAGTACTTGTATTAAGATCTCCTGACTTTGGTACTGGGATGATGTTAAGAATGCCCCATTGCTCCGGTAGTTCCCCATTCTCATATGCGTTGTTTATGAAGTCTAGTCACTAGATCATCTATGTGAATGTATTTCAGGACTTCCAGAACAACGGCATCTACTCCACAGCTCTTTCCACTCTTGAGCAACCCCTTCGCGTCGCCGTATCGTAGTCCTCCTGTGTGAAGGGACCGTCGTCAAAGTGTCCAGGTCCTCGAAAACTTGTTCCACCTGACCTCTGATCCACCTGTTCGTCAAGCACCACCGATTCTCCCCCGAGAAGTTTCTTGAAGTGGTTGTACCATGCCTCAACTCGTTTCTCGCTGGACTCACCCTTGACTTGAGAGGGATTGGAGGGCCTCCTGCCAGTGATCTCATTTATAAGCTTCCAGCTCATACTATGCTTCTGGTTCACCTGAGCTTTTTCCACTTCTCTGATTTTCTTGGCCAGCTCCTCCTCCTCTACCAGGATGTAGGTTTCATACAGGGTCCTCTTCTTGCTAGAGTACTCTTCCAAACTGGTAGTGCAACCATTGGCTGCCAGAGCATTGTATGCCATCTCCTTCCTGGCTGTTGCTGTTGCTGTATCCCCCTTCCATCAGAGCCTTGAACCGGTTGCGGACTTCCACAGCATACCTCTCTTGAAGATCGTTGTTACCTTTGAGGGACCACCACTCACTCTTCCCTGAGCCACTTTGTGCTGAGCCCGAAGACTGAGCCTCACCTTTGACACCACGACCCTGTGATCAGATACCACTGATGAGAAAGTGTTGAGTAGATGATGCTATTTCACCACTGGTTAGAATGAAGTCAATCTGAGCCTTCGTCCCCAATGGTGATAGCCATGTCCACAGCCTTCCTTTCCTCTTCTCAAACATCGTGTTGTTAGGGAGTAGGGAGTAGTCCTCAATCAGCTCCAGGAGTCGAACCCCATTGCCATTCGTCACTTGATGATAGGTGAATGCGGCATCCTCATGACCTAGACAAGCATTAAAGTCGCCTAAAATGGTCAGAAAGTTATGGAGTGGGGCAGCTTCCACGGCTAGCCTGAGCTCGCTGAAGAATTTCTCTATTTCCTTGTCTGTTGCTTGGTTTGTTGGAGCATAGGCAACCACTGCAGTAAGAATTGGGTTGCTCTTAAAGGAAGCAGTGATGACATGTTTTGATATCCGGTTAATGCCAATGAGCGTCCTCTGTGCCTCTCTGTTAAGCACGATCCCGACACTTCCAGTCGCCGCCTGTGTATCATTCCTCCAAGCTGATGATGTGAAGAGCTGGTAGCCCTAAACCATAGTACTGACTATAGTGCCTCTCACGTCATCTGCATGCACCCGCCTGTGCTCTTGGATCCCACACACAGTTACACCATATCTCCTCCTCCCAACTGCAAGTTCCTGGGCTCTAGCGGGTCCTCCCTGATCATTCTCACATTCATGGTTGCGAGAGTCAAGTTACTCCTACATCTAAGTAGCGCATTGGGTCTACGGCACACGTCAGACATCCCCCTCCACGAGAAAGTCGTGGAGGGGGTACGTCGTTTACGGGTACGTCGTCATCATGCTCGACAGTCGAGCGTACATGTGTCTCCTCTGCTGAGCGCCTGCTGACTCCAGCCGCTGGCAGTATACAATTTGCTTGGAATTGTAGATTCATGTTTGGCTTGTCGTTGCGAAAATCAGTCCCAGGTGGTCGCAACTCCTCTTCCAGAACCCCTGTTTACTGCTTAGGTGTGGAGTACAATGCCACTAAGGCTAACAAGCACTACCAGCCCAGGTTTGAAATCAGAGTTGTCCTTCTCCAAGATGGACTACTACCCAAAGCTATCGAACTCCATCTACCCCGAGCACCTGGCTATAGCGCCAGAAACTCGATATCATCCTCTGCCAAGAATAGAATGGACATAATTGATGGTCACGCTGTCACTGCAGTTAAACAGAAATCGACAAAAAACAGTCCTAGTCGTGGGAAATCAAAGATGCCGACAAGACACAAGCAGGAGCTGACACCATGTCATACATACATATATGTGTACAATATGAACTTGAATAGGGTTCACTAACTACTTTAGCATTTCTGGTCCTGTTATTCACTACATGTCGTATAAACTGGCCATGCGTTCACATAGCCATATAAATAATGCATGTTAAAGGTCACACACCGACACAGTGGTCCAAAGTAGGACGCTGCACCCATACATATACCTCCTCTTCAGAGGGTGCTATCATGTAAACCCAACATTTTCCCCTCTCAAAATAAGGGAACCCTTTAAATCTCTGTCCTAATAAAAGCAGGATTGACAAGCAAATTTTCATGTGTTTTGTATCACTTATGATTGTTTTTTGGCTATTGTTCACTGACCATGAATATCAAATGGAATTTTTAATGGTGGTATGTTTTAACGGGCAAGAAATTTTTGTGCTTAACAATTTTTTGTGCTTAGCAGCTCCATGAAATTGGCCCCAGGCTTACTGAGAAACCTAACAGGCCTGTGGTGCGATAGCACATGGTTGAGTGACAGCTCCTGAAGACCAGCAAATCTTTACTGGGCCTAATTTGTGGTGCAGATTTTAAAATCTAGTTTTGGCATTAGCCATAAGAAAACCAGTTTGGTCGATATTGCCTATGTTAATAGAGAGCTTAGATGCTAACATTGTAATAAACCAATGTGTGTCAGAAAGAAGAGGGGACTCAGGTTTCTGACAACTATAAGATACATATTACTGGTATCAGAAATGCTCCTATAATAATTTTGGCAAATTGCATGTACTCAAGTAAGGATGTGTCCGCAAGACACAATTCTAATTATTTTAACTTTGATTATGCTAGTTCTGGGTACAATTCACAATGACAACCTACTGTAATGCATTAAGTACTAGAAATACTTTTTCCTGCCGTATTCCAAAATTAATTCCAGACTTTTAAGATATTAAGAGATGTTCACGACATGTACGTGCCATAAACTTTCTGCTATAAAATATGTGGCAAGCGCCTGACTTCATGTCACTGTCTTAAATCATAATTCTTTGTGAATGAACAGGATGCTACTGTGAACCAATGGCATCTGTGTAGTTTGTAAAGCAATGGGGAAAAGATGAATTGCTGAAAACAAAGTACTCCATCTTTTTTTTTATAAATATTTAAAATGTCACGTTAAAACAACAAAAAAAGTTCAACAGGAGAAAAAACCTTATTCTTTTCTGTTAAAAGAGGTCTTGATGAAATAAAGGAAAAAATAGTAAGATGTGGGTAAAAGTGGTAGTACAGCTATTCTTAAGACATATATTATTCATTAAGCTTTGATGAAACCCACTTTATGAGCCTAATCTTAAACAAAAGATTGATTAGAGGGTTGATATTGATTTATGGCAGATAGACAAAAGAAGAAAAAAATCACCTTTAATCTGTTTGGACATACAGTATACTTACATTCATCAATTTCTTGGTAAAGCTTGATGCATGCAATAGCGCAAACAGGAAAGGTGGAGTCAGAGCCACTGTTGTTTAATAGTAAGTTTGGTTAAGGAAAACATGTTAGCAGCTTACCCTGTACCAACAAACAAAAACATGTCAACAAAATTTGCAAAAATGTATTCCACACATGAGATGCAAGTTCAAAGTCATTTTAAATATTTTTCAAATGGTAAGGAACTGAGACTTTTTTTTGGGGGGGGGGGGGGGGGGCTTGAGACTTGAAAATGAATGTGCTAACTGAATAACCATTACAAGTAATTAACTGCTCAGCAAACTGCTCATCAGGCAAAAAAATGACCTGAAGTACGAATGAAATAGAAGTGCAAAAGTATGAACGATTCATGGTGTTTCCGCATACCAAATGTCACCATGCAAAGCCTCAAATCTTTAATACAACCGATTGGCAATCAGTCCACGGTTAAGCAACCTTTCTATTTTGCACACACGCCTTAATACTACAATGTACTAGGAGGTAAGGCCAAGAATGTAAGGGGAGGTTGGTTGAGGCGGGCGAGCTATCCTTGAAACTGTTGTGTATAGTCACCATAGCAGACCTAAAGTTGCGGATTGTAGAAAACCTGGAGTCTGGTGTGGAACAGGTCCACAACTGGCAGAGGTCTGCTATTGCCATTAGTGATACATCAGTTGGAGATAGAGAGGGCATCCCCGTAGCACCACATAGAGAAAGGCGTATTCTGTCCCCGTGCAGACATGGCGGAGCCATCATCAGGAGGCCCCGCCAGAGTGAGGGGTTCTTATATGATGTCTAGCACGTAGGGTGTTAGTCTCCTGGGGCTTGATGTAGGCCCCCTGCCAGGGGTGATGTAAGGTGTCTGGCCCATCTGGGGGCATGAGTGGCTGTTGTACTAACAAACTGTTCCGAACTTATCCCCCTCAACTCTTGACCGTTGTGAGGCCTTTCCTGCCCATACGCATGACTTCTGGGAGTGTGTACCTCCCTGGTTCTTGACACAGACCGCTGCCATTACTGTTCTTGGGGGAATAACACATGGCATTTAAGATGGCCTGTAGTTAAGATTCGCCTGTAAGATGCACATGATGTGTCAGAGGGCAGTGTCCTAGTCCCCGCGGCCGTGCGCCGGCGTCCCCTGGGTGATCAGGCAGAGGGGCCGCAGTGAGGGCGACATCCCTGGCATGACCCGCTCGCATTAGGTGATATACACCATGTATCAGGAGTGGCAGGGTACCTGTTTTGTTGCTGCAGCGGTAGGTGGGAGGGCTGGCAAGTGGATGTCGGGGGGGGGTTAGCATCACATGGTGGTTGTAGCTTTGTCGCTGGTTCCTGGTTCTGCCCTAGTTTGCGTTCTGCGATAACTAGGGAGCTTTGGACTAATGCAGGTCTACTTCCATCTCCCGTTAGCCGTGGTTGTTTGGTGCGAGAGGACATGCCAATGGGAAACCGTCCGTTGGATTCAGGACCGGTGTGGTGAAGGCTGGCATGGGCCGGCCGTCAAGATGTCTAGTTATGGAGGTCAATGCCTTTGAGTTTGATTAATTGAAGAAAACCTGCAGTCCAAGGGCTGCAGCTGCAGCTGTTCATGGTGCTTCTTCATTGCTTTAGATAAAGTCGATGGAAAAGAGCATTTGAAATTGTATTTCTGTGAGCCCATCGACCTAATGATAGTGGAAGAACAACCTGGCTAGGCTCCTTCGGTTTTTTAATACATATATCGACTTTTCATGATATTTCAATCTGGCAATATTGCCATATCACCATATAAAAATTATTGATATTTCAACTTTTTCTGATTTTTCTCAGATATTTACCATCATGTATCAACCAAAATCACTGAATATTGACATCAATTTGTCATTCTCTGTCGCATCTATGCAACATTGATTATTTATTTAGAACATAAATTACCTCCAGAAGATAAATTAAGTACTAAAAACACAAAGATTTAATGATAATCACAACCAGAATATGCTACTCATTATATTGCCACATTGTGGTCCCCTTGCAGCCTTTCACATGGGTCGGAACAGAAGAATGCCGGATTGTCGTATGAGCAACGGTGCGGCCTCACATCCCTTATTATTTATAAATTAATTCATTTTTATGTATAATCACAAGGTATTACACACGCGACTGCTGAGGTTTGGATCATGGCGGTGTACTATACATGGCGAGAAACCGTCTTGCGATGGTAGTGCACTGTGCCTGGTAGTGTTGAGCTGCATGGCCATTGAGCGGTTGTATTGAATGGATGGGGACCCTCGCAGCTTCCCATTGCAGAAGCATCAGACGAGAGTAATGATGAGTAGGGTATAAGAAATAAACTGCTGCAAACTGCTTATCAGCCAAAATGATGACCTGAAATTTATCAAATGCTTGCAGTTAGGAGGACCTGACGCTAAAAGACCCGTTTCGATAAAGATCATGCTAGGATCGAAACGATTATTTCTGATAATGACAGCATGACATGACATGCGGTTCAAAACAGAACAGTGAGACAAGTAGCTACGCGCATGCGCATGAGATCCAGCCTCTAGTCTTCGTTCAAGGCGCTATTCTACCCCAAATGGAAGAGGGCTTATTATTTTTCATTATATTATTATGTTGTGTCCGCATGTGATGTCTGTAGATGGATATGTTCCATAGACTACCCATGTCAGCTCATTCTGCTTGCAATTTGCACATTATAAGACGGCACGAGATTAAGGCTAGCTACAACATGCATACATTTTCACCAGGCCAGAACAGAAAATCAATAAAAATCCGGGAAATATTTTTTCTGTAGTGCCGAAGCCGCCAATATCCAGAATACAGGATAAATCCAGTTTCGCAGTTTCATCCTTGCGGTTATTAAGGTGTGTGCGAAGACCCCTCGCAACTTTCCGCAACGTAGAGCCAGACAGTAGGGGGGATGTATTATCGATCCCTGTATCAGTGGGCACTGGAAAAGTCATCTGCGGGTCAACTCGAAATTGAGACAGGTCGACCACAGGCGGTAAAGGGCCGAGGTAGGTGGCATTGTTCCCGCTCTGGTAGAGCCGAACAATAGGGAGGATGTATTATCGCTCCCTGAATCAATGGGCACCAGACAAGTCGGCGCGGGGCGACACGACTTGAGACAAGTCGACTGCAGGCCGGAGCGGGCCAAGCCAGGTGGCATCGTACAAGCTGGCCACGTGGCGGTTAAGCATGTTGGAACCCTTGTAGCTTTCTGCTAAAATAGAGCCAGACAATAGGGAGGGATATTATTCATCCCAGTATGAATGGGAGTGTGGCAGTGGGCCAAGCTCGGTAAGGTTGAATGGGCTATCATAGCCGTGGGCACGGTAGGTGTGTGTGGGGATCTCCGCCACTTTGTATTCATCTGGTGGGGCCTGACATTAGCAGGGGTGGGTTACCGGTCACCGTAATGGCAGTTGGCGACGGCCGAGGCTAGCTAAGTTGAGTGACGTTGTACTGGTCGGTGTAGCTGTTGGCACGTGCAGCTGTACGTGGAGCTCTACGCAGATTTCTGCCCAGGTACAGCCAGACAATAGCAGGGGACATACATGAGTTACCAATCTGTCTTGAAAGCCAGTGACTGCTGGTAGAAGCGGGTCAGGCCTGGTAGCGTTGTATGGGCTAACGTGGCCAGTGGTTGGTAGAGTTGTGCATGAAGCTCCTGCTGCTTTCTTTCCGCTCCAGAGGTGGCGGACAATAGCGAGGAGTGGGTTACCGATCCCTGTATTGCTGGTGGTAGTGGGCCAGGCCTGGTCATGTTGTATGGACTGGCGTGGCTGTTAAGCTGTCTCGCTGTGTGGGGGAACCCCCGCAGCTTTCCACTCTGTACGGCCGGGCCGAGCAGTGGAAGGGCTCCACCGCTCTTGGCCTCTGGCAACTAGGGTATTTGTTCTTCGACACGGTAGGCCTTCCTCCAAAGCACTCGTTGACAGCTCGAGCCTCTATACATGTACAACCCCCTGACATCCGCAATCATGCTCGCTTAGGCCGAGCGGTGGTAAGGGTGTATACCGCTCTTACCCACTGACGGCTGAGGCCTTTGTTCTCAGGCTCGGTAGGCTTGGCCTTGGTTGACGGCTTGGGTCTCCATTCATCAGGCCATAACACGGAGCCGATAGGCCTTTTCCTACTTGACCAATCTTGGGGGTGGCCCCGGAGAGACCCATTTCATCTCAGCTCTAGTTTGAACAATATGTATTCATTAGATGTTGTGAAGTGACTTAAAAGAATTGTGCATGTATGCATCTATCCTAAAGGGGACAAAATGACAGAGGTGAAGATAAAGTTACATACAAATAAAACAAATCTGTACAATTAACTGGGCAGATTACAATAAATGAGACCTTATGTATTAAAGGTATTAAAGGTAGTATCATACTTTGGTTTTTGTCAAAGAAGTACAGATTTATAGGCATCAAATATCAAGGACGATACAGTAATAGTCATCTGTGAAAATTTCAGTCCCATACGGTGCCCACTTTTTGAGAAAACAGTGAAAAACGGCCACAGTATTTCTTAAGTCATTTCTCTTTTATTTTTGATCTTTTAAAAGATCAAAAAGATTTTCGGTCGTTGTTTTACTAATTTCTGGATCAATACACAATTTCAGGCGGAACAATTTTAACGGTAGGTTTCTACTAGCATCATCTTCATACCCTGTAAGTTATACATAAATCTGTGAACATTTCTGTTTTGGTGTCTTACCAAAGTATGATACTACCTTTAAACAGATGAAGCAATAATGAATAATGAACGAAATGAGCTGAATATCTATGTGTACCTATGTATACATTTATATCAAGATACAGACTAAGGTTATACGTAAGGGAACACAACAAAAGTTCACAGGTATAAAAATTGGAAAACAGGTATCTGCATGTTGGTACCTGGCATTGACCTGTATTAAAAAGGATACATGTGATGGGGTGGCTGTTCACAAAAATGAGCGAATAGAATAGATTATGGCAGCTGTCTTCGAGGAGAAGTAGTGACAGAAAGATCCTGGTGAATTGGAAGCTAGGGAGACGTTGATGGAGGCGTAGCGCACTTGTTAAGCCATTACAAATGATTGCTCTCTGGTAGAATCCATGAGCAGACTGTGGACTGAAACAAAAAACATATTCTCTTATTTCCCTTGTTTCTTTTTTTAATGCATTAGAATACTAAAATGTATTTCTATCAAATAACCACAAGGGAAACTGACTGAATTTAAAGTAATTGAAAAGTGAACAAAGAAAAATTTACTGGAGCGGGATTCGAATCAGCGACCCCCTGAATACCGTACAAGGCGTACAGGCGCTCTACCAACTGAGCCATTCAGCCCTACGTTGGTGGTGACCCCAATAGTAGGGGGGCACTGGGGGGGCCTTGGAATTTTGTGGGAGCACCCGGAATTTTTTCAAAACTGGAGATTTGCAAAATATGAGAAATGCGCGGGGGGGCGGATCCAGCGGCCAACCTTTTCTTCAAGCAAAAAAAAAAAAAAAAAAGACAGACAGACAAAAAAAAAGGGAAACAGAAAGACCCCAAAAGAGCAGAAAAAGAGGGGGAAGACAAAATTAGCAAGCTTTGATCTCCCCGAAACGCACCCGTCGCTATTGAATTGGCGTATTTTATTTCCACGCTCCCTGGAAAATCATGGATAAGCCTTGCCTTGCGGCCGGGGTACAGGGCCCGCTTAAGGGGTTCTAGATATTCTCTGGTGCAATCGGAGCCTTATTTTGGAAGCAATAGTTCAATTAAATTTATTCATTTATTTATATTATTACTTCATTATTTCTTTTTAATCCAACACACTTGAGCGGGAGAAAATCAATCTGGGGACCTGACTAACTATAGCCAGACCAGACAAATTGGCAGATGGGCTGTTTTGAAGTTCGCAACCGTAAGCACGTAAGAAAATTGCATTTTTACACTGAAATGTTGCACAGATTTCTTCACTGTAGGGTTTTAAGGACTCAGGAACATTTGCTGAAAGTAAAAAATTTTATTTTGGAACAGTAGAAGCTGTTAAGTTGTTTTATTTCCTTTATAGCTATCATACCCTACAGATAACGCTTAATTTTTTTTCTATACCCAAGATTTTTTGTGGGGGGGGCACGCCGAATTTGTGGGGGGGCACGTGCCCCCCCAGGCCCCCCCGTAGCTACGCCCCTGCGTGTCAGGCACGATATTTGACCCTTGAAAAAAAGTAGGAAATTTTTCAGAGTACATAATGTTGGCACCAAAGCATTGCATCCACATGTCATGCCTATACACATATGCTGGCGGGCACCTCATATTTTCATAATAATCAGTGCTGTGAGACTCGAGTCCAGTCTTGGACTCGAGACTGGACTAGGAGGTTCATGACTCCGACTTGGTCTCGGACTCGGACTGTTATACTTGATGACTCGGGGCTGAGTCCGGCACAAGACCGGCAAAGTTTTGAGTGTGCCTAATTTCATTTCTACTGCAAAATCTGTAGCTTTTTGTAATTAATGTCAAAAGAAGACTTCTGACTGCAAAAACTAATTTTAAAAACCAGTAACACATGACTAACATACAACTGATAAACACCTCTTGATCGTATAAAAAGTTTAGGTTTTCAGTTAAACTTTTACAAAAAGGGCTCACGCCGTATCCTGATTCAAATCTTTGGCAATTTTTGTGATGCAAGAATGTTTGTATGCAAAAATGCTTGTCCTTGAACATACTTCTTTCTTTGACTTCCTTTGACATACAAACATGTGTCTTTGGGAGCTTATTAGGCCGTTTTATTTTTAATTACTTGGATTACGGAATCACTGCCCAAAAAAATGGGATTTTAGAAAAACAAATTAAAATTGCCGTCGAAAATTGTCGATTTTGATGACCCCCCCAAAAAAATAAAAATAAGGGGAAACAAATTGCCAATTTCGATTCAAAATTGAGCAAATAATTCATGAAAGGTAATTTTAAAAATATATATGAAAGCTCCGGACGTATTGTTCAATAAATTATCAAACCTGTGTCTGGAGTCATTATTTTAATCAGGCGGAAAAACAAAAATCCTGTGTTTCCGGTAACCCAACCGACCCAATGTTTTGGCACTGTCATTGAGTCGGCCGATTTTTTTTTTTGCCACAGAGTTGCCTGAACAATACAAACAAAGTAATATCTTTAAAAGTGACAGCCTTTTTACGATACATGTCAAAAGCAGATTTCTTACTAGTCTTGGTCCACGACTATGTTATTACCGTACTCGAACGTACGAACCGATTATCCGCACTGACACGCACGTACGTACACCCATTCGTAAAGGCCTTCGATAACATAGTCTTGGGAGTCGTGTAAGGGCTGTGAGTTGCGCGCGCACCTCGTTAGTATAATGTATGTAGCTACTTCGTCACCATGGCACACTGTTGAATATGTATGATAAAAAAGAATGACGCTGGTCATATATGGTCATTCCCTTAGGCAAAACCTGAACTTCGAGGCCTGCGGTCAGCTCCCATGGCAACGCTCGGGTCAAACAATGCAGAGATCGCTGCATTCCCACGGCCGACCTGTGGGTATTGATATGCATGCGGTGTACAGGTGTATGTACCATGCACGTTGTATCATGGATGGTTGTATACAGTGTGAATTATCAAAGAGCTACAAATTATGAACAGTGTAAATGTTTTTGTTTATAGGCCTACATGCCTACATGTAACTTAAAATGAGTGTTTCACTGTAGGCCTCAGGCTAAATAATACTTAAATAGCACGTTTAAAACTCCTTGCTTCGTGTTTGTTTTTACCAAATGCAATGGAATTATAGTATTACAAGGTACAATAATTCAGCAATCGTGGATTTCTACATTATGTTGTAAATTAGCCTCTGAAATACACAGTCATATATCTCCCCAACTTTCGCCCAGTCACATCGTCGAAATGTTAACCAAAAGGCACGTATACAGTACCATACTATTGTAACTGTACCATATTGTGTAACTTCACGGGGTGCCTTGTTTACGTGTATGCACGTGCGTGACCAGAAAATGGGCAGCGCCCGACCTTTAGATGCAACGCATGCGCAGTGTGTTTCCCCCCGATTTTGGGGGGAGATTTTACACGATTCCCAAGACTGTATTAGTGACAGGTCCGTGCGTACGTGTGTGCGGATTACCTGTACGTACACACGTATGGTCAGTGCGGTTCGAGTATCCACACCAATACAGTCTTGAACCAAGACTAATTTCTTACCGAAAATCTGTACCGAACACGGAGAACTGTCAAGTTTGCAACAAGGTGCGACTTGAATCGACTAAAATAAACGATGCGATCGCCCCGGCCCCCTGCATGCACGCAAACACGTGCACCCCTGCACTGCATGTAGTATAGGGACAGCCATCAACTTTTGCCGCATACGATCTGCACACTTGTACACAAATCTGGTTACGCGTTTCCCGCTCGAATCGATCCATTTAAGACCGTTTCTTCCCTAGAGCACCATACTCAAATCCATCGATTCTACACTCGTGGCTAGCTGGATCGTCAAAGTTTTGGAAAACTTCAACGAAATTCTTCCCAAAATACGGCGTTTTGAATGAGGTTGCTTAATTCAAACTACATTTTCGAAGATGAGTCGTACATCCACGAAAACATGATCATGCCTTTTTTGGAAATCATGAGGTACAAATGCTTACAAAAAGTTGAGTTTTCGATTGCAACTGTTGACTCTTATCTTGCCACAACGCGATTTACCTTACCACGATGTGCCGTGTGAGAGCCGTGGAGCTAATTGCTTCGTACCCGTGCGGACAGTCAATCTGTGGATTGGTTTTCGCTATTAAGCTAAGGTATACTTTTATTATTTGTCATCTGTCGTTTCTTTCGTAATGAATGTAAACTTCTCTTTTGATTTTTTCCAAAATGCACGTTTGCTAAATTTAAATGTATTCAAGTGTTGGCGTATGCGGAAGTTCCCATTAATTTGTGTATAAAAAAAATTCCAAAAAAAAAAATCCCTACCGACCGACACAACTTTTTTGGGACATGTTCATTCAGTGCGCAGCATTCGCGATAATGAGGCACACAGCAAAGTTTATTTGCAGCGTGCAGACGCTCTCGGACCCTTCGAGAGTTTGCAAACTTTCACGAGAGTTCAGGAGTGGCCTGAAAATTGAGCGGGAAACCCATTTAAAATGGCAGTGTTTGGCCAACATGGAGTCGGATATGAAGCACAACAATTACTGCGTCAAATTTATGTATTTTTACAGCTATTTATGTACAGAACTTTATTATTTTGTCATTTGAATTGAGGTATAGTTTTAAGACTGTTTGGGGGTGGCTGTAATATTTTGCTTATCCTGACTGTTTCGAGATATTTAGGGACAAAAATGAGTTTTCCTTTCAATCAATACCAACTTCATTTCTGCAGGTTTCGCTGGTGGGTTTTTGTTTAATGCCAAAATTTTGCAAAAAGCACACAAAAATAGTCGGCAGCGTCAAATGTTATGATGTCACAAATGTAGTTTAATTGTGTGTAGGGAATTGTTGAATTGTTATTTAAAGTGCGGATCGCGAATGAATGGTGTATATACCCATATGCATTGATACACTGTACATCGTATACATTATAGGCCTACGAGGCTATACGTATACTGTACAATGGCCCACAAAGCAGGGTACCAGTCTTGAAGAAGCTTCTTTACGTGGGCATGATTGGCCAAGCAATTGGATCGTTCTGCTTCTTGGCCAATCAGACAAGCGCACTCATATTATTCACACGTGTTAAACTTTGAAAAGGTCGCACTTTTTTGCTTATCCTGACTGTTTCGAATGGGTTTGAGAAACGAAACTAAGACGACAGGCTATACGAAGGTTGTGACTAGGTAAACAATTGTATGTTTATTCTGTAGAATAACATTAATGAGAGAAAATTGCATTTTTCCAGGGCCGTAATTTTAGAACAATTTCAGCAATTATTTCGAGCTATATATTTCTCATTTTGCAATGTTATAAATTTATATAATCTTTTTGAACGACATGAAAGGAACCTTTCCTACTACTATTTCAATTAAATTAATATTTTCAAAGACAAAATTAGGAGAGAGTGAATTTTGAAAATAAGTTCCCGATCTCATTAAATATTCACAAGCAAACCAGTCATGCATACGCTGCAAATAAAACGAAGCACTTTCGGGAACACTGCGCACTGACTGTTTTAAGATTTCCTAAAATCCAAAGAGATTTTCCATTCTAATAAGAAAACACTCACCTCTGTTTACCTACATTTGCATATCAGCGCGCATGCGCACAAAACCTCATTGAAAAAGTCGCCCAAGCCACACCCTCCGCGCCCACTGCATGTCCCCTACAAGAGCCCCTGTTGCACTGAGACTCGTCCTAGTGGGGTTTTTTTGGCTGTTGTTTTTAGCTGGGAGGGTGGTAAACAGAGGTGAGTGTTTTCTTTTTAGAATGGAAAATCCCTTCGGATTTTGGGAATTCCATTACAGAAAACACCTCACCTCTGTTTACCTACATTTACAGAGTAGCACCGTAAGATATTAACTAGGGTGGGAAGGGACATGCAGCGGTGTTGAAAGGTCTGGGCCTCCAGAATGTGAAAAGGCTGTTTAGACATACAATACCCAGGTGCTGCCTATCTGGTTGTAAGGAGCTTTCCGGGTCTTTTGGGCTTCTGATCAGCTGACTTCCCGGAGGACTGTCCTACCCACAGGCTACATCTTTAGGCAGTAAGATGTGGAGGTGGATAGGTTCTTCCAGCATGCTGCCTTTACTATCTCTGTAACAGAGACTCCAAGCAGGTGAGTCCAAACTACAGACATGTTGTGTGTCTCGTGGACTCTGGATTCCCCTCTTCGGGTATCATTCTGAGGACTTAATACATGGAGGGTTGCCTCCGATACCCATCCATGGCTTTGGATCTTGATCCTTGGCTATCGCTCTGAGGGCTTGCATGGGGGGTTGCCTCCGATATCCATTGAGCGATCGTGGTCACAGAGGCTGGACGATGTGGCTGGATGGTTGTGATGAGCCGCAGGCTGATGTAGCCTTGTAATAGCTGGATATGAGCGATGAGTACTGAAAAGCTTGTAAGGGGCACCACCGTAATCCTCTTCCTCTGATGAAAATGCTGTTGAGCTTGGCAGAAAATAACTGGAGGGGAGAAATAGGCTGACAGATTCTTTAATAGTAGGAATGATCCCAGCGAGCATGGCCATGCTCTAAGCAAAGGCATGGAAGCAATCTTCTCCATGAAGCTGTAGGAGGTAGCCCTGAAAAGTACCAGCTTTGCTGCCTGGAAGCTATGCCCCATAGTAGATGTGATAATAAGAATTGCTTGAAGACATGGTTAATTCACAATGGAACCTGCCCAAAGGGCCCTGGTAGTTGGTCTATAACCTCTGGATATGGAGACCATCTCATGTGGCAGCTATAGGTGCCAAATGTCGATCGAAAGTGTTCTCTCATTACACTGCTAGGTAAAGTGGAGAATTCCATTATGGTAAGTTCATCTGGTGGATCCCGGTCTACTTAGGGCCTCCAGGGCTGTAGCTTCAGACAGAAGGCCAGCTGGTCTGAGAGGGATGTAGACAGGATCCCAGCCCACAGCTGAAAAGGAGGAATGCTGGATCCTGATGCAAGAACTGAGACCTGAGCCATAGAGTTAGGTCTTGACGAACGTTACAACCTCTTTTTACAGGCTTCGTTGTAAAGGCGTAGGCGTGCATACCCATTCATTCGAAGCAGAGTGTATCCTTATACTAGGGCTGTGCATTCACGGGTAATTTTGGACCCGAGTACCCTTTGCCCAAACGGGCGGGTACCCGGGTACCCGCGATATAATATAAAACATAAAAAATTAAGAACCCGGAACTTGTATGTTGCGTAATGGCCGTTGGTGAGTACCGTATCGGGGCGCCGAGCCAGGCGCGCTAAAAAATTACCAGACCCTCCCCAAAACACCCGACCTTTAGCGGATTTCGGCTATTTTTAGAGGTGCTGAATGTTAGTTTACGCTATTTCTACCGACATGACAGGCCAAGCAAAACTTAGCGCGATATGGAACACCGACATCAAACACGATGTATGCATATTGCATTGTCAAGGTTGTTATTTTGTTGCGAGACCCCCGTAAATTACAAATATTCTGACCGCCCCATAAATCGCATTTTCCTGATCAGCTAAATCTTACCTGAATTTCAGTCGGAAATTTTGTCCAGTTGGCCAAGAAGAAACACACTTTTCACGTACTTGTGCTAGATCTTAAGAAATAACGTGAAGAAAAATTTGTAGGGCAACGAACGCATTGATTAAGACGTAAACAAGATTCATCGTGCACATGGTCGGCATGGTCGAAATCTCAAATGTCCCATGACTGGTATCCACCCCACACAAGGCCACGCGTAATAGCAACAATGTCAAAACAACGTGCACCAGTTTCAACCACGTGTGGGCAGGAAGACTACATGCACACCGTACGTACTGTGTGTGTGTATGCATATTGTAGGTTCCGATGATCTGTGGCTCGCTGCTGGCTTCGGTACAGATTTGCGCTAAGAAATCGCTTTTGACATTGCCAAAAACTACCAATTTTGCAGGTCAGTGATGTTTTATATGAAAAAGAGCATGGTTCTTATTTTTTACGGGTAATAGAATTTAAAAAATTGAGCCGGGTACTCGATGGTTTCGGTCAGGTTTCGAGTACCCGGGTAGAATGCACAGCCCTACCTTATATACACATGTGAGTAAGTATGGCGAAGATGTCAAGGAAAGCACCGATGGAGAAGGTCCCTTGGGCAACAGCACAGGGACAGAGAAAGGATTCCCTCCTGGCAGCAGGTGTACGATTCCACAGAGGAGGAGAACTAGAACAGTATTAAATTGTTAAAAATACAAATGTCCTTACACATGTATCTGTTGTCACACATTGCAGTCAATGGTAAAGGGACCCTGGAATGGAATGACTTCAGTGACAGCTCTTTGCTTTGCTGACCAAGTGCCGATGATAGGCTGTTCCTCGAGGCATCCAACCAACACCACAGATGATGCTGCAGGTGAGCTGTGCAATTCTACAATTGGGATTCTCCTGGGGATGAGTCGCTCCGTGGCAAAGGCTTGTGGCTTAAAAGCAACCCTGCAGAGCCTGCCAGTGGCCAAGTAGAGGACCGCTCCAAGGAGAGAACGTTAACAGGAAGGAGCCAGTGAGGACTTCCCTGTGTTGGTGACAAAGCCCTCCATAAGCATCAGCAGGACTGATCGTGGGGGCCTAGACAGAGTCCAGTAGAGTTGGGCCTGAAAAGAGACAGTCGTCCAGGTACTTGGCGTAAGAGAGCTTGGTGATCGCTGAAAAGGCCCAAGTGGGCCATGAGAGCAGGTAGCGAAGCTGGTACAAAGTCCCCTGGCAGATGGAAGCTGATGATGCGTGTGGGTAAACATGCGAATCGCAGTACCGGTTGTCGATCTGCCTGTGGTCAGAAATTGGAAGACAACTGGCAAGGCCTCCATTTCGAAGTGCTTTGGTAGGTGACTGGTCGCACTCTTAAGGACTTCTTAGTCGCAAGGGAGGATGTCGTGGAGAGGGGAGAAGGAAACTCCCCCTCTAGAGCTGCAGAACCCTGGTGTCATATAGGTGACCTCCTACCGACTGGTGGAAATTCCTTTACAGGACTTCTTAGTTGCAAGGAAGAATGCTGAGTGAGGGGAGAAGGAAACTTCTCTCCTAGAGCTGTAGAATCTAGCCGTCTTATATAGGCGACCAACTACTGGCTGGTGGGAGTTGAAATGCTAACTTGGTAGTACGCGGTCCCAGGTGCTGAACCCCATAGGTGATGAAGAACAGAAGTAGGCTGCATCCCTCTTCGCACGATGAGATGGACGCCGATAGGCAGAGGCTAACTCCCATAATTCTCATTGAACTCACAGTCATTCCCTCCAAAGAAGAGCCAGGAGGAGGGCTTGGAGCCTACGGATGGGGAGAGGCATCTGTCCAAGACTAGAGGATGACATGAAATGTGAGTAGGTAGCAAATCCCAGTACAACCTCCCGTAGGCGGGAGGCAATCATTGAGAGGAGCGAAACCTAACATGAAAGCTGACTACCACTATTGTGGAGGAAGGATCTCCGAAACAAGGAGCGAGAGAGTCAGACAGCAAAGGGCAGAATAGGATCTCGATCCTAAGGTCTAGACCCAGGCCCTGGATTAGAGACAAGAGGCTACACGTAGGTGTAGGGTCTCGCATCAAAGGAAGTGTACGGCCTTGGGGGAGGCAACGGAGAAGAGAAGAACCTCAGAAAATCAGACAGGTTAGTAACAAAGGCACTAGGATTCACTAAAGCCCCGTTCCGACGGGACTTTTTTTGGTCAAACTCACCGTTGTCTGTACATATATGTACGTGCGTGCGGATAATGCGTGCAGGTAATCAGTAAAGTTTGAGTATCCACAGCAGCAACGCCTTGAACCAAGACTAGGACCGCATGGAAATATTTTTCGTGTGTAAGAACTTTCATTCTGATTGGTTTACAAAAGCTCTGAAAAAGGAAAAGCAGCGCTCTCAGCCAATAGCTTACGCTGTTTTAGATCATGCGTTCGAAACCCCGATCAGCTGAGAGAAAAATGGTGCTTGTTTATATCAACATCGATGACAGCTGCGTCGATGGGATTGCCATAAATAATGGTCAAATACATGCACGGAGAATCGTGGGTGATCGCAGCACTTACGACTAAACTCGACTGGACTATTTCTTCTTTTTTTAATCATATTGGAATAATGGAATTATAATTGATGTTCAAATTATAAAGCAGTTGGCAAGCTGCTCGATCTGGACTTGCCCGAACCATGCCCGAACGGAAGTCAGAATTGTAATTGCGCGCCAGCTCGGTTACTTTAACCACGGTCTCGGTTAAATTTCCCGACTCAAAAAAGTCCAAGTGCGAACGGCGGTAAAATTTACCCATTTGAAATTTAACCATCGTCCCAGTTAAATTTAAGTCCAGTCCAAACGCGGCTTAAGGAGGCAAAGTGAAGAATGCAAAAGAACATACATGTAGATACTAGCCGACCATAGGGTCTGGGACCCTGTCCCTGCCTCCAGCTGGAAAAAGGTTGAGTACGGCCTGCTAAGGGGAAACCACAGCCCAGCAACCAAAGTGATAAGAGAGAGAGAGAGAGAGAGAGAGTTGACAGGTTTTCAGAAGCTATCACAAGTATCAGGTGTCCAAGCTGATAATGAACTAGGCACTGTAAACAGGAAGGAGATTTCTCCTAAAGACAGCCCGACAGCATCATGTAAACCAACTCCAACCAGAGCCACCCAACCCACAAAGGAATAAACAAGTCTCAAGGAGTGCCTGCCAAGGAAAAACCCAAAAGGATCTCAGTAACAGTGAGGCTATGCAAATACATGTAGAGGCTAAGTACGCAAGAAATGGGTTGGCGCTAGCACCAAGTAACATAAATTCCTCTCATTTGTGAGTAAGGGGTGGCCCTGAATAAAAGATCAAATAATAAAGGGATAGACTCAAGAGCCTCAGCCTAGTTGCAAAAAGTGGCCGCTGAGATGGTCATGGCCCAAGGAAAGAAAGGGAAGAATCTGGAGAAGCTTACCCACATCCGTAAAGATAAGTAGGACCACTGGAAAAGGGAGGAAGACACATTCGAAAGGAGTCTGAAAGTTGGGCGGCACAGGCCCCTATGCAACGGCGGGGACCGTGACCGCCAGTGAGAAGATCGAGTCTGCTTCCAAGGTCGATCCAACAAGTGAGAGCGGGACCATGAACGAGCTCAAGAATCGCGCGGACAATCACGGGGGTGATGATGTAGGCCCCGAGAAATGTTGATAAGTTTCTTGATGAATCGAAAAACACTTGCGGTAGCCCGGCCGGGGAGCAGACACGAGGATGTCTGGACGGCGTGGATACAAGGACCCGCGATGTCGGGCCGACGATGAAACGATAATTTTCCCGTCAGAAACGAAAACCACATGTGGAAGGCCAGTCGGGGAGGTCGTGTTGGACGTCCGGGCGGCATGGAGAAAGGTACCCGTGACGTCGGCGTCAATGATGTAAGCCCACAAAATGTTGATAATTCACCCGTTGAAACGAAAAACCACATGCGGTAGGCCAGTTGGACGTCGGGGAGATCATGGTGAACGTCCGGACAGCGTGGAGAAAAGGACCCGTAAGTCGATGATGTACATGTAGGTCCACAAAATGTTGATAATTCTCCCATTGGAACGATCCCACATGTGGTAGGCCGGCCAGGTAGGTCACGGTGGACGTCCGGACAGCGTCGAGAAAAAGACCTCGATCTCGGGGGCGATAAAGGAGGCTTCGCAAATGTTGATAATTCTCCCGATGTATTAACAGAAGTCACGTGCAGTATATCGAAGGCTGGCCGGGGAGATCATGATGGGCGTCCGGGCGGCGTGGGGAAATGACCCCGAAATGTCGATAATGCTTGAAGAACGTATACTCTTGCTAAAAATCATGGCCGAGACGAGTAGAAAGGTGATGAAGCTCGAAGATCGGTGGCGGTGGTGGTGCCCTGCCTCTGTGACCAGGCGGGGGAGACCGGGCGCTCGGTTGCTGTACAGCAACGATTGCGCGGGCCCCACTATCCATCCCGCATTTCCGTGACATGATAACGTCGACCTCTCCCTGCGGGATTTTCCGGGTTGTAGCCCTTGTAGGGGACATGCAGTGGGCGCGGAGTGTGTGGCTTGGGCGACTTTTTCAGCGAGGTTTTGTGCGCATGACTGTTTGGTCAACTCGTACGCCGCTCAACTTCTCCGTTGACCAACTCGTACCATTATAGAGTAAGGAAGAGCTTGTACGTAATTGATCTGAGTTGTTGTTTTTTTTAGGAATTTACCATTTTTTGTATCCGAATTTTCCGCGAGATTTCGTTTGAGGGATTGGCATTTTTCAGGATTGTAAAATCAATTTGGGGATAGCGATAATAAGGGTTCCTCCAAACACATTGATTATTTTAGCTCTTAAGTAGTTTCTACTTCTCAAAAATGATACTTTTATCTCTCAGCAAATGTTCTTGCAATTTTCTTACGCACTTCTTGCAAACTTGAAAACAACCCGTCTAATCACGTGAGGCCATTTTGTCTGGTCTGGTTAGTAAAGTGCCCACACTCAACAGATCAAGAGTCCTCAAAATGTCAGAGGAAACCAGACTATTCTCGTCTGCAGCCGTCCGTGCGTCCGTGAAATGTTACATCCTCGTTTAATACCATTTTTACACTATAATTTCCCTCAAAAATCAAAGCCCTGCCCTCTTTCCACAAATATAACCTTGCTAACTAGATACCAAGGTATATTTAGGTAAGTAACTTTCAAAAAGTAGTTTCCCTTTCTTTTATAGTTTTGGGACCCGTCTTATCACAATCCCCATAAACTTGAGAACTATCTTTAGGGATTTCCTTTAACGGGATGCCATTTCAAGGGATCATGTTTTTTTTATTCGATTGATACCCAAATATCCTTTAAAAAAATCAGAATCCTTCAAATTTCAAAGTCAGTTGAAAAAGTCATTTTGAAAAGTCAAATGGTGTGCGAGTTGCTCAGCGTACTAGTTTGTCGGCATACGAGTTGACCAGCATACGAGATTGACTAGCCAATCAGAAAATTAGTTACGCGCTATACAGCAGACGATGAATTTTGTGATTGGCTCAATGTGCCACAGATCAACAATTTGAGGGCGCATTGAGCCAATCACAAAATTTGTACCAAGCTGTGTCAGCCCTACACATACATGTACTCGCGAACACGTGCGAGGTGTTGGCTAGGCATTTTGTGCGAGAAACATGCAGATATTTCTGATGTCGGAACAGGTTTAGTTTTCGTTCTGGTTTTTAGCTGTTCCGACATTCCGATGTCGGAACAGGTTTTGTTTTTCTTCTGATTTTTATAAGCTGTTCCGACATTCCGATGTCGGAACATGTATTGTTTTCGTACGGATTTTAAATTATTATTCAAACTTTTGGCCCAATTAGCTTTGTGCACTAAGTTTGTTTATTGTTTATCACTTCGTAGTTTCTTCTGATCAGCTTAGATGAGGTGTCTAATGAAAGCTTATAAGCTAAGGATCATTCTGACACTGAGTTGTAACAATTCTTTATTAATTAGCCACGTGACAGCCGGCATATCTTGAGAATGGTAAGTGCTACGGACATGCTTCTTTTTGCAAAAGCTTTGTTATAACATGTAGTTGTGCATGCTGCCACGAAAATGGCCCTGACGTCATTATGAAGTCATCATGATCTCAACAAATTCGCAATTTATGTTTTCTATTTAAAGGTACTTGTTTAAATGATTTTTTTTACTATGGTTAATATACTGTGGCGAAAATTTGGTTCTTGTTTACCTTTTTATAATCCAATGCTTGCGTCTGCTGCTACGAGCTCCTGCGTGCGCATAGCTTATAAATTACGTCATGATACTTGCTATTTTTGTCCTCTAATTGGGCGCTTTCGCCGTAGGCCCGCGGCATTGTATGTGCGTGTAGCACATTTGTGCGCTTTTTGGCTTGTTATAAGTGGGCGCGTTTTAGCTTCCAATTGGGCGCTCAGGGATTTCTCTTTTCACTAAAAATGTGTACTTCGTTGGGCGCTTTTCTCGCCCAAAGTGTAGCGCGAAATTTAAGGGTTGCTACGTACGCGCTAAGTAAACTTTTTCTCTCTGATCAGTGATCACTTGTCAAGTTGCTGTCAATCAACATAGTTCTAGTATTCTTCTTCGTAATAGTGAAACTGAAAGTCAAAGTGTGTAGTTCATTGTGGGCCAGCTATCAATAGTCGTACTCTTTCAAGCCGTCATTGTTTCGGGGTCACCTTGGTGTTTGGCAAATTATGGTAAGCTTATTTTTCGTCATTATAATCTTTCAGTGAATTTATGGAGTTGTTAAGAGAGTGATTTGGGTCAGATTACATTATTGTGATTGACGCACCTCCCGGAGGTGCTAGTGTTTCTTTATTTTCGGAGGCGCCAGTGTTTCTTTATTTTCGGAGGCGCTAGTGTTTCTTTATTTTCGGAGGCGCTAGTGTTTCTTTATTTTCGGAGGCGCTAAGTCTTATATGCTCTTTCATAATTTACTGGCACCGTATTGTCACTGCAGTAAGATTTTCTGCCAGCCTTTATTTCGCCTTGAGTAACTGGTTGTTGATTATTTAATAAATCATTGTTTTTATTGTTGTTGAATCCAAAACACTGTTCCCCAGTGTCTCTTACTCTGTCCATCCCCACTTGCCCATAGATTCAGGATATATTTTCCTCTAACGAACGTCCCCCACAAGTCTGCACTCAGCCGCTCGGGTGCAGCTTGTTGTAATTCTTTTAGTTTATTTACTTTGGGAACGATTGTTGGTCAAGGCCGAGATTTCTCGTTGCAGTCAACGAGCGAGCCATTTCCCGGCAATTCCTCCCAACGGGAGAGTTTTCCTTTCCCGCCACAATACTATATGTACGTAAATGCATACATAAAATGTTGGAGATTGTGACATTGTAATTGCAGTTACTGGTAAAATTGCTACGTGAATCATTAAAGAGTGATTGTTAAAAAACACCATTTAGACCTTATACCTCAAAATGAAGTGTAGAATTATAGGTCTCTGCTCCATTGGAAATTTGCGGAGTCACCAAAACAATAGATCCAGCCGTAGCTCTGGAAGTCCGTTTCTGACACGGCCTAAGGATGTCTGTTACAAGTCGACCGGTGGGACAACTCGACTTGGAATAGCGCCACCCATGTGACAAGAGACGGCGGCTGCATCCAAATCTGAAGTGTAGAGTTATACTTATAGGTCTCCACTCCATTGGAAATTTGTGGATTCACCAAAACAATAGATCCAGCCGTAGCTCTGTAAACTGGTAAAGTTTGTTTCTGACACGGCCTAAGGGTGTCAGTCTGTCAGACAAGTCGACCGGTGGGACAACTCGACTTGAGACAGGTCGACTGTTGAGACAGGTTGAGCTGGTGAGATAGGTTGAGATAAGTCGACTGGTCTACATAATATCTTATAAATGATTACATACACTAAGGATCATTCTGGGACTGATTTGAAAAAATTATTAATTAATTAAGCATGTGACAGCTCATTTGAATATTTAATTAGTAAATTTTGTTCGCAGTTTATCTCGAGAACGGCAAATGCTATGGAAATGATTCTTTTTGCAAAAGCTTAGTTAAATCATGTAGTTGTTCATACTGCCACGAAATTTATTGTCACGTCATCATGACGTTTTTGTTAGCGGCATAACTCGAGAACGACAAATGCTATGGTAATGATTCTTTTTATAAAAGCTTTGTTGCATCTTGTAGTTGTGCATGCTGCTACGAAAATGAACATGACGTCATATTTAATTAGTAAATTTTGTGACCAGCATATCTCGAGATCGACAAATGCTACAAAAATAATTCTTTTTGCAAAAGCTTAGTTACATCATGTAGATGTGCATGCTGCCATTAAATTGGTTGTGACGTCATCATGACGACATAAAAAGGCTGTTTGTGTTAGGAGCATTCTCGAGAATGGCTTGTGCCACGGTAATGATTCTTATTGCTTATCGTTTCTTATCTTCTACTGATTAGCTTAGATGAGGTGTCTTAGGACAGCTTATAAGCTAAGGATCATTCTGACACTGAGTTATATAAATTCTTAATCAATTAGGCACGTGACAACTCATTTGCATATTTAATTAGTAAATTTTGTAACCAGCATATCTTGAGAACGACAGAAGCTACGAAAATGATTCTTTTTGCCAAAGCTTTGTAACATCATGTAGGTGTGCATGTTGTCACGAAATTTACCATGATGTCATCATGACGTCATCAAAAAGCCTGATTTTATTATTAGCAGTATATTTCAAGAACGGTAAGTGCTATGGTAATGATTCTTTTTGTAAAAGCTTTGTTACACTGTACATCATGCAGTTGTGCATGCTGCCATGAAAATGACCTTGACGTCATCATGACGTAATCAAAAAGGCTGATTTTGTATTTGCAGCTTACATCGAAAACAACAAATGCCATGGCAATGATTCTTTTTTTCAAAAGCTTTGTTAGATCCTTTAGATATATGTATGCTGCATTGAAAATGATCGTGTCGTCATCATGACGTCATCACAGCTTATGAAGCTGCTTAAATAAGTCGGAACAGCTCCATGTTCGTCCACAAACACTGAAATGTCTAGTTATTATTATTCTTTATCTCGGTCCTTCCATAGCTTAAGTGTAGTAAGTTTGTTATGAAAATAGGGACATGGCCTTAAAAATTGAAATGGCATTTCCCATTCCAAATGTCATCTTAACTTGTTGTACATAACCCAAGGTGTATGGAAAAGACAAACATTTTTCAAATTTATTTCCCATTCCCCCAAAAAATCATGAATACCTCTGTGATACTCTCCCCCAAATATTGTGTTAAAATAGTGCAAATATAACAACCAGTCATTTGCTTTATTTGCCAGTCAGTATTCAATGGAATTATTCACTTTTGTATTGTCAGATATGTAACCTTTCATATCCAAATAACTGTATTTATTCATCTTGCTCATAGAAGTTAGCAGAAAATCTTAAAATTGGTCTTTCGGGCTATGTAACGTAAGTTACCAAAACATGCATTTTTTCACATCACACGTTTATTTGTTGGATTTGAAATCTGGCAATTATTTTTCTCCTCCTTCTAAGCATGACAAATAAAATAGAAACCATGAAACATACCAAGATGTACCCACATAGGAAAAAAAAGCTGCCAAAATCTGTAACGTAAGTTACCGTGTAACGAAAGTTACCCAAACGTAACGTAAGTTACTGTGCCAAACCTATGCATACGTGTATATATATAATGCTCATGACTTGCATTAAACTTAATAAATAGCAACATAAAACAATAGAAGGCAGTGTTTAGAGTAGATTTCCCCCTCAATGTAACCAATTTACTGTTACTTCAAGTTGTTTTCTATTTTTAGACCACATACGTAGAAAACGTGTACATGGTACAATGTATGTATGGTTGATACATGTAATGATTATCACTAAGCATGACAAGAATTGTCTTTCGGCTTATGACAGCTTCTAGCTTCTTTTCATAAATTTCCTGCTTTGGTGAGTAAGAAATTTCATGTATTGTACAATTAAGCTGTATACAAATTCATTATCTTGCACTTTTAATTTTTATTTGGGGATGATTTAGCATTAAAGGATTACATATCCTAGATGTAATTTGGGGGGCATTTAAATTCAGGATAATTTGTTAACAATTCAATCACATTTTGTCATCAAATGTCTTTACTCTTTAGTAGATGCAGCACATCTTTTTCAATACATTTGAAAACAAATCTTAAATTTCAAATGTCAGTTTTTCTTTTCTTTCAACAGAGCCAAAATACCTCCAAGTAAGCCTGCTTAATTATCAAGCACTAAAAAGCCCAGTGTGGAAATTACAACAAGAGGCAAGCTGCTCATGTATGGAAATGTGCCAATATGAAAGAGAGAGGAATGGGTCTTTAACATGTTCCAGGGCTAAAAGAAAGAGCATAGAGAGGAGAGAGACAACCAGGCAGTGAAATTGCTACATGTAAATTGTGACGACTTATAGAGGAGATACTGAGAAGGCCTAGAACAAATGCAATGCCCATGGGAAAGCCACTGCACAAGCTCAATACCTGGTGAATGCAGTATTCGGCAATGGGACATTTATGCTTTTCATGAATTTTTTTAAATACTTGTATAAACTTATTGTACATGACCATGTCAGCGAACGACAGGTTCACATGCGCATACTGCATAATAAAATCCATTTTAAATTCAATTTCTTTTAAAATTAAGTTTCCAATCAATATTTTATGCAAATTTAATTGCCATCATATGTCAAGAAGCCTTTAAAATTAATTTTGCCAGCAAAAGCAATTTGATTTTAAATAAAATTTGTGAATTCAAAGCATTTCATGCAGTTTGGTGTTGAATGGACAAACTGTAACGTAAGTTACCGTAACGTAAGTTAACGCTATTTTAGGTTATATCACCAAAATCGTAAAATGGATTTTCCTTCTTACCCTATTTATAACTAGTTAACATGCCAACAAACAAACAGCATTTATTAATTTTATCATTCCATTTGCAGTATGAGGAGACTTTTAAATCTAGTCTTTCCAAAAATAAGGCATTTCCTTTTCATGTAACGTAAGTTACCAAAGTTTGAACCATTGTCACTCAAAGAAAAAAAAAGCTTTCTAGTTTGTTTTCATATGTTTAACAACCTATGTTATAGTCTTCAAATAATTAAAAGTCTGACAGTTGAAACCTATGCAATCAGTTGTGAGAGTCATTTGAGTGTACTAAAACCCCTAAAAATGTAACGAAAGTTACCGTGGAAATGCCCCTCTAATCTTCTTCTTATCAGCTTATTCGAGGTATCTTATGCAAGCTTATAAGCTGAAGTTTCTGAAAAGGCTGAGATTGTTAAAATTCTTAATTAATTAGCCACGTGACAGTCATTTGAATATTTAATTAGCAAATTTTGTGACCAGCATATCTCGAGAACGGTAAGTGCTAAGGTAATGATTCTTTTTGCAAAATCTTTGTAACATCATGTACATGAGTATGCTGCCATAAAGTTTACCGTGACGTCATTATGACGTCATCAAAAAGGCCGATTTTATTGTTAGCAGCATATCTTGAGAACGGTAATTGCTACGATACTGGTTCTTTTGGTAAAAGCTTTGTTAGACCCTGTAGATATGCATGCTGCTGTGAAATTACATGTGTGACGTCATCATTACATCATTAAAAATGCTGATTTGTATTCCATATAGTAATCAGTGTCTGATTGTCATGAAACCTGGTAGGTGCGATGTTTGTGCTACTCCAAGACTTATTTGTTTCTGTGATGACAGTTTGATTAACTTTTAGGAAAAAAACTTAAAGTTTTAATTAAAGTCAGAACAGCTCTGTGTTCATCCATGAACACTTAAATGTCTAATTTATTTATATTTTTTTAATTTTCTACTTGCCGCCAGAAATTGTGACCCCAAAATTCCGTAATCCAAGTATAGTAATTAAAAAAAAACGGCCTTATGTACCGGACAATATAAACACAATGCTTTGTCCTCGGACAGTATGTGAAGCTGTGTGATAATGAATGTTTATGAGTGGAATGGAAAGAAAAATTTCATGAGCTGACAAATGAAAGTTCTATTAAACATTTCATCTGTCACCTCATGAACTTATTCGTACCATTCCTCGAAAGTAGGAACATTCATAATTTGTGTTATACATGTACCATGTCCGCATAAATCAATATCCGATATTTCCTTTTCTGATGTAATAAAACGTGAAACAAAGGAATCATACAGTATTGAAACACATCAATCATAACATCTGTTTGAACAGTAAAAGCTAAGTACTGTAAAACTAACTTACTGTATATAGAACCCGACATTTCATTCACCTAAACACTAGTTACAATAGGATTGACTTACCCATAAAGTGGTATCAGATAGAAGAGACTACACACTACAGTGACAATCCGTGACATCCATAGGCAAAAATCAACCTTGTTATTGGCAAGGTAATTCTAAAAACAGGAAAACAACACAATTTGGCATCAATGATAATAATTTAGGGTTTTCTGTCTCAAATCAATAAGATATTGAGGGCAACGAACTCCAAATTGGATAGAATTTTACAACAAATACATAAAATATTAGTATTATGGTCGTGTGACAGTGTATCTGCATTTGAAATGATTCGACACAATACAATTATTAATTGAAAACACTTATTGACTCAGCTTGACAAAATCTTTAAAATAATCCTTGCAAGAAGATTAATTGTTCAGTGGCTCACGATGTTGTTGTGAGCTACTGAACGATTTATATTCTTCTGCCTAATCCATGATGAATAACCTCTTCTAGTAAAAAATAGCATTAATTGAATAAAGCGCAATCCGGAAGCAAGGCTCGCTTAAATCATCAACCCAGATGCAATCACTTCATGCAGCCAAGAGCTCATAATAATAGCAACTTGTATGAATGAAACTTAGTCAATAATTTTCAAGATATGAATGACACAATTTTTTCAGATAAATACTGAGCTTCCACTAGCAACACCCTGAGTAAATGATAATAGGCAGACAAGGTACCATTTACATAATGGCATGGATCAAATTTTAAACAGCACTGATCAAATTCATAAATTTGACATCTGGAAGACTGTCCGTTCTTGACAGGCCTGTATGTCCAAATCACCGTTGCAAGACATTTCATCGCTGAACATGCACTGTCGAGTCAGGGGCACGCATACGCGGAGTGAGCGCCATGTCTGCCGACCGAGGCTGATTCAAGCAACACTGCTGAGGTCGAGTGAGTAAAACCGTATTCAAATGATAATATTGGTACGTGTCCATGTGATTGAAAATGATTATTGAATCTAGGGTTTGTAATTAATTGGAGCAAAGCAGTGGCAGTATTTGGCACTGTAGCACATTCAAGCTTTGACATGTTTGACCTGCAAATTAAAACAATGTATTTCAACAAATACATTAAAAAGTACATATATGTACAATATTCATGCATCTAATTACTCGGACTTCTGTGCCTGCTGCACAATCAAGTGAATGTTCTGCCAAGAGAGTGTGTATACTCTGCAGGAAAGAACATGCTGGCATCTAGATAAACCCTTTACTTTTCTGTTTGGTGTATATTATATTTTTTTTAAATCTGGGTTTTGCATCCCTATTGTCTTGATGTACTGTAACAAAAATTGGCGGTCTTAACAGCCTTTAATGTTTTTGTTAAACCATGTTAAATATCATTTAACTGGTTTAAAACCAACGACCATGTTCTCTTTTTACCACCACAAAAAGTAGGATTTCACACAACATTAGGTATTTTTTCCTTAAAGTGTGATACTTACCATGGCTGCTGAAATCCCACTGGACTGTGACTGATTGATACTTTCTGACTGCTCACTAGGTCCTGACTGACTTCCAACAGGCTCATCATTTACTTCTTCAATTACTGGCATGGTTGTCAGCTATTAGTCCCAATGTCTGAAATGTTTTATCTGACCTCTGCAGTGAAGAAAACAAAAATGGTTTCAGCTTTTACAGTGCAACGCCTCCATAACGAACACCACTATACTGAACATTTGGCTATACCCAACATCACCCTTTCATGTACAATGTAGGCCTATAGGCATGCTGAACATTGTTCACTATAACAAACGACCACTATAACAAACAATTTCTACTATGACTTGCATTGTTTTTCTCCCCCAAATATCATCAATTTCCGGATCAGGGATTATATATTTGAGCCTGGGACTTGGGTGCCATTTTCTCTGCGACCTGCATTATTTTCTTCCCCCAACTTTTAATTTCTGGCTGAGAATATTTTTTTTCAGGGACTTGGCCGACTATTATTCCCCCAACAATTGCGTCCCTAGCTGTGATTTTTTTAGAACTGGGACTTTGTACCATTCTTTTTACAACCTGCATGATTATTTTTCTCCCCCAACAACTAATTCCAGACCGAGAATATTAGTTTAAAGGACTTGGCCGACCATGTTTTTTCTGCGACCTGCATTATTTTCTTCCCTTTTCCCAAAAATTAATTAATTTTCACTTTGAGCCTGGGACTTGGTTAGTGCTGGGCTTTTTATCCAGTTATAGGTTAACCGACCCAGATTTAATTATCCGGATACAAATTTGGAATAACTGTTAACTGAAACTGAAAGGGAAAAAAAGCAATTGTTTGGCTCATGCTCAACAACCCAAAAAGTGTAAACTGTAGAATTTCATTGAGTTATTTTGTCCATTTTGCCAAGTAGAAACACATTTTTCACAAACTGGACCTACAAGAAACATTGTACTTGATCTAAATGCTTTGATCTAAAAAAACAACATTGTAAAAAGCATTCCGAAAGTGACAATCACATTGAAAAAATCAGGTTAAATATACATGTACCAAGTGGTACCAAGTGGAGAGCCCCCGCTGGCCATCTTTGGAATCTTCCTGCGATGACCTTTGACACATGACACGAAAGGGCAGCATTTCATCAACATGGCAGCGCCCATGTGAGCATGGCTTTTTTTACGGCATTCCGTCGTACGTGATTCGTGTTTGGATTTTACGGCTTTTTCCGTGCGTGATTCCCGTTTGGATTTTATGGCAATCTGCCATGCGTGTTTCAGGGATGGATTTTTACGGCATACCGCCATACATGATTCATGTTTGGACACCCTGCCTGCAGTGCCATTGTTAACGACGGTCGGAAAACCTGCCGTTACTGCAGTCTTACCTGCTTACCAAGCTCGGTAACTTCCAATATCCAAGGGCAAGGGAACTGCTCCGTTTCTTTTTCTGTGGAATTCAATTTGCTTCCGACGTTGTCAACGATGTGTCTTGCGTTGCAGACATAGCTATAGACTGGAATTATCCAGTTATGACAAGCCTCAACCTGAACTTGGTCATGTCGTGTGGGCAGAGCTTCGGTCCAGCATACCTGGCCATCAGGAAATACATTGTATAGGAGGAACTGGACAACAATCTCACCCCAGCTGAGCGGGGGATGTTTTTCCTCTGCTCCCAAACTCTACAACCAGGGCAGGTGATATCAAACTTTTAAAGGTTTACTGTAATCCAAATTAGTATAGGGGTGAAAGAGCTCTAAAATTATTACTTAATTTATAATTAATAACTATATAAATTTATATGTTTATGTAATTGCTTAATTTTGACTAAAAAGTTACAAAATCAGTTCATGTATGCCCCGCCCCCTAAAAAAGCCCTCCTGGGAACCGATCCACGCAACAATAGAGTGTGACGTCACATACAGAACTAGTATAGGCTCACACCACAGTATACTGCGTGGCGTTCTGCATGTGACGTACATGTAAGCAAGGTTTTTCGTCGCGAAAAGTGGGGTGCTAAATTATGGTTCTAAAATACCGCCTTTTTCTATAATACAATATTTTTTAGCACAAACAATGATAGCCAGGTTGAGTTTTATAACAATACAGTTGTATTTAACTTAATATGTGTTTTGATTACAGTAAACCTTTAAGAAGCTTGTTCTTCTTTGGTAACTCAGATGATCGTCTAGGCCTATTACAAGATGCCCATTATCATCTCTTTACTACAACGCTGCCTCAAGTTTCATCTATTTGTTGATGCCCTGATTGATTCGTCAGATGGACAAGGCCATGGTGAAAGATCCTGTCACCCCTGCTTTCATTCTCTTGGGTTTTGCCAGTCAGAGCCTTGCCTTGGCCCATGATGATCTACAAGTCGTTGACCATCACATTGAAACCTTGAAGAGGAATGTGCCATCCATGGAGTCTTTCTTCGAGGGAAACCTCGTCAAGGATTAAGAGGAGGCAGAGAAGACAGGAAACTTGCTTCAAAGGAGCTACATCGTCTACTCTTCCCTTGAGAGGGGACATGTTTTCCACTTGTCTTCCCCATTCGCTCTTCTACCGAGATGCCTCCATGAATACCATTGGATAGGGCCACACTTCTCCTTGTGGAACTTGCCATACAGCCTCCAGTTCTTCTCCCAGTTGGTGTATGGACTACCTGTCACTCTACAACAACAACCAGAGCTGTGCAAGGGGAACAGCTTGTCCTTAAAATGTGAATACTGTCAGGCGACTCCTCTCTTCATGAGGTTTTCGGAGGCCATTGTCATCTTGGGGCCCAGCAACTAATGCACAGTTCAACTCTGCGTGGAAGCTGCTATACTGGAATCTCTTCACAGGATATTGGGCGGAGGCCTCCAATACCGATTACTCTATACATGTACATGTACATGTAGATGTTTGTCGGTCAGCTATTTCATCTGCTCACGCTCCACTCAAGGGTGTTCCAGTGGGTCTACTTCCCTTGATGACCAAATTATTTTTGGGTGTCATGATGTTCACCCCTCTCAGCCAGGTGTCAGGCAATCTGGGATGCTAGGACAGTCCTCAGGCACCCTTCGTTCCCTTCCTTCTTGTAGAAGCTACCTTTGGGTTTGCTGACTATGATAGTCTGCAGGTTACTTGCAAAGAGCTGCAGAGGGTTGCACCCTTTCATCAGTATGACCAGCCTATTGTCAACTGTGTCTCACTGACTCAGGTCAAGCAATGTGTCACCTCTCCTTACATTGACATTTGTATCACGAAAAAAGACCTTGCCTTATCATGGCGTTTGTCGAAAAATCAACTAAACAGTCCTGTGTTTAGGGCTAAGCCTGCGTAATGGACCGTTCCGGCTTTGCTCTTAAGCCCCACCCACGTGTGTGTTTTACATACAGCTGTGATCGAGTTTGACCAAGGCTTTCGTGGTCACCTGATTAAACATGTTAAAAGGCGTCCTCAGTTTGGTCAATGCGCAAAGTTTGATTGACAGGTCGGAAGGGTCCATTACAGCATAGAGGAATTCCATTTAGTAGTGTACGACTACGTACTGTGAGTATTAGTGAATGAAGTTGGCCCAATTTTTGCCTCGTTAAATCTTGTAAAAATAACATTTTCCGAATGAACCTGAAAATGTGGACCGACGTCCCGCCGAATCTTTGTAATCCACTCTTTCCTCAGCTTTTGATCTTCTGGAATTTTGTGAAAAGAAAGCTTGTTTTCGCGATCATCCCGTGAGTAATTTGCACATTGCAGCACACAGCAGTGATACGCAGCCATTTTTTGTTTGCGTTGATTGCTTTGATTTCCAAGATTGCGTACCCTGGTAAGGGTCTATTTGACACCTGACACATGATGAAGCATTATGCGGAAAAGCCAAAAATCTTAACAAACAGTATAGCTTTTCTGCATACACTATGCAGAAAAAACACTATGGGTATTAAGGTCTTTGGGGAACTACATGAACAGGATTTATGCACAATTGCATAGAGGTACGAGTCAACTTGGGTGCGAGTTGGGAACAAGTTAACTGTGGTATTAGACTTGACTCTGGTACGAGTTGGCCTAACGGGGATTGTGGTAAGACAGGTCCCAAAACTATTAAATGAAAACTACTTTCAACATTATTAGCAAGGTTAATTTTGTGGAAAGAGGGCAGGGATTTGATTTTTGAGGGAAATTCTGGGGTAAAAATGGTAATGAAGATATAGCATTTCACGGCCGCATGGACGGTCGCAGACGTGAATAGTCTGGTTTCCACTCTGACACACGGCCGGCAAAAATGTGTGAAGCAGAGCCAAACAAAATGGCCGCCGTCCGATCGTGATCATCTGGGTTTTCCGTAGGAAAACATCAATTTTCATCACACGGAATGATCGTGAGTACAAATAAATAGGCTGCATTTTATCCCTGACAATCGGAGAAGAGATGGAGCGATTTTTAAGCTGATTTGCGATGTCTTTGTTTGTGGATTTGTGGATATTTTCGGCACAAGTACCGTGAAAAACAAAAACTACAATTTTTTCAGAGTACAACACATCTCGGGCTATGGGATTCGCTGGGGCACTAGACCGACCGTCAACCCAAAAATTTAAAAAGGGAGTTCAGCACCCCAGTTACTGGGTCGAGCGGCCTAGGCCTAAAACTAAAACGAAAGGAAGTGTACATGTATATTTTGCCGGCACCGTCATGCATTCTTCTCCTTGGCCATGCCGGCCTTCTTTTTCTAAAGGTTATTTTGCCGGAGGTACGTTCTAATACTGCAAATTAGCCAATGGGAATGGCAAAATAGAGTTGTAGGAAGATTCAGTGTTGGAGTACTCATACTTGAACTTGAGTAAAACTCGAGTACCAATAAGTACTTGGCCCGTACTCGGTCTCGGTCATAAGTACTAAAAAAACAAGTACTCAGCCCGTACTCGTATTTTTGTACTCGGACTCGTCCCCGAACTCGACAACTTGTACTCAGTGACTAATCCCAGTTGGAAGTACTCAAAAGAAAATTCAGATTTCGATCGACTCTACATGCGGACGGTGTTGGCCCTTGTGCTCGCTATGTATATATGCGTAGGGCTTGCTGGCAATTTGATGTTGTCATAAAAATATCATGGCCTACTTTTTGCAAGATTTTACTTTTGAAAGGAAGTCCGGGATTTTGCATTCTGAATGACACTGCGTTTTGTATCAAAATTTGTTAAAAAGTAAAAGGACTTTGGCTACTCTATGGTTTTTGTAGACTGGCACCCTGCGCATTTTAGCTTATAAATGCTTTATCTATTCAAAACATGTTGCCAGACTACTGTCATACACCACGTGCCTCGTGGCTACGGATTCACGAACGGAGTTTGGCACACGCATTGCAATCGTTAAAAGTGTGAACAATTTTCTGTGTTTCAGGCACGAAAAGGAACATATTTCTCTTCATTCTTTTTGGTTTTTATTTTGATTTTCTGAAAATCAGAGTATTGCTCGTACATCCAGAAAACCATCGGAGGCCATTTTTGGAAATTTATAGCTGCATATGCTTACGTAAAGATATGTTTGAGATTGCAATTATTGACACTTCTTGCCACAAAGGGATTTTACCTTATAATGCGACGTGCCGTGTGACGGCCGTGGGGCTCATGCTTTGTGCGGCCGGTCAATATTCTGCACGGGCACGCTGCTTAGGTTGTATGCCGCGTTGCACTGACACTTTTGTGTTTTTTATCTCCATGCAAGAATATTTCGTGTATATATGTTATGGATTGTTTTTCACTATTAAGCTTAGAATTACTTTTATTATTTGTCATATGTCATTACTTTTGTAATGAATGTGAATTTCTCTTTTGATTTTTTCTGTGAAATTTAGTAGGCCTACATGTAGATGTTACATGTATAGAGCTAGACCCACTGGCACTGTCTAAAATTAAAAACAGGTCTAGTGCCTTGTACTGTAGTGGTCCTACCCAAGTAGCTGCATGACCCAAAATTTGAGGTCCAAAATGAGGCCCAAAATTTGCAAAAATTTTGTCTTATTTTGAGGTTTACTTACTGGCTTTACCGCAGACATACACATGTAAATCTGGGACCACAATTTTGTTGTAACTAATTTACCTGCATCTAAATGAAAACTGTTTGAAAACAAACTTGCCACCTCATGAATGAACAAAATTACCGGTGTTAGGTCAAACTTGTCAAATGTTGGTAAAATACAAAAAAATCTGTAAAAGAAAAAAATGAAGAAAACAGGAAAAAAAGTGAAATCCCGTTTTATTTTCCATGATTAAAAAGCTATCATGAAAGCTCCTGAAATACTCTAAAATGCACCAGAGCCCTTAAGCGGGCCCCGGACCCCACGTCATGGCTTCGCATGTTCAAAAATCCCCCACACTTTTGAAAAATCCTGGGGAGAACACTGACGTTGTGACGTCATGATGACGTCATCAAAAAGCTGATTTTCAGATTCACAATAAGGGAATATCCGAATGTGATGAAACTTGATGGGTAGGTAGGAAATTATACTAGTACCAGGGCCGATTTCACTAACGCTTTGCGATCATCGCTTAGCCCAAATCCATCGCTAAACGGAAAATTGATCACTACTTTGTGTAGGAATTTTCTGTTTAGCGATGGATTTGGGCTTAGCGATGATCGCAAAACGTTAGTGAAATCGGCCCCCGGTATCCTAAATGTGAAGTGACGTCACGATGACGTCATCGGCTGATTTTTTATTGATTTTTGAATAATAAATTTTGCCATTTTTTCCCAGAAACACATATAAGCGTATATCCGATCGTAATGAAACTTGGTGGGAAGGTAGGAAATGGCATTAGTATCCCTAATGTGAAGTGACATCACAATGACGTCATTGCCTGATTTTTTATTGATTTTTTTGAATAATTAATTTTGCCATTTAGAGTCAAATATAATACAAAACACAGGCTTTGGAACTTTTTGGATCACTGATATGGTTATCCATAGTAGTGGGCCAATTGTGTACACGTGGACGTAGCACGGTGAGCTAGAAAATCAATCATTGTGCTGTTTCCACTGCCCATAAGCACAACCATACATACTATGCGCGCTGGCCTATAGTAGACTCGGCCATTTCGGTGTTTCTCATGGGCGTGTGTATGTATCTGTATACGTGTATTGATGGACGAGTGACGACGCTCCTGATAGTTGAAAACACTGCTATTTCTCTTGGCCAATTCAGTACAAGTTTATTTTGTTATGTTTTATAAAACATATGCGAAACAGCTCAGTGTTTGTTACCAACACAGGTCTAGTTTATATACATTTTTTGATACTAAACTTATAAAAATAATGATGTTGCGTTATCGACTCTATGCAGCGCATGCAGTATCCCTGGTGCACATTTTTGTATCGTCCTATGATGGAAAAATACAAAAATACCAGGAAATTAAAAATTCAACCTTTTCATGATGGGCTTCATAATGCATTCATCCCACGCGGTATTTTCTAACTAATAACAAGGCAAGGAAAGATCGTATATGTGTGGAAGAGGTAATTGTGTACGTGTACACAAATGCATCACGTTTTCTAATTGGTGCATGCATGGCGCAATTTGTTCGAGTTTTAAAATGTACTCTGGATGTACTCGATGTCTCTGTACTCGAACTTGGCCTGTACTCAGACTCTGAAAAACTTGAACTCGGTTTTATTAAAAAGTAGGCATTACCGGAGATTAGTACACTCAGGTTGGCTGGTACCCAGACCCAATGAATAGATGAAGAGTTTTATGTTTTGGTTGAGTTAGTTAGTTTACTGTAGAAGCTGGGTACCAGCTAACTATAACCGGGGTTCCTGAGGTTTTAAATTAGTACACTCAGGTTAGCTGGTACCCATGGCCCAATAGATGAAAAGTCGTATTTAGGTGAGTAGAAGCTGGGTACCAGCTAACCTGAGTGTACTAAATCTCAGGAATCCCCTATAAACTAACCATCTCCCCAGAGTTGTAGTCGAGTACCGCCTTTCGGTAAGGGTTGCGGTACTCGACTACAACACTGGGAAAATTGCTGGTGCCGGTGTAAAGGTTATTTCTGTCCCCCCTCAAAATGTGTCCGCCCGGACAGATTCAGCCAGCTAAAAGTGTCCCCCCGCCGTGTTAATTATGTCCCCCCCCCCCCCCACCCCCGAGTTTAAACTGTCCCCCTCCATGTAATTTATGTCCCCCCTGGTTGTTCATGGATAATGTGATATTCCCGTGCTATTAAATGAATTAAACCATAATTAGGCATGCATTTTGACTTCTTTTTAACCATTGATTGAAATAAAATTCACGTGGGACGTGGGTGCGCCTGAAGGTGAGAAAAGTCATGGCAACGACTGAGTCGTGTCTAGTCTCAAAACGTGTATCCGTATAACCATGGAGCTCCATGGTATAATGTATCGCACGCTGTACATGATATACAGTACAGTACATGTACATGTACTACAGAGAGTAGCAAACGGCCCATCATGCTCTTACACACGATACGTGATTGCACATAAACAAATCCTCGCATGCAGCGTTCTAGCCAGGCATAGAATAGGATATCGGGCCGATACGCTGTGAAAAAATTCCGATATGCTTGAAGTTTGCCGATATGCAATCGATACGCTTCAGATTTTCCATGACAAAAAAAAACCCACCCAATTTTTGCAACATATTTTGTTATACAGCATGCTGAAAATCGTAGAACTTTGTAATACTGCAAAAGGCACCCATATATAGGCAGATAAAAGCGAAAGAAAAGGCCACCTTTTCGGTCGTAAAGCGCCGAAACACCGTCGTACTGCACTGCAGGGTAAAAAATACACAGCGCATACGGGCAACAGAGTTCATTCAACGGCATTCACATCTCGATCGCACGGTGACTACACAGCGACCACGCGGTGTACTGTGTGCAGCTGTGCACGATGCATGGTTTGTTGCGGTCGGAATTAATAGACTTGTCTTGCTCCTTGCAATACTTTAGGTGCTTTTTTTTTTTACGTGCGTAAGCAGTGGGTAATTGTGATGGTGTGAATCTATCGAATGAGGGCGCGCTACGAATAGCGATCGAACGTCTTGGATCAAGACTATGTATATATGTACAAAATGGCTGCCCATGCGGTCTGGTGAACGCGAAGTCGAAACGATTGCAAGCATACATGTACGTCAAATGAAATTTTGAATTGAAAGGCGATTCTTTTACTCGCTTGACGCTTGTTTACATTTGCTTGCAGATGAAGTGAAATTGAATGACTATTTTGAGGTGCCTTGCAGTTTCACGCGAAATGGAATGACGCACGCAGCATTTAAAATATCCGCTCATTTGCCGAAAACGACAGGGAAAACCTATATTATTATCAATTGTATTCATTATTTTGTTAGTTCGTTCACACTACTGTGTTGCATTTTTTTTAAATTAATAACGCACTATAAAAAGTATAGGAATTGAAAGGTTTTTCAAAAACCCTTGGAAAAAAAAATGAAAATTTGGATCCATTTCCATCATCAGTCATACCTCTAAATGGCCTGAGATTGCACCACAGAGCATCTAGAATCCCAAATTTTTCTCCATCTTCGACAAATGCCCCTATCCTTTAATTTTATCCTGGCTAGAACCCTGCTCGCATGCAATCGTTTTAATCACGAAGCCAGGGCTCGAAATATCCACTAGACCGTGGACCGAGTCTAGTAATTTCAGTGGCGGTCTAGTAAATTGTGTACCAGTTGCACTAGTCCGGCTGTCTAGTAAAAAATTTAAAGCATGCCCTTTTTCATTAAATACATTGCTGACCTGCAAAATTTGGAATTATTTTGCAATGTCAAAAGCAGATTTCTTACCGCAAATCTGTACCGAAGCCGGCAGCGAGCCATGTATCGACGAAGCCCGACCGCGATCGCGGTACCGGACAACGCGACGCAGCCCGGCCATGACATACATGTTCTTGTACCGTACCGACCAAAAATCCTCCCGCGTACGGCACATCTTCCGAACCGACCGAGCCTACACCCTTGCATGTCAAATACACACACATTACGTACGGTGTGCATATTGTACATAGACTTCCTGCCCACACGTGGTTGAGACTGGTTCACGTTGTTTTGATATCGTGGTTATGATGTGTGGTCGTGTCGCACGATGTCGATGCATCGTGTTTACGTCTTATTTTTTACTCAATGCGTTCGTCACCCAAGAAATTTTTTTAGATCAAGCGTGTTTCTTCTTGGCCAATAGGACAAACTTACCAACTGAAATTCAAGTGAGATTTAGCTGATCACTAATATTTTTTTTTAATATTTGTAATTGTATGGAGACCGAATCTCGTAACAATACAACGTGACAATGCATACATCGTGGGCGTGTTTGATGTCTGTGTTCCATGCCATGTCGGAAAAAAAAGATCGCGCTAAGTTTTGCTTGGCCTGTGAAGTGTCATGTCGGTAAAAATAGCGTAAAATAAAATTTGGCACCCCTAAAAATAGGGCAAATACGCAAAAGGTTGGGGTGTTATGGGAGGGAATGATTTGTAATTTTTAAGCACGCCTGGCGCGGCGCCCCTCCGGCCGTTACGCAACATAATTCCAGGTTATTAATTTATTATGTTTTATATTAAATTGCGGGTACCCGGGTACCCGGGTACCCGCCAATTTGGGAAAACGGTACCTGGTTCCAAAATTACCTGTGACAGCACACATCCTTACTATAATACTAGTGATTTGGGTTTCCTTGCACAATTATAACATTTGGTGCCTAAATTGATGAATTTTTGACACACTATTGCACACATTTACGGTTTTCCTATGTACAGTACATGAATGCCACAGGTCTAGTGAAAAAAGTCCAGGTCTAGTAAAATGCTTCAGTTACCAGACCTGCTGTCCAGTGAATTTTTTCACGAAATTCGAGCCCTGGAAGCCCACTGGTTTTGTCATAAAAGGTGCTTGGATGGCCAACCCTAACATTGAACTAGTCTTATGAAGTGTCTGACGTGATCTAAAAGAACATTAAAATTCATCCTTCTACGCACCCTGCCCTAAAACAACGTAAAATGCACTAATGTAGTCTGGGTGGTAGACTGGTTACGTATCACGAGGTGGGGACCAATCTAACCGGGGGACACAATTATCCTTGGGCAGGGGGACAGATACTTGGAGGGGGACAGATTCATACATGTAAACATGACAGCTGTATATGGCCACAGCGGCGTAAATGTGTCCGCACTGACTCGTTTTGAGGGGGGACAGATATAACCTCTACACCGACAAAATATACACTGCCAAAGTAACACGACGGAAAGAATTCCACTGATGGCCATCACTTGTGCACAAACCTATGGGACCAACAGAGGGCGTTCTCAGAAAAATGACTAGGCCTAGGCCTACTGCTGCATTAATTGGACGTGTATAATTGTAGGTAAAAAAAACCATGAAAATCTCACTTTTAAGATAAGCTACACTAGTTTTCACTCCTGAGATTGAAGTTCATCATGACTTGCATCAAAAAAGTTAACTCTTGGAGGAAATAACCCTGTTTCCGTCATGGCCGTCAGTGGAATTCTTTTCTAACACGACAATCAGCTTACCAAACAAAGCCAAGGGCAAGGCAGAGGCAAAGAAAGGTTTACAAGGCTGAAGGCAGTTCCACGTTAAAGAATGTAAACACGATGATCGGGCGGCTTTCAACTCCCAAGTCGTTTATAATGCCACTTGTAATGTTTGTCTGATGATATGATCTGTGTAAAATATCAAAATGAGTCCGAAAAGAACTAACCTGGGGGTACCGGCCCTACTTTGATCTAACGTTAGACACTCGACACTCAGTCACACTCGTACTCCGATCTGCGATCCAATCTAGATTCTAGCTAGTCCATCCCCAATAAGTACATAAGTACAGTGTAGTACGGCGCATGCTAGTCTTGGTTCCAAGACCTTCGTGCGTTGTTGTTTTCCCCAGCTCAAACGGCGCCCCCGCGCGGCGGACATGGGGCCAATTTCATAGCTGCTTAAAGGTAGTATCATACTTTGGTAAGAGACCAAAACAGAAATGTTCACAGATTTACGTATAACTTTCAGGGTATGAAGATGATGCTAGTAAAAACCTACTGTTAATCTTATCCCCCTGAAATTGTGTATTTGTCCAGAAATTAGTAAAAACAACGACCGAAATATTTTTGATCTTTTAAAAGATCAAAAATAAAAGAGAGAAGACATAAGAAATAATGTGGCCGTTCACTGTTCACTGAAATTTTCACAAATGACTGTTACTGTATCTTCCTTTATATTTTTGCCCATGAATCTGCATTTCTTTGATAAAAACCAAAGTATGATACTACCTTTAAAGGTAGTATCATACTTCAAGAAACCAGAACAGAAATGTTCACAGATATACGTACAACTTACAGTGTATGCAGATGGTGATGGTAGAAACATACCGTTAAATGTTTCCGCCTGAAATGGTGTATTTATCCAGAAATTATTAAAACAACGACCGAAAATCTTTTTTATGTTTTAAAAGATAAAAAAATAAAAGAGAAAAGACATAAGAAATACTGTGGCCGTTTTTCATTGTTTTCTCAAAAAGTGGGCACCGTATGGGACTGAAATTTTCACAGATGACTGTTACTGTATCTGTCTTGATATTTTGGCCCATGATTCTGTATTTCTTTGATAAAAACCAAAGTATGATACTACCTTTAAAGGGTTAAGCACCAAAATTCGCCAGATTTAAAATCATCAATTTTCAAGTGCCCAACAAAATTTAAATGGAATCTTGTAGAGGGAAGCCTGCTCTATCAAGCAGATGTTGTTTCGTGAAATTTCGGAATGATACTTTTTTGGAAATCTGGGTCAAAGGTCAAAGGTCATGGGTATCCACCTTTTTTTTCAAATTTTAGGATGGTGTCACTTAGAGCATCTAATTCTGATCAGCATGATACCAAATTTGTATATTAGGGCCTATTTGTGTGGAAATGTGACCGAGTTATTGTTAAATAGTGTGAAAAGGTAGTGTCAGAACGTGAAAATGTACGTATTATTTTTTGGGTGGAGGGATTCCACTAAAAATTGGCATGCATTCATTACTCATTGATACCTACTTGCATACCAATTTTTGTAAAAATCGAAGAACCTAAGGTGAAAAAGTGCGTTGGTCTGACATGGAGGCTGCGTTCGAGCGGTTACTCCCGGTAACACGAGTGTGATGCGCGCGCAATACTCTCCGGTGCAGGAGTATACTCCCCAACGATGGAGAGTATACTCTCGCTGACCCGAGTGTCGTACTCCGGCCGTTCGAGCGCTCAGGAGTATACTCGTGTTAACACGAGTAGCTCGCTCGAACGCAGCCACGTAGTCTGGGTGGTAGACTGGTTACGTATCACGAGGTGGGGGACCAATCTAACCGGGGGACACAATTATCCTTTCGAGGGGGGGCAGATATAATCTGAGGGGGACAGATTCATCCATGTGAACGTGTCCCCACGGACAGCTGTATATGGCCGCAACGGCGTAAATGTGTCCGCGCGGACTCGTTTTGAGGGGGGACAGAATAACCTCTACACCCGCCGCGTCATTAAAATTAATAGCGAATGAGGGCGCCAAATAACAAGAACGAATGGCCGACTTGAGATAAGTCTAGATACGTACGCGCTTGTGAATTCATTCTGTTTTCTCGTTCGGCGGCGGTAAATATTCGAACTTACATAGTGTACAAGTTGCAGAATAAAATAATGTGGAGCTAACTGTTAAGTGTTAGGCCTATCTGTACTTTGGAGGTAGGCTAATTCCTGTGGTAATGTTTTCTGTGTGTGTTTTTTCGGGGGTTAGTGATACTGATTTGTTTACTACAAAATTATTTTTAGACCCCCCATAATTTCTCTCAAAAATCGCTCTCTCAATTCTCCGGCGAGTTAGGCTAGGCCTACTGGAATAAAATTATAAATGACGTTAGGCCGCTCTAACGTTAAGCCTACTGAGTAAATACTGGGTTTACCGACACGGTCAGACGGTAAAATTCTGTCATGTGCATTCACGAACCAATCCAATGTCATTTTTTTCTCTTGACAGTAAAGAATTTCACTGACTGACTGATCAGTGCAACTAGAGATACCTCCCCCGATACAACAGTCGAGTGATGAACTTCAATCTCACTGTTCTCACACTGTCTCAGGCTCAGCTGTAACACTGTCATAGGGGCCTAGGCCTAATATTATTAGGCTATTATTATTAAGTTAGTGTCAGACTGTAATATCTAAAAAGTGAGTTTTTCAGGGTTTTTTAACCTATAGGCCTACCTGTAATAAATTAGTGTAAATGTAATATGGGTAACGGTGTACAAGCAGGTCCGATACCTGTAAAGGGAATAAAAACAACTTAATAGTTTCAACTGTTCCAAAATGATATTTTTTACTTTCAGCAAATGTTCCTGAGTCCTTAAATCCCTAGATAGAAGAATTTTGTGCAACATTTCATAGTAAAAATACAATTTTCTTACCTGTTTGTTGCAAACTTCAAAACAGACAAAACAGTTTTATTCCCTTTATAGGTATCGGACCTGCTTGTACACCGTTACCGTAATATGATACACTTTGAATGCAGCGGTACTCCAGTAGCTAGTAGCATGGAGCTATGTTTATAGCTCCATGCTAGTAGGTAGCCATGACTGAGCGGCATCATGAGCGGATCAAGGATTTTCCAAAAGGGGGGGGGGATGAAAAAAAAATATTGGGTGATCAAAGCAGCACTAGTAGTAGCTAATTTTCCCCTCCCCCCTTGAGTCTTTCTCCCTCCTTATATATTGTTTTGTTCATCTTTCTTTCTTTTTTCTTTTCCTTTTCGTTTCTTTTTCTTTCTGTTGGGGGCTGTTGTGCTACTGCCAATTTTATAGATCAGCGCGGAGTGACGTCATTCCAACTCGCCGACCTGGAGCCGATGAAAACAAAGCATCAATTTGTATGGGTTTTAAGACAAAAAGCTGCCAGAATTGTTTAATTTTATTATAGGGTACTTCAAAGAAGGATTATTGTCTGAGGAAAAACTATGACTTGACAATGAAAGTCGTACAAAACACAATTTGTGCTTCTTGACAAAAATATTCGGAAAACAATTCTCGACGACGGGCGGTTTGTGCGTGATTTGTCCGTAGCTTGCGCCATCTACACGTTAGTTTTCATCGGTCGTCAAGTTATGAGAATGAAAGTACCCGGATGTCCGCGCTGATATAGGCTCTGATATTTTTGAGATAATTTCCTCAAAAACTTGGATCTTGCATCTCGAAATGTTTTCAACTCTTGAGTATCTGTTTGATTATAAGTAGTGCGGCTGAAGGACAAGTCTACATCATCATGCATTGCTTGCATTACATGGGACAATGAGCTTGCCTTCAAAGGATACAATGGATGGAGTCTCTGTGGCACCCCTTGCTTTCTATGGAGATGCACCGAGCGGCCAAACATCGTCCAATCAACGCAACAAGAGATTGCTGGTACAGTACAGCACTGAGACGCTCAGAGATTACAACGTCCAAAACCTACACTTGCATGTGGAACACCAGATCCCGATAAAATTCCTGTTATTATAACCTGTAATAGGGAGAACTCACCAATAAAGCAATCACGCACCTGTTGTTATCAATGAATGCACACCATCTGGTTATACATTTATGAACGTTGCACGTGGAGGTGATGACCCTAATGGTGGTATTGCAGTGATCTCTAAAAAGACCCTGAATAATTATGTCAACCATGGATGTTAAAGCGAAACACGATACATTTGAGCTTGCATGTGTTACAGATTCTCTCAAGAAAGTGTGCTTTGCTGTCATTTATCGACCCCACCTTCAGCAAGGAATGCTTTTAGAACACTAGATTTTCTGGTGGAACTTCCCGATTTGCTTGATGAGCTCACAACTCGTGCTTCAGGGCTCATACTTCTTGGGGATTTCAACATCCACATCGACATGCCACATAAAACCGACACCTCGATTCCTATCGTCTTTGGATGAGGCTGGGCTGTATCAGCACATACGTACTCCAACCCATCGACATGGCCACATCCTCGACCTCATCATATCAAAGCCCGTGTCAGCCATTGTGAGTGACTGTCGAGTATATAATAAGCTGTATTCTGATCATCACATACTGGGCTGCAATGTGAATATAGCTAACCCACCTCCCCAGACTATTACATCATTATCAAGGGATTTTCGAACCCTAGACAGAGACACCTTTTCTAAAGATCTTGTGAATGCACTAAACGCATTTCCAATCCATGGCTCTGTTGACGACCAAGTTGCTTATTACAACAAGGCCACTCAGTCTACCCTTGATTTGCACTGTCCATCATCAACACGGACTAAGCGTCTTCAGGTGAACCCACCCTGGTATACTGACGTGATCCATTGTGCGATTGGAGTGGCGTTGGAATAAGTCAGGCAATGCTGCAGATCGTTTATGATACTGATCAGGTACACCTCGTGAACAAGCTTATCCATGCTGAGAAATGTAAATACTACAATGATCAACTCAGTGGTGCCGACTCCAAATCTGCATACCGGGTGCTTAATACACTGCTCAATGTGTCACGGTCACCTACCCTACCCATCTCACCTTGCATGAAAACACTCAACGACAGATTCGCCAGCTTCTTTAAAACCGGCCAGGAGGTTCCCATAATTGTTTCCAATACCCAAATAGCTCATGAACTTTCTTGCAGTGTTGTAGTGGAGTCCTCAGATCCAAGTACAGAGTACTCCGAGTACTTCAGGGTCCGAGTACTGGGCCGAGTCCGAGTACATTGCTGCCGAGTCCAAGTCCTAAGTATCGAGTCCGAGTACATTCAAGGTCGAGTACAGGGCCGAGTCCGAGTACCAAAGTTCGAGTCCCGGGCCGAGTACATGCACAGAACCAATGCACAGTACCAACAAATGCAGTTCATGACAGTAGTGATTAATAAATCTCTTCATTACACAACAAAGTCTGCAGGTAAATTTAAAAGAAACAAAAACAAATGCCCTTTATCCTCTCTGGAGTAAATCACAAGCCAGAAACACTTTGGATCTTAATGTGAGATCAAAACTCCAGATGTTTTCTTAAAAAAAGTGGGCACTGTAAGGGACTGGATATTTCCTGTATCTTCCTTGATATTTTTGCCCATAAATCACAATTTTAAAATGTACCGATTGAGAATGTATCATGGACTGAACATGTACATATAGTGCATCATTTTGAACCAACCATAATTGGGCATTGGGCCCGACATCCCAATTCGGGCCGCGCTAACCACTAACTCCACTACATGTATCTCTGCGCTCTTTGCATGTGCATGCACTCACACTGTACCCAGGGAAAGGAAAGCCTCTAGAGGCTTCTGGGTGCACCACACTAAATAAACTCCCATTGAGCTTAGTGTAAAATCCCTCAACTTCACAGTTCAAAAAAACCCATCCAGAAGTTTCTCAGTTGTTGGTGCAATAGTGTAAATTATAGTGTGAACTCTCATCTACCCAATTCTTTTCAATTTTTGGTTGGGTAACCGATTGGATTTTTTTCTAATTGCCCCAAGAAAAAAACACCCCCGAAATGTCCTTCTTCCGTAACCGACTTGCTACGAGTTTTCATGAAGCAACCCTCCACGTTCAAGACAATGTAGGACCGGATTGTAAACCAAAATATCTCAAGTCTCCACAACAGGCTGAAGCACTGAACCCCCAGGTTGTCATAACCAGTCAAAATTACACAATATATTAATTGCATGACCCCCCAAATTGCATATTTAAAAAACATTTGAGGGTACACACATTATGATAATCAGCTCGGCGCATTGATTTTTGAGCTTTTTAGTGTGGTGCATCCTTCTTGTTCTACACGTTATAATTAAATGGATATCGTGCTACCGAGCTTACGATATGTTCGAGGTTGAGCAATGTCATCGACGATTTTTTTGTGTGGAAATTGTCGAGTACTGGGATCGAGTACCGAGTACTTAACGTCGAGTACGTCCAAAATCCAAATACATCGGATCGAGTACGGGCCAAGTACATTTTGTTTTCAAGTACTTTTAATCGAGTACGGGCCAAGTACTTTGGTGGACTCGAGTGTACTCGAGTACGAGTACGGGTACGAGTACTACAACACTGCTTTCTTGTTTCCATCCTGTGACAGCAGATTGTGTTTGGAAGCATCTTTGTCATCAGGTATCTTTCCCTCTGCTTGGAAAGTAGCCATTGTGACACCACTCATCAAGAAATCAAACCTTGACCAAAATAACCTCAACAACTACAGACCTATTTCCAACGTACCCTTTCTGTCAAAGACTCTCGAGAAGGTTGTCCTACTGGAATTATCCGATCACCTTGCAGATAATGACCTCTTCCCCAAACACCAATCTGCATTTATCGGAGTGGACACAGCACTAAGACTGCTCTAGTGAAAGTAAAGAGTGACATCACTGAGGCTCTGGACAAGAAGTTAGCTGTCATGATGGTGTTCCTTGACTTGTCTGCAGCGTTTGATTATGTCGACCATCCCATACTACATCGGCGCTTGTCAACTGAACTCAGCGTTTCGGACAGTCCTGTGTCATGGCTCAGATCATACCGTAGCAATCGGTCCTGCAGGGTAAAAGTCACCAATGCTCTGTCGGAACCCCAAGCGTTGGACTTCGGTGTCCCACAGGGCTCTGTTCTTGGCCCGCAACTGTTTACAATGTACACCAGCCCCATTGGAAATATCATGAAGCAGCATCGAGATGTGCAATATCATTCTTTGCGGATGATGTACAGTTGTACACTGCAGTTCACCGTACATGTTGTAGCTCCGAGGCCATCAAAGCTGGTTGCCTGTCATTGGCAAAGTGTGTCACCGACCTACAGACCTGGATGACTCACAACATGCTTAACTCAACTGCAACAAAGCTTAGTTCATGGTTGTTGCTAATCCCTGGGTACTTACTCAACTTGAAAATGTTACACTTCAAATCAATAATGAGATCATTACCAGCCACTGTCCGGAATCTCGGTGTGGAATTTGACTCTGCCATGAAGATGTATCATCACGTGTCTTCCCTTTGTCATTCCCTCCACTATCATCTGTGCAATTTAGGTTGCATAAGGCCATTCATCAACACATCTACTTGTGAGCAGGCAGTTCGAGCAGTCGTAACATCAAGGCTTGACTACTCTAACGCACTGCTCTATGGAATTTCATCATCTGACGTTAAACGTCTCCAACGTGTCCAGAACCGGGCTGCCAAACTTATTGTCAAGTGTGGAAAATACGAACACGTTACTCCACTCCTCCATCAACTCCACTGGCTCCCAGTCCATCAGCGAATTATATTCAAGATCCTACATTAACCCTAGTCTACAAGTGTCTTCACAATACTGCCCCAGCATACCTCACTAGTCTCATCAATAAATACCAACCTGGACACCCTGACCTTCGCTCTGGTTCAGACAGTACACGCCTCAGAGTTCCGAAGGTGCACTCTGCTGCAGGAGATCGGGCATTCTATGCACATGCCCCTCGCCTTTGGAACTGTCTGCCTTATCAACTCCATTCTGCAGAATCACTGGATGCTTTCAAGAAACACCTAAAAACTGTCCTATTTAATGGTTGATCTGTTTGGGACCAGCAGTCGATTTCGCCGGACTTGTCCTGGCTCGGGATTGGTTCTTTGTGCTGCAGTGTCGCACCTTCCATGGGGTGGATTCATGTTTAATTGCATGGGAGGGTGTTGCACTGCGCGCGTAGTACCTGAGCAGAATTGTTTGTCTGAGCTGGGTTGGCAGTTTTTGTTGGGTCTTTGAGCCGGAGATACAATGTTCTTTGTGAGAGCGCTCTATAAATGCCTGTTATTATTATTATTATATTATTATAAAAGGGGGAGGTGTGTGCTCCCCCCACGCCCCCTCCCCCCTTTGATCCGCCCCTGGCCATTTTTAAGAAAGATTTGAGGCTTTGCATGGTGACAATTAGTATGTGGATCGGTTTGCGGAAACACCATGTATGTAATAATAATAAGTATACAGGTATATTGGTGAGACAGGACAGGATTTTAATACCAGGCTCAAAGAACATAGAGCACTCGGCAGGAAAGGCGAATTGGACAAATCGGCCATTATCAAACACTCAACCACTGCAGACCATGTAATTGAATGGCAACATGCTTCCTCATAGTGAAAGAATCTAATTGGCACACTCAGCGCATCAGAGAAGCCATAGAGATACGCAAGCATGATACTGTCCCACAGGACATCGATCTCTTTCTGAGCAACATTTGGCACCCTATCCTCCCACACAGCCAAAGCAATGTCCAGCCTACTACTGACACACCTGACCGAACAGGCAATCCTCACTCACACAATACGCCCCAGCGAGCAGCCACTGGATCTACACACACTCCAGTGAGCACCAATCAGAAAAGCCCTTCCACACATCGGATCCTCTCACACCCCAGTGAGCATTAATCACAAAGCTCCTCCACGGAACAGGATCCCAAGGAATCACATATAAGGACTTCACATCCCTCATTTCAATCGTCTCCTGATGAGGACTAGTGCAGACTAGTCGAAACATTGAGACCTAATTGCGAGAAGTACAAACGATATAGAAGTGCGAACGATATAGAAGTACGAACGATTATTACATGGTGTTTCCACAAACCGATCCACAAAGTTTTCAGTTTTCTTGACGCGACGACTTAATAAACAACTATGAAAGTCTCATAATGTCAAGAATAAACTTGAACGTGATTTGTGACAATAATCATGACCAAAAAGTTGGAATAGAAGAACAGGATCAACTGAATCCCAAACCACCATACATGTTCATTATTTAGTTTTCCTAGATTTACTCTGTTATGGACAGTTATACTATGTGACTGTGTAGTTGGTAAAATAGGATTTGTTTGCTGCAGGTGCGGTAGGGCTTTGTTTCTAGTCACAGAACAGTACTGTTCATTTATGCCGTCCATAAAGTATTTACGCATTATTATCCTATAACTGTTTTTTTACTGTTTTTTTTTCCAAAGCTTGCACAGCTTGTCTTGTTACATTTTCCATTGCTCAGAGATGGCAACCAGTAGCCTACAGTTTGATTGTATTTTGCACGTTTAGCTAGTGAAATAAACAAAAAAAATTCATACATATATAATGTAAAAAATATTTCCATCTAAGATTTCCATCTTACATGTTAAATGAATTTAATGGCCAAGACACATTTAATATACATGTATAAAGGCAATCTTGTTTGGCAATTTGTTTTCTTTTGGAAAATTACAACAGATCAATCCATTAAACCTGCCCTTAATTAACCCTAACCCCCTAGGCCCTTGTACTAGGAAGCATACCGAATCAAACATACCGGTACTTCAACAGTTGGTCACAGGTTTGGTAGTGATTGGTACTGAACCTGACAAACTTCATCAGGCTCCAGCTGTTGGAGTTTGATTGAATTGGTATGGATGTGTTACAGTAGACCAACTGTCCCAAACCACACAAAATGCCACAGTGCCTTTTAACACACACACCCACACACACCCACAGAGTTTTATTAATTTATGCGAGAACTCAAATATGCTTGTCCTCTGTCCGTAATTCCATTACCAATATTAAGCTCCTCCCCTTAAAAGGTAATCTTGTGGGAATTTCTTTTTGGAGGGCCAACAAATTCTATTGGGTCTTGGCTCCCTTTCCATGTTTAGATTAGCTGTCTAGCATTCCTTGGAAAAATTAAACCCTGACAAAGTGGCTTCATTTTGTTACTTATTACCAATCAATACGTTGTACTTTTATTTTTAGATACATCAAAGTAGAGGCAGGTGCATTGAGTATACAGTAAGCTGCCAAAGCATGCCAAATGATGGATGGGATAACACATCATGGAATTGATGAGGATACAAACTGGAATCATGTTGAGACATCAGTGTTGACAAGTGTGGCAGAAGATAAAGGTACATATATGTCAGAGTAGCATAGAAAACATTCTTTTTGGGTATATCTGAATTCCAGTACCCTCTGTAACTTTGTTCCCATTTCTACTTTTTTCGGCCAATTCATCATTCATGACTTTCTTGTAAAATTGCAAAAATAAATCCAATGGTTTTACATAATAAGGCAAAAAAAAAAACTTCTGCTTCAGACTTTATTATACATGGCATTTCAAAATAGGGTAGTTAGGTCAGGATTTTGTTGTTGGTCAATTTTTGACTAAAATAAAAACCGAAAAACTTGAAAAAAAGAAAAGAAAACAACAACAATTTAAATCAGAAAACCGATAAAAAAATACATAAATAACTAGACTTTGTGGTTGTGGGAACAACCACTAGGTGTTCGAGGTCTCATTTCGTACTGGAACTGTTATGAGAATGTTTAATGGAACGCGTGTATGGCATAATTATTGAAATACACTTAAACTGTGTGACTGAGCAAGTAATGATCATGCTGATTGCACAGTGTATTCGTACATGTACACTGACTGATAGCGTATAGAAAATGGTGTCACCTTTAAATAATGTTAAATTGCCCGGACGATAACTTCCGTTTAGTTAATCAGAAACACTTGAAAATTTGCAGAAATCATCGCATGCGTACAATGTAAACAATTTGCAATTTGCACTGATGTACGTCATGTAATTACTGAATAAACAGTATTTGAATAATTACATCATGTTTCCTTTAAAAACGCATAACTTCCGGTTGAATGACGTCACAGATTTTAAACTTCGCACATATGTCAAAGTGCATTGGTGCTTTAAACTCACTAAACCTTTCCGATTTTGAGTTATTTTGAGTCAAACTTCAACTTCCGGTAACACCGGAAGTGAAGGTCATTTTTACACAACATTGAATATATTAATTGTTCAGATTCACGTGGTGAGTAACATATGTCAATATCAAAATCGTAGGTCATGTGGTTCTCAAGTTATAAAGCACCAAAGTTTTTCCTAAAAACGCGTGTAATTTGATACCCGATGACGTCATCATGATGTCAATCTTCTAAATACAACTTGGCATCATGACCAAAGTTCCCACCAAGTTTCATGTCAATATCTTGTAACTGTCATATAGAAGTCCTGCAGACAATTAGTTTGGGAAGAAAAAAAATGGAAAAAACAACAAAAAACTAGACATTGTGGTTGTCGGAACAACCACTAGGTGTTCGGGGTCTCATTTCGTAGTGGAAATGTTATTTGAACGTATGTTGGAACGTACAGTATGTGATCAATCGTCCCTCATTCAATGGAATATTAAAATACACTTCAACTGCGTGACTGAGCAAAATTAATACATGTACTACATGTACTGATTATGCTGATTGCAGTATTCGTACACTATGACTGATACCGTAAAATGACATCACCTTTAATATTGTATGGACAATAACTTCCGGTTAGTTCTTCACAACCAACTGAACATTTTCAGAAGTCATTGAATGCACACGATATAAATATATTGCAATTTTCACTGACGTGCGTCATGTAATTATCGAGTAAACAGTATTTGAATAATGATACGTCATCTTTCCTTTAAAAGCGCATAACTTCCGGTTGCATGACGTCACAAATTTCAAACTTCACACACGAAGTTCATTAGTAGTTCACAGTCACTAAATTTGGCGGAAATCCGTTGTTTACTTTTGGATTACGTAATCACTGCATATCTTTAATCCACCGTAGAGGGCGCTATACAGCCCGTATGACGTCATCGTTTATATTTTCTGAAAGCCCAAGACCTTGTCTATCTTTGAACCATTGAGTTTTTTTTTGCCTAAATCCTTCCGTTTTCGAGTTATTTTGAGTCAAACTTCAACTTCCGGTAACACCGGAAGTGAAGGTCATTTATACACAAGACTGAATATATTAATTGTTAAGATTTACGTGTTGAGTAACATATGTCAATATCAAAATCGTAGGTCATGTGGTTCACAAGTTATAGAACACCAAAGTTTTTCCTAAAAACGCGTGTAATTTGATACCCGATGACGTCATCATGACGTCAATCTTCTAATAACAACTTGGCATCATGACCGAAGTTCCCACCAAGTTTCAAGTGAATATCTTGTAACCGTCATATAGAAGTCCTGCGGACAAATTTGGGAAGAAAAAAAATGGAAAAAAACAAAAAAAACTCGAACAACTAGACATTGTGGTTGTGGGAACAACCACTAGGTGTTCGGGGTCTCATTTCGTACAGGAACTGTTATGAGAATGTCTGTTGGAACGCATGTATGGCATACTGAAAAAGGCCTACACTTAAAACTGTGTGACTGAGCAAATACTGATCATGCTGGGTGCAGTGTATTCCTATTAGGGGCCTATATGTACACTGACTGATAGCGTATAGAAAATGGTGTCACGTTTAAATAATGTAAAATTGCCCGGACGATAACTTCCGGTAAGTTAATCACAAACAACTGAAAATTTGCAAAATTCATTGAATGCATACGATGTAAACAATTTGCAATTTGCACTGATGTACGTTATGTAATTACCGAATAAACAGTATTTGAATAATAACATCATGTTTCCTTTAAAAACACATAACTTCTGGTTGAATGACGTCACAGATTTCAAACTTCACACACATGTCAGGGTGCATTAGTGCTTCACACTCACCAAATTTGGCGAAAATCCGTTGTTTACTTTTGGACTACGTAATCACTGTATATCTTTAATCCACCGTAGAGGGCGCTATACAGCGTGTATAACGTCATCATTTAGATTTTCCGAAAGCCCAAGACCTACTCTATCTTTTACCCAACGAGGTTTTATGTGCCCAAATCCTTCCGTTTTTGAGTTATTTTGAGTCAAGCTTCAACTTCCGGTAACACCGGAAGTGAAGGTCATTTGTACACAACACTAAATATGTTAATTGTTGACATTCACGTGTTGAGTAACATATGTCAAAATCATAATTGTAGGTCATGTGGTTCTCAAGTTACAGAGCACCAAAGTTTTTCCTTAAAACGCATGTAATTTGATACCCGATGACGTCATCATGACGTCAATCTTCTAAATACAACTTGGCATCATGACCGAAGTTCCCACCAAGTTTCAAGTCAATATCTTGTAACTATCATCAAGAAGTCTTGCGGACAAGTTTGGGAAGAAGGAAAAAAAAAAAAAGAAAAAAAAAAACTCGAACAATAACAATAGGTGTTCGGCTTGAACCCGAACACCTAATTACAATAGGTGTTCGGCTTGAACCCGAACACCTAAAAACTAGACATTGTGGTTGTGGCAACAACCACTAGGTGTTCGGGGTCTCATTTCGTACTGGAACCAGGGTTGTTGATTTTTTTGATTTTTAAAAAAAAATCAAAAAAATCGGATTTATTTGATTTAAATCAGATTTTTTTGATTTAAATCAGATTTTTTTGATTTTTTTAAATTAAAAATCATGGTTATACTTGACAGGTTGTAAACTATTATTAGACCGCATTTAGACCAATGATAGTGGTCAAGCACACTTTTAAACATTGTTTATTGTTAAATTTGACAGAATAATCCACTAAAGAAAGGATTTTTTTTCTATAATTCGCTTTATAGCAGAATAATGATGAGCAGTTTATGGAAGCCCATATGCATACACTTCACTCAGAATTTTCTGCGCCAGTCAGATCAAAATACGAGGGGTTAGGCCTACTCCATGACATAAATGGATTACGCAAAGTAGGGAATTCCCAAACTGCTCTCGGGAATTCCAGTTGGGAATTTCCAACTTTCACATGAGGGATTCCCAACTAACAGCTGAGCTGGGGATTTTCAAAAAAAGGGTTTTTGTAGTGTTTGTATTCCATTTCTTCCAGAAGTTTAGCTTTTTGTAAAAGTATCTTTAAAAGAGTTTATAAATTGAACATTATTTATTTTCATTTTATTTTGGGAAATGTTTGTTATAAAATTTAAGGAGTTGCATTTTGCACATGAAAATAAAACATAAAAGATTCCTGTTAAATCAGACTTCAAGAGGGTGTGTAACATGCTTTTTAAGTGCCTCTGAAACACTTTTTATACAAATGAAAATGATTGGATTGAAAAAACAATGTAAAAAAGGAGAGGAAATAGAGAAAAACAATTTTTGTATAAAAGTTGATTTAAATCAGTGATTTTTATAAAAAAATCAAGTGATTTAAATCGCGATTTAAATCGGCGATTTAAATCAACGTGATTTAAATCAAACAACCCTGACTGGAACTGTTATGAGAATGTCTGTTGGAACGCATGTATGGCATATTGAAATACACTTAAACTGTGTGACTGAGCAAATACTGATCATGTTGATTGCACAGTGTATTCGTACATGTACACTGACTGATAGCGTATAGAAAATGGTGTCACCTTTAAATAATGTAAAATTGCCCGGACGATAACTTCCGTTTAGTTAATCACAAACAACTGAAAATATGCAGAAATCATTGAATGCACACATATGTCAAGGTGCATTAGTGCTTCACACTCACCAAATTTGGCGGAAATCTGTTGTTTACTTTTGGATTACGTAATCACTGTATATCTTTAATCCACCGTAGAGGGCGCTATACAGCCCGCATGACGTTATCGTTTATATTTTCTGAAAGCTTAAGACCTACTCTATCTTTTACCCAGAGAGGTTTTATGTGCCAAAATCCTTCCGTTTTTGAGTTATTTTGAGTCAAACTTCAACTTCCGGTAACACTGGAAGTGAAGGTCATTTGTACACAAGACTGAATATATTAATTGTTAAGATTTACGTGTTGAGTAACATATGTCAATATCAAAATCGTAGGTCATGTGGTTCACAAGTTATAGAACACCAAAGTTTTTCCTAAAAACGCGTGTAATTTGATACCCGATGACGTCATCATGACGTCAATCTTCTAATAACAACTTGGCATCATGACCGAAGTTCCCACCAAGTTTCAAGTGAATATCTTGTAACCGTCATATAGAAGTCCTGCGGACAAATTTGGGAAGAAAAAAAATGGAAAAAAAAAAAAAAACTCGAACAATTACAATAGGTGTTCGGCTTGAACCCGAACACCTACAAACTAGACATTGTGGTTGTGGCAACAACCACTAGGTGTTCGGGGTCTCATTTCGTACTGGAAGTCTGGAACTGTTATGAGAATGTCTGTTGGAACGCATGTATGGCATATTGAAATACACTTAAACTGTGTGACTGAGCAAATACTGATCATGTTGATTGCACAGTGTATTCGTACATGTACACTGACTGATAGCGTATAGAAAATGGTGTCACCTTTAAATAATGTAAAATTGCCCGGACGATAACTTCCGTTTAGTTAATCACAAACAACTGAAAATATGCAGAAATCATTGAATGCACACATATGTCAAGGTGCATTAGTGCTTCACACTCACCAAATTTGGCGGAAATCTGTTGTTTACTTTTGGATTACGTAATCACTGTATATCTTTAATCCACCGTAGAGGGCGCTATACAGCCCGCATGACGTTATCGTTTATATTTTCTGAAAGCTTAAGACCTACTCTATCTTTTACCCAGAGAGGTTTTATGTGCCCAAATCCTTCCGTTTTTGAGTTATTTTGAGTCAAACTTCAACTTCCGGTAACACTGGAAGTGAAGGTCATTTGAACACAAGACTGAATATATTAATTGTTAAGATTTACGTGTTGAGTAACATATGTCAATATCAAAATCGTAGGTCATGTGGTTCACAAGTTATAGAACACCAAAGTTTTTCCTAAAAACGCGTGTAATTTGATACCCGATGACGTCATCATGACGTCAATCTTCTAATAACAACTTGGCATCATGACCGAAGTTCCCACCAAGTTTCAAGTGAATATCTTGTAACCGTCATATAGAAGTCCTGCGGACAAATTTGGGAAGAAAAAAAATGGGAAAAAAAAAAAAAACTCGAACAATTACAATAGGTGTTCGGCTTGAACCCGAACACCTAAAAAAATCAAAAAAATCGGATTTATTTGATTTAAATCAGATTTTTTTGATTTAAATCAGATTTTTTTGATTTTTTTAAATTAAAAATCATGGTTATACTTGACAGGTTGTAAACTATTATTAGACCGCATTTAGACCAATGATAGTGGTCAAGCACACTTTTAAACATTGTTTATTGTTAAATTTGACAGAATAATCCACTAAAGAAAGGATTTTTTTTCTATAATTCGCTTTATAGCAGAATAATGATGAGCAGTTTATGGAAGCCCATATGCATACACTTCACTCAGAATTTTCTGCGCCAGTCAGATCAAAATACGAGGGGTTAGGCCTACTCCATGACATAAATGGATTACGCAAAGTAGGGAATTCCCAAACTGCTCTCGGGAATTCCAGTTGGGAATTTCCAACTTTCACATGAGGGATTCCCAACTAACAGCTGAGCTGGGGATTTTCAATAAAGGGTTTTTGTAGTGTTTGTATTCCATTTCTTCCAGAAGTTTAGCTTTTTGTAAAAGTATCTTTAAAAGAGTTTATAAATTGAACATTATTTATTTTCATTTTATTTTGGGAAATGTTTGTTATAAAATTTAAGGAGTTGCATTTTGCACATGAAAATAAAACATAAAAGATTCCTGTTAAATCAGACTTCAAGAGGGTGTGTAACATGCTTTTTAAGTGCCTCTGAAACACTTTTTATACAAATGAAAATGATTGGATTGAAAAAACAATGTAAAAAAGGAGAGGAAATAGAGAAAAACAATTTTTGTATAAAAGTTGATTTAAATCAGTGATTTTTATAAAAAAATCAAGTGATTTAAATCGCGATTTAAATCGGCGATTTAAATCAACGTGATTTAAATCAAACAACCCTGACTGGAACTGTTATGAGAATGTCTGTTGGAACGCATGTATGGCATATTGAAATACACTTAAACTGTGTGACTGAGCAAATACTGATCATGTTGATTGCACAGTGTATTTGTACATGTACACTGACTGATAGCGTATAGAAAATGGTGTCACCTTTAAATAATGTAAAATTGCCCGGACGATAACTTCCGTTTAGTTAATCACAAACAACTGAAAATATGCAGAAATCATTGAATGCACACATATGTCAAGGTGCATTAGTGCTTCACACTCACCAAATTTGGCGGAAATCTGTTGTTTACTTTTGGATTACGTAATCACTGTATATCTTTAATCCACCGTAGAGGGCGCTATACAGCCCGCATGACGTTATCGTTTATATTTTCTGAAAGCTTAAGACCTACTCTATCTTTTACCCAGAGAGGTTTTATGTGCCAAAATCCTTCCGTTTTTGAGTTATTTTGAGTCAAACTTCAACTTCCGGTAACACTGGAAGTGAAGGTCATTTGTACACAAGACTGAATATATTAATTGTTAAGATTTACGTGATAAGTAACATATGTCAATATCAAAATCGTAGGTTATGTGGCTCTCAAGTTACAGAGCACCAAAGTTTTTCCTAAAAACGCATGTAATTTGATACCCGATGACGTCATCATGACGTCAATCTTCTAAATACAACTTGGCATCATGACCGAAGTTCCCACCAAGTTTCAAGTCAATATCTTGTAACTGTCATCAAGAAGTCTTGCGGACAAGTTTGGGAAGAAGGAAAATAAAAAAAAGAAAAAAAAAAACTCGAACAATAACAATAGGTGTTCGGCTTGAACCCGAACACCTAACTATTACAAACATATAAAACAAAAACACAACTTACATTGTTAATTGTTTGGGCCTTATAGTGATCGCAATTTACACTTGAAAATTTGCAGAAATCATCGCATGCGTACAATGTAAACAATTTGCAATTTGCACTGATGTACGTCATGTAATTACTGAATAAACAGTATTTGAATAATTACATCATGTTTCCTTTAAAAACGCATAACTTCCGGTTGAATGACGTCACAGATTTTAAACTTCGCACATATGTCAAAGTGCATTTAATTAGTGCTTTAAACTCACTAAATTTGGCAGAAATCCGTTGTTTACTTTTGGATTACGTAATCACTGTATATCTTTAATCCACCGTAGAGGGCGCTATACAGCCCGTATGACGTCATCGTTTATATTTTCTGAAAGCCTAAGACCTACTCTATCTTTTTGCCAAGCAATTGTATGTGCCCAAAACCTTTCCGATTTTGAGTTATTTTGAGTCAAACTTCAACTTCCAGTAACACCGGAAGTGAAGGTCATTTGTACACAACATTGAATATATTAATTGTTCAGATTCACGTGTTGAGTAACATATGTCAATATCAAAATCGTAGGTCATGTGGTTCTCAAGTTATAAAGCACCAAAGTTTTTCCTAAAAACGCGTGTAATTTGATACCCGATGACGTCATCATGACGTCATTGTTCTAGATACAACTTGGCATCACGACCGAAGTTCCCACCAAGTTTCAGGTCAATATCTTGTAACAGTCATATAGAAGTCTTGCAGACAAATTTGGGAAGAAAAAAAAAAAAAAAAAAAGGAAAAAAAAAACTCGAACAATAACAATAGGTGTTCGGCTTGAACCCGAACACCTAAAAAAACTCTAACAATAACAATAGGTGTTCGGCTTGAACCCGAACACCTAAAAAAAAACGGAAGTGAAGGTCATTTGTACACAACATTGAATATATTAATTGTTCAGATTCACGTGGTGAGTTACATATGTCAATATCAAAATCGTAGGTCATGTGGTTCTCAAGTTATAAAGCACCAAAAGTTTTTCCTAAAAACGCGTGCAATTTGATACCCGATGACGTCATCATGACGTCAATCTTCTAAATACAACTTGACATCATGACCAAAGTTCCCACCAAGTTTCATGTCAATTTCTTGTAACTGTCATATAGAAGTCCTGCAGACAAGTTTGGGAAGAAAAAAAATGGGAAAAAAAGAAAAAGAACTAGACATTGTGGTTGTGGGAACAACCACTAGGTGTTCGGAGTCTCATTTCGTAGTGCACTTTTATGTGAACATATGTTGGAACGTATGTGATCAATCGTCCCTCATAATAATGGCATATTGGAATACACTTAAACTGTGGGACTGAACAAATACTGATCATGCTGTACATGTACACTGACTGATGGAGAATATGGCGTCACCTTTAAATATATATATAACATTGTCTGGACAATAACTTCCGGTTAGTTCATCACAAGCAACTGAACATTTACAGACGTCATTGAATGCATACGATGTAAATATTTTGCAATTTTCACTGATGTACGTCATGTATTACTGAGTAAACAGTATTTGAATAATTACGTCCTTGTCCCCTTTAAAAGAGCATAACTTCCGGTTGGATGACGTAACAGATTTCAAACTTCACAAACATGTTAAGATGTTTTAGTGCTTCACACTCACCAAATTTGGCGGAAATCCGCTGTTTACTTTTGGATTACGTAATCACTGTATATCTTGAATCCACCGTAGAGGGCGCTATACAGCTCGTATGACGTCATCTTTTATATTTTCTGAAAGGCCAAGACCTCCTCTATCTTTTACCCATATGAGGTTTTTTGTGCCCAAATCCTTCCGTTTTCGAGTTATTTTGAGTCAAACTTCAACTTCCGGTAACACCGGAAGTGAAGGTCATTTGTACACAACACTGAATATGTTAATTGTTGACATTCACGTGTTCAGTAACATATGTCAATATCAAAATCATAGGTCATGTGGTTCTCAAGTTATAAAGCACCAAATTTTTTCCTAAAAACGCGTGTAATTTGATACCCGATGACGTCATCATGACGTCAATCTTCTAAATACAACTTGGCATCATGACCGAAGTTCCCACCAAGTTTCAAGTCATTATCTTGTAACTATCATCAAGAAGTCTTGCAGACAAGTTTGGGAAGAAGGAAAATAAAAAAAAGAAAAAAAAAAACTCGAACAATAACAATAGGTGTTCGGCTTGAACCCGAACACCTAAAAAGAAACTCTAACAATAACAAAACTATTACAAACATATAAAACAAAAACACAACTTACATTGTTAATTGTTTGGGCCTTATAGTGATCGCAATTTACACTTGAAAATTTGCAGAAATCATCGCATGTGTACAATGTAAACAATTTGCAATTTGCACTGATGTACGTCATGTAATTACTGAATAAACAGTATTTGAATAATTACATCATGTTTCCTTTAAAAACGCATAACTTCCGGTTGAATGACGTCACAGATTTTAAACTTCGCACATATGTCAAAGTGCATTAGTGCTTTAAACTCACTAAATTTGGCAGAAATCCGTTGTTTACTTTTGGATTACGTAATCACTGTATATCTTTAATCCACCGTAGAGGGCGCTATACAGCCCGTATGACGTCATCGTTTATATTTTCTGAAAGCCTAAGACCTACTCTATCTTTTTGCCAAGCAATTGTATGTGCCCAAAACCTTTCCGATTTTGAGTTATTTTGAGTCAAACTTCAACTTCCGGTAACACCGGAAGTGAAGGTCATTTGTACACAACATTGAATATATTAATTGTTCAGATTCACGTGGTGAGTAACATATGTCAATATCAAAATCGTAGGTCATGTGGTTCTCAAGTTACAGAGCACCAAAGTTTTTCCTAAAAACGCGTGTAATTTGATACCCGATGACGTCATCATGACGTCAATCTTCTAAATACAACTTGGCATCATGACCAAAGTTCCCACCAAGTTTCATGTCAATATCTTGTAACTGTCATATAGAAGTCCTGCAGACAAGTTTGGGAAGAAAAAAAATGGAGAAAAAAAAAAAAAAACTAGACATTGTGGTTGTGGGAACAACCACTAGGTGTTCGGGGTCTCATTTCGTAGTGGAAATGTTAGTGAACGTATGTTGGAACGTACAGTATGTGATCAATCGTCCCCCATTCAATGGCATATATTAAAATACACTTCAACTGCGTGACTCAGCAAAATTAATACATGTACCACATGTACTGTTTATGCTGATTGCAGTATTCGTACACTATGACTGATACCGTATAATGACATCACCTTTAATATTGTATGGACAATAACTTCCGGTTAGTTCTTCACAACCAACTGAACATTTTCAGAAGTCATTGAATGCATACGATATAAATATATTGCAATTTTCAATGACGTGCGTCATGTAATTATCGAGTAAACAGTATTTGAATAATGACGTCATCTTTCCTTTAAAAGCGCATAACTTCCGGTTGCATGACGTCACAAATTTCAAACTTCACACACATGTCGAAGTTCATTAGTAGTTCACAGTCACCAAATTTGGCGGAAATCCGTTGTTTACTTTTGGATTACTTTATCACTGTATATCTTTAATCCACCGTAGAGGGCGCTATACAACCCGTATGACGTCATCGTTTATATTTTCTGAAAGCCCAAGACCTTGTCTATCTTTGAACCATTGAGGTTTTTTTTGCCTAAATCCTTCCGTTTTCGAGTTATTTTGAGTCAAACTTCAACTTCCGGTAACACCGGAAGTGAAGGTCATTTGTACACAATACTGAATATATTAATTGTTCAGATTTACGTGTTGAGTAACATATGTCAATATCAAAATCGTAGGTCATGTGGTTCACAAGTTATAGAACACCAAAGTTTTTCCTAAAAACGCGTGTAATTTGATACCTGATGACGTCATCATGACGTCAATCTTCTAAATACAACTTGGCATCATGACCGAAGTTCCCACCAAGTTTCAAGTCAATATCTTGTAACCGTCATATAGAAGTCCTGCGGACAAATTTGGGAAGAAAAAAAATGGAAAAAAAAAAAACTAGACTTTGTGGTTGTGGGAACAACCACTAGGTGTTCGGGGTCTCAGTTTCGTATTGGAAGTGTTATGAATGTTTGATGGAACGCATGTATGGCATATTGAAATACACTTAAACTGTGTGACTGAGCAAATACTGATCATGCTGATTGCACAGTGTATTCGTACAGATCTGAACGAAACAAACTAGACTCGCGCGTGAGGTGCGCGGAGGAAAAAAGTTAAATTATTAGTAGCTAGGGAGCGGGTGGCTAGCGCGCATTAGCGCGCGGGCTTTATTTTCTTTATAAAAAGCGGCCGAAATACTTAACACACAGGGCAGTCCCACGCACTCCACGCACCTAGCGCGCGGGCTTTATTTTCTTTAAAAAAGCGGCCGCAATACTAAACACACAGGGCAGTCCCACGCGCTCCACGCACCTAGCGCGCGGGCTTTATTTTCTTTATAAAAAGCGGCCGAAATACTTAACACACAGGGCAGTCCCACGCACTCCACGCACCTAGCGCGCGGGCTTTATTTTCTTTATAAAAAGCGGCCCGATACTTCACACACACAGAGCAGTCCCACGCACTCCACGCACCTAGCGCGCGGGCTTTATTTTCTTTATAAAAAGCGGCCACAATACTTCACTTGTTGGATCGACGAACCAATCAACACCAGCGGAATGCATTGAGCTTTCTGTCTTCTACATGTTGGTCAGCCAATAGGCGACCTGTATAATCACGACAACAACATGCTTGGAGCGGCATCACAAAGGAATTCTTGTAGCTGCTCGAAACATTGCGACAGTAGTCACGCCCATTCAGACCGTGTTTTTCTCCCAGGCTAGTTTTATTTGAAATTTTCTCCCCGACTATAGTTTTATTTTAACTTTTCTCCCCGACAATAGTTTTATTTCAACTTTTCTCCCAGACTATAGTTTTATTACAACTTTCAGTCTGCCGGAGAGAAGCTCCAGGATCTGAGGAAGCATTTATTTAGATCGTTTATTTCAGATGAATGTAGTAGAATAACTAATTCTTAAAGTTTTAATATTCTCTATTTAAATTTTGGTTTGTAAAATTTGTTGACTATGCAATGTGCCGACTCCCGTCGTCATCAACCAAAAGGACAAACGATCATTACTATATTATGAAATAATAAACTTCATGCACCTCGTGGTTATTAGATGCGGCACATATGCCTTTTCACACGACATTGAAAATCTCTCAACCATTGAGAAATTCTCTCATGGGTCTTGACTCTGGACTTCGGTCAAAATCTCTCAAGGACTCACCGGGGTTCGGCGCAACGCTGGCACGCCTGTCTGGCATTCCAAACTCTTTATTTCAGATCGAGCCTCGGGCTTATTTCAGTTATTTGTTACACGATTACTATAGCAACACTGTTTCTAAGATACTGGAGCGTACCGTGCCAGTCAAGAGCGCCAAGGCCAACGCAAGATGAATATATCAATTTATGACTGGTCGTATCTGATCCGCCCTTGTTGGATTGACGAACCAATCAACACCAGCGGAATGGATTGAGCTTTCTGTCATAATAATAGGCCTACATGTTGGTCGGCCAATAGGCGACCTGTATAATCACGACAACAACATGCTTGGAGCGGCATCACAAAGGATTTCTTGTAGCTGCACGAAACATTGCGGCAGTAATCACGCCCAGTCAACCGTGTTTTTCTCACAGGCTAGTTTTATTTTATCTTTTCTCCCCGACTATAGTTTTATTTTAACTTTTCTCCCGGACTTTATTTCAACTTTTCTCCCAGACTGTAGTTTTATTTCAACTTTTCTCCCAGACTGTATTATAGTTTTATTTCATCTTTTCTCCCAGACTATAGTTTTATTTTAACTTTTCTCCCAGACTATAGTTTTATTTTAACTTTTCTCCCAGACTTTAGTTTTATTTCAACTTTTCTCCCAGACTATAGTTTTATTTCAACTTTTCTCCCCGACTATGTTTTATTTCAACTTTTCTCCAAGACTATAGTTTAATTTCAACTTTTCTCCCAGACTACAGTTTTATTTTAACTTTTCTCCCAGACTATAGTTCTATTTCAACTTTTCTCCCCGACTATAGTTTTATTTTAACTTTTCTCCCAGACTGTAGTTTTATTTCAACTTTTCTCCAAGATTTTAGTTTTATTTCAACTTTTCTCCCAGACTACAGTTTTATTTCAACTTTTCTCCCAGACTATAGTTTTATTTCAACTTTTCTCCCAGACTATAGTTTTATTTCAACTTTTCTCCAAGACTATAGTTTTATTTCAACTTTTCTCCCAGACTACAGTTTTATTTTAACGTTTCTCCCAGACTACAGTTTTATTTCAACTTTTCTCCCAGACTATGGTTTTATTTCAACTTTTCTCCCAGACTGTTGTTTTATTTCAACTTTTCTCCCAGACTGTAGTTTTATTTTCACTTTTCTCCAAGACTATAGTTTTATTTAAACTTTTCTCCAAGACTAGTTTTATTTCAACTTTTCTCCCAGACTATGATTTTATTACAACTTTTCTCCCAGACTGTAGTTTTATTTCAACTTTTCTCCCAGACTGTAGTTTTATTTTCACCTTTCTCCAAGACTATAGTTTTATTTAAACTTTTCTCCCAGACTATGATTTTATTACAACTTTTCTCCCAGACTAAAATTTTATTGCCACTTTTCTCTCAGACTATAGTTTTATTTCAACTTTTCTCCCAGACTATAATTGTATTGCAACTTTTCTCCCAGATTATAGTTTTATTACAACTTTCAGTCTGCTGGAGAGAAGCTCCAGGAACTCAGGAAGCATGAATGTCGTAGAATAACTAAGGTTTAATATTCTCTATTTAAATTTTGGTTTGTAAAATGTGTTGACTATGCAATGTCCCGTCGTCATCAACCAAAAGGACAAGACGATCATTACTATTATGAAATAGTAAACTTCACCTCGTGGTTATAAAGATGCGGCACATAGCACTTTTCACATGAAATGCAAATCGGCTGTGTTATCTTTAGTTGGGAGAATTGAGATTTTGAGAATTGAGAATTAAGATTCCCATATAATAGATTTATTCGTGGAGGAGATATATAATAATAATGCAAACAATTTATTACCCTTCCACCACGCCGATAAGCACTTCACTAAGTGCCTTTGAGCACATTTTTATGAAAAAAGCATGCGCTAGCTCAGGTGGGATTCGAACTCACGACCTCCTGCTTACTAGTACAGTGCAGATGCCATACCTGCTAGGCACCAAGCTAGCTGGGGGTCAGTAGAGTGAATCGCAGAGTGGTGCTTTGTTATATTTTACGTGTGCAAAGGCACTTAATGAACTTATTGAAGTGCTTATCATAATCAACGTGGTTTAAGAGCAATGTTGTATGCATTTATATTCCCATACATGTGCAACGTGTACTCAGTATGCAGTAGCATAGTCAAAGGCGCCTGAATAAAAAATAGGTCAGCGCGTATTCACGCACAACGCGCTTCTTGGCCAGGTTCAGACCGTACCCTACATACAATGTACATGTTTTATATTGAAATTAGGGTTAGGGTTAGGTTAATTTAATATAGCTCCATGGGTAGTACATGGTTAAAGGCCTAATGGTGAAGTTCGCGCAGTATAGTAGTTCACACACGACGCGCTAGCGCTGTATACACTAGCATCAGACAAGGTAGGCCAGGGCCGGCTGGCAGTAGGGGCCTAGCCTACGGCACACAAAATGTAGGCCTAAATATCATGACACAAAGTGCCTCGTGTACGTTTCATTTATTTAACTCAAATCCAGTTTTTATTCGGGAAATCAAATCAAATGTTTGATAAAACTTGCTTTATTTTCTCTCTTGAAGTCACGGTCCATTCATCGATTTACGTCCCAGATTTCGTAAATCCTTTTTAATTTTAGGGTAGCAGCGGCCTATGTATGTATCAAATACTTTGGGTAACAAATAATACGCTGAATTTCAACAAGACTATATTAATCATTATGGATCTTTCAACTTGTATATAAACGACCGAGCAAAACATACCCATACATTTTACGCCAAGATTCTCTCTAAATAAGAACAATTGCTTGTTAATCAATTATTTTTTCTGATACATGTAGTGATTGGATAAAGTAAAATTCGAACGATTATGTTGTGTTGTGTTCCCCCTTATTGTACTAATTACGATCACAGTTAAGGAGTACTTGAGTCAAGATGATTCACCCTGCCTGATACATGTTTAAAAAATAATGCTATCCAACACAAGTAAGCTTATTCTTGTATGAATTTTCTATGATTGTCAAGTCTGACACACATACCAGAAAACTGCTACAATGTAATACATTTTAGGGCAGGAGAGCAGCTGGTTCTCCAAAAACAATATAATATAATGTCCACGCGGCTAGCGCGCGGGCGAGTTGTCAGGCCTACGTACTGGTGTAGCCTTCATTCAAGACGCGATAGCGAACAAAATGTCTCGCTTACACAAGAAGTGGGTTGTCATCGGCCCGTCGGCTGTTTTGCTTTTCACCACGCTGAAGAAAAGTGACAAACTCATGACCTTATTCCAATCCCCGATCAATAAGTAATATTAATTAATTCCTGTGGGATAGACGTTTAAAACATGACGAGACAATTCTCATACAAAAAAAAAAAAAGTGAGTCACCGTATAACATTGACAGTCATTATTTTGGAGAAACTATACCACCGGTTCTTCTCATAAACACACTCTCACAAAAGAGGCTACACGGTCTCCGCAAACCTTCCTTATTTTACTCCCAACTCTGCTTGGAGTTCTACTTCTTATATTGTTTCATTCAGATTTTAAACAATATTCAATTTGCCTCAGACCGAACAGAGGCGTACAATTGGAACCTCCTTCCCTTTTATAGGACTGTAGTAATTAACATTTGGATAGGTCTGTTTCGATCCGCTTCTATTTTTATTGGTGGTTGTAATTGCCAACAATTTTGTCCATGTGCTTATAAGTTTTGGGTCATCGGATCTTCAAAAAATTTCACGGCAATCCTTATGCTTAGAGGGAGTTAGAGCTGCAGTTTTGTAGTGTGCGAGCACAATATTCTTCATGCACTACATACGTAAGTGTAGGGTAGCCTACCCGTACCGTAGGCGCGGCCTATGCGCAAGGCCTGTGAACACCGGCCCGGTCAGCTAGCATGCAATGTACTTTACAGTGTACATTTGTGTACATGTTTATGGCGTATGTCGACATACTGTATCCATAGGACATGTACTGAACTTCCCTACAAAATAAATGTAATACTATGTTGTCGCGTCTGACCTCTGAACTGTGGCAAGCCGGTAATAAATGACACGGTGCGCTGACCTTTTTGTCAACTGCTGAGCTGAGCTGAATAAAGTATATGTACACGGTTTAATAAGTATCACTATCGGTTCATAATCATCAATACTTGTACACTGTATATGTACATGTACATACATTACGGTACATATACAAATGAAGGGTATCCTATGGGTCATTAAGTAATGACATTTTCCGATTCACGAATAGGTGTATTTTCATTTGAGATCCAACAGAATAATTTGATATTGAAGTATTTACATGAAAAAGTGTGAACAGAAGACAAAAGAGAAATTGGAATTAAAATCGAATTGGGACAAAAACATGAATGTAACTAAATTTCGGTATGCATACTGAGCTTATCAATTCATTCATTTTGATCTGGGACGTAAATCCATGAATGGACCGTGACTTCAAGAGAGAGAATAAAGCAAGTTTTAGCAAACATTTGATTTGATTTCCCGAATGAAAACGGGATTTAAGTTAAATAAATGAACCATACACGAGGCACTTTGTGTCATGATATTTAGGCCTACATTTTGTGTGCCGTAGGCTAGGCCCCTATATACTGCCAGCCGGCCCTGGCCTACCTTGTCTGATGCTAGTGTATACAGCGCTAGCGCGTCGTGTGTGAACTACTATACTGCGCGTATTTCACCATTAGGCCTTAAACCGTGTACTACCGTAGAGCTATATTAAATTAACCTAACCCTAACCCTAATTTCAATATAAAACATGTACATTGTATGTAGGGTACGGTCTGAACCTGGCCAAGAAGCGCGTTGTGCGTGAATACGCGCTGACCTATTTTTTATTCAGGCGCCTTTGACTATGCTACTGCATACTGAGTACACGTTGTATAATATGCACATGTACACATGTACATGTATGTGTATCATAATATAAATGCAAACAATATATTGCTCTTAAACCACGTTGATAATGATAAGCACTTCAATAAGTTCATTGCCTTTGAACACGTTAACAAATCAAGCGCTATTTCAATTGAAATAACAAAGCACCACTCTGCGATTCACTCTACTGACCCCCAGCTAGCTTGGTGCCTAGCAGGTATGGCATCTGCACTGTACTAGTAAGCAGGAGGTCGTGAGTTCGAATCCCACCTTATTTATTATTTATTTATTTCTTTCTTATTTTTTTATTTTTGGTTTACCTGAGCTAGCGCATGCTTTTTTCATATAAGCTCAAAGGCACTTAGTGAAGTGCTTATCAGCGTGGTTGAAGGGTAATAAATTGTTTGCATTATTATATATCTCCTCCGCGGATAAATCTATTACATGTATATGGGAATCTTAATTCTCAATTCTCAAAATCTCAATTCTCCCAACTAAAAATAACAAAGCCTGCATTTCATATGAAAAGTCCTATGTCCCGCATCTTAGTAACCACAATGTGAAGTTTACTATTTCATAATAGTAATGATCGTCTTGTCCTTTTGGTTGATGACGACGGGAGTCGGGACATTGCATGGTCAACAAATTTTACAAACCAAAATTTAAATAGAGATTATTAAAACTCAGTTATTCTACGACATTCATCTGTCCTAATAGGCGGGTGAAATAAACGATGTAAATAAATGCTTCCTGAGTTCCTGGAGCTTCTCTCCGGCAGACTGAAAGTGTAATAATACTATATAGTCTGGGAGAAAAGTTGCAATAAAATTATAGTCTGGGAGAAAAGTTGAAATAAAACTATATTCTTGGAGAAAAGTGAAAATAAAACTATATTCTGGGAGAAAAGTGAAAATAAGACTATATTCTGGGAGAAAAGTTGAAATAAAAATAAAGTCTGGGAGAAAAGTTGAAATAAAACTATAGTCTGGGAGAAAAGTTGAAATAAAACTATAGTCTGGGAGAAAAGTTGAAATAAAACAAGTCTGGGAGAAAAGTTAAAATAAAACTATAGTCTGGGAGAAAGTTTAAATAAAACTAATGTCTGGGAGAAAAGTTAAAAAATAAAACTATAGTCGGGGAGAAAAGTTAAAATAAAACTAGCCTGGGAGAAAAACACGGTCTGACTGGGCGTGACTACTGTCGCAATGTTTCGAGCAGCTACAAGAAATACTTTGTGATGCCGCTCCAAGCACGTTGTTGTCGTGATTATACAGGTCGCCTATTGGCTGACCAACATGTAGGCCTATTATTATGACAGAAAGCTCAATCCATTCCGCTGGTGTTGATTGGTTCGTCAATCCAACAAGGGCGGAACAGACACGGCCAGTCATAAATTGATATATTCATCTTGCGTTGGCCTTGGCGCTCTTGACTGGCATGGTACGCTCCAGTATCTTAGAAACAGTGTTGCTATAGTAATCGTGTAACAAATAACTGAATGCCCGATGCTAGATCTGAAATAAAGAGTTTGGAATGCCAGACAGGCGTGCCAGCGTCGCCCAGAACCCCGGTGAATCCTTGACAGATTTTGACCGAAGTCCAGAGTCAAGACCCATGAGAGAATTTCTCAATGGTTGAGAGATGTCCTGTGAAAAGGCATTATGTGCCGCATCTTAATAACCACGAGTTGAAGTTTACTATTTCATCATAGTAATGATCGTTTTGTCCTTTAGGTTGATGACGACGGGACATTAAACCTTAGTTATTATTAAAGAATATTAAACCTTAGTTATTCTTCGACATTCATCCGTATAGGCGGGTGAAATAAACGATGTAAATGCTTCCTGAGTTCCTGGAGCTTCTCTCCGGCAGACTGAAAGTTGCAATAAAATTATAGTCTGGGAGAAAAGTTGAAATAAAATTACAGTCTGGGAGAAAAGTTGAAATAAATCTATAGTCTGGGAGAAAAGTTTAAATAAAACAAGTCTGGAGAAAAGTTGAAATAAACACTATAGTCTGGGAGAAAAGTTGAAATAAAACAGGTCTGGAGAAAAGTTGAAATAAAAATATAGTCTGGGAGAAAAGTTGAAATAAGACAAGTCTGGAGAAAAGTTGAAATAAAACTATAGTCTGGGAGAAAAGTTAAAATAAAACTATAGTCCGGAGAAAAGTTGAAATAAAACTATAGTCTGGGAGAAAAGTTGAAATAAAACAAGTCTGGAGAAAAGTTGAAATAAAACTATAGGCTGGGAGAAAAGTTGAAATAAAACAGGTCTTGAGAAAAGTTGAAATAAAAATATAGTCTGGGAGAAAAGTTGAAATAAAACAAGTCTGGGAGAAAAGTTGAAATAAAACTATAGTCTGGGAGAAAAGTTGAAATAAAACAAGTCTGGAGAAAAGTTGAAATAAAACTATAGTCTGGGAGAAAAGTTGAAATAAAACTATAGTCTGGGAGAAAAGTTGAAATAAAACAAGTCTGGAGAAAAGTTGAAATAAAACTATAGTCTGGGAGAAAAGTTGAAATAAAACAGGTCTTGAGAAAAGTTGAAATAAAAATATAGTCTGGGAGAAAAGTTGAAATAAAACAAGTCTGGAGAAAAGTTGAAATAAAACTATAGTCTGGGAGAAAAGTTAAAATAAAACTATAGTCCGGAGAAAAGTTGAAATAAAACTATAGTCTGGGAGAAAAGTTGAAATAAAACAGGTCTTGAGAAAAGTTGAAATAAAAATATAGTCTGGGAGAAAAGTTGAAATAAAACAAGTCTGGGAGAAAAGTTGAAATAAAACTATAGTCTGGGAGAAAAGTTGAAATAAAACAAGTCTGGGAGAAAAGTTGAAATAAAACTATAGTCTGGGAGAAAAGTTAAAATAAAACTATAGTCCGGAGAAAAGTTAAAATAAAACTATAGTCTGGGAGAAAAGTTGAAATAAAACAAGTCTGGAGAAAAGTTGAAATTAAACTATAGTCTGGGAGAAAAGTTGAAATAAAACAGGTCTTGAGAAAAGTTGAAATAAAAATATAGTCTGGGAGAAAAGTTGAAATAAAACAAGTCTGGGAGAAAAGTTGAAATAAAACAAGTCTGGAGAAAAGTTGAAATAAATCTATAGTCTGGGAGAAAAGTTGAAATAAAACAGGTCTTGAGAAAAGTTGAAATAAAACTATAGTCTGGGAGAAAAGTTGAAATAAAACAAGTCTGGGAGAAAAGTTGAAATAGTCGGGGAGAAAAGTTAAAATAAAACTAGCCTGGGAGAAAAACACGGTCTGACTGGGCCTGACTACTGCCGCAATGTTTGGTGCAGCTACAAGAAATCCTTTGTGATGCCGCTCCAAGCATGTTGTTGTCGTGATTATACAGGTCGCCTATTGGCCGACCAACATGTAGGCCTATTATTATGACAGAAAAAGCAATCCATTCCGCTGGAGTTGATTGGTTCGTCAATCCAACAAGGCGGATCAGACACGGCCAGTCATAAATTGATATATTCATCTTGCGTTGGCCTTGGCGCTCTTGACTGGCATGGTACGCTCCAGTATCTTAGAAACAGTGTTGCTATAGTAATCGTGTAACAAATAACTGAATGCCCGATGCTAGATCTAGCCCGATGCTAGATCTGAAATAAAGAGTTTGGAATGCCAGACAGGCGTGCCAGCGTCGCCCAGAACCCCGGTGAATCCTTGACAGATTTTGACCGAAGTCCAGAGTCAAGACCCATGAGAGAATTTCTCAATGGTTGAGAGATTTTTAATGTCCTGTGAAAAGGCATTATGTGCCGCATCTTAATAACTACGAGGTGAAGTTAACTATTTCATAATAGTAATGATCGTTTTGAGAAAAGTTTAAATAAAAGTATATAGTCTGGGAGAAAGGTTAAAATAAAACTATCTGGGAGAAAAGTTAAATAAAACTAAAGTCTGAGAGAAAAGTTGAAATAAAACTATAGTCTGGGAGAAAAGTGAAAATAAAACTATAGTCTGGGAGAAAAAAATAAATAAAACTATAGTCGGGGAGAAAATTTCAAATAAAACTAGCCTGGGAGAAAAACACGGTCTGACTAGGCGTGACTACTGCCGCAATGTTTCATGCAGCTACAAGAATTCCTCTGTGATGCCGCTCCAAGCACGTCGTCGTCCTGATTATACAGGTCGCCTATTGGCCGACCAACATGTAGAAGACAGAAAGCTCAATCCATTCCGCTGGTGTTGATTGGTTCGTCGATCCAACAAGGGCGGATCAGATACGACCAGTCATAATATATTCATCTTGCGTTGGCCTTGGCGCTCTTGACTGGCATGGTACGCTCCAGTATAAATAGGGGCTCCAACTCCGGATTTTTCGTCGAGGTTTACTCCTGAAGCCTTTTCCAAGAATAGATGAATTGCCGCAAGACAGCGGAGATTTTCTCCTAGAATTTGATGAGCGGCGTATCAAGGCTTACGACGTCCCATATCAACCTGAAGCAACCGTGGGCCCAATTTCATAAAGGTACTTAGCACAAAAATTCGCTAAGCACATCTCTGTCATAGTAAAAACAGGATTAACAACCAACATCGCATTTGTAATGTAATCTAATGGAATGACCTTTGTCCCTTTCTTAAGTAGGGAAAGCACTACTTTTTTTTTCTTAAGTCAAGGTATTTTTGGATCCAGGGTAGTGTAAGGAACAATCTGACAAGGGGTGTTGATCCGGGTGTGGGGGGGGGGGGGGGGGGGGGTTAGGTGTGCAGGCGTGCATTATCACCCCCTGCCCAATATTTCGAGGTTAAATGTCATTTAATATTGACAAAACATCTGAAGTACCAACAAAATAATGAGAAATAGCATGCTTGGAGTGTAGAAAGATTGGTTTTTGTTGTGTCTTCGAAGTGAATTTATACTATTTTTCTTCTGAATATCATTTTTAAAAATTTAAATGCACTAAAATGCGACTTATTTTTTAAGTCCCTAGTGTTGGAAGGGGCTATCCTCCTCCCACAACTGCCCCCCCCCCCACCCCCACCCCGGTCGCTTCGCTCCCTCACGTACGACACAAAATCACCAATCAGCCCCCAATCATGAAAGAAATCGACACCAATGAATCTGACACTGTTGTTTCATGCTTGCCCACGAAATTATGATTAAAGCGAATTTTTGGGTGACTTTAAGGGGCTGTCCCCTCCAAACGCATCACACGCGCAACTTAAGAAATCACTTTTTGCAGCCTTACACATCCCACACTTCAAACCTTTTGCACTCGAAATTATGGTTAAATCCTGCTGGACTAGACTCTCGCACTAATACATTTCGTTCGGACAGGTTAGTCAAATTTTCAATCCTCTTCGTCCCCAGTTTAAGAAAATCCAGCACGATATCTCAACTTCATTCATACCAGAATGTGGGTTTTATGGGGTTGGTTGGTGGAACCGGGAACCTTTTAAAAAAAGTGCCTATCGGCAATCATCTAAGAAAATTCGGCAACTGATTAAAATAAAATTGAGAGGGCCGGTTTGACAAAGACTAGCCCATTCTTAAGAAGCAAAACCAACCGTATCGGTCTTCTTTTTCGTATATCAATTGGGTGGGGAAGTATCTGGGAGGATTGTGGATTGCCGGGAACAGCCGAGAATAAAATAGTTTTCTTTTGTACAGAAAATAATACCCATAACAAGCGGGGAGAATCCGCAGCTGTTCTTAGCTGCTTCGTGGAACAGGCACGGCATAGGCATTGCTGCCAGTTTTATAAAGAAAATAAAGCCCGCGCGCTAGGTGCGTGGAGTGCGTGGGGCTGCTCTGTGTGTGAAGTATTGCGGCCGCTTTTTATAAAGAAAATAAAGCCCGCGCGCTAGGTGCGTGGAGTGCGTGGGGCTGCTCTGTTTGTGAAGTATTGCGGCCGCTTTTTATAAAGAAAATAAAGCCCGCGCGCTAGGTGTGTGGAGTGCGTGGGACTGCCCTGTGTGTTAAGTATTGCGGCCGCTTTTTATAAAGAAAATAAAGCCCGCGCGCTAGGTGCGTGGAGTGCGTGGGGCTGCTCTGTTTGTGAAGTATTGCGGCCGCTTTTTATAAAGAAAATAAAGCCCGCGCGCTAGGTGCGTGGAGTGCGTGGGACTGCCCTGTGTGTGAAGTATTTCGGCCGCTTTTTATAAAGAAAATAAAGCCCGCGCGCTAATGCGCGCTAGCCACCCGCTCCCTAGCTACTAATAATTTAACTTTTTTCCTCCGCGCACCTCACGCGCGAGTCTAGTTTGTTTCGTTCAGATCTGTACATGTACACTGACTGATAGCGTATAGAAAATCGTGTCACCTTTAAATAATGTAAAATTGCCCGGACGATAACTTCCGTTTAGTTAATCACAAACAACTGAAAATTTGGAGAAATCATCGAATGCATACGATGTTAACAATTTGCAATTTGCACTGATGTACGTCATGTAATTACCGAATAAACAGTATTTGAATAATAACATCATGTTTCCTTTAAAAACGCATAACTTCCGGTTGAATGACGTCACAGATTTCAAACTTCACACATATGTCAAGATGCCTTAGTGCTTTACACTTACTAAATTTGGCGGAAATCCGTTGTTTAGTTTTGGATTACGTAATCACTGTATATCTTTAATCCACCGTAGAGGGCGCTATACAGCCCGTATGACGTCATCATTTATATTTTCTGAAAGCTTAAGACCTACTCTATCTTTTACCCAGAGAGGTTTTATGTGCCCAAAACCTTCAGTTTTCGAGTTATTTTGAGTCAAACTTAAACTTCCGGTAACACCGGAAGTGAAGGTCATTTGTACACAACACTAAATATGTTAATTGTTGAGATTTACGTGTTGAGTAACATATGTCAATATCAAAATCGTAGGTTATGTGGCTCCCAAGTTACAGAGCACCAAAGTTTTTCCTAAAAACGCATGTAATTTGATACCCGATGACGTCATCATGACGTCAATCTTCTAAATACAACTTGGCATCATGACCGAAGTTCCCACCAAGTTTCAAGTCAATATCTTGTAACTGTCATCAAGAAGTCTTGCGGACAAGTTTGGGAAGAAGGAAAATAAAAAAAAGAAAAAAAAAAACTCGAACAATAACAATAGGTGTTCGGCTTGAACCCGAACACCTAAAAAACTCGAACAATTACAATAGGTGTTCGGCTTGAACCCGAACACCTAAAAAAACCTCTAACAATAACAATAGGTGTTCGGCTTGAACCCGAACACCTAAAAAAAACCGGAAGTGAAGGTCAGTACACAACATTGAATATATTAATTGTTCAGATTCACGTGGTGAGTAACATATGTCAATATCAAAATCGTAGGTCATGTGGTTCTCAAGTTATAAAGCACCAAAGTTTTTCCTAAAAACGCGTGTAATTTGATACCCGATGACGTCATCATGACGTCAATCTTCTAAATACAACTTGGCATCATGACCAAAGTTCCCACCAAGTTTCATGTCAATATCTTGTAACCGTCATATAGAAGTCCTGCGGACAAATTTGGGAAGAAAAAAAATGGAAAAAAAAAAAAAAAACTCGAACAATTACAATAGGTGTTCGGCTTGAACCCGAACACCTAAAAACTAGACATTGTGGTTGTGGCAACAACCACTAGGTGTTCGGGGTCTCATTTCGTACTGGAACTGTTATGAGAATGTCTGTTGGAACGCATGTATGGCATATTGAAATACACTTAAACTGTGTGACTGAGCAAATACTGATCATGTTGATTGCACAGTGTATTCGTACATGTACACTGACTGATAGCGTATAGAAAATGGTGTCACCTTTAAATAATGTAAAATTGCCCGGACGATAACTTCCGTTTAGTTAATCACAAACAACTGAAAATATGCAGAAATCATTGAATGCGTACCATGTAAACAATTTTCAATTTGCACTGATGTACGTCATGTAATTACCGAATAATTAGTATTTGAATAATTACATCATGTTTCCTTTAAAAATGCATAACTTCCGGTTGAATGACGTCACAGATTTCAAACTTCACACATATGTCAAGGTGCATTAGTGCTTCACACTCACCAAATTTGGCGGAAATCTGTTGTTTACTTTTGGATTACGTAATCACTGTATATCTTTAATCCACCGTAGAGGGCGCTATACAGCCCGCATGACGTTATCGTTTATATTTTCTGAAAGCTTAAGACCTACTCTATCTTTTACCCAGAGAGGTTTTATGTGCCCAAATCCTTCCGTTTTTGAGTTATTTTGAGTCAAACTTCAACTTCCGGTAACACCGGAAGTGAAGGTCATTTGTACACAACACTGAATATGTTAATTGTTGACATTCACGTGTTCAGTAACATATGTCAATATCAAAATCATAGGTCATGTGGTTCTCAAGTTATAAAGCACCAAATTTTTTCCTAAAAACGCGTGTAATTTGATACCCGATGACGTCATCATGACGTCAATCTTCTAAATACAACTTGGCATCATGACCGAAGTTCCCACCAAGTTTCAAGTCATTATCTTGTAACTATCATCAAGAAGTCTTGCAGACAAGTTTGGGAAGAAGGAAAATAAAAAAAAGAAAAAAAAAAACTCGAACAATAACAATAGGTGTTCGGCTTGAACCCGAACACCTAAAAAGAAACTCTAACAATAACAAAACTATTACAAACATATAAAACAAAAACACAACTTACATTGTTAATTGTTTGGGCCTTATAGTGATCGCAATTTACACTTGAAAATTTGCAGAAATCATCGCATGTGTACAATGTAAACAATTTGCAATTTGCACTGATGTACGTCATGTAATTACTGAATAAACAGTATTTGAATAATTACATCATGTTTCCTTTAAAAACGCATAACTTCCGGTTGAATGACGTCACAGATTTTAAACTTCGCACATATGTCAAAGTGCATTAGTGCTTTAAACTCACTAAATTTGGCAGAAATCCGTTGTTTACTTTTGGATTACGTAATCACTGTATATCTTTAATCCACCGTAGAGGGCGCTATACAGCCCGTATGACGTCATCGTTTATATTTTCTGAAAGCCTAAGACCTACTCTATCTTTTTGCCAAGCAATTGTATGTGCCCAAAACCTTTCCGATTTTGAGTTATTTTGAGTCAAACTTCAACTTCCGGTAACACCGGAAGTGAAGGTCATTTGTACACAACATTGAATATATTAATTGTTCAGATTCACGTGGTGAGTAACATATGTCAATATCAAAATCGTAGGTCATGTGGTTCTCAAGTTATAAGGCACCAAAGTTTTTCCTAAAAACGCGTGTAATTTGATACCCGATGACGTCATCATGACGTCAATCTTCTAAATACAACTTGGCATCATGACCAAAGTTCCCACCAAGTTTCATGTCAATATCTTGTAACTGTCATATAGAAGTCCTGCAGACAAGTTTGGGAAGAAAAAAAATGGAGAAAAAAAAAAAAAAACTAGACATTGTGGTTGTGGGAACAACCACTAGGTGTTCGGGGTCTCATTTCGTAGTGGAAATGTTAGTGAACGTATGTTGGAACGTACAGTATGTGATCAATCGTCCCCCATTCAATGGCATATATTAAAATACACTTCAACTGCGTGACTCAGCAAAATTAATACATGTACCACATGTACTGTTTATGCTGATTGCAGTATTCGTACACTATGACTGATACCGTATAATGACATCACCTTTAATATTGTATGGACAATAACTTCCGGTTAGTTCTTCACAACCAACTGAACATTTTCAGAAGTCATTGAATGCATACGATATAAATATATTGCAATTTTCAATGACGTGCGTCATGTAATTATCGAGTAAACAGTATTTGAATAATGACGTCATCTTTCCTTTAAAAGCGCATAACTTCCGGTTGCATGACGTCACAAATTTCAAACTTCACACACATGTCGAAGTTCATTAGTAGTTCACAGTCACCAAATTTGGCGGAAATCCGTTGTTTACTTTTGGATTACTTTATCACTGTATATCTTTAATCCACCGTAGAGGGCGCTATACAACCCGTATGACGTCATCGTTTATATTTTCTGAAAGCCCAAGACCTTGTCTATCTTTGAACCATTGAGGTTTTTTTTTGCCTAAATCCTTCCGTTTTCGAGTTATTTTGAGTCAAACTTCAACTTCCGGTAACACCGGAAGTGAAGGTCATTTGTACACAATACTGAATATATTAATTGTTCAGATTTACGTGTTGAGTAACATATGTCAATATCAAAATCGTAGGTCATGTGGTTCACAAGTTATAGAACACCAAAGTTTTTCCTAAAAACGCGTGTAATTTGATACCTGATGACGTCATCATGACGTCAATCTTCTAAATACAACTTGGCATCATGACCGAAGTTCCCACCAAGTTTCAAGTCAATATCTTGTAACCGTCATATAGAAGTCCTGCGGACAAATTTGGGAAGAAAAAAAATGGAAAAAAAAAAAACTAGACTTTGTGGTTGTGGGAACAACCACTAGGTGTTCGGGGTCTCAGTTTCGTATTGGAAGTGTTATGAATGTTTGATGGAACGCATGTATGGCATATTGAAATACACTTAAACTGTGTGACTGAGCAAATACTGATCATGCTGATTGCACAGTGTATTCGTACATGTACACTGACTGATAGCGTATAGAAAATCGTGTCACCTTTAAATAATGTAAAATTGCCCGGACGATAACTTCCGTTTAGTTAATCACAAACAACTGAAAATTTGGAGAAATCATCGAATGCATACGATGTTAACAATTTGCAATTTGCATGTAATTTGATACCCGATGACGTCATCATGACGTCAATCTTCTAAATACAACTTCGGCTTGAACCCGAACACCTAAAAAGAAACTCTAACAATAACAAAACTATTACAAACATATAAAACAAAAACACAACTTACATTGTTAATTGTTTGGGCCTTATAGTGATCGCAATTTACACTTGAAAATTTGCAGAAATCATCGCATGTGTACAATGTAAACAATTTGCAATTTGCACTGATGTACGTCATGTAATTACCGAATAAACAGTATTTGAATAATAACATCATGTTTCCTTTAAAAACGCATAACTTCCGGTTGAATGACGTCACAGATTTCAAACTTCACACATATGTCAAGATGCCTTAGTGCTTTACACTTACTAAATTTGGCGGAAATCCGTTGTTTAGTTTTGGATTACGTAATCACTGTATATCTTTAATCCACCGTAGAGGGCGCTATACAGCCCGTATGACGTCATCATTTATATTTTCTGAAAGCTTAAGACCTACTCTATCTTTTACCCAGAGAGGTTTTATGTGCCCAAAACCTTCAGTTTTCGAGTTATTTTGAGTCAAACTTAAACTTCCGGTAACACCGGAAGTGAAGGTCATTTGTACACAACACTAAATATGTTAATTGTTGAGATTTACGTGTTGAGTAACATATGTCAATATCAAAATCGTAGGTTATGTGGCTCCCAAGTTACAGAGCACCAAAGTTTTTCCTAAAAACGCATGTAATTTGATACCCGATGACGTCATCATGACGTCAATCTTCTAAATACAACTTGGCATCATGACCGAAGTTCCCACCAAGTTTCAAGTCAATATCTTGTAACTGTCATCAAGAAGTCTTGCGGACAAGTTTGGGAAGAAGGAAAATAAAAAAAAGAAAAAAAAAAACTCGAACAATAACAATAGGTGTTCGGCTTGAACCCGAACACCTAAAAAACTCGAACAATTACAATAGGTGTTCGGCTTGAACCCGAACACCTAAAAAAACCTCTAACAATAACAATAGGTGTTCGGCTTGAACCCGAACACCTAAAAAAAACCGGAAGTGAAGGTCAGTACACAACATTGAATATATTAATTGTTCAGATTCACGTGGTGAGTAACATATGTCAATATCAAAATCGTAGGTCATGTGGTTCTCAAGTTATAAAGCACCAAAGTTTTTCCTAAAAACGCGTGTAATTTGATACCCGATGACGTCATCATGACGTCAATCTTCTAAATACAACTTGGCATCATGACCAAAGTTCCCACCAAGTTTCATGTCAATATCTTGTAACCGTCATATAGAAGTCCTGCGGACAAATTTGGGAAGAAAAAAAATGGAAAAAAAAAAAAAAAACTCGAACAATTACAATAGGTGTTCGGCTTGAACCCGAACACCTAAAAACTAGACATTGTGGTTGTGGCAACAACCACTAGGTGTTCGGGGTCTCATTTCGTACTGGAACTGTTATGAGAATGTCTGTTGGAACGCATGTATGGCATATTGAAATACACTTAAACTGTGTGACTGAGCAAATACTGATCATGTTGATTGCACAGTGTATTCGTACATGTACACTGACTGATAGCGTATAGAAAATGGTGTCACCTTTAAATAATGTAAAATTGCCCGGACGATAACTTCCGTTTAGTTAATCACAAACAACTGAAAATATGCAGAAATCATTGAATGCGTACCATGTAAACAATTTTCAATTTGCACTGATGTACGTCATGTAATTACCGAATAATTAGTATTTGAATAATTACATCATGTTTCCTTTAAAAATGCATAACTTCCGGTTGAATGACGTCACAGATTTCAAACTTCACACATATGTCAAGGTGCATTAGTGCTTCACACTCACCAAATTTGGCGGAAATCTGTTGTTTACTTTTGGATTACGTAATCACTGTATATCTTTAATCCACCGTAGAGGGCGCTATACAGCCCGCATGACGTTATCGTTTATATTTTCTGAAAGCTTAAGACCTACTCTATCTTTTACCCAGAGAGGTTTTATGTGCCCAAATCCTTCCGTTTTTGAGTTATTTTGAGTCAAACTTCAACTTCCGGTAACACTGGAAGTGAAGGTCATTTGTACACAACACTGCATATATGTTAATTGTTGAGATTTACGTGTTGAGTAACATATGTCAATATCAAAATCGTAGGTCATGTGGTTCTCAAGTTATAAAGCACCAAAGTTTTTCCTAAAAACGCGTGTAATTTGATACCCGATGACGTAATCATGACGTCATTGTTCTAGATACAACTTGGCATCACGACCGAAGTTCCCACCAAGTTTCAGGTCAATATCTTGTAACAGTCATATAGAAGTCTTGCAGACAAATTTGGGAAGAAAAAAAAAAAAAAACTAGACATGTGGTTGTGTTTAACAACCACTAGGTGTTCGGGAACTGTTATGTGAACATAAAAATTATGTTGATTTACGTGCAAATATCTATGGCAAGATGTATACAAAGTTTTGAGTCATGCAATTGGACATTACGTGTACGTATGTTCTACACAGTGAATTATGTACAATTTTTGTACATAATATAGTGTATGGGAAATAGAGTCAATCGATCATCATAGTTTTTGTACATGACCATATTTTCACGTAACACATGTACACGTATGTGTACTAAGTTAATAGGCTAGTGTGACAAATATTTAAAAATTCATATTTCAAGAGATGGCGTACATGTTCACTTCACATCTACACTGTAGGAACTTTGTCGGGGCCTTTGTATGGTTTAAAATTGACTGTTTAAAAGTGTATGAGGTTTATCAAACTCCTGTGTTGAGGCTATCATGCGTTTCCACTGAGACAATCCAATGAAGCACATTCCAATCACCTTGCAATGACTGCCATCTGGTACTAATCAGAGTCTCTTGTAATCCCATCAGCACTGAAGCAAGCAATTAGTTAATGATAGCTTACACACACTGTAAGTATAGTTATAAGTACACAAATTGATTTACACCAGATAAGGAATTCCTGCCTACCATGGAGGTATACATGGCATCACCTTTAAATATATATAACATTGTCTGAACAATAACTTCTGGTTAATTCATCACAAGTAACTAAACATTTCCAGACGTCATTGAATGGATACGATGTAAATATTTTGCAGTTTTCACTGATGTACGTCATGTAATGACTGAGTATTTTCACTGATGTACGTCATGTAATGACTGAGTAAACAGTATTTGAATAATTACACAATGTTCCTTTTAAAAGAACATAACTTCCGGTTGAATTACGTCACAGATTTCAAACTTCACAAACATGTCAAGATGTATTAGTGCTTTACACATACCAAATTTCGGAGAAATCCATTGTTTACTTTTGGATAACGTAATCACTGTATAACTTTAATCCACCGTAGAGGGCGCTATACAGCCCGTATGACGTCATAAGTTATATTTTCTGAAAGCTTAAGACCTGCTCTATCTTTTACCCAGAGAGGATTTTTGTGCCAAAATCCTTCTATTTTCGAGTTATTTTGGGTCAAAGTTTAACTTCCGGTAACACCGGAAGTGAAGGTCATTTGTACACAACATTGAATATATTAATTGTTGAGATTTACATGCTGAGTAACATATGTCAATATCAAAATCAAAGGTCATGTGGTTCTGAAGTTATAAAGCACCAAAGTTTTGCCTAAAAACGCATGTAATTTGATACCCGATGACGTCATCATGACGTCAATCTTCTAAATACAACTTGACATCACGATCTAAGTTCCCACCAAGTTTCATGTCAATATCTTGTAACTGTCACCAAGAAGTCTTGCAGACAAGTTTGGGCAGAAAAAAAAGAAGAACTAGACATTGTGGTTGTGGAAACAACCACTAGGTGTTCGGGGTCTCATTTCGTACTGGAAATGTTATGTGAACGTATGTTGGAACGTACAGTATGTGATCAATCGTCCCTCATTCAATTGCATATTAAAATACACTTCAACTGCGTGACTGAGCAAAATTAATACATGTACCACATGTACTGTTTATGCTGATTGCAGTATTCGTACACTATGACTCTTACCGTATAATAACATCACCTTTAATATTGTATGGACAATAACTTCCGGTTAGTTCTTCACAACCAACTGAACATTTTCAGAAGTCATTGAATACATACGATATAAATATATTGCAATTTTCAATGACGTGCGTCATGTAATTATCGAGTAAACAGTATTTGAATAATGACGTCATCTTTCCTTTAAAAGCGCATAACTTCCGGTTGCATGACGTCACAAATTTCAAACTTCACACACATGTCGAAGTTCATTAGTAGTTTACAGGCACCAAATTTGGCAGAAATCCGTTGTTTACTTTTGGATTACGTAATCACTGTATATCTTTAATCCACCGTAGAGGGCGCTATACAACCCGTATGACGTCATCGTTTATATTTTCTGAAAGCCCAAGACCTTGTCTATCTTTGAACCATTGAGGTTTTTTTGGCCTAAATCCTTCCGTTTTCGAGTTATTTTGAGTCAAACTTCAACTTCCGGTAACACCGGAAGTGAAGGTCATTTGTACACAACACTGAATATATTAATTATTAGGATTTACGTGTTGAGTAACATATGTCAATATCAAAATCGTAGGTCATGTGGTTCAGAAGTTATAGAACACCAAAGTTTTTCCTAAAAACGCGTGTAATTTGATACCTGATGACGTCATCATGACGTCAATCTTCTAAATACAACTTGGCATCATGACCGAAGTTCCCACCAAGTTTCAAGTCAATATCTTGTAACCGTCATATAGAAGTCCTGCGGACAAATTTGGAAAGAAAAAAAAAGAAAAAAAAAAAAAAAACTCGAACAATTACAATAGGTGTTCGGCTTGAACCCGAACACCTAAAAACTAGACATTGTGGTTGTGGGAACAACCACTAGGTGTTCGGGGTCTCGTACCGGGAACTGTTATGAGAATGTCTGTTGGAACGCATGTGTGGCATATTGAAATACACTTAAACTGTGTGACTGAGCAAATACTGATCATGCTGAGTGCAGTGTTTTCGTATTAGATGTACTGATAGCGTATAGAAAATGGTGTCACCTTTAAATAATGTAAAATTGCCCGGACGATAACTTCAGGTTAGTTAATCACAAACAAATGAAAATTTTCAAAAATCATCAAATGCGTACGATGTAAACAATTTGCAATTTGCACTGATGTACGTCATGTAATTACCGAATAAACAGTCTTTGAATAATTACATCATGTTTCCTTTAAAAACGCATAACTTCCGGCTGAATGACGTCACAGATTTCAAACTTCACACATATGTCATGGTGCATTAGTGCTTCAAACTTACCAAATTTGGTGGGAATCCGTTGTTCATTTTTGGATTACGTAATCACTGTATATCTTTAAGCCACCGCAGAGGGCGCTATACAGCCCGTATGACGTCATTGTTTATATTTTCTGAAAGCCCAAGCACTACTCTATCTTTTAGCCCTCTCGGTTTTATGTGCCCAAATCCTAACGTTTTCGAGTTATTTTGAGTCAAACTTCAACTTCCGGTAACACCGGAAGTGGAGGTCATTTGTACACAACACTAAATATACCAATTGTTGAGATTTGCGTGATAAGTAACATATGTCAATATCAAAATCATAAGTCATGTGGTTCTCAAGTTATAACGGTCCAAAGTTTTTCCTTAAAACGCGTGTAATTTGATACCCGATGACGTAATCATGACGTCAATCTTCTAGGTACAACTTGGCATCACGACCAATGTTCCCACCAAGTTTCAGGTCAATATCCTGTAACAGTCATATAGAAGTCTTGCGGACAAATTTGGGAAGAAAAAAAGAAAAAAAAGAAATAAAACTCGAACAATAACAATAGGTGTTCGGCTTGAACCCGAACACCTAAAAAAAACCAGAAGTGAAGGTCATTTGTACACAACATTGAATATATTAATTGTTCAGATTCACGTGGTGAGTAACATATGTCAATATCAAAATCGTAGGTCATGTGGTTCTCAAGTTATAAAGCACCAAAAGTTTTTCCTAAAAACGCGTGTAATTTGATACCCGATGACGTCATCATGACGTCAATCTTCTAAATACAACTTGACATCATGACCAAAGTTCCCACCAAGTTTCATGTCAATATCTTGTAACTGTCATATAGAAGTCCTGCAGACAAGTTTGGGAAGAAAAAAAATGGGAAAAAAAGAAAAAGAACTAGACTTGTGGTTGTGTGAACAACCACTAGGTGTTCGGGGTCTCATTACGTAGTGGAACTGTTATGTGAACATAAACGTTATGTTGGAACGAATGTGGTCAATTGTCGCTCATCCTCATACAATGGCATATTGAAATACACACTAACTTTTGAATATGATGTAAATATCTTGCAGTTTTTATTTTGTTTGATTAAAACATATGGTTTACAAGTGACCATATCTCAACGTAAAGAAACTTAATTTTAGCCCATGGAGTTTAGTTGCAGTGTTTATGGAACACATTGTCATTTGATAAAATGATGTACAATACTCCGCAACCTACATCGATAGCATTTCGATTAAGATTTGGTGCTGGTATTTTATGATATATAATAAGATTTACGTGCAAATATATCTATAGCAAGATGTAAACAAAGTTTTGAGTCACACAATTGGACATTACATGTACATGTACATGTTCTACACAGTGAATTTTTGTACATATATAGTGTATGGGAAAAAGAGTCAATCGATCATCATTTTTTTTGTACATGACCATATTTTCACGTAACACAATGTGAGAATAATTAAAAAATTCATATAAAATCAAGAGATGCCGTAAATGTTCATTTCAAATCTACGCTGTAAGAACTTTGTCTGGGCCTTTGTATGGTTAAAATTGACTGTTTAAAAGTGTATGAGGTGTATCAAACTCCTGTGTTGAGGCTATCATGTGTTTCCACTGAGACAATGTAATGAAGCACATTTCAATCACCTTGCAATGACTGCCATCTGGTACTAATCAGAGTCTCTTGTAATCACATTACAAGCAGTTTTCACTGGTGTACTCATGTAATTACTGAGTAAACAGTATTGGAATAATTCAGTAATTTTCCCTTTAAAAGAGCATAACTTCCGGTTGAATGACGTCACAGATTTCAAACTTCACATACATGTCGAGGTACATTAGTGCTTTACACCTACCAAATTTGGCGGAAATTCATCGTTCACTTTCAGATTACGTAATCACTGTATGTCTTTAATCAACCGTAGAGGGCGCTATATAGCCCGCATGACGTCATTGTTTATATTTTCTGAAAGCCCAAGACCTTCTCTATCTTTTACCCATTGAGGTTTTTTGTGCCCAAATCCTTCCGTTTTCGAGTTATTTTGAGTCAAACTTCAACTTCCAGTAACACCGGAAGTGGAGGACATTTGTACACAACATTGAATATATTAATTGTTGAGATTTACGTGTTGAGTAACATATGTCAATCTCAAAATCATAGGTCATGTGGTTCTCAAGTTATAAAGCACCAAAGTTTTTCCTAAAAACGCGTGTAATTTGATACCCGATGACGTCATCATGACGTCAATCTTCTAAATACAACTTGACATCATGACCAAAGTTCCCACCAAGTTTCATGTCATTATCTTGTTCCTGTGACCAAGAAGTCCTGCGGACAAGTTTGGGAAGAAAAAAATTAAAAAAAGGAAAAAAACTAGACGTTGTGGTTGTGGGAACAACCACTAGGTGTTCGGGGTTTCGTACTGTAACACTTAAACTGTGTGACTGAGCAAGTACTGATCATGCTGATTGCACAGTTCGTACATGTACACTGACTGATAGCGTATAGAAAATGGTGTCACCTTTAAATAATGTTAAATTGCCCGGACGATAACGTCCGTTTAAATAATCACAAACAACTGAACATTTGCAGAAATCATCGAATGCGTACAATGTAAACAATTTGCAATTTGCACTGATGTACGTCATGTAATTACTGAATAAACAGTATTTGAATAATTACATCATGTTTCCTTTAAAAACGCATAACTTCCGGTTGAATGACGTCACAGATTTTAAACTTCACACATATGTCAAGGTGCAATAGTGCTTCAAACTCACCAAATTTGGCGGAAATCCGTCGTTTTCTTTTGGATTACGTAATCACTGTATATCTTTAATCCACCGTAGAGGGCGCTATACAGCCCGTATGACGTCATCGTTTATATTTTCTGAAAGCCTAAGACCTACTCTATCTTTTTGCAAAGCAATTGTATGTGCCCAAAACCTTTCCGATTTTGAGTTATTTTGCGTCAAACTTCAACTTCCGGTAACACCGGAAGTGAAGGTCATTTGTACACAACACTGAATATGTTAATTGTAGACATTTACGTGTTGAGTAACATATGTCAATATCAAAATCATAGGTCATGTGGTTCTCAAGTTATAAAGCACCAAAGTTTTTCCTAAAAACGCGTGTAATTTGATACCCGATGACGTTATCATGACGTCACTCTTCTAAATACAACTTGCCATCATGACCAAAGTTCCCACTAAGTTTCAACTCAATATCTTGTACCTTTTACCAAGAAGTCCTGCAGACAAGTTTGGTCGGAAGGAGAAAAAAAAAAAAAAAAAAAAAAAACTCAAACAATAACAATAGGTGTTCGGCTTGAACCCGAACACCTAAAAACTCGTACAATTACAATAGGTGTTCGGCTTGAACCCGAACACCTAAAAAGAAACTCTAACAATAACAAAACTATTACAAACATATAAAACAAAAACACAACTTACATTGTTAATTGTTTGGGCCTTATAGTGATCGCAATTTACACTTGAAAATTTGCAGAAATCATCGCATGCGTACAATGTAAACAATTTGCAATTTGCACTGATGTACGTCATGTAATTACTGAATAAACAGTATTTGAATAATTGTACATCATGTTTCCTTTAAAAACGCATAACTTCCGGTTGAATGACGTCACAGATTTTAAACTTCGCACATATGTCAAAGTGCATTAGTGCTTTAAACTCACTAAATTTGGCAGAAATCCGTTGTTTACTTTTGGATTACGTAATCACTGTATATCTTTAATCCACCGTAGAGGGCGCTATACAGCCCGTATGACGTCATCGTTTATATTTTCTGAAAGCCTAAGACCTACTCTATCTTTTTGCCAAGCAATTGTATGTGCCCAAAACCTTTCCGATTTTGAGTTATTTTGAGTAACACCGGTAACACCGGAAGTGAAGGTCATTTGTACACAACATTGAATATATTAATTGTTCAGATTCACGTGGTGAGTAACATATGTCAATATCAAAATCGTAGGTCATGTGGTTCTCAAGTTATAAAGCACCAAAGTTTTTCCTAAAAACGCGTGTAATTTGATACCCGATGACGTCATCATGACGTCAATCTTCTAAATACAACTTGGCATCATGACCAAAGTTCCCACCAAGTTTCATGTCAATATCTTGTAACTGTCATATAGAAGTCCTGCAGACAAGTTTGGGAAGAAAAAAAATGGGAAAAAAAAACAAAAAAAAAAACTAGACATTGTGATTGTGGTAACAACCACTAGGTGTTCAGGGTCTCATTTCGTAGTGGAACTGTTATATGAACGTATGTTGGAATATATGTGATCAATCACCCTCATGTGATGGCATATTGAAACACATGAACACATAAACTGCGTGACTGTACAAATACTTTGATCATGTTGATTGCTTATTTGTGCTGTACATTGACTGACTGATTATAGGATATGGCGTCACCTTTAAATATATATAATATTTTCTGGACAATATTTTTAAATATGATGTAAATATGTTGCAGTTTTATTTTGTTTGATTAAAAAAAGACGTATGGTTTAAAAGTGACCATATCTCAACGTAAAAAAAACCTTAATTTTAGCCTACACGCAACCTACATCGATAGCATTTCGATTAAGATTTGGTGCTGGTAGTTAATGATATATAATAAGATTTACGTGCAAATATCTATGGCAAGATGTTAACAACTAAACAAAGTTTTGAGTCACGCAATTGGACATTACATGTACATATCTTATGTGTACAATGTTAACAGGCTAATGTGAGAAATATTTAAAAATTCATATAAAATCAAGAGATGCCGTAAATGTTCACTTCGCATCTACGATGTGGGAACTTTGTCTTGGCCTTTGTATGGTTAAAATTGACTGTTTAAAAGTGTATGAGGTGTATCAAACTTCTGTGTTGAGGCTATCATGGGTTTCCACTGAGACAACATAAATGAAGCACATTCCAATCTCCTTGCAGTGACTGCCATCTGGTACTAATCAGAGTCTCTTGTAATCACATCAGCATTGAAGCAAGCAATTAGTTAATGATACCTTAAGTGGTTGAGTAAACACATTGATTGAAAGATCAAATTAGAAGTTATATACCATGGAGGTATATATACATGGCATCACCTTTAAATATATGTAACATTGTCTGGACAATAACTTCCGGTTAATTCATCACAAGTAACTGAACATTTACAGACGTCATTGAATGCATGCAAGGTAAATACTTTCCAGTTTTCACTGATGTACATCATGTAATTACTGAGTAAACAGTATTTGAATAATTAAGTAATTTTCCCTTTAAAAGAGCATAACTTCCGGTTGAATGACGTCACAAATTTCAAACTTCACATACATGTCAAGGTGCATTTGTGGTTCACACCCACAAAATTTGGCAGAAATCCATTGTTTACTTTCGGATTACGTAATCACTGTATATCTTTAACCAACCGCAGAGGGCTCTATATAGCTCGCATGACGTCATCGTTTATATTTTCTGAAAGCCCAAGACCTTCTCTATCTTTTCGCCAAATATACTTTATGTGCCCAAATCCTTCCGTTTTCGAGTTATTTTGAGTCAAACTCCAACTTCCGGTAACACCGGAAGTGAAGGTCATGTGTACACAAGACTGAATATATTAATTGTTCAAATTTACGTGTTGAATAACATATGTCAATATCAAAATCGTAGGTCATGTGGTTCTCAAGTTATAGAGCACCAAAGTTTTTCCTTAAAACGCGTGTAATTAGATACCCGATGACCTCATCATGACGTCAATGTTCTAGGTACAACTTGACATCATGACCAAAGTTCCCACCAAGTTTCATGTCAAAATCTTGTAACTGTCATATAGAAGTCCTGCGGACAAGTTTGGGAAAAAAAAAACTGGAAAAAAAAAAAAACTCGAACAATAACAATAGGTGTTCGGCTTGAACCCGAACACCTAAAAAAAACCGGAAGTGAAGGTCATTTGTACACAACATTGAATATATTAATTGTTCAGATTCACGTGGTGAGTAACATGTATGTCAATATCAAAATCGTAGGTCATGTGGTTCTCAAGTTATAAAGCACCAAAGTTTTTCCTAAAAACGCGTGTAATTTGATACCCGATGACGTCATCATGACGTCAATCTTCTAAATACAACTTGGCATCATGACCAAAGTTCCCACCAAGTTTCATGTCAATATCTTGTAACTGTCATATAGAAGTCCTGCAGACAAGTTTGGGAAGAAAAAAAATGGGAAAAAAAAAAAAAAAAAAAAAAACTCTAACAATAACAATAGGTGTTTGGCTTGAACCCGAACACCTAAAAAAAACCGGAAGTGAAGGTCATTTGTACACAACATTGAATATATTAATTGCTCAGATTCAAGTGATGAGTAACATATGTCAATATCAAAATCGTAGGTCATGTGGTTCTCAAGTTATAAAGCACCAAAGTTTTTCCTAAAAACGCGTGTAATTTGATACCCGATGACGTCATCATGACGTCAATCTTCTAAATACAACTTGACATCATGACCAAAGTTCCCACCAAGTTTCATGTCAATATCTTGTAACTGTCATATAGAAGTCCTGCAGACAAGTTTGGGAAGAAAAAAAATGGGAAAAAAAAACAAAAAAAACTAGACATTGTGGTTGTGGAACAACCACTAGGTGTTCGGGGTCTCATTTCGTAGTGGAAATGTTATTTGAACGTATGTTGGAACGTACAGTATGTGATCAATCGTCCCTCATTCAATGGAATATTAAAATACACTTCAACTGCGTGACTGAGCAAAATTAATACATGTACTACATGTACTGATTATGCTGATTGCAGTATTCGTACACTATGACTGATACCGTAAAATGACATCACCTTTAATATTGTATGGACAATAACTTCCGGTTAGTTCTTCACAACCAACTGAACATTTTCAGAAGTCATTGAATGCACACGATATAAATATATTGCAATTTTCACTGACGTGCGTCATGTAATTATCGAGTAAACAGTATTTGAATAATGATACGTCATCTTTCCTTTAAAAGCGCACAACTTCCGGTTGCATGACGTCACAAATTTCAAACTTCACACACATGTCGAAGTTCATTAGTAGTTCACAGTCACCAAATTTGGCGGAAATCCGTTGTTTACTTTTGGATTACGTAATCACTGCATATCTTTAATCCACCGAAGAGGGCGCTATACAGCCCGTATGACGTCATCGTTTATATTTTCTGAAAGCCCAAGACCTTGTCTATCTTTGAACCATTGAGGTTTTTTTTGCCTAAATCCTTCCGTTTTCGAGTTATTTTGAGTCAAACTTCAACTTCCGGTAACACCGGAAGTGAAGGTCATTTATACACAACACTGAATATATCAATTGTTAGGATTTACGTGTTGAGTAACATATGTCAATATCAAAATCGTAGGTCATGTGGTTCACAAGTAATAGAACACCAAAGTTTTTCCTAAAAACGCGTGTAATTTGATACCCGATGACGTCATCATGACGTCAATCTTCTAATAACAACTTGGCATCATGACCGAAGTTCCCACCAAGTTTCAAGTGAATATCTTGTAACCGTCATATAGAAGTCCTGCGGACAAATTTGGGAAGAAAAAAAATGGAAAAAAAAAAAAAAAACTCGAACAATTACAATAGGTGTTCGGCTTGAACCCGAACACCTAAAAAACTCTAACAATAACAAAACTATTACAAACATATAAAACAAAAACACAACTTACATTGTTAATTGTTTGGGCCTTATAGTGATCGCAATTTAAATGTTCAATAATGAATTTTTAATAATGAATTGAAACACCTCATATTACTTTGAATTTCGGGGAGCACACGCCTATGTAACGCTGATGTTAGCCTCCAACACATCTGTAAAAACTTGTTACGAAGTGCTTTTTGGTGTTCCTGTCATTGCAATTAAATCCACCATCATAATAATCCTGCCATTTGCATTTTAGCACAAGCAAAATGGGCATCCAGGGTGACCGTGGGTTTTTGTATGTGTGTGCGCCTAACAGCTGCCACACTCTCATTTTCTCTCCTACTTTTCTGCTAATCTGTTGGGATATACTTTGGCATACTATGTGAATTTGTATGAGTTTGTTCATGATGTGTTGGTGACTCGCCTGGACCATTTTGAAGAATATTTGTGTACTCAATGTCATGTATTTCGAACATCAAATTGTCAATGATTGTGAGTAGGTTCTGATAAGGAAGCCATACTTCTACCACAGTCAGTCTACATGGTGTATTTTGATGTTCACTCAGGCTTGAACATGAATTAAAAGACTTGGACCTGCACAATGCTAATGTGGAGCATCACAACCTCTGCTTTTCTTCTTGTGTGCTGCTCTATCTCCCTCAATAGAACTGTTCTAAATGGACCTATTCAAAACCACAATAGACCAACCAAGAACCTTAGCAGACATCATGTTGGTGGGAGGATAATGTACAGTACTATCCAAATAATACAAGTTCTTTTCGTTTAGAACTTATTCAACATGGCGATATCCACCCGAATCCAGGTCCTGTACCGGAAGAAAATAAGGGTTGTGAATGACATTCTTCTGTACCTTGATAAGGTTCGAGTCATTGAGGTACAATCACTATGCATGTGAAGGTGTACTTGGTAATTCCATATAAAAATATTCTTTATGAAAATGTTGAGATATCTTGTTTCGTTCACTAGATATCTTTAAAAGAACTGTAATGACCAAAATTTCAATAAGTCATAAAAAAATCATCTCCATCTCCATTGTCTACAGCTGTAAAGCATCATTAACTACTTCGCGACGGTATCAAAAAATTAAAAAACAAGCCGGGTGGGCTTGTTTTTTAATTTTTAATATCTAGTGAACGAAACAAGATATCTCAACATTTTCATAAAGAATATTTTTATATGGAATTACCAAGTACACCTTCACATGCATAGTGATTGTACCTCAATGACTCGAACCCCAAGGAATTGAATGTAAACTTTGAATCATCCAGATTTCAACTCGTGCATGGTTGAATTGTCAAGTCAAATTGTGCATAAATATAGAGTAGTAGGGGATCGACTCACAATGGACTCACAGAGCTGGTCCATAACATGCTTTCGAACCGTAGATTCTTTGTAGACCTTTGTGGTAAACGGAGCCGCTGGAGGACACAGAAAAACGGCCTCCCTCAAGGAAGTGTGCTCGCCCCTCTGTTGTTCAACATCTACACAAACGATCAACCCATCCAACCAGACACAAGATGCTTCCTCTATGCTGATGACCTCTGCATCACATCGGAGAAGGATACTCATGAGGAAGTCGAAACATCCCTCACCAATGCCCTGGAAAAGCTTATCCCCTACTACGCCACCAACCACCTCAGAGCTAACCTGGACAAGACACAAATCAGCGCCTTCCAACTCAAGAACAGGGAAGCAAATCACCAATTACGGATTAGCTGGTATGGGAAATGGCTGCAGCACACCACCAATCCAGTCTACCTAGGGGTGACACTTGACAGGTCCATCACATACAAGGATCATACCATGAAGATTAAGGCAAAAGTGGGATCAAGGAATAATATCCTTAAGAAGCTCACCAACACTAAGTGGGGTGCCGATCCAAAGATAGTCCGTACGACAGCACTGGCCTTATGTTACTCAGCTGCAGAGTATGCATCACCAGTCTTGAGTAGATCAGCCCATGCCATCAAGATCGACACTGCCTTGAACACCTCCTGCCTGGCAATTACTGGCTTCCTGAAGCCTACAAAGGTTGACGACCTGTACCTACTGAGCGGTATAGCCCCCCTAACATCCGGAGGGCAGTTGCATCTCTGAAGGAAAGGCTGAAACAGGAAACTGACTGTCGCCACCCTCTTTTCAACTATGAGCCATCGAGAAAGAGACTGAAATCTTGGCACAGCTTCATGCACTCCGTAGAGGCCTTGAACAACAGTCCTGAAAGACAGCGTTCGTCCCTGTGGGCTGAACATCTCTCCCTTTCACCTCATATGGTCCCCATAACAAACCCCAAGGAGGCCCTACCCCCAGGTGCCAGTGAATCGTGGCCTTTCTGGTCATGCCTCAACCGACTTAGAACTGCTGTCGGCCGTTGCAAAACCAATCTTGCAAAATGGGGGTACAGCGACACTGAAGAGACCAGCTGCCTGTGCGGAGAAGAGCAGACCTGCAACATCTTCTTGTCTGCTCACTTATGCCAGAGCCATGCACACCTGAGGACCTGATGGCACTTACTCCCCCTGCCATGCAATGCACCCAACACTGAAGTGGACTTATCTATTGACTCAGTAACTAGCATAGTGACTCGAAAAGAAGAAGACTCACAATGGAAGTGGCATGTAACATCGCCCAAATACACATACTGTACCTGATTTTCAAACATAATAATTTATCTGTATTAAATGATGAATAATAAATTGTATGAGTTTGGAAACATTTCCCACCTGAGAGTAGGTATTCTGCCAATATTTAGCGCCGTTATTTCTTTTTTCTTCTAAATTACGCGTTTCATATCTGCGCCGGGATAAAATCTAATCAATGGCCACGATCGCGTGAGGTATTTTACACAGACTCTTTTCCATTGACAAGACTGAGGACAAATTGGGTCCATGCCTTCTCATCAGTAGCTCCACGGCTTTGCAATAGCGCTCCGCATTTGCGCTAAAAATAGCACCGGACCCCAGACAAACATTGCAACCATGACACATGTGTGGGTGTGCGCGTGCATGTACACTACGTGTGTGATCAATGTTTGTCTGACATCCGGGGATTTTTTGACGTCATTAGTGCGGAGCGATATTCACTCCCTCCTGCTCTCCAAAATATTACGGGACAGTCGGGACTTGAAAGCTTCATATCCGGCCTCAAAACCTACATGTACTTTTTTCAGCAATTTAGTGATAAATAACTGTTGGTGGAGCCGGCACCTTTGAATGTGTTCACAAAGATGAATGGCGCTATATAAATGCTGTGTATCATCATCATCATTATTTATGTACACAGAAGCCTATTCTTTCCCAGGAATAAAGCATCATGTCAAGTTACAGTAAGCGGACCTTCGTGTCATCCGAGGTTGGCTTTAATAACAAGGTTTTACTGTAGTAGTAGCAGACCTGCCAACCAGTACGCATTTGGCGTATTTTGTATGCAAATTGATAGAAATACGCCATTATGCTTTTATCCCCATAAAATATGCACGGACACAAATTAAGAAACGGCTTTGTGAAGTCTAATCAAAAGCAAGATAAAAGCGGCATCACGAATGCGTAAAGTAGGGCGATCATGATTGGCGCACTCAATGGACACTGTGGACAGACTACGTGGTTCAGCACAATCTGCCATTTTTGTTGTTGGATGATTTCACTGACATCGTAAAGACGTGAAACATGTAGAAAAATTGCATCACATTTTGCATGTCGCCGGACAAAAAATACCACTTGTATTGTGCAGACCAGCTTAGGCCAACCATGGAGATGAGTCAACAGACCTCAACTGCTTAAATGAATGAAAGAAACTGCCTCAATAGCAGGAATTTATATAATGTTCAAATCCATCATCAATATTTTATATACAAGTTCAATTGGTGCATAGCCACATAAAAACTCAAGCAAGCTCATGAATCTTTCTTGTTTGTTCTATTAAAAAAATACACATTTTGGCATCTCTGAATACTGGATTCTCAATGTTGTCAGGTCTGTTGTAGTAGAATAGTCATAAGAGGCACTAAATGGGTCAATGATTAGACAATGGACATGCATTTTATTTATAGTCGCTGCCATTTTTGCGTACATTGTGTCAGCCATTTTAACGCTTTCTTTCTTCAACTTCATTTGTCATTTTACAAGCAGAATTCTACCCGAAATCCCCTGATGATGTTCACAGTAAAACTTTTGGCCAGCTTTATGAGAAGAATGAGTGCTTTTTCTCTGAAAGTGCTTATCAAGAAATGCCTGCGAGCCCTTGGAATACCTCTGCAGCTGCCTATGAGGACATGCCAGTGGAAAAGATGGAAGCGATTCATGATGTATTCACAGAATTGGCTGTCATCAACAAAAAGTTAAAGGTATTGTAGACATTTCATACATAAGCATGATAAGAGTTCTTGTTGTGGATTCATGTAATCAGCCAAATTATATGACATCAGTTTTTCCTATGCCTATTAGATCAAGCAAATTTATTACACTGTATGGTGCTTTAAAGCTTGTTTTTGTGTACATGATTTATGTTCAGCTTTGTGAACATACACATGAGAGTAAGGTCACATGAAGATATTCATGTAAAGTATAATTAACATTAAGGTGACCATATTTTGTTGAGATGATCCGGGGACAGTGATCCGTGTCCTGGGGGAGGGGTATAATTTTGAAAATTGTTTGAATCCAGATGGTGCCTACATGCAAAATGGTGGCATCTATGGACATCTTTTCCAGTTGACATGAGTGGGTTACATACTTATATGTCTTAGGTGGTTGTCTTCGTATACTTCTCTGAAGAATTGATCTTCTTCAGTACAAAATATGTCAAATCGGGGACTGTCCCCGGAAATCTGGGACGTCTGGTCACCTTAATTTACATGTATTTTGTATATTTATTATTTCTTTTCTTTGTATATTTTTGTTTTGTAAATTTTGTCTGACTAAATAGTATTTGATATAATCATCAAATAACCACAAGGGAAACTGACTGACATTAAAGTCATTGAAAAGTAAACAAAGAAAAATTGACTGGAGCGGGATTCGAACCGGCGACCTCCTGAACACCGTACAGGCGCTCTACCAACTGAGCTATCCAGCCCTACGTTGGTGGTGACCCCAATAGTCAATTATCTTTGTTCGTTTGGCAGTCAGAAGCCATGAAACCACGCACACACCGCCATGCCCCAGGGATCGTTTTAATGATACACGCAGCAATGGTGCAACCTGGGAACGGTACATGGGGGATCACTCAAAGAGGATACAGCTTATAAATTAATATAATCATCAAATAACCACAAGGGAAACTGACTGAAATAATAAAGTCATTGAAAAGTGAACAAAGAAAAATTGACTGGAGCGGGATTAGAACCGGCGACCTCCTGAACACCGTACAGGCGCTCTACCAACTGAGCTATCCATCTTTGAATAGATTCATCTGGATTGTAGATTGACAGATATTTTTGGAGATTCATTGTGTCAAATCCAGTGTAAAGGTGGAAAATTGTACTCACTATTTAGTGACGTTTCACTGATAAGCTTTCAGTTTCATCAGACTGGCGACTCATACCACTGCTCACTGTCCTTTTATTGACGTTGGAGACTGCCGTAGAGGGCGTGGTAATGAGACCATCAAAGATGTTATATAACTTGTAGGCCCCCTCGTCCCTGTTGAGCACATGGTCACCTCTCCTCTAGACTTGCAGGCTAGTCGTTGTAAGTCGCGTTGATCGTCTCTTCTTTCACGCAATTCTCGCGAAACCGCGCGAGACTCATGGCTACGGCGAGAGTTCGGCTCTCGGCGTGGGACCACTCGAATACAACGACTAGACAAACACGATTTCAGTTTGTACACGACCTATGGGCTCTTTAGCCGAAATCGTACGGACGTGTCTGATTGGCCAATATTTATTAAACAATGAATATTCAATAGGCCTATGTAGGCCTATGTTACATCGTGCAGCACAGCTACGTTGAATAGACAACCACAGGCATCGCACATCTAGATAGCCATAATAGTATGACCTTGACAGTGATACTTTTAACTCTAGTGCGTCGTGAATTTACATGTGCATATTTTGTTTTTATCTTCTTCGTGCATAAATAAAGAAATAAGTAATAGTCCGTCTTACTAACTGTAGTTATAGTGTAGACCACTTGCTATAGAGAAATCATTTACATGCATTTGCCATGGGCATTATTCATTTTTATGAAGTAATGCACACATTTTAAGCTGATAGATATTACTTTTGTTCCAGTTTACTACAAACAATTATTTATTAAATCATTCAACTTAAAAAGGAATCGAACAAAAACCATAGTTTGAAAATGCAGTCTAATGTAACTAACTACAGTATAGTACTGTTGCCTTATTTGAAATTGTATATCACCCTCAAATAAAATGGACTCATCTTAACGGCCGTCTCTATGGCAACCACGATGCAAAGCAGGCCCGTACGTGAATAAATGAATAATGTCTAAATCGTGTTTGGCTATTCGTTATTTTCGAGTGGTCCTGCGCCGAGAGCCGAACTCTCGCCGTAGCCATGAGTCTGGCGAGAAAGTAGAGCGGTTTCACGAGAGTAGCATGAAAGAAGAGACGATCAACGCGATGTACAACGACTAGCCTGCTAGTCTACCTCTCCTCCTGATCCAAATGGATTCTTTAAGCCATCTGGTGGTTTTGTCCGATTCTTGGTCTATGATTTTTGCATTGTCCCATTCAATGTTGTGGTTGGTGTCTACGACATGGTCTGTGATGGCCGATTTGTACTGCTCCGTAGAAGACTCCTTGCTATCCTGCCCTACATTGGTTGTGACCCCAATAGTCAATTATCTTTGTTCGTTTGGCAGTCAGAAGCCAAACGCTTCTGACTGCCAAACGAACAAAGATAATTGACTATTGGGGTCACCACCAACGTAGGGCTGGATAGCTCAGTACGGTGTTCAGGAGGTCGCCGGTTTGAATCCTGCTCCAGTCAATTTTGCTTTGTTCACTTTTCAATAAATAGTATTTGCTTAAAGTTTGGAGGGCCTGACGCGTTTTGATCCTAACAGGATCTTTCTCAAAGGCAAACTGACTGAAGGACAAGAACATAGAAGTAAATAGAAACACAAATTTATGCATGAGGGATTGAGGACAACGGGAGAGGGGATTGGTCAAACACAGTAAAGTAGCAGACTACAAAAGGGGTGGGTAAGAGTGGGATGGGGGATAGGGATTAACAAAGAAGGTAATTAGAGGACAAGATGGAGAAGTAGAGTACAAAAAGCAGGAGGGATAAGAGAACACCTGTAGATGAATGAAAAGGAGACAACCAAGCATTAATATTAGTCATTTCCTTCCTGGAGATTAAGTCCATGAGGCTGAATGGTTCATAATTTCTTAATCCAAACTTTCTCCCTGCTCAGCCACACCAAGTCCCTGCGGTGGCCAAGTGATTCAATGCCCTGCAAGATCATATCAGAAATTGTGTGGTTAGGGAGATTGAAGTGGAAACCCACTGGGGTGTCAAGTTTCTGAGTTTTGACTGTAAATCTGTGACCATAGAAACGTTTCTTATTAAGGGTATTTTTCGTTTCACCGACATACTGAATGTTGCATACCCTGCAAGAGATGTAGTGCAGGTAATATTCCCTTTTGTCTTATGGGTGGAGCCATTGCCTGTGAAAGAATCAGACTCATGGATATGGTGCTGGCAGACTACGCATCTTGAATTACATTTGAATGTGCCATGCTGGATGGGGGAGAGAAATGGGTGGGACCTCAGCCCTGACAATCAAGTCGCAGAGGTTGTCAAGGATACTAGCCTGAGCATGAGCCTTCTTGATAGGTCAATTGTAAATTAATTATGAGTAAAAAAGTGTGTCCACTACACATGGATTCTTGCTCAGTCCAGTATTGATTGTTTAAGTTTGCTCAAAAGTGAAAGATTAGTAGCTTTCTTTATTTTCCAAACCTGTTCATGATTCATTCCATGTTGGACCAATACACCTTCTCAATCTTAGGTCTTTTGATTTATTCAAAAATTGGTATCAATGATTTTATGAAGGCATGCCAATTTTAACGGGAGCATATATAGGATTTGAAAAGATGTGCGTTTTGGCTGAATTTGGTACTTAACCAGAAGTAGAGATCTTAAATTTCCTTACACCTTGTACCTTTTACGCTTTTTTCATCTGGGTAGCAGAAATACGGCCCAAATAATCTTGCCCCTACCCCTGAATCCTTCACGGTTACACAACACTTTCGAAATGCTACTAAATCGTTTGGACGAACAAATAAAAAAAACACTATAAAATCGGGATATCCTTGAAAAACCCAGCATCTGATGAACCAAGATTTCCCATGGTGACTGTTTGCACTGTTTACGAACTGTCAAGTCCATTTTCTGTCTCAAACTCAGTAAATTTGTTTTGGAGGCCTTGCAAATCCTGCCATAAAGAGGAATCCCCACCCTCATAGTTGGTGTGTTTTCACACCCTTGGCCATGTTTGCAACAGATACTGTTGCTATAAATTGCACGATCTGATTCCCCGTTCCGCCTTTACGTTCAAATTTGATCCCACACGAAATATCTGAACCAGATCTGATCCTTACTGAGAGGTAGATCAGATCCTGGCATGATCTAATGAATATCAAATTCTTTGACGTAGTATCTTGGAGAGCTAACTAGCGCTAGTGCGTGCTCCGCCTTTGTCAGTGTGTATACTTCGTGCGTGAAAGTAGCAATCTGTATCATGTATGTACTGTATACTGGACGTGTTACTACTATGTACAGCTTATTCATACATCGCAACTTTCGTTTACCATGTATGGAAATCTAGGCATCTACTTCACTCATCTTACCTGTCGAGCCACTACTTATGCATATTTCCCTAGGCCATCAGGTATTCACGTTAAGAATTGATACAATAGTTTATAATATTGACTGGCCTTGTGGGAGATACCACATATATTTCCCAAACAAGTCTCATATTGCCCCGAGTCGAAGACGAGGGCAATATGGAGGGGTGTATGAATATTATGGTCACTCATCATTCAGCTGAGCCCTGACCGAGCCATTGTGACGTATTTTGCATTGAGTTAATCAATTAGACAGACAAAATATGCATTTATATCTTGTCTCCAAAATGCCTCATCCAGGTAATAATGACCTTATTGACCTACCCACAGTGCCCTGTGGCATGTGTGCCTCTTTGTACGTCCTCTTTTCTCTTAGTGTCAGGGCGGGTAGGACGTGTTAACGTTCCATACATGTGATTTCACGCAAAAAGAGTTTTCAGTATTAAAAGTATTTTTATTTTGTAAACGTTTGTAGAGTTTTTAGTGTGTCTTCGTGTTTAGTTTGTTGAGTTATGAAGTGTTTGGAGAGAGCTGGTCCCGCAGATCCTGGGGGAAATAACCATTTCCCAGGGCGGACCATTCTATCGTGTACGGACTCCGCCAGGTATACCATATTGAAGGGCTGTGCCTTTCCTTCATGCCCTAGGCTGTATCGGACTCATCTTTGGACACCCTGCGGGGCTGTACATCGAAAATAAGGGCAAGAAAAAGAAGTCGGACCGAAGATAGCGTGAATCTTCGCAGAGTTCGGTCGTTTCTTTCCCCAGAGCACCAAGCTCAAATCCATCGAATTTGCACTCGTGACTACATGTAGCTGGAAATCTCATTTGTCATTGAAGTTTCGCGAATTCTTTTCACTTATTCTTCCCAAGATACGGTATTTTAGATAAAGTTTCTTTATTCAAACTTCATTTTCGAAGATTGCTTGTACATCCACAACAAAAGTTGATATGCCACTTTTGACATTTTGAGGTATGTGCCATGTAATAACTGTGGGGCTAATGCTTCAAGAGGCCGGTCAACGTTCAGTGCACATTTTGTGCTGCGTTACACGGAGTTGAACTTTTTTATTAACTAATATGATAGCAAATGGTACTAAATTAAGATGTTAAAAATGAAATTAAGTGATAAATGAAATCTGGAAAGTGTAGTTTCACTTGTATTTTACTTTTAAAGACTCACCTGAATAAAAATACGCACACACAAGGAGTTTAAGGTGGTATTTATTTCACATCTATTGTGTATGTATCAAGGTTTTATGGGGACTTGTCCAGGCCAAAATTAATGGGGGATTAAGCATATTAAAAAAACCTTATTGTGTGGCCAAACAGCTATTCACACAGCGACAACAAAAGCAAGCCCCTTTTGGCCACCTCGGCCGGTACAGGCCTGTGGCTCGGCCGGTGAAGAGGGGATTGAAAGGTACCATCCCCAAACAAGCTGACCTGTAGACATACAGTGGAACAGTTCCCACCAAGGAGGAGCCTTTCCCTGTGGGACCAGTGGTCATTTATGTGCAGGATCCACAGGCCCAACGATGACCGGCGAAAATTTTTTCCCCGGCAATCCCATTGGACCAGGGCTCAATTTCACGAAAGGCTACTTAACAGATCACAACATGCATATCAATCTTAATTGCTAAGCAAAGTGTGATGTCACAATACTACTTACTAGCTGCTATGCAAGCATGAAAAACTCATCTAAAAGATGAATCGCAAATATTTGTGAAATCGACCATAGGTGTGTCAAGTGAATTTCCGGGACCATGTCCACTGATTAATGGCATGCTTACCAGATTCTGGAGTGCGATTATTATCGTTTATCCATGGCGGCAGATTTTGAGATTTTCCTCTCCACTCTTTCCTTCTCGAGGACAACAAAGGACAAGTAGGCAGCTGAATGAGAGGAGCTCGGTGTCCAAACGGCCCCTCATGAACAAGGTCCGCAGTACACTGGGGATACACTGGATAAGGTAGTCCCCCAGCCATTGTTTGGGCATCGCCTCCTCACTCCTCACGGAATATTGGGTTCCCGATTGTGAAGAGGAGTCAGTGATTCCTTGAATACGCTGATTGCCGTATTTTCACTGCATTTTAACTGCCGTGTGTCCACACTTGCACCTCAGCCCGTCTGGGCAATTTGGTAGATTCTCCATCTCAGGGTGACCGCCATAGGCTCAAAGCCCTTCCCCTGCTGGGAACGTTCCCTTTGCAGGGAAGCTTGAAGATTTCAGGCTGGCTAAAGCCAAGCGTTTGAGGACTACCAAGGGGGTTTAACCTCAAAAGTCCTCCAGCCCTGGCAGTCCGGCACCCAATTCAGCACGGGGCAGAGGCAGGCCATCATTTGTGGATCCCCGACGTAGCCCACTCGGTTCTACTCGTGGTATTTTTGGAGAGCCAATAACCACCTCGTCTTGTGCCTACCCCTGGCAGCCCCAGCCTGCCACAGGGAAACATCAGCTGAGGCCAGGCTGTGTTTCTCCGCCCACCCGCGAGCTTAGCTCAGGCTGCTGGGCCTTCTTCCATTGGTGCATGCGTTTTCAGCGGCTCACCACCTGGGAGAGGAGAACATGGTTGCCGATGCACTCTCAGGTGGGTGTATCCGGCCGACAGAGTGGTCTCTGCACCCGCAGATTATCTTGACCTTCGTCCGGCTATTAGATCGGCCCCATCATGTCGATCTATTTGCGCTTAGGGCTACCAATGGCTGCTGGTCTATCATGAGGGTCCACGACCCCCGGGCATGAGAGATACATGCACAGATGCTGTGAGACGGGCTGCTGGCTTATGCCTTCTGCCCTTTCCCTCATCCCTCGTGTGGTGACCAAGCTAGAACAGGAAACTCCTCCTGATAGCTTCCATTCTGGCCCTGCCAGCCATGGATTACTAGGCTGCCCAGCCCCCTTATGCATCGGCCGGTCTTTCTTCCGCATAGAGCAGACATTCTGCTCCAGCTGAGCTTGGTTTTTTTCCCTCATCTGGCTCAGCAGGATCTCCACCTAACGTGCTGGGTGTTGTCAAGCATCCCCTTCACGCAGTTGGCCTTCCACATTGAGCTGCGGTTTTTGTAGCCTGCAGCCGCAGGACATCGACCAGGAAAATCTACGATAACGGATTCCGTCACCCTTCCCGAATGGTGCTGAATCTGATCTCTGCACCCCCTAAATGCTTCTGTAGGGGAGGTTGCAGATTTGCTGGTATAGCTCACCTGGTCGAAAACAACCACGCGGCCTCCACGATTAGGAATCATCATTCAACCATAGCAAGTGTTCTTAGAGGCCCTCTCGATCGGGTCCTCAGTGTTGGATAATCAGGCTCCCCACTTGTTGCTCAGGGGGATGTCTGTTTCGTACCCCTGACACCTATTGATCCATAGGACCTTTTCAGCGTGCTGGCCAGGTTTTCAAGGTTTCTGTTCGAGCCCTTCATCCCCTTATGATGGAGGCATGCCAGATCCAATGGGAACCAGGAGGTGTCTGCCTTACCCCGAGGTTGGGGTTCCTTGACCAAGGACATTTGACCTCCGGATATCTTTGTCCCGGTCATCAATTCCTTCTCGCATCTCGCATACCCACCGCCTAATGTTGGTGCCAGTCTATGCATAAGTAGTGGCTCTCCAGGTAAGATGAGTGAAGTAGACTCCCCCCCCCCCCCTCCCCCACAGAAGTGTGGTAGGGTTCTACAAACGAATACTTACCTGTAGAGCAACCCCCCTCCCCACTATTCTTGATGTATGAGCATTCCGCCCGAGTTCAACCGAGAAATGAGGACGCTTACTTGGCATACATGCCATGGGGCACTGTGGGTAGGTCAATAGGGTGCCCTGTTGTATCGATTCTTAGTGTGAATACCCGACGGGAAATAAGTATTCATTCGTAGACCCCTAACACACTTCTGTTGGGGGGATTTTATGCCTGCGCTATATTGCATGGAGAAATTTACCTGATCACGTTGGGTGAATTTGTGGAAAGTTTTCAGAAACTTGACAGAAACCGTACAGAATTCCTCGCCAAATAACACAAAATTCACACGCAAACCAAACATTTCTTTTTATATCTGTATAATTTATTACATACTGAACACAATGATATATGATTTTAAAAGAAATGAAATCGTTGAAGTTGATCTTTAAACCTTCAAAGAGGCACTTACTTCAAGAAGAAATAAAGTACCTTGGCCGTATTGTGTCGGGCAAAGTCATTGCCATTGACCTATGGACAAGACCGCACAAGAGATCCGCAAAGAGCTTCAAAGTTTCCTTGGTTCACAGGGCTCGAATTTCGTGAATAAAAGCACTGGACAGCAGGTCTAGTAATTGAAGCATTTTACTACTTTTTACTAGACCTGAACTTTTTTCACTAGACCTGTAGCATTCATGTACATAGGAAAACTGTGCTTGTACACAATATTGTGTCAAAAATCATAAATTTAGGAACCATTTTCATTTCAAAAATCAGGCTAGACAGCCGGACTAGTGCAGTACACACTTTACTAGACTGACACTGAAATCACTAGACTCGGTCCACAGTCTAGTGCATATTTCAAGCCCTGGTTCACAATCACAGGCTACTATACAGACGGTTTATGAAAGGGTACACCCAGATAGTCTCTCCACTCAAGCTTATTTCCGTTGACCTAAAGAAGAGGGGAACCAAACAACAGTCTCCATTTGTAATGCTGGTCATTCATCTGGACTGATGACTGTCAGAAAGCCATGGATCTATTGAACATGTTGAAAGAGCACATGACTTCAATCCCCCACCATGCCCACCCCGTCGTACACTGACTATGAACTCCCGCTCACACTGCAGACTGATACGTCAATAGTAGGATTAAGACCTGTCCTTAGCCAAGTGCAGAATGGAGCATGAAGAGTGATTGCTTATATCATTAAAAACCTCATCCCTGCAGAAAACCGCTACCCTGCACACAAACAAGACTTTCAAGTGATGAAGTGGGCCATAACTGATATATACATGCAACATACAAGTTTACCATACTGACACAAAATAACCACACTCTACGTCACCACCTCACTGAAACTAGACGCAACAGGTCAAAGATGGTTTGCTGCCTAATCCCACTTCAATTTCACTGTTTTTCACTGGGAAAAACTTCAGATGAGTGATGATATGCTGTATTAGCTGTTGAAGACACCAGTAGGCTCAACTGCACAACAACTCACTCTACCTCAAGTTTTGAGGACCATTGACTTTGTTATAAAGGCTCTTTACAATGATTTTGGCCACCTTGGTAATGACAGAACATTAGACATGGAGAGAAACCGTTTCTTCTGGCACTAGACATTAAACAATTGTGTGAACACTGCAGGAGATGGTGTCTTAGAAAGACCCCGTCCGTCAAAACTTGAGTCCCACTGGTCAACATTTACACCACTGACCTGATTGCATAGACTAACTCAAATTAGAGAGAAGCAAGGGCGGCTTTGAAAACATCTTGATAAGTAACAGATCATTTCAAATACCAAGTATACACCTAGGCATTCCCGACTCGTGACAAGAAAGCAAATGTACTCTGGGACAAGATCATACAGAACTACAGCTGAATACTTGCTGATCAAGGTATGACACTTTGAAAGCCAGCTTATCGAGGAACTCCGCAAAATCTCAGCCATCAAAGAGTCATACCACCCCTTACCATCCTCAAGGAAACAGTGTCACTGAACTCTTCAACCACACACTACTCAACATGCATATACTTGAAGCAGATCAGATCAAAGGGAAGACTGGAAGCAATACATCAGAGTGATGACTCGTGCATATAACTTAACTCGCCACAAGTCGAACTCGCCTAACACGAATACACAGAACAGCTCAGAAACACTTCAAAGTAACCTACAAAAGAGCTAATGACCTGTTCGATAACATCTGTATGGCTGTTTTCCTTTACTGTCTTTGTGACGATCCCATTTTTCTCTATTTTCTCTGTTCTCCCTTCACTTTGAGGCTTGTACATTTGATGTCTCAACTTCCATCTTGTCATCCTATTCCATGGGGAGAAACATGCATGGTGAAGAGATTTTGTGGTCGGTCAGGGGGTGAGTAGGCCTGGGGGCAAGTACTACATGTATCACTATATTAAATGAGTAACAAATGAGAGTGCAAAGTGAATCCTCAATCACCTCAGCATCCATACCTTCATTGACATCAACCATCCTAAAGTTAGTTCTAACAGTCTGGGAGAAAACAATAACGAAACAAAGCAGACTTGTTCATCAAATAGCTAGCTGTGGTGATATCAAACACTAAGCAGTATATGATTATGAGCGTCATGCTTGGCAGATACCGGCGCATTATAAGTGTCCATTATTATTATTATTATTATTATTATGCATAGGATCAATCGTACTCACTAGTGCGGAGGTTTTGGAGTGAGAGTAGACGTATAACGAGCTGTTTCATTGAATTAAATAGTGAAAATATAGCCTACCTGGTCGAAAGCAACCACATGGCCTCTACGAAAAACCACAGGCTTGCATGTAAAAAAAAAAAGAAAATGTGCATCCTGGCCTCGGCTTAAAGGTTTTATTATTATTACATTAATAAAGCGCCTTTTTCTTAAGTGGCTACAATGTAATCGGGCTGTCAGTATTAGCACCCTCGGCTGCCAGCCACACCAGCAATCCATTATGATTACGAAGCCTGAGATCGAATGTGTTTGATTTTTGTGGAGGGAGGAAAACCAGAGAACCCGGAGAAAAACCCTCGTAGCATAGAAGAAAACCAATGCACAACTGAACTCACATATGACCCAGGCCGGGATCGAACCCGGGCCACATTGGTTAGAGATGAGTGCCTAAAGCACTTGCCACCTATGCCCCCTTAATATAATACTTGACTGGTAAAGGACACAGAACTGCACTCACAATTTATCTGATCAAACATGTACATAATAAACCTTTTAAAATTTGAGCTCAATCGGACAACTGAGTCATGAGAAAGTAGCGAAAACCCAACTCACTTTTTCTTATAAAACGTAAAGAATAGTTTGATCTTACCCCACTAATTTCTGGATAAATATACCTTTTCAGGCGGAAATATTTTAACGGTATGTTTCTACTAGCACTATCTTCATACCATGAAAGTTATGGGTACATTGTAGATCTGTTCACATTTCTGTTTTGGTATGTTACCAATCCCTATAATTAGCTTTAAAGGTAGACTTGGAGCAAGTCTTTCAAAGTCGCGGTGATTGTCTCTTCTTTCACGCAACTCTCGCGAAACCGTTCTACTTTCGTGAGACTCGTGGCTACGGTGAGAGTTAAGCTCTCGGCTCGGGACCGCTCAAATAGAAAGACTTGGGAATCCTGTTCTCAGTTTGTACACGGCCTATGGGCTCTTTAGCCGATTTCATACGGACGCGTCTGATTGGCGAATCTTGATGAAATATATAAATATTTAATATGTAGGCCTACGTTACATCCTGCACGTGTACACATGGCTGATTCACGTTGAATAGACAATCACAGACGTCGCACGTATCTAGCTACCGTATATAGCTGCAGTATGACCTTGATACTTTTAACTCAAAGGGGGTTGTGAAATTAACATACATGTGCATGTTTGTTTTTATCATCTTCCTGTATATAGGAATAAGTTATAACTCCGTCTTACTAACTGTAGTGATAGTGTAGACCTACAATAGAGAGCTTTCGATAGTGCGCGGATAGTGCACACGCATACATTTAGCTAAACGTTACCCGTAACCGTTCGAGTGGCGCATTACGGGTTTCAGTCATAGCGCACGGTTAACTGTGCACATGGCTTGGAATGAAGAGGGCGCAAGTTTCAAAATGGAAGTGCCAAGAACAAATTTGTTTTTAAACTTTCGCTGTTGAAGAGGATGACAACAATTTGATGTATATACTTTTAAAAAATGCACCTGTATATGGTGGCTTTAAAGGGACATCGCAAACAAATATTGACGCCAATATTCACGACTTTTACCCCAAGTCGCAAATATTGACGCCAATATTGACACCAATATTCACGACTTGGGCCTCCAAGTCGCAAATATTGACGCCAATATTCACGACTTGGGCCCCAAGTCGCAAATATTGACGCCAATATTCACGCCAATATTCACGACTTGAGCCCCAAGTCGCAAATATTGACGCCAATATTCACGACTTAGCCCAAGTTGTAAACCCACTCAGGCGTGAATTTTTTTTACAGCAACTTGGGGCGTCCGTTTCCCACACAGTCTGGCACCCAGACCCACCGATCTTAGACTATGGGACGAAGTGCAAAAAGTCTTCTAGAAAATGATTTTCTTGGCCACCACCGCGAGGGAGGGGCTGAATTTTGCACCAGTTGACCATTAGGACATGCTGAGCACATAATTGCTTGTTGATCCCCCTTGCAAAAGTGGCACGTTTGGGAGAAATTCGGGAAAAAAAGTTGGGGGCGAAAGCACTTGTAGACGCACATATGGGTGAGTTGGGTTTTTTCGCGTGCACTCTATGAAGATTTAGCCCCAAGTCACTTCGCCACCGTGAATTTCCCCACCAATTTCATAGCGTATCAGACAAACTCGCCCATTGCACGTTAGGCTACTGTACGTAGTACAGCAACAGAAATCCTATTGTAATGTACATTCATGAGTCATCGAGAATGAACGTTTTAATATACGGGTTTCCTTCTCAAAACCCCACTTCCCAATACTTTAGTAGTCTTTTGGCTGATTAAAAAATCTGATTATTTTAATGATTGCCTCCCCAGTTTTGATAATTAACATGATTTGAAGAGTTTATTTATTGAATAAAGATCGATGAAGATGTTTGAAAATACTGACTTCTTTTCTTGATAATCTTTCTGAAAGTGTAGCACTTTGTCTCTGAAATAGTGTGCTACTAAAAGATTTGTTTTTTTATAATTATTTTTTTCATAATAATTATATTGACACAAAAATTCAAGCATGAGTCACCAAAATCTTTATTTCTCATCAGGTAACATATAAAATGTGCATGTATTTATTTTTTCTTTCAGGAACTGAGTACACTAACATTATACCTTAAAAATACCACTATTAACAAACTATCAAGCCTATACTTTACAGTGGCAATGAAGGTAACTGTCCTACTTAGATGCCCTAGATATTTGTCTTATGATACCTGTGTAGAATGTCAGACAAGAATGTCAGATTCGTTGGTGGACTGTCCTCATCACTACACGTGCCTCGTGTCATGATCAGCCACTGCATGAGAAGTCGGTGCTATGATTGGAGAAAAAGAAAAGAAAAGAAAAATGAAAAGTGGGTCTCGATAAGCTGTTAACATGGATTGCAAATATTGATGTAGATGGAGTTCGGAAGGACAAGCTTACAATATTCCAATTCAGGTAACAAATGGCATGACCATTTATCTCCATGAACATTTAAAATAAAGTTATGTATTGTTCCTTCCAATTTGGTAACAACAATTTAACGAAGCTATGATTATCCACAACATGCCATGCTAATACAATTTGATGATTAACATGACGATCATGAATTTTGTTACCTGTTTACATGGTTTACATAATTGCAAATCTGTTTTAATAACAGATATGATGAACAATTCCATGTATGTAGTAGAAATCAAATGTTATAAATTGTGACTTTGTGAGTACAATGTAACACCTGTTATTAGACAACCAGTCATTGATGATAAAGTACCTGATGATCACCATACAAAACAAAGTACGGAGAAAACTTTGTGCGATATGGCATGCATGGGGACAAAATTCAGGCATATTATGAACATCATGCATGTGTTTAAAGAAAACTTGACCCATAGCAAATACTTTTTGTAATTTGACATTCATATACATGCGAACCCAGCTTTTCATACAGGGCCTGAAATTGGAATTGAAATTTATAAGACATAATGTAGTTAAGTTCTATTCCAAAATAAAAATATTTTAGCAAGCATTTGACAAATGGTTGTCCATATCAGGAAACCTTGAACATGATGATATTAATAAACCACCTGTATATGCCACACACGCAAACAACGCCCTCACTGAGGCAAAAACAAGCAGAACACTTAACCACAGCTGCCTGGTGTAAACAAGTGAACATGATATCAGCATACCAACAGTGCTGCACATTATGCAAGGGTTATCCAAGGGGTCTATTGTCAAATATCCTTCTTCCTTGATGAAAACTCACCTACAGCTTGGCACTGTTTTTCTAATTCATAGCGATCACCAATCTTCGTTACTCCCAATGATTTCAACTCATCATCAGACATAGAGGGAAACATGGAGGAAGTCACCTTTAGTCACCTTTAAGAAAAACGAAATCTTTAGTAAACATGCTGAACACAAGCCACTGAAAAGGGGAATAGTAGTGAGAAGGGGATAGGAGGTAGAAAACTACATGTATACTTCACTTAGTGCATCATGGGAACTGTCACTTGAGTCCAGGACTCGGCCTGAAGTTGCAATTTTGTTGACTTGCACTCGACTTAAGTCTTGAGTTATGTTAGGCAAAAGACTCTGACTTGACAAGTATGACTCGAACTCAACACTAAGTGACATTTAAAATGTATTTGCCTTTTAAACAACAATCTTCAAATTTTGTCAATGATTTGACATCATTAAATTATATAAACAGTAAACAACTGTAGGATTGCAAATAATAACATTTCAGCATTGATACAAGTAAACTGCTTACAATGTATAAGATAGCAACAGCAGCATTGTAAACATAACTATGACTTACGAGTACTGTACCTCGCACTGATCAAAATGGAACAACCTAAAACATATTGATGGGTTTACGTAATTCAAGTCGGGGGCTGGGATGTCGTCCCCCGCTCGCCACCCCCCCCCCCCCCCTCCCCCCCCAGCAAGCTCGACCCCAACAAGAAGTTGCCCCCAACAAAGTCGCCTCCAAACCAGCTGGTTTGAGGGTGAATTTGTTACAGGCATATTTGTTGGGAGCAACTTTGTTGGGAGCAACTTTGTTGGGAGCAAGCTTGCTGGGGTGACATGGCCAGCATTCTTCAAGACAACATGTGTGTAAAAACATGGTTTTGGTAGTCCTAAAACTCATCATTATGACACACACACACACCCACACACACCCACCCACACAACAATGACATACATTTTGCTCTTCAAACTCGTGTAGTATCTCCTCGAGACCCATTTGCAAAAGAATATCAGCAATCTACGTAAAAACAATAAAAAGAACATAGCTTAAAACAAGTTAGAAGCAAATCAAAAAAAAAAATCATAAGACAATTATAATTTGAAGAAACCAGCATGTAATTGATTTGGAGCAACTGAGTATTAAAAAAGTTCAGTTAGGTGAGGGGCTATTTTTACGAATATGATTATAATCGTCAGTGTGCCTTTTGTCGAGGTATCAAGTTTTCGAGGATTGACCTCCTATCATTAGTAGCGACTTGCAGGCCTGTGTATGTGTCACACAATCAGTTGATTTGTTTCCTTCCTCCATGGTTTTATGTACGGTACGTGCTCCCCCGCAAGCCGAAACTAGGCCTACTGAACATGTCATCAACAGTTTACTTCTGTATGTGACTTTTTGTCTTGCTTGGAATAAATGCTTAGGGCCTACACCCTCGAAAACCGGTACATCGAGGAAATATTAGGGGGCCTAATTAGTAATATATATATCCCCAGGAAGACAACCGCAAGTGGAACAACTCATTTCGGGTCACTTTGATGACAAACAGAAATAAAGTAATAAGAAATACAATTATATTTACCCAGTTTTCAGTCTCCATTTTCGCGAGGCGGAGTGGCAGCATATATGCGTACAGCATAGCATGCACAGAGCTGGTACAACACCGCAGTTAAAGCGTGCGAGCGAGACGGCTGCACCAGAATATTTGATTACCTACCGAGCTACCTAGGTTGCTAAGAAAAAACAAAAATTCACGCCTGAGTGGGTTTACGACTTGGGGCCCAAGTCGTGAATATTGTCGTAAATATTGGCGTCAATATTTACGACTTGGAGCCCAAGTCGTGAATATTGGCGTCAATATTTGCGACTTGATGCCATATCGTAAATATTGGCGTCAATATTGGCGTCAATATTTGCAACTTGAGGCCATGTCGTCAATATTGGCGTCAATATTTGCGACTTGGGGTAAAAGTCGTCAATATTGGCGTCAATATTTGTTTGCGATGTCCCTTTAAAGCCACCATACCTGTACCAAGGAGAGTTACATACAATCCTGAGTGGCCAAGGTTTGAGCTGTTTGAACTTTCAAATGATCAATGTTTGGACAAATTCAGATTTATTAAAGATGACATATTTCGGTTGTCTGAATCGCTAGGTCTTCCCGATAAGATTGTCGTGAAGAATGGGTGTACTTGCAGTTGAGTTGATGCCCTTTGCATGGTTCTGAGGAGATTTGCCTACCCAAACCGTCTATCAGACTTGGAAGAGTTTTTTGGGAGACCAACATCCACCCTTTCACTGATTATCAAGAGCTCATCAACACCGCATTCTATCTCTTGATAATCCATGGCTAGAACCTGCACAACTGCAAATTTATGCCGACTCTATTCACAATAAGGGGGCCCCCTTGAAAAACTGTATTGGCTTTGTGGATGGGACAGTTAGACCAATCTGTAGGCCAACTCGGCATCAGCAAGTTTGTTACAACGGTCACAAAAGAATCCATGCACTGAAGTTTCAGTCTGTGGTGATACCTTGCGGACTGATTGCTCATCTTTATGGTCCAGTAGAAGGGAGAAGACATGATTGTGCTCTTCTTCGAATGAGCAGACTTATGGAGGAATTCGAAAGAAGAGACCTGAATGACAGGGATGGTACCCCCTTCACACTTTATGGAGATCCTGCATATCCTGTCAGGCGTTACCTGCTTAGTCCATTCAGAGGGGCAAACCTAAGAGCGGAGGAACAAGAATTAAACTCCAGAATGTCATCAGTTCGAGAATGCGTGGAGTGGGAGTTCGGGAAGATGATGAAGATGTTTGCATTCCTTGATTTTCGCAAGAACTTGAAAGTCCTGTTATCCCCACTGGCCAAATACTACCTAGTTGGTGGGCTGCTTACTAATTGCCACACCTGTTTATATGGAAACCAGACAAGCAGATACTTCCAGTTGGACCCACCCTCCCTGGAGAACTATCTAGCATGATTTGTAATGACACTAAAGATCCTTCTTTATGCAAATGTGCCCAGAAGTAATTATGAGCATGCACACTTTGGGTTTGGAAATAACATAGCTTAATAAATTAACAACACGTGGAGAAAGAATTAATGTCATAATCAAAACATGTATTGTATTTATTATTTGAGTATTATATCAGGAAATTTGGCTTAAATTATGGGTCAAAGATTTATGTTCACATTATGTTGTTCCTAATAGTGTCTTATTTATACAGCTCAGAGGTGAACATGGTTGTGAATATTCTCATTGTCAAATTGGAAAATCCAGAAAAATGACTCTGTTCTGAACATTTTGTCTGCTCTTTTGTGGTTAGAAAATGGTCTAGCTAGTATCACAATCAATTCAAACCTCTCCCATCATACATGGGTCTTGGGACACATTTATGAACAACATAGTAGCATTGGGGCTGAATCATAAATTTTGTTTGGCTCAAAAAAGTGTACTGTGTAAGAAAAAGAAATTGATGACAATTTAAGCTTAAATGTTTTCAGTGTAAACACTAAATTTCTAAATTCAGCCCACAGAGAAATCTTTACTGGAAACTCGAGCATGATTAAACCAATGACTAGAATGATTAAACCTTTTTACAAGAGCAGATATCACCACTCTTCACTAAGTTCCCTGATGTCACTGTCTGAAAAGGCTAGTCACTATAAGCAAGCTTGTTACATGTAGCTCGATGGTTGAGTGATCAGAGATCAATACTTTATCTGCCCTTATACTATCCATGGATATGAATCCTTCCTGGGTACTTGCAAAAAAACACCAAATGCTCAAAATAATTAAAGATTAAAAGCCAATCTTGATTTGTTGAACTGGACACAAACTATAATCCTAACAGTGTTTTTCTTAACAAGGTACTGTTGAAATAGTCAGTAATTTGAAACCAAACCACTTCGGGTACAACAAAGTGCAGGAACACCAACAATTACAAAGTACAACATTCCCTGCTGTCTAACAAATTATCCAACAATTAATCCAACAATTATGCCTTAAAACAATGCTCCAGGGGTCTGTCTGTTGAGACCCAAACTGCATTTAGCTTTCCTTGTTAACTATGGCCATCACCATCTTCATAATTTCTTTGTCTTTCTCCAATCTTGCTTCCCTTTCCCTACGTCCAAATTCAAACCTCTCCCGTTCAAATTCCAGTTTACTCTGAAGGTATTGTACTTGACATAGTCCTCTGTTCCATGGTATGTACTTCATTGCTTTTTCCTTGGAGTAGTGACCTCCTTATCTGAAAGAATAAGCGTCAGTGAACACAATATGCATTGTTAAGTGAGTTGTGCATTCAGCATGTAGCTAGCTACAGTGAGAAGAATTGACAGATTTGTCCCTTGTGCCCCAGTATTGCACCATCACTTTTTAAAGAGCAGAATTCCTGACCGGCAATCTTCAAAATTCCTCACCCCAAAGAATAATTGTTACTGTATGCAGGGCTGAAATGTTATTAAAGACAGTTTGATGTTTTGAGAAACCAGGGATGTCCAGCTAGATTGGTCTTTATAAGTTTTTGTTTGGCATGTTTGGTTTGGAAAAATCACCTTCACTTTCATCCATTTTTGGTCTTTTGGTGACAGCCAGTGATTCCATTGCTGCAGCTCTTATTTCTTTTCCTTGAAGTTCTTTTGCAGCTGTCTTCTTGTCTTCTTCCTTTTTCTGCTCCTCATCTAACTCGGCAAGTTCAGTCAACAGTTGGACTCTTTCACTGTATTCCTCCTCAGTTCCAGAACTGCAAAAAGTATCATTTATACAAATACATGAAAGTAGTATGTGAGCAAGTTGCCATTAAGAAAACAATCCCATCCTATGTGTATGTAGGTTATGTTGAAAGTACCCCATACTTTTGGCTTTCCTTAATATTTTTCTGAAGTCGTTCTGTTCAAATCACATATTATCACATGAATGACGTACGTGCGTTACAGTTTAAACTTCAAGAACTCACTATAAGGTCAAGATGTTCACTACAAGAACTCATAAAGTCATAGGCCTATTAAGGTGTTCACTATATGAACTCAATACTATGCAGTATAGTCATGTACATGTACTGTGCATGCATGTACTCTTTCCGGCCAACGCACCTCTGACGGTGGCCGACTTCTTTATGCACCTTTTCCACTCTGGGCTGCAGGGGCCAATTTCATAGAGCTGCTTAGCACAAAAAATTGCTTAGCACAAAAATAGCTTGTCCAATAAAACAAACCACCATTGAAAATTCCACTTGATATTCATGGTCAGCGAACAACAGCCAAAGACCAATTGCAAGTGATACACAACATACAGGAATTTGGTTGTTAATCCTGTTTTTGGCAAGCTGCGAAGCAAAGCGAAGCCTATGTAGAAGTACCGTTCGTCCCATCCGTCCGTTCGGCCGTCCGCGTGAAATGTTAAAGTTTTTTGGAATGTGCTTGAACCCCAATTTTTTTTTTTTTGATGGGTGTGTTGTCTAAAATTATGTTGTTATTACCGGGGTATTGTAAATGGAAAATGTTGACATTTTTTCTATTGTTTCAAAATGTTGAAGTTTTTTTCTATTGTTTCAAAATGTTGATTTTTTTTTTATGGGTGTGTTGTCCAAAATAATGTTGTTATAATTGTAAATGAAAAATGTTTAAAAATGTTCTATTGTTTCAAAATGTTGAAGTTTTTTCTATTGTTTCAAAATGTTGATTTTTTTATTATTTTTGATGGGTGTGTTGTCCAAAAAAATGTTGTTATAATGGGAGACTTTTGGAGGGTCGGTCTTGAGTCAACAGTGCACGCGCAAACCATGCTTGCGCAATTATGAGCATGCGCGCGTTGTATTGCGCGTGCGTGCGCTGTTGACTCAAGACCGACTCTTCAAAAGTCTCCCATTGTAAATGAAAAATGTTAAAGTTTTTTCTATTGTTTCAAAATGTTGAAGTTTTTTCTATTGTTTCAAAATGTTGAAGTTTTTTCTATTGTTTCAAAATGTTGAAGTTTTTTTTTGGATGGGTGTGTATGTGTGATGGATGGGTGTTTGCTATCATGTTTGTGACTGCACGTAAGGCTGCAGCGAGCCATGACAGCTTCGCTGTTCTAGTTACTAAGACAGATATGTCATGCTTAGCAAATTTTTGTGCTAAGCAGCTCTATGAAATTGGCCCCAGATCTGAATGATCCGCAACTGCAGATCAGATGGAGAGACTGACTGACGGATGAGACCTCTTGGAGTCAAGATATGCCTCTCTCCCACCTGTGCTAGCCAGTTCATAATTACCTCATACATCTCGTAACCAACACTCGTTGCCACTCTGCATATTTAAGTAACCGTCTGTGGTAGGTTGAATGCAGTAGACTGTTTCTCCGCCTTTGTGGGTTGTGTCTACTTGTTCATACCTACCCGGACAGTTGCCGCTCGCCCGTCCTTCCTCACTCTGGCTACAAGCTTTTCCTACTTCAAAAAGAAGGACAAATATGGCAGCTCAAACACTATGCATTGTGGGAGGTCAGGGTGTGCCATGGTTGATCAGGTCATGTTGCAAAATAATGTAAAGTTAAATAATAGAAAAATTGAAATGATGGTTGTTGGTACTCCACACAAGGTCTCAACCTCTAGGTTGCGGAATTATCAGTCGGCGACTCTTACATATTAACTCCATCTGACTCAGTTAGAAACTTTGCTAAGTTTGTTGCTACCCACAGGGAATCCCATATTACAATTATATGCAAATCAGCCTATTTCATAACCTGAGACGCATTTGTAAATATTTTGATTAAGTGTGTAACCAGTAAACTGGATTTCTGATATTGTAATAGTTTACTACATTGTATATGGATTGCCATACACAAATATCCAAACTGCAGCAGGTCCAAAATACATGTGCATGACTGCATGACTTATCTATGCTCTCCCAAAGTTTTCCTCAGTGCAGCCCCCATATTATGGAATAGATTACCACTTGAAATATGAAAAAGAAATAAGAAAAGGTCCCATCATTAGGATACTTAAAAGCAAATCTAAAAACTTGTTTGTTTATTTAGCATGCATCACAGCATTAAGGAACTCTTGCAGTGCAATAGAATATAATGTACAGTACATAATTATTGCGCTTTCTAAATTATTATTATTATTATTATTATATATATATATTATTATTATTATTATTATTATAGGAAAAATCATGTTGATTTTAAACATCAGAGTGTGTTTGTGGAAATTATGTCACTGTATACAGGTGGAGAGTGTGGCTCTTCGTAGACGGGAATGTATCCTCATGGAACGAGAACGAGCAATTACTGATCATGGGATCCGGAAGGCGTCCTCACTCCAGGATGTGCAGAAGGAGTTTGAAAACAAATTGGCTGTCATGAATGAGGTTAGTGTCAAGTTCATGAGTGCATACTGTGAAAAGAACATCCCACACAGACACAATTAATGAATAAATGCTCAGCTCAACAATACACAAATCCATACAATATGGAATGCCGTAGCTGCCTTCTTCGTCAAAGAAACTCCTCGTCGACATGATGCATCAAACGACTCGTTGTTGAAGGTGATCTATTCGACGTGAACGGTAAATGACTCGGTGAAGACATCAAATCATTTGACGTGAACGTCAAACGACTTGACGAAGACGGCAATCCATTTGACGCAAACGTTAAACGATTCAGCGAAGATGGCAGTCTAGTCAACGCAAACGTTAAACGATTCGGTGCAGACTGTCCAGTCGACGCAAACACTAAACAACTCGAAACAAGCTCAATTATATTTTGCCCTAGTCATCAAGACTCACTTTGTATTACTTTTGTATTACTTTGTAATACATTCTGATCCACCCTTTAAGAAAAATTGAAAGTTTTTCCATTGATGAAAATATACGTGAACCCACCTTCAGCCCAATAAATACTCCCCAAAACCACTGAAGCATGTCTTTGTCATTTGTGGTATGGTCTGATACGTTCGCGTATATCTCTCTGCTATGTGTGATTTACATGGACGATTGGACGTTGCAAATTCGTTTTCATGATGTCGTTTCCAAGGAAAGCAAGCATTCGTTGCACAAATACAGTATCTGACGATATATCAGGCTATGCTGCTTCTTCTCCTGGTGATTCTGGCGGAATAGATGGTTCTGCGTCGGTTCCAACCTCGCCACAGGTTGACTGACTTGGGAAGAAAGCTCCAGCCTTAATTGCCTTGGGCAGGAACTCACCACAGCCTTCGGGCTTGATGTGAGAGATTGAGAGGGTTCTGCGTTGGTTTCAACCTCGCCTCGGGTTGGCCGACATTGCAGAGAACTCTGGCCTTGCCTCGGGCTGGATTTCACCGCAGCCTTCTGGTGACTCCAGCGCTACGGATGGTTCTGCGTCGGTTTCAATCTCACCTTGGGTTGGCCGACTTGGGTAGAAAACTTCAGCCTTGCCTTGGGCAGCAGTTCACCACAGCCTTCAGGCTTACTGTGACGCCATCGCATCCCATTTCCAGTGGCTCTGACACCGCTACCAGTGGCTCTGACACAGAATCTTCGTCACCGTCTAACTCAAATTCAAGCGGTGATTCTAGTGATAGTTCATCGACAGGCCCCGGGCCGGCACTGCCCTGGCACCGTCAGGAACTGCGCCAGGGCAGACTGTTTGGTCACCGGTCACCGAGAGACTGTTTTCCACGGCGATTTGGTTTTACCGGAACAACAGGGACATAATTCAACCTGAATAACGTCAGCACCAAACTGGATAAATTCCAAAAGTTCTTTGATCAAGATATTTTTGATGACAACGAGACCAACAAGTATGCCGATGACAACCCAGTAGACAACGGAGACGGGCATGTCAGAGAGTGGTTCCACACTACTGCAGATAAAGTAAAAGCCATGTTCGCCCTGTACATCTTGATGGGGATAAACACCAAACCAGAATTGCAGTCTTACTGGAGCAGGGAGCCCATGATAGAGAGTCCATTTTTTGGAAACACCATGTCGAGGGAGCGGTTTCTTCAGTTGCGAACCAATCTCCACTTCAACGACAATGACCTGGACGATAGAACTGGAAGGCTCTTCAAACTACATCCAGTCCTTGACTCTTTGGTTCAGAAGTTCAAGACTGTGTACATTCCTGGGCAGGATGTAACCACTGATGAATCTCTATGGAAATTCCATGGGCGATTGAAGTTCAAGCAGTTCAACCCATCCAAGAGGGCACGATTTATCCTCAAGGTGTACAAGACATGCCAGAGCAACGGTCCTGCAGCCGGATATACCTGGAACTTGAAGATTTATACTGGCGAAGACCAAGTTGATCTTCCCGCCAGTACCAGCTCTGATCTGCATTTGAACGAAGACCTACTCGACAAGGGATACAACCTGTACGTTGACAACTGGTTCAGCAGCCCCCCGACTTGTTCCTCCGTCTTCGAGCCAGACAAACAAATGTTTGCGGAACTGTACGGGCGAACCGTAAAACCATGCCAGCCGACTTGAGATCTGTGAAACTGAAGAAAGGAGAGATTATCTACCGCTCAAGCAGCAACAGTCTCCTGGCCCTTGCCTAGAAGGACAAGAAAGATGTAAGGATGTTGACAACCGTATCATGCATTCTTCATCGATGGAGAAAACCAACAAAACAGACAAGGATGACGAGCCCATCGAGAAACCTTCATGCGTCCTCGATTACAACAAGGGCAAGGGAGGTGTTGATCTGTCCGACCAACTTGCATCAAGCCACCGCAGTGTCAGAAAATCCGTCAAGTGGTACAAGAGGATATATTTTTATCTTCTTGACCTTTGCTTGGTGAACACCTACATCTTGTATCTGGATCTGGATCTGATACTCTGAAAAGCTCAGAGGGAGCATCACTCAGAACGTGACTGATGAAAATTATGGACGGCTCATACCAACTGAAAATGTTTGTGTAGAGCGCTAGAGAATTTACTTGTATCCTGAGTTAAAGTTATTTCTTCTGATAGAGAGTTCCATATCCGTGCTGTTTTGGGAAAGAAGGAGTTAAGAAGGTGTGGTTGTGTATTGTACCTAGGGATGACACACTGGTTCTGTTTGGTATACTTCTCGTTGCTATGCGTGTACGCGATGGTGGGGCTTCTTGTATTTCAATGAAATCTCTCATGTTGAGATCGACATGTTGAAACATAGTTTTCTGGAACATGATGATGCTGTTGAGTTGTCTTCTCTTTTCCAGTAGCGGGATCTCGAGACGATTCAGCATAGCTGTAACTGAACTTGATCGGCTGTAGTCGTTTGTGATAACTCTGGCAGCTCTGCGTTGGACCGCTTCGATCTGGTCAATATTTTTCTTAGTGTGTGGGTTCCAGACTGAGCTACAATATTCTACATGGGGTCTGACAAGACTTTTGTAAGCTTGCATTTTCACCTTGGTTGCGCCGGATGAATCCCAAGACACCGTTTGCTTTCGCAGAGACAGTGTCGATGTGGCGATTCCATTTCATGTCGGAAGATAGGGTAACTCCAAGATATTTATGATGATCTGTATTTTGGAGTGGTTAGCCTGATATAGTTGTAGTTAATGGGAGACTTCTTTCTTGTGAATCTCATGATGTTACACTTTGCCGGTTTAAATCTCATCTGCCATTTTTCTCCCCACTTTCCAAGTTTGTCGAGGTCTTTTTGTAGATTACGACAATCTTTTTGTTCTTTTATAGGGCTGAAGATAAGGCAGTCATCCGCAAAGAGACAGGCGTTTGATGTTAGACCGTCAGGGAGGTCATTTATGTAACAAAGAAAGAGTAATGGTCCCAGTACTGTTCCTTGGGGGACGCCGGAATCTACGTGAACAGGCTTTGAAGATTTGCCTTGAATGACAACTGACTGTTCACGGTTGGTTAGAAAGTCGGTGATCCAAAATAAGAGAGAGTTTCTGACACCGTAGTGTTTCAACTTGTGTAGTAATCTTCTGTGGGGTACCGTGTCGAAAGCTTTTTCGAAATCCAATATTATTGCATCAACCTGTTTTGTTGTGTCTGTTCCATTGAAGATGCGGTGCATTGTGGATAGTAGTTGGGTTTCACATGAACGGCGAGCTCTGAATCCATGTTGGTGGTTGCAGAGGATATTGAATTCCTCCAGATGATTCATTATGTGTCGGTAGATGATGTGCTCTAATAGTTTGCATGATATAGATGTTAATGATACCGGTCTGTAATTGGCTGCGTCTGTTCTGCTTCCCTTTTTGAAGATTGGTGATATATTTGCTCTAGTCCAATCCTTAGGCAGTTTACCTGATGTTAGACTCTGGTTGTAGATTATTTGTAGAATTGGGGCTACTTCCTCAGCACACATCTTCAGTACATGTGGATAGATTCCATCAGGGCCATGTGCTTTGTTGACAATAAGACCTTTCAAAAGTTTTAGTACACCATCAGTGGAGACAAAGAGATCATTCACAGCTGGGTAGGGACTGGGTCCCAAGGAGGGATGTTGGATTTGTTTTCTTTTGTAAAGACTGACTGGTACTGTTTACTTAGAATCTCGGCTTTATCGCTGACTTCGCTGAAGTCATCAGATGCAAGGCCACGAGTTGAATTATGAACAGTTCAGAGTATCTCTTGTCAGGGAAATTCTTGAGACCAGCACTTTGCCGAATTATCATTCCCGAGGAAGGCCTCACACACTACCCAGCCCGAACAGACTGACGGGGAGACATTTCCCCGAGTATATCCCGCCGACACGCAACACACGTAGGCCTTCCAAGAGCTGTCCAGTGTGCAATACACGTAGCCGGAGGAGAGAGTCCCGATACCAGTGTGATATTTGCCAGGTACCATGCTTCAAGATTTACCACACCGATCCACCTTTGAACTGTAGGCCTATGTGGACTATTTGAACTGTTTTCATTATTATGGACTTTTTCCTGCCATATCAGTGAATATTTTCATGTTATTGGCTTTTCCGATTTTAATCGGAAAAGGTATTGTTTTTGTTCTGATTTTTGTTCTTCTTCTTCTTCTTCTTCTGACAATAAATTCACCTGGATTAGGGATAATCCGTCTAGCTCTATGAAAGTTTCCAAAGCCAGACTTGATCGTCTTTACATTCCCTTCAGTCTCGCCCCTTCTACTCGTTCTTGCGGATTTATTCCATGCTCTCTCTCTGATCACTTGGCTATAACTCTTACTTTGAAACTGCCCACGTCCATACCTCGAGGGAGTGCCTTCTGGCATTTTGGTAATTCCCTCCTGGCTGATCAAAACTACCGAGGGATCATTATTAAATTTATTCTGGAATGATTGGAAACTGCAGCAGTCTGATTATCCCAACATATGTACCTGTTGGGTAAGGTTCACAACAAATCCATCAGCCAAATGTTCTCATCCCAATTATCCCATAACAAAAACGTCCGACCCTGCTTGACATCAACAACGCCATTGATGCCCTTCAGTCTGCGCCAGACTTCACACCTGAAATCAAACAAGCTCTTCAAGAGCAAAGAACTTGTTTAAATTATATTCTTAACATCGAGGCGCCCTCATTAGATCGCGCTTTAAGCATGTTAATGAGACGGACATCAGCTCTTCTTACTTTTTCAACCTTGAGAAAACCCGTTCTCAGTCTAAAGTGATCTCCAAATTTCCCCTTGAGTCTGGTATTGTTTCGGAAAATCTTGATAAGATCAAAGCCCACATTCGTCAGTTTTACCGTTCTCTGTATTGTCTTGTCGAGACTGACGAGGGCTCCCTCGAGCCTCTCCTCAGCGGCCTTTCCAAACTTAACCCCCTTGACTCTGAAGACCTTGAGTCTCCTCTGAATCAGGAGGAAATCAACTTAGCCGTTAAGCAACTTGGTAAAGAAAAGACTCCAGGCCTGGACGGATTGACCTCCAAGTTTTACCAATCTTTCTGGCCAATTCTTAAGGACGACTTTTGCGCCGTCCTTAATTTTGCCATCGACAGCGGTTCGTTCCCCGCATCCTTTCACAAAGCTGTCATCACCCTACTTCCAAAGAAGGGAGACCTCTCTAATATAGCCAACTGACGCCCTGTCTCCCATCTAAATACTGATTACAAAATCTTTGCCAAGTTGCTTTCCAACAGAATTAAACATTATATTGGTACCGTTATTGAGCAGGACCAGACTTACTCTGTTCCTGGTCGTACTATTTATGATAATATCTATTTAATTAGAGATGTTATTGATTTTTCAAATTTTAACGATCTTCCTTTAGCCGTGATCAACCTTGATTAGAAAAAAGCTTTTGATAACGTTGTCCATGGCTACCTCTTCAACACAATGAGAGCCATGGGTTTTGGGAACCGTTTCATATCTTACATCCAATTGATGTACAGTGGTGCCAAGAGCCTAATCAAGGTCAGTGGCTCCTTGACCGCCCCTTTTCCTTTCAGAAAGGGCATTCGCCAAGGTTGTTCTCTTTCGGGGCTACTGTACTCCATTGCCCTAGAACCGCTCATTCAAAACAACCTCATCAACAAAAGATTCCCCCTTCCCGGAACAAACACATATTGCTTGGTGTCAGCATACGCAGACGATATTTCCATCTTCGTCACTGCCGAGTCCGCTTTGATGTAATTAAGGAAGTGTTGTAGTGTACAGCATGTTCAGTTGAGCCTCTGCTGCAAGGCTCAACTGTGAAAAATCCCAGGGATTATGAGCCGGGTCCTGGACCGGACGATCTGACCGACCCCTCGGTTTTCCCTGGAACAGTGAGGGGCTAGCATTTCTTGGAGTTCTTCTCGGAAACAACCACAAGTACAATCAACAGAACTGGACTAAATGCAAAGACAAACTCAAGCAAACACTCAATCGATGGTCCTCAAATTCTCATTGCCAACCAACTGGCGGCCTACAAAACCTTTCACTATCTTGCCGTTCTCTCTGCACCTGAGGCAGTATTAAATGAACTCCAAGAAATGCTGGTCAACTTCGTCTGGTCCAACAAAAGACATCTGCTTAAAAGACAACTGTTGTTGCAGAAACCCGACAAGGGGGGTCTCGGTCTAGTGTGCCTCCAAGCACGCATACTCACGTTCCATTTCTCTCTAATCCAACGCTACCTTTAATAATCACTGTTCTCATCCAGCTTATGCTCTTGTTGACCATTTCCTTCGGAAATACAAAAAACTTGATTTTGGCATACTACTTTTCTTTCTTGAAAATGACCTCAAATTCCAAACTAGCCTCACCTGCTTTTATAGCGAGCTTCTGCGTGCTTGGACGGCATCCGGAGCTCGACTCGTCATACCACCGGACTCTATCAACCTTGTTATTTACCTCCCTCTCAACTGTTCTCTCTTCCTACCCCCGGCTGATGTTGAAGTCCCACCTCCTTCGCGTCTCTTGGCACTTTCAATCAGAACCATCGGTCAATTGCTGGATCTCCACCGCGGCCGATGGCTGGACGCCGTGAATATTCCGCTTCCGTCTCTCCAAACGAGTCCGCCATCTCTTCGCCTTCTTCAACAAGAACTTACCCGTTTTCGCTGCTGTATCATCTTGAACTTTCCCCACTCTGGCTGCTCTCACTCCACCTGGCTCTCTCCGCACCATCCCGCCTCTTCAAGAACTTAACCTGGAATGCCTCATCTCCCCCGACCTCAACAGACTCTCCATGTCTTCTAAACACCTGTACGGTATCTTCAATCAACAAGTCAACTCCTTTTGTGCTATTACCCTCACCAAATGGCATTACCTCGGTTTCTACGATGAATCTCAGCCCATTTAATGGAAAGCCATCTACCGTCTGCCCACATCGAAAAAAGACGGTGATGTTCAGTTCAAACTCCTTCATGGTGTTCTTCCTTCACTCACGGTTCTTCATCATTTCAACCGTAACATCCCTACTGAATGCGGGTGGTGTGGAGAGAGAGGCGCCATTCACCATATGTTCATCCAGCTATCCAGCCTGCACTCAACCTTCTACACACTCTCCTAACCAGACTTCTCCCAGAACTCAAACTTGACTTGTACTGGACACTGATTCCCCACACCAAGACACACAAAAAGGAGGTGGTTGACATCGGAAAGTTTTTTGATTGTCAGCATCAAAACCACCATATACCACCTTTATCGCTCTAATAATTTTTCTGATCCCCTCCTCATCTGGACTTAACGTCTTAAAAGCAAAATTATTTTTGACCAGCAGTACTATTTCCTCGTCAACCTGAAGTCTTCCTTCGAAAATGGTTCCTAAATAACACGTTCTTCACTGACGTTAACGAAAAGATAACATGGTTGTTCTAACTATCTCCATCCCTTCCCTTCCCTCCCTCCGGCTCTACCTGGGGGCAGCTGCTCGCGTTTAATAGCGAGACATGGTGTATCCACTGTCCCTGGGCTTGAGTCCCCTCTCCCCACCTGCCCTTTTCCTTCGCCCCTCCCCCCCCCCCCCTTCAGGCTCTATCCAGGAGCTGCTGCTCCTGGTTAAGTGCCTCCTGTTACCCCTCTGACTGCTCTGTCCTTATTGTTTGTTCTCCTGTCTTTATACCTTATTTACTGATTCTTACAATATCTTGTTCAATGTTGTTATAAACGCCCTCCTTTCCTCCCTCAGTGACCAGTGGTGGGTAGCTACCACCAACCCAACGGTGGGGCGTGGCACTTTTGCCGCCCACCCTGGCCACAGAAATAACCCCTTGGGGTTGCCGGAATTTGGGCTTTGCCCATACCTGGACCCAGCTCCCCCACTCACCTCCCCTACCCTCCCCCTCCCCTTCAACCACCCCTCCCCTGGAGTTAAATTACTCCCTTAAACCTATGTCTTTTTCCTTTTACATGTATTCATTTTTGCTTTTGCATTGTTATTTATTAGGTGTTCGGGTTCAAGCCGAACACCTATTGTTATTGTTCGAGTTATTATTTTTTTTTTAGGTGTTCCGGTTCAAGCCGAACACTAGTCTTGGTCCACGACTATGTTATTACCGTACTCGAACGTACGAACCGATTATCCGCACTGACACGCACGTACGTACACCCATTCGTAAAGGCCTTCGATAACATAGTCTTGGGGGTCGTGTAAGGGCTGTGAGTTGCACGCGCACCTCGTTAGTATAATGTATGTAGCGCGCTACTTCGTCACCATGGCACACTGTTGAATATGTATGATATATTAGAATGACGCTGGTCATATATGGTCATTCCCCTAAGGCAAAACCTGAACTTCGAGGCCTGCGGTCAGCTCCCATGGCAACGCCCGGGTCAAACAATGCAGAGATCGCTGCATTCCCACGGCCGACCTGTGGGTATTGATATGCATGCGGTGTACAGGTGTATGTACCATGCACGTTGTATCATGGAGGTAGAAATCTATTTCTACCTCCATGGTTGTATACAGTGTGAATTATCAAAGAGCTACAAATTATGAACAGTGTAAATGTTTTTGTTTATAGGCCTACATGCCTACATGTAACTTAAAATGGAGTGTTTCACTGTAAGCCTCAGGCTAAATAAAACTTAAATAGCACGTTTAAAACTCCTTGCTTCGTGTTTGTTTTTACCAAATGCAATGGAATTATAGTATTACAAGGTACAATAATTCAGCAACCGTGGATTTCTACATTATGTTGTAAATTAGCCACTGAAATACACAGTCATATATCTCCCCAACTTTCGCCCAGTCACATCGTCGAAATGTAAACCAAAAGGCACGTATACAGTACCATACTATTGTAACTGTACCATATTGTGTAACTTCACGGGGTGCCTTGTTTACGTGTATGCACGTGCGTGACCAGAAAATGGGCAGCGCCCGACTTTAGATGCAACACATGCGCAGTGTGTTTCCCCCCGATTTCGGGGGGAGATTTTACACGATTCCCAAGACTGTATTAGTGACAGGTCCGTGCGTACGTGTGTGCGGATTACCTGTACGTACACACGTATGGTCAGTGCGGTTCGAGTATCCACACCAATACAGTCTTGAACCAAGACTAGCCGAACACCTATTGTTATTGTTCGCGTTTTTGTTTTCCTTTTTTAGGTGTTCGGGTTCAAGCCGAACACCTATTGTTATTGTTCGAGTTTTTAGTTTGTTTGTTAGGTGTTCGGGTTCAAGCCGAGCACCTATTGTTATTGTTCGAGTTTTTGTTGTTGTTTTTTTCCATTTTTTTTCTTCCCAAGCTTGTCTGCAGGACTTCTGTATGACAGTTACAAGATATTGACTTGAAACTTGGTGGGAACTTCGGTCATGATGCCAAGTTGTATAAAGATTGACGTCATGATTACGTCATCGGTAACCAGTTTTTAAAAGTAGTTTTTGCAGTAAGAAGTCTTCTTTTGACATTGCAAAAAGCTACAGATTTTGTGGCACAAAACTGGTCAAATCTGCCTTTCTTGATCTGGACTCAGCCCTGATTCATCGAGTCACAGCGCTTGAGTCCGAGACCAAGTCCAAGTCATAAACCTCAGAGTCCGAGACCAAGTCTAGCAAAATCGGTCTCGAGTCCAAGACCGGACTCGAGTCTCACAGCACTGGGTTGATGTGAATAGTGCAGGCACAATAGGACTCGATAATGAGCTATCCGTGGCTGAATGCCAGGCTGGAGGGGCACACAATACATGGGTTTACAATTTCGGCGGCCATCTTAGCTTTTGATCGCAACTTCAAAACGAGGCACTTTCACGCATGCACACTGTTCGAAGTGTAAACCTGTGTATTGAGAAATCACAATACACGGGTTTACACTTCAGCGGTTTTGATGGCAATTTCGATACGAGGCACTTTCACGCATGCACACTTTTGGAAGTGTAAACCCATGTATAGGCCAGCAGAAGTTTACAATAATACAAGGCTGCGGCCTGGTGAAGATTCTTTTCGGGAATCAGCATTATAACAAACCCCCTGCTCCCTGATACATCACGTGGATTTGCATCACATACTGTAACAATCTACAGCTGCCAGTCTAATGCACGAGTGCCCCCAACCCAGGGGCATGGCAGATGGACGCGCTGGTGATGAAGTGGGCCGGGCTGTTAGTTCATTACGCACACATGATATCAGAGTGGTCTCCAACTTGTGGATATCTCTTTATTAGGTAAACAGAGTGCTACCTAGAGGACGTTCCTATTGATTGCCCCGGTCTGACCACACCGACCGTGGTTCCCCAGTGGTAGGAGATGTCCTACATTCAGCACCCGGAGACCAACACCTAACGCTCTAGACCCCTCACTTTGGCGGTACTTCCCTACAATGGGGATTACATCCGCCTACCTGTAGAACCTATGATACCGTCCCGTGTTCCGATTTTCCATCACCATCACCAAAGGATCCCGTCCCACCAGGAAGATACGCAGGAGTTGTTTACCAGATCCCGGGCAACGACTGGGACCAGGTGCACATTGGCGAGACCGGCAGACCCATCGGTGAGAGGATCAAGGAGCATCATCAGCATGGCGTGAGACTCTCCCGTGTGGACGGGTCGGCGGTGGCTGAACGCGCCCGGGGAGCTGGCCACCATCTTAACTGGGACCATTTACGGTTTATCGATTGTGAACAACATTGGTACACCAGACGCATCAAGGAGGCCATCCACATCTGCCTTTGTGACAACAACATCAATCGGGACAGCGGCGATCGACATCCCTGGATTGTGGCTTCCCACCATCTGGTATCATGACCACAGCCACGCAACAGATGCAACCACCCCAGCTAACTGCGGAGTGAGTCGTACGACGTCCACTGGAGTGACCTGTCCACAGTCCGCTGAACACGGCATTGTGAACGTGGACACAGACCGCCAAAGCCACGCCGAGGACATGCCCCTAGCTTAACCACAGTGTGAGGTGTACGACGTCCTCTGGAGTGACCTGTCCACAGTCCGCTAAACACAGCATTGTGAACGTGGACGCGGACCGCCAAAGCCACGCCGAGGACATGCCCCTAGCTTAACCACAGTGTGCGGTGTACGACATCCTCTGGAGTGACCTGTCCACAGTCTGCTAAACACGGCATTGTGAACGCTGAACTATGGGATATAATGTACTCAGTTGCCTGATGAAGGCTAGCAATTCCAGCAGCCAAAATTTCGCCTCCAGCAACACGACATCGCGTGACTTTGATTACCTTTTTTTTCCTTATCTGTATCCACTGTGATGAACCCTTTCCTTTCTATTGGACATTTAAGTGTCATATGTGCCTCATGCCTTTTTTCAAATTGAAATTATCTTCTTTTGAATTCATTCTGTAGATATAATAAAAATTAAGTGTAGAAATAGACAAATTTAATATATTACAATAAATCAGACAAAAATGTTCATTGTGACATCACTTCAGTTTTATAATAAAACACTTCCTGGCACATACTAAATTTCAATCTATAAATAAATTTTGAAATATGCTTCTTTTTGCCCATGTCTTGTGACATGTCATGATTCCACACATGACATTTTATCGTGGTAAAAGGTAGTATCATACTTTGGTAAGAAACCAAAACAGAAATGTTCACAAATTTACCTATAACTTACAGTTTATGAAGATGTGGTGGTAGAAACATACCGGTACAATTTTTTCGTCTGAAATGGTGTATTTATCCAGAAATTAGTAAAACAACGACCAAAAATCTTTTTGATCTTTTAAAAGATCAAAAATAAAAGAGAAAATACTGAATACTTAAATACTGTGGCTGTTTTCCACTGTTCTCTCAAAAAGTGGGCACCGTATTGGACTGAAATTATCATAGATACTGTATCTGTCTTGATATTTTTGCCCATGAATCTGTATTTCTTTGATAAACCAAAGTATGATATAACTTTTAACATATGTTCCATGAAGATTGCAAATTATCATAGATTTGAAAGATAAGTATTTTGTGGTCCAGAAGAAACTCACATTTAACAATGTATGGACTTACGTTTAGAAAAACTAAAATTATTTTTACCAAAATATCCCTACAAAAATGATAAGCTTGCCCCAAATCATGTGATATACCAACAGAGTATAGTCTGGGAAATTCAAACTGGGGTGTTTATATGCAACAAAAGATCCTACAGGTGTAACAGATACTTTTCAGATTTAACTCGCAAATGGCTGTTTCTGATAGGAAATCAAAGTCAGCCAATGATGATAAAAATCTGGTATAAATAACAAATGATTATGAACGGTCAAAACTTTGAAAAGTACCACTAAAAATCTAAACAGATTCAAAAGCTTTGGAATTTGGACTGAGTGCTAATTGAAACAATGGATTTCCACAAAATTGAAAATTTTTTAGGTTGGTCAATAATATATAATTATGACATCAAGCTGGAAGTTATGATCTTTTAAGGGGATATGATATTATCATTCAAACAATTTAACTCACAAAGTAATGGCCCAACTTTAGATAGATAATGACTGTTAATAGATGTACATTGTTGCAGATATACATCATATCAATTTGTTGAAGTCTTGAACATTTGTGTTTTTTTTAAAACCAACTAGACAGACAATACAGATTATACTGGCTTCCAATTACATCACATTTCTTTTGTTGTACAGAAATCAACAGGTCTACTTCACTCATCTTACCTGTAGAGCCACTACGTATGTATATTTCCCTAGACCGCTAAGAAATGATACAACAGTGCCCCCCCCCCCCCCACGTAAGCATCCTCTTTTCTCTTAGCGTCAGGGCGGGTAGGATGTGTTTACGTTCCTTCCGTGATTTTACGCATAAAGAGTTTTCAGTAACAACGTTTGTAGAGTTTTTTAGTGTGTCTTCATGTTTAGTTTTGAAGTGTTGGGAGGGGGCTGGTCCGCAGCCAGTTCGGAAGTGTTTGGAAAACAGCTGGTCCCGCAAATCCTGGAGAAAACAACCATTCCAAGGGGCGGACCGTGGTGCTCTCATGTACGGACTCTGCTGGGTACTACAACCCTTTACCCAGGTGGCAGTCCCGGGCGGCAGTCCCGGCCAGGGACGCTGGCAGTTCCGTCAGTCGGGTCTGGGGCCCACAACCGGTCCCCATCCATGGCCAGCTCGGATGGAACAAAGAAAGTGAAGGGTGGCTCTGGCAAGGTTCCCATAAAACTAACCTCCTCTGCCAGAGCCAAACCCAAAAAAGGCGGCTGCCAGGGTAAACGCAGTTCGGCCTTGTGCCCTACGCCCTCTGCACCTCCGGACCCTGGGGCAGTCTCAACTGACTGGCCACCGAGGCTCCGTGGACACGGTGCACCCCGGTCTTCCCGGCACGGTGGCAAACACCACACACTGCCGGGATGGGCTTTTGTCTGATCTCCCCGACCACGCAACACCCGCTCAGCTCATGGGGCTTGGGGCGCCATTGCCCGGGCTGTCTGTAGATGGTTCCGCTGGCCCCGACCCGTCGGCCTCACTCATAACAGATTCAGAAGGGCTGCGCCTTTCCTCCATGCCCTAGGCCGCAGCGGACTCGTCTTTCGACACCCCGCGGGCCGTACGTCGAAAATAAGGGCAAGAAAAAGAAGTCAAACTGAAGATCGCGCCAATCTTCGCCGGGTTCGGTCAACTACGTGTATTTATTTTTTGCAAAGCCTTTTCAATCAACCTCGGCCTCATTATCAACCCTTTCTGCCTCCCGTCAGTTAGGCACCATTGCACAGTGGGCCAGTTCAAGGTCAAACTGCGCCAAAATAGGCAAAATGCGACTTTTTCAAAAATCACTACCAATATTTTTTTTAAGTTTCCAATGGTCCAGGTGTACTTTGCATACACAAATTAACGGCCACAAACCATTATTGGGGGCGAAATCTCGATCTATGTACTAAAAATCATAACAATTCTAATTTATGTAATAAAACATGAGGTTTAGTTTAAATGATTGATATGGTTGCAACAGACAAGATAACATCGTGAAAATTGGCTTGGATGCTGTTTACAAACTGTATGAAAATGAGATTCATAACCCGTTCACTTGGGGACTAAAGTCTAAAAAAGCTCAAAATTTAGGTAAAAATCTTTAAAATTTGGGATTTTTTTTCAAACGGAAAAACAATATATATTCCCGCCGATTCCCACCTTGGCTCTCATATTTTCTTAAAGCCTGAACCTTCAGGTTCAATTTAAAACAAAATTTGGCTGCGACTTTTTGCGACTTTTGGAGATACGCGAGGCGCTTGAATGCGCCTGTTTAGGCTCAACCACGTGCAATGATGTGTGCGTGTGACAGGTTGTATCCCCATGAGGCTTCTATACCATTTCAGTATAAAACAACACGCTCTGTACCAGTGTTGTAGTACTCGTACTCGTACTCGAGTACAACCCGAGTCCACCAAAGTACTTGGCCTGTACTCGATTAAAAGTACTCGAAAACAAAATGTACTTGGCCCGTACTCGATCCGATGTACTTGGATTTTGGACGTACTCGACGTTAAGTACTCGGTACTCGATCCCAGTACTCGACAATTTCCGAAAAAAAAATTCGTCGATGACATTGCTCAACCTCGAACATATCGTAAGCTCGGTAGCACGATATCCATTTAATTATAACGTGTAGAACAAGAAGGATGCACCACACTAAATAGCTCAAAAATCAATGCGCCGAGCTGATTATCATAATGTGTGTACCCTCAAATGTTTTTTAAATATGCAATTTGGGGGGTCATGCAATTAATATATTGTGTAATTTTGACTGGTTATGACAACCTGGGGGTTCAGTGCTTCGGCCTGTTGTGGAGACTTGAGATATTTTGGTTTACAATCCGGTCCTACATTGTCTTGAACGTGGAGGGTTGCTTCATGAAAACTCGTAGCAAGTCGGTTACGGAAGAAGGACATTTCGGGGGTGTTTTTTTCTTGGGGCAATTAGAAAAAAATCCAATCGGTTACCCAACCAAAAATTGAAAAGAATTGGGTAGATGAGAGTTCACACTATAATTTACACTATTGCACCAACAACTGAGAAACTTCTGGATGGGTTTTTTTTAACTGTGAAGTTGAGGGATTTTACACTAAGCTCAATGGGAGTTTATTTAGTGTGGTGCACCCAGAAGCCTCTAGAGGCTTTCCTTTCCCTGGGTACAGTGTGAGTGCATGCACGTGCAAAGAGCGCAGAGATACATGTAGTGGAGTTAGTGGTTAGCGCGGCCCGAATTGGGATGTCGGGCCCAATGCCCAATTATGGTTGGGTCAAAATGATGCACTATATGTACATGTTCAGTCCATGGTACATTCTCAATCGGTACATTTTAAAATTGTGATTTATGGGCAAAAATATCAAGGAAGATACAGGAAATATCCAGTCCCTTACAGTGCCCACTTTTTTTAAGAAAACATCTGGAGTTTTGATCTCACATTAAGATCCAAAGTGTTTCTGGCTTGTGATTTACTCCAGAGAGGATAAAGGGCATTTGTTTTTGTTTCTTTTAAATTTACCTGCTGACTTTGTTGTGTAATGAAGAGATTATTATTAAACACTACTGTCATGAACTGCATTTGTTGGTACTGTGCATTGGTTCTGTGCATGTACTCGGCCCGGTGCCACGAGCTCAGGTGACCGGCGTGCCGAGGTGGCCGGGTTACGGAACCGGTCAGCTAGGCATGTGACGAAGACGGGCTGAACTGCCCGGCGTGCCGAGTTGGCCGAATGTTAAAAACAGATTGGCTGCGTGTGTGTCCCTTCCTCCATGCCATGGTGAAAGTAAGTAAAGGGAGCAGTAAATAGACATCATGACAGCCACACATGTGGTAGAGTGATTAACTCCAGTGTAGGGATCTATAGAGCATGGAGGTAGGAAAAGAGGGACATCGTTTCCTAGTCATACATGTCTTTTCTACTGCAGTGTTCTGTACAGCAGTTTAGACAAGTCCTCAGACCTGCGGGTGGGGGGGGGGGGGGGTCGTACGTTCATTATACGTTTGCGCTAAGATTTACAAAATATGAAAATTCAACACCCCACCCCGTGATCCACGTCACTGGTGCTTTTATCATATTGGTCCATGAATTGTTTACATAAGGAGATGTAGTTGAGCAAGGGATGTTTTTCTCTGTCAAGAAAAACCTCAATCTACTAGGCATGTCAGCCCAGTAGATCGAGACCCTTCGGTGTTCCATGCATTATTTTGCTGTGATTTTATTATACAGTTCATTCCGTGAGCCTAATTCCAATATAATTTCCATTGTAATTTGGAAATTCAACTTTGATGTTTACTTAATACAATTGCCTTTTCCCTATTGTCTTTTATAGCTATTCATAATCCATCCCTTTTGATATTCTAAACTGAGCGAATGAAGACGTTCACCACTTAAAATATTTTTACCACCACACTAGGATAAGTTATTGTCGCTGCTTACAGACCCCTTACTATCTTTTCTATCAACAATCAGATCAGATAATTGACCACAAGGTCACAAGTGGTCAGTTTGGTCACTGTTCCTGCTCCAGCGGCCCAAGGCCAGGGCACACCAGACTCAGCACACCAATAAAATGGACCAATTTTCGTCTTGTTTTGCGCAAGCATGGTGTGACGTTTCAGCTCCTTATTGGTCTGCCGCACGCAGTGGGGCAGCTCGGCACGCCGGTCACCTGAGCTCGTGACACCGGGACTCGAACTTTGGTACTCGGACTCGGCCCTGTACTCGACCTTGAATGTACTCGGACTCGATACTTAGGACTTGGACTTGGCAGCAATGTACTCGGACTCGGCCCAGTACTCGGACCCTGAAGTACTCGGAGTACTCTGTACTCGGATCTGAGGACTCCACTACAACACTGCTCTGTACACACGACTGCCTTTCATCAATAGTCGTTATGAGGTAGACAGAAAACCATTTACATTTCAACAACAACTATTATAAGAAGGTTTTGTATACATTTCTAACCATTCAATACCTGCTTAAAGTCAAACGCTCCTTTAAGCTCTGAACTGCCAGTTATCATTGACATACATGATTGTAATATAGAGACACAAAATACTAGCTCCGTAAAGTGATGCATGTTGTATTGTTGACATAAGTGATCCAGGGACAACACTGTAGGGTCTTCAAAATATCCAAAGCCAAATCCCCTGAAACACTAATAACAGCTCATTGTAAGTTCAGTTGTCTCTAGTTGAGTATCAACGCTATATCTAGTCCAAATCAGTTTCATCGCATATTTCCATAAGTTCAGCATGGCATCCATACCTAGAAAGCTTTTGGTTGAGACTACCAGGTCTTCAGGGAATCTATCTAACACTGAAGTCTCATTTGAAAGATGCATGCGTTTTTTCTCTGAACATCATGGTATCCAGCAGTTGGAGATTCCAGAGAAAATTCAAGAGAATATCAGATCAACCATGTACAGTTTTCTGTATAGACTGAAGGGGAAATGGATAGCTTGCAGTCGCAACAAATCTCAGTTCGAGGGGAAAAATGGAGAGTTGCTATAAGCAGAGATTATGTTCCCACAGGAAGTTGATGACTGGCTATCTAGAGTGAAAGAGGTCCCTAGGTTTGATGAGGGAGCATCAGGATCAGGAGCAGGTCGACCCACCAAGGACTGGACTTTACTTTCCAAGCGATCAAAACAACGGAGGGCTCAAACATTGCTGCAGGAAAGTGAGCATCGTGAGCTTCTTTTTGCAGCTTCTCAGGGAGCTTATGGGAGGAACCCTGACTTAAAATATGTCCTTCAATTTACCATTCAGACCCCGTCAAAACCAGCAAAGCTGAGAAAATTAATTTCCTCGCCCCCACCTGCACCCGAGAAGTTCACTCCAGACGAGGCACTTGCGCTTTTAATTGAAACTGGTTTAACCAAGTCTGGCTACCAAACTTTGCGAACAGCTGCCAAAGAAAAAAAGGCTGATGTTTACCCACCCTACAACGCAGTTCGAGAGGCAAAACAGAAGTGCTACCCGCAAAATATAGATGTGAGTGAAAATTCAGCCGAAGTTTCTTTTCAAAGTCTTCTGGACCACACAGCCTTTTGTATAATGGAACAACAACAGGAGACCGTCCATGAGCTAATTGAGAAACTGCCAAAAGAGGAGCATCCACTCTTCCTTGACCTAACCTGCAAATGGGGTTTTGATGGCTCATCAGGTCAAAGTGAATACAAACAAAAAATCATGACAACAGAACAATCTGATTCGAGTTTGTTTTGCACCACACGTGTACCATTGCAACTGAAATACAAGGAACAAGTGATATGGGAAAACCCTGTTCCATCATCTACTCGCTTCTGTTGGCCAATTCATCTACAGTACAAAAAAGAAACAACAGAGCTATCACAAGAAGAGCATCGGAACAAGGAGGCTGAAATTCAGCAACTTCAACCTATGGCAGTTGATCTTGACATTCAAGTAGATGGCGTGTTAGCAAGGAAGGAGACCGTCAACGTCAAATACAATCTTTACTTAACCATGGTTGATCAAAAAGTCATCAACTCAATTACTGAAACTTCTTCTACCATGCGATGTTATATTTGCAGGGCCACACCTAAGGACTTAATAATATTCAACGTCTTTCAGAACCTGTCTCAGACAGATACAAGTTTGGACTCTGCCCACTACACAAATGGATTCGCTGCTTCGAAATGATGCTTCACATTGCATACAGACTTCCCATCCAAAAATGGAGGAGTCATGGCAGAGAGGAAGAAAAAGATTCAGGAACTTTTTAGATCAGAAATGGGGTTGAAAGTTGACCAACCGAAGCCAAGATATGGAAGTTCAAATGATGGTAATACTGCACGCAGAGCTTTCAACGAAGAAACAAAATTCGCCAACATCTGCGGTCTTGACGAGAATCTAATTCATAGATTTCACATAATTTTAATCGCTTTATCTTCAGGACTACCCATAGACCCCGAACAATTTGGACCCTACTGTTTGGATACTGCAAAGTTGTGCATTAGCTCTATCCTTGGTTCAAAATGCCAGTCAGTGTGCATGTCTTACTGATCCACGGAGCACAAATAATTTCATCTTCAGTTCTACCAATTGGAATGATGAGCTAAGAGGCCCAAGAAGCTCGGAACAAAGATAACAAGCTCTTCCAGTTGAGGTACGCAAGAAAAACGTCAAGGGTGCATACAATGAGTGACGTTTTTCACAGACTAATGGTAACTGGTGACATTGTAATCAGCAGCAAGTCTGTATACAACAGGAAAGAGAGGAAACCCGTTCCCCCCGAAGTTCGAGAAATGACAAAGGAGCCCGAACTTGTTGTTCCTGTCGAAGGAGCATCCTCACCTACTCCAACCCACACCCCAAGTGATTCGTCAGAGAGTGATTCGTCATAAGGTAAGTAATTGAAAAAGTAGGAGCCTTCTGCAGCAGGTAAGTTGTTCTCACCCTTATGAATTACTGGCCGATAAACAAGAACAGAAGTACTTTGTTCCTACCGATCTCATGTAGTGAGTGAATTTGCTTATTGTTGTTTCCTAGCCAATAAAACAAAATTTTCTTTTGACGCGCTTACAATTAACAATACAAGTGTTAATTATAAAGACTATAAGCTAGGCCTATAGCGGACAAACATAAGTTATGCCCCAAAATGAATGATGGTCAACTCGTTCATTTAATTAGATATTTTTACAAATATTCTGTAGATTTTGGTCATGGGGTTCAATAAAAAATTTGTTTTTCGGTTCTGATTGTTTTCGTTTTGAAAACAAAATAATATCGGACGATTATTAAAACAATTAAAATATCACAATTATAGCGGCTATAAAAGGAAACATTGCTTCCATTGAACTAATAAGCCAATTAAATAAATAAATTTCTGTCACTTTATAATATCTAAAACATAACCGCAAAAATCATTTCCAAATTCTCGTCAAAACACTATGCAAGACACATATATACTTCAGCCAATCAAAATGCAGCACTTAAATGACGTCATAGCTTTTTGAAATTGTGCCCATTGTCTTCCTTGGGTCAAAAAACCCCTAATACCTTCATATTAGCGGAAATAAATACGCAAAACAATTTTGGTGCAGTTTGACCTTGACCTGGCCCACTGTGCGTGTTCCACGCTCAGTCACTCATGATCGTTGATCGCGGTTGGGTGGCTTGATGACAAAGGAGTTTACCGCACGCAAGCTACCTATGCGCCAGCGTCCCCTCAAGCTTTGAGCCTTCACCCGTCATTGTCTATTGTCTCTGAATAGGCCATAAGCCCACACTACATGTACGTGTACTGGACAGCCTGTCCCTACTGCCGCCCAGGATTATCCCTGTTCGCCACAATCGTCTCATCCCTCAGAGTATTTAGACAAGGGTGTGGCCCAACTGCAGTGGTTTTTCCGTTACAGTGTCTGAGCTTCGTCTCGTGGGGAAAAACATGACAGTCCCCACCGAGGATGAGCCTTCCCTGTGGGACCGCAGGTCATTTACGCACAGGATCGACAGGCCCAGCGATGACTGGCGACAAATTTTTCCCGGCAATCCCGTTGGACCAGGCGTGTCGATTGAATTTCCGGATCCATGTCCACATACTTACCCGTTTCTGGAGCGTGATTATTATTGATACTCCACGGTGAAGGATTTTTAGATTTCTTTCTCCACTCCACTCTCAGTGACAACAAAGGACAATTAGGCAGCTGAGTGACAAGGTCCGCAGTACGCTGGGGATACACTGGATACGGTAGTCCCCCCAGCCATTGTTTGGGCGTCACCTCCTTGCTCCTCACGGAATATTGGGTTCCCAATTGTGCAGAAGAGTCAGCAATTCCTTGAATACGTTGATTGCTGCTTTTTCACTGCATTTTCACTGCCCGTGTGTCCACCCTTTGCCCGTCTGGGCAATGTGCTAGATTCTCCATCTCAGGGCGACCGTGATAGTCTCAAAGCCCTTCCCCTGCTGGGACCGTTCCCTTTGCAGGGAAGCTTGAAGATTTCAGGCTGGCTAAAGCCAAGAGATTGAGGACTACCGAGGGGGTAAACACCAAGAGTCCTCCTGCCCTGGCACCCAATTCAGCACGGGGCAGAGGCAGGCCACGAATGGTGCTGAATCTGATCTCTGCATCCCCTAAATGCTTCTGTAGGGGAGGTTGCAGATTTGCTGGTATAGCCCACCTGGTCGAAAACAACCACGTGGCATCCACGATTAGGAATCATTGTTCAACCATAGCAAGTGTTCTTAGAGGCCCTCGGGTCCTCAGTGTTGGATAATCGGGCTCTCCACTTGTTGCTCAGGGGGACGTCTGTCTCATACCCCCGACGCTCAGGCTTATTGATGCATGGGACCTTTTTGGCATGCTGGCCACGTTTTCAAGGCCCCTGTTTGAGTCCTTCACCCCCTTACGTCACATGCCACATCCAATGGGAACCAGGAGGTGTCTGCCTTACCCTGAGGTATGGGTTTCTTGACCAAGGATATTTGACCTCCGGATATCTTTGTCCCGGTCATCAATTCCTTCTCGCCCGTTCTGGACTACGGTTTGTGGTGCCTGGTCGGGGCTCTTAAGTGGTATATCCACTGAACCAGGCCGCTCAGAGCTGCCTGTTTCTGGATATTTATCTCATCAACCCCGCTGTATGGACTGGCTTCTCGCAACACCTTTGCTCACTGGCTAGTCTCGGCCATACTCTCATCTGCGCTTGTACCGTTGGCATGAGCCGCTGGTTCAGCCCAGATGCATGAGGCCGGAGCGGCTTCCACTTATGGTGGACCATGTCCTACCTCCATTGGTGGGCCTTCTTTAGGGGTGCTTTTATAGGTGGTATCATCCAGGCAGCATGCTGGAAAACCCCAAATACCTCTGCGGAGTGCTACCTGAAGGACGCTCTCTGGACAGAGGTCAGAATCGGGCGAGCAGTGCTGGAGATGGCTTCCAGAGCCGCATCCCGTGACCCGCTTTTCCGGGGCCTCGCAGAAATAGGTGGTTCCTCCTATTGTTGTAGCATTTTCTTTGGACCACGGTGTACACATATCACTCAATATGTCGTTACACAGGCTTTTACTATCCATATTATTCCCTTCCGTGCATGTTAGCGTGACAGGCACTGATGCAACCTCACGTGAATGCCCCTGCTGGGTTCATGATTGGTTGCTCCTTGCTAAGGCTGTTGCTTCATGAGTTTTCTTTTTGAAACTTAGATGTCTTGCCTGGTTTCCTTGCCCTGCCCTCAGGTGGGCACACAAGTTATGCCAGGGATTGCCTTAGTTACAGTGCCCCTTTCTGTATACAATAGCATCTCGCATACCCACTGCCTAATGTTGGTGCCAGTCTATGCATAAGTAGTGGCTCTACAGGTAAGATGAGTGAAGTAGACGCCCCACAGAAGTGTGGTAGGGGTCTACGAACGAATACTTACCTATAGAGCATCCCCCCCTCCTCCCCGCTATTTTCGATGTGTGGGCATTCCGCCCTGAGTTCAACAGAGAGAAGAGGACGCTTACGTTGCATACATGCCGCAGGACACTGTGGATAGGTCAATAGGGGGGTGCTGTTTTATCAATAGGACTCTGCGCTCGAGCTATTTATAGAATACGTCCTTTGTTATTGACAGCTATAGTTACCCCGATGTTTGGACAAACATCACAACATTTACGTGTAAGTTAATGGGGAAGTAAGTTAATGGTCTAGGGAAATATGTATAAGTAGTGGCTCTACAGGTAAGTATTCATTCGTAGACTCCTACCACACTTCTGTGGGGGGATTTTCTGAATACTGTATTATTTTTGCAGTCATTGATCATGGTAACTAAAATCAGTACTTGAGGTTTGTATAGTATCATGTCATTATTTATTTCATTTGTCCCTTAGCTGTGGAAAGCAAAATTTAAGTCTGACTGCCAAATGAACAAAGATAATTAGGGATACCGTTAACATAAGGCTAGATAATGTAGCTGACCATACTATATTCCACGGGTCGCTTGTTCAAATCGTGCTCCTGTCAATTTTTCTTTGTTCACTTTTCAATGATTTAAAAGGTCTGTCCATAGAGCTATGGTCTGTCTAACAGTGAAGTAGGGTACATGGTTTATGGTTTATGTTGTTGTCTGACATCATCTCTTATTTTCAATTTACATTCTCTCTCATGTCAGAAGCATCAGAATGATCTTGATAAGCTGACAGAACAGCTGAAGGATAAAACCAAGGAGACAAGGAGGATTAAGGCAGCCTTTGTTAGTCTCAAGCAGGCTAATGATAACCTACGAGGACAGGTATGTGTATTTATTATCAGTTTGAGATTTTCCATTAGTCTTTCATTATGTTGATAACTTATTGATTTCTTTTAAAGCCATTTTTTCCTGTATTAACTTACTTTTTATTGCTACAAATTTTCGGGCGTCTCCCGCCCCTCTTCAGGTGTGTTTGCTGAATGAGTCGTTGTAGAATACTCCAGCGCGTGTTGTTGTGTTACCCTTGATGTGAAGCAATGCGCAGGACCGTTGGGGTCGCGTCAACGCGCTGTTAGTCCCATGGAAACGGGTTCCTTCAAGTCTTGAAACCCCTGTGGTTATCGGTCCATTCCTCTTTTCTGTTCATTTCTGGTTTTAGTTTCTTGATGTATGTTGATTCCATAACTTGCCTGAGCATGGCATCTCTTGGGCACTTGTTCAGTATTGGGCAGTTCCGTAATTATGTCAACCAAATGGTCAAAATCTAAAAATCGTTAAAATTCCTTAATCATATTGAAGGTCAAAGCATCTAGTTTGGTATAATTATATGCGTTTTTATCAAACATTCATGTTTTCTCATTCTTGAGGCTGTAATGACTCAAAATGAGTCAAAATACCAATTTTTTGAGCAAAAAGTACATATAAGATTTTTGTTGCGGATGTACACTCCCAAAACTTCCAAGTTTAATGACCTTGCTCAGAGTCTTCTTTTTTTTCAAACAAATAAAGTTTACATTTTTTGAAAGGTGGTAACTGAGTGTCTCTGTTTCATATGTCTTTACTTTCCACCCCCTATTCAGTATTCAGAAATGATGTCATCTTATCGTTGCGGACGTACAAATTGAATATTTTCACAGTGCACATCCGCAACGTACATCCGCAACAATAACATTGAGAAATTCTAACCTGAAGGTAAAAGTTGAGGTTAATTTCTCTGCTGGTTTTCTTTAGTTTGGTTCCTCTTCCAAACAAAACTCTATCAGTTTCGATCAAAGGTCTGTACACTTCAGAGCAATTGCGATGAAAACGCAAGCACCTGAAAAGTACACTTTCTGTGAATACGTCCGCAACGGGGGTGTTTTTGTGATGTGCTGCGCAAACCGAGAATGGGATTGGAATAAAATGTTCAGGTTTTATACTTCTATTGGAGATACTTAAACTGCAACTGCTCAAAATCCAAAAGCCTCAATAAATTTGAAGTTCTGGATTCTCAAATTCTCTTAAATGCACGTCCGCAACTACGGAACTGCCCTATTTTCACTTTGATCCCTTGGAATCTTTTGCATGTGTTCATGCACTGCTGATGACTTCTCTCTGACGTGTTCTAGTACTCTCTCTCCAAGTGACCTTGCTGTTTCTCCAATGTATCTTTCTCCACATCCATCGCATGTTACTTGGTATATTATCTCTCTCTGTTTACATCTTCCTTTTCCGCCGTACTGTTGGCACACCGTACACTGATCATCGGGGCATTGGTCCCCTCGGAATGGGTTGGATCTTGACAGGATGCCTTTTACCCTCTCTCCGGCTGTACAAGGTCAACAGTATCATTAAGTGTATCGATGTCATTATGTTACTTTATCAATAAGTAATGGAATGTTTTATTCTCATAGTTTTACTGGCAGTTTCTCAATTTACAAGGGCCATTGGTGCGTATACAATGTTTAGCAGATGGGTCTATCCACACTAATGCATACATTTGAGAACTTTTGGGGTGTAATGTAGGAAGTAGATTAAAATAAGGGTCTACTGCATTCAACCTACCCCAGACGGTAACTACAATATGCAAATTCCCCTGCGCCTGTTGGATACTTCTGGATGTGCCCCTTGCGGGCTATCTCAATTCTCGAGCTCCGTTTCCCTGCTACACGGCTAAGCTGTTTTGACTTGACCTTTATTTTTCGTCTTGTGCATTTCTTGGTATTTGTGCATCCTGCAGGTACCACGGACCTTCTACGCTGTCATTGCGGTACCCTTTTCTCCCTGGAGATGCCGGGCGTACACAGCCGGCCCTGTGTATGTTACGATGAAAGGCCTAACGCAAGTTAGGGGGATGGATGAGTGTATGGGCGATGAGCCCTCATTCCCCGCTTGCGGTACCGCAAAAACGGAATGGCTGAGTGGGTGCTGTCCCCTCATTCCGGGCTTGCTGGTACTACTACCAGACGGACGATCCCGGGGGGTTAGATACTAGACATGCCTCGAAGGCTACGTGTCTAACCTGTCCCGAAGAGGCCTACGGCCGGGGGTAGCTCGATACCACGGTCGCTACCAGAGCGGGGGGAGAATACTCGCTACCGGAGGAGACGAACGTATGTCTGGTCGACGCACGGCGTGACATGCACCTTTTACAGGCTCTGTGTCATGACCCGCTGTACCGGGGCCTGCTGAGCACGCCCGACTCTCTTTTGTCTTCCGAGCCCGACTGCGGTCGTCACGGAAACCACTGTGGCGGGTCGTCTGACGTCACCGACCCCAGGACGGAGGTCGCGGAGTCATTTTCCACGCCCTATGTCCGCCTCCACTGAACCGGAGGGCTTTACATCCTAGCGGCTTTGTCAGCAACCCCACTACTGGACCAGTACCCACGGCCTCGCCTTTTCTTCTCGGGACAATGCGGAGGAATGCGCCTCCACGCCCGCTATTGTCCGTCTCCTCTCGGGCGATTACTCAGCGGTTTACAGACATCTACACGTATACCGCTCACGGCCACAACACTCTGTTCTCCTGTTTTGAACACGACGTGTTTTTCTCTTTGCCGGTGATTTCTTCACTACTACCATGTCTCATAAAACACCACGGGACGACGACCCCGAGGCTCCCCCGCTGTCCTCGGCGGGCGCGCCCCACCGTTATTTCTCTGCTGCGGGCTCCCCCCGCTCCACGGGTTAGCCCCCACCATCATCTGAAGGTGACACCATGGCTCCCCGCCCACTACTGCCGGGATCTGCGGAACCACCCAGACTGCTACGCCGCCGGGGCTTTAAGCCCCCGCCGCCGCCGACCCAGTCTGCTCCAGATGAAGTTCCAACTCCTCTTGCTGCTACTGGACCACCTTCTCCACCAATGAGTAAGACCAAACGTCTCTCTTCTTCTCTGTCGTCATCTCCCATGCCTAAGAAGAAACGAATGAAGGACCCCCAGAAGCAACCTGACTGGATGTACCGTAAAGTGCCATGTATACGGCGCACCCATGTATACGGCGCACCCCAACTTTTGACATCAGCCGGCAGAAACAAAAAAATCGGCCGTGAACGACCAAAAAAATTAGAAAACTGCATCGCTAATTTTTCTCAGCTCATTTGTGATTTGTATTTCAATTGAGAATTTCAAATTCGAGAAAAATAAAAACAATGAATTACTCAATCCAACTCACAACTTTCAGGGATGTTTTGCCCGAGTTTGCAACAACCCGAAGTGCGTCAGTGTCACACAACGCTGCGCAACGCCACGCCGCAGAAAGCAGTACGGAGGCCTACATGATGTAGGCCTACTATCGTTAAGTGTGCGGCGCGGCCTACATCCTGTCGTGCACACGTGCAAACAGTATTCGATCTCCACCATAGTAGACTTCCTCAGCAGTCTACATATTCAACGGACAATTGTACATTCCCGTTCCGTATTTTTTGTGTGAGTGGACAATTTGTTGCAAGCGCTGCGTGTCCAACTATCATGATCATAACGTTCGACTCGATCCAAAGCTATCGGCATTTTCTTCGCACGAAATACTTGCACGTGGTCGGGCCGACGAATGCTGGCAACTCGTACCAACCATATGCCGAGTCGCCGACCAACTCGCATGCCGACCCGATCGTACGAGTTGGTAATTAGCGCACGGCGAGTTGGTCGGCGTACGGGTTTAGCCGGGTACGAGTTGGCTCAATGCACCTCAAATTGTTCATCCTACGTCAGCAATAGCGCGGATTGAATTTTGTGATTGGCTAGAAGATCTGCGCGCGCTTTACAAATTGTCATCTTTCAATAAAACAAATCAAAATGGCGGTTCACAATGCAAGAAAATTCTGTCGCGAACTTGACGTTTTTTCCCATGAGGATAAGGAAACGGAAACGTTTCCATTTCCCAATGGAAACGTGACTATTGTTGATTAAAATAATGACTCCAGACACAGGTTTGATAATTTATTGAACAATCACGACATTCTTAAATGAAATATGTACGTCCGACCATAGTCCAACGATCGGACCGTCACGGCCCGGAGCTTGCATTTACTGTAATGTAAATGCACATGTCCACTTGCCCGTCGTCGTGTGCACATTACGGCGCTCCAACCGTGTTTTCGCACGCTATTTTGGGTGTCTCTAGTCCTAACCCTTATCGATTTTTGCACTTCAGTTTTCCTTGGCCAATCGCAAGAGTCGGAAATATTCGATTTTTTAAGTGGTATTTTTCATGAATCATTCGCTCAATTTTCAGTCAGACATCGTGCTAATTGGTTACCGTTGCTGCCGGTGCATCACATGCTTTAACTAGGCGCGGCGCATTTATCACAACCCACACTCTCGAGACCGCCAGCGGGCTGTACCCATGTATACGGCGCACCCCCAACTTTTGATTTTTGCCGAGGTGAAAAAAAGTGCGCCGTATACATGGAACTTTACGGTAAGCCTTTTTCTCGATCAATCAGGCTTTGACCTCCAGTGCTAAATTTATGGGCGACAGACCATCTCCAGCCTGCACCGCACCAGACCCGCACCCATTGGACCTGGCCCCATCGGCCCCCTCCCTTGCTTCAAGCCGCCACGACGACGCCCCGGAGGTAGATATGGCTTCTCTCCCGACCGGCGCTCCCCAACCGTCACGGTCGGCTGCCCAGGAGAACACTCAGCAGGACGCAGCAGCTCCCAAGAGTCCCCATCTTCATTGGAGGAAGAGATAGAATCGCCCCGCGACCTCAACCCCTCCGAGAGCCGCCTACGCCTGCTTCAACGGGACATGACACAGATCCTCGGTCTCCCGAATGGTGGACTCCAGACACGCCTCCTTCAAAAGACATCCTTCACGCCTCGAGACTTCTGGGCCTACCTTCCCAGAGATGCCCTTCGACCGCTCCTGCGTGGAAATGTTTAAGATCGTCGCCAAGACTAAGGCATGGCGCCCTGCCCCTAGGAGGGCGTCCACTTACTACAACTTCCCGGCCGAGGACTACAAAAACTTCCTCTCCACCCCGTCCATACCAGATCTAGCCAAGGACAAGATCGCTGCTGACTCCGGTAAACCTGCACTCAAGGCGGTTTTCGTGACAAGGACAAGGTACTGATTGAATCGACCCTGACTAAGCTCGACAAGGCCTCTCGTACAGCTGTTCTCCTCCTCCTGTCCGAGTACATTGCCCGGGCCTGCGAAGAAGATTCCCCCGTTACCCCGGACTTCGCCGCCCTGGCTCTCCGAGGTCTCGACGAGGGACTAAACCTACTTTTTGAGCAGTTTTCCCGTATCGCCTGCCTCACGACCTCCACACAGCGCGCCAACGCTCTGGAGGCCATGCACATCCCCACGACGGCGTGAAGTCTCGGCTCCAAGATCTGCCACTCTTCGGTGAGGATCTGTTTGCTGGGAAGTTCTTGGAGTTGCTTGAGGCTGAGGTCAAGCGTATCGACACCACCAAGAAGCTCTCGCTACGCCCAACTCCAGCGACGAAGCCCCAGCCTGCCTCTCGTCGCGGCTCCTTCCGCTCTCGGGATCCTTCCACCCAGCAACGTCAGGCTCGCCAGTCCTTTCGCCCCCCACTACAACGTCAGAACCAACGCCCGGCAGCTGCGTCAGCCAGATCCGACGAGTCACGCCGGAGACGTGGGTCCTCATCGCGCACCCCCAGCTCCTTCGGAGGGCAGCGTCGGTGACTCCCCCGCTTCACCTTCTACGACTGCCGATCCCGAACCTGTCGGCGGCCGTCTACAAGGTTTCACAGGGTTCTGACGGGAGATCACCAGGGACGGATGGGTCCTCTCTACCCTGACTCACGGATACTCCATCGAGTTCACAAGCACCCCTCTGTCCAAGGCTATCCCGCAACAGACTCCAGTGCCACACGACAGAGCCCAACGCTTGGCACTGGAATCAGAGATAGACGCCCTTCTCCACAAGCATGCCATCCTCCCTGTACCACCCAATGAGACTGAGGTCGAGTTCATTTCCACCTTCTTCTTGACGCCAAAGAAGGAACCCGGCAAGTGGCGTCCCATCATCAATCTAAAGCCTCTGAACAGGTTCATTCGCCCCAGACGCTTCCGCATGGAGACCCTCAAGACAGTGCTACACTCCCTGCCGACTCCATGCTGGGCAACGTCCATCGACCTCCGAGACGCCTACCTGCACGTGCCCGTCCACCCGCTAGACCGAAGGTTCCTTCGATTCACATACAGAGATCAGATCTAATTCTAGTCCGCTCCTACAACTCGACAACGGTAGCCTACATCAATCACCAGGGGGGCACGCGCTCCCCTCAACTATGTGTACTGGCTTGGCAGATCCTTCAGTGGACCAAGGACATCGGGGCCCACCTGCAGGCAATCCACATCGCCGGTCAGGACAACGTGACAGCCGATGCTCTCTCCCGGGGAATCGATAAAACCGACAGAATGGACCCTCCACTCTGGCGTCACAAAGACGATCTTCCTCTGTCTGGACAGGCCTCATGTCGACCTGTTCGCCTCAGCCAACAATGCCCATTTTCCGACGTTCTGCACCAGGTACCCTCACCCACGTGCCTGGGCGACGGATGCTCTTCAGATCAACTGGCCTCTCAGCGTACACCTTCCCTCCGATCTCCCTGATACCCCGCGTCCTCGACAAGCTGGAACAGGATTAGCCGCGTTCTCCTGATCGCCCCGTTCTGGCCTCGCCAGCCCTGGTTCACCAGACTGACCAGACTCTTGATACAGATACCAACTATGCTCCCAGACAGACCGGACATCCTCCACCAGCCCCGGTCAGGGATCCTACACCCAGCACCCGGAGATCTCCACCTAACGTGCTGGACGCTGTCCAACGATCCCTCACTTCGGCAGGACTTTCTGGCGACGCTGCCTCCATGGCCGCACGGGGACGACGCTGGTCAACCCGAAAGATTTACGACAGCAGACTACGCCTTTTCGCTTCGTGGTGCGATCCCTCACTTCGGCAGGACTTTCTGGCGACGCTGCCTCCATGGCCGCACGGGGACGACGCCGGTCAACTCAAAAGATTTACGACAGCAGACTACGCCTTTTCGCTTCGTGGTGCGACGACCATGCTTTCTGTCCAACCGACGCACCTGTGACGGCAGTAGCGGATTTCCTCATGCACCTGTTCCACACCGGTCTACAGGTCTCGACTATCCGTAACTACAGATCTGCTCTAGCAGCTATACATCAGGGCTTTGAGGATGGCTCGTCCATATCAACCAACTCTGCTCTACACCACCTCTTGCGGGGCATGTTCGTGGAACGACCCCCCAGCAGGCAGCTAGTCCCATCCTGGAGCCTGAGCGTCGTCCTGCAACACCTCGCAGGCCAACCATTCGAGCCCCTCTGCAAGGCCTCTCTGATGCACACTACTATCAAACTCGCCTTCCTTCTGGCAGTGGTTACGTCTAGGAGGATCAGTGAGATCAAGGCACTGTCCATAGCAACGGGCCACTTACGCTGGGAGCCCCATGGCGTTCGACTCATCTCGACCATCGGCTTCCTCACCAAGAATCAATCCCCTACCTTCGAACCCCCAGACATCTTCATACCAACTCTGGCATTGCACACCGGGGACTCTTCTGACAAATCATGGTGCCCTGTCAGGACCCTGAAGTGGTACCTGGCCCGAACTAAGGACCTGAGAGGGAGCTCCTCCCAGCTCTTCATCTCCACCACCAAGCCTCACCATCCAGCGTCTAAGGACACCATCGCTCGCTGGATTGTCTCAGCCGTCAAGTTTGCAAACCCAAACTGGCCATCTAAACCAGACCATCAAACTCAACTGCTTGTCAATGTCCACGACGTGAGAGCAGTCTCCACATCCTGGTTGTACTTCAGGAGAGTTCCAGTTTCAGACATTTGCAAGGCTGCATGCTGTAAGTGTCCCTCCACCTTCACCTCCTGCTATCTGAGGGATGTCCTACGGAGCAACTCAGCACATGGCAGGACGGTCCTGGCCCCAACGACTCGGAGGCCAGGAAACCAGCTGACTCTCGGGCAAGCCCCGCTCGGAACCTCTCCCTGGGTTCAACCCATCAGAGGTAATTCTCATGTTTGTTCCTTACCTCCCCTATGTTAACCTACCACATCCACCTTCTACCTGACTCTCCTCGTAGCCAACACGCCACCGGAATTCGGTGCAACTCTGCATATTGTAGTAACCGTCTGGGGTAGGTTGAATGCAGTAGACTCTCCCCACCTGTTGTGGGTTGGGTCTACTAGTTCATACCTACCCCAGACGGTTGCGACCTGCCCGTCCTCCCCACTCTTGGCCTCGAGCTCTTAGCTTCGAAAAGAAGGACGATCATGGTGGATGTTGGGGTACGCATTGTGGGAGGTCAGGGTGCACCACGGTTGATCAAGTCTTTTCAGCGAAGTAGCAAATAGGCGCAGGGGAATTTGCATATTGTAGTAACCGTCTGGGGTAGGTATGAACTAGTAGACCCAACCCACAACAGGTGGGGAGATTTTATGCTAAATTTTGTTTCCTAAACATTCCTGTATTCATTCGTAGTTAAACTGAAAAATGAATAGGCTGATTCATTGGATAAGAAGAAAATTATAAGGTCATCTTTAAGATGAAATTAATGATAACGTTTGTCACATGGACAGACATTCTTGTATAGTACAAGTATATTCTTGTCATAATTCAATGCAGACTTGTTGCATTATATTACTTTAGTGATGTGCAAATGTCATCACTAAAAATTAAAGCAACCTATTTGTTATTTATGAAATTAGGATGAGTCTTGATTATTGTTCGTAACATGGACAGACATTTCAGGACAAAATGTCTATCCCCGTGACAAATGTGAAACCTTGAAGATGTAGACACTGTAGTTCAAAAATACCTGGAGGTAATAAACTATAATTGACCAGTAGCCATCCCAAAATGGATAGCTTTGCATAACAGCATAAGGAACAAAATTTGGAATAATAAATCATTTTCATTTCTAATTTCCAGCATTTAATGATGAAATGTCTGTCAAAGGCCATGTAACTCATAGAAAACACACGCATGTGCGTTGCAAAGCACTTCGCAAGGGACCCTTGAGCTTGAGAAATGTTGTCGTAGGTCTGGACCTCGGTCAAAATCTCTCAAGGATTCACCAGGGACGTCGGTCACTCTCAAGCATTGGTGTCCTTTCACACGATGGCACTTTTGTAAGATTTCGCAACCATGAGAGAATTTCTCAATGGTTGAGAGTTTTTGGCGTCGTGTGAAAAGGCCTTTTGTGAAAATAATACAGAGACTGGACTTTTTTCCATTTTTCTTATATCTTTTTTTTTAATACACTTCCCAGTGGTTAATCTAGACTGTCATCCAAAGTTTTCTTTATTTATTTATTTATTTATTTATTTATTGAAAAATAGCTTTGCATAACAGCATAAGGAACAAAATTTGGAATAATAAATCATTTTCATTTCTAATTTCCAGCATTTAATGATGAAATGTCTGTCCATGTTACAAACGTTACATCTTGAAAATGATCCTCTGTAATATCTTGAGTACTTCGAAACCTATCAAACTGTTCGGCTGGCCAAGTTCTTACAAGAATATGGGATGTAGTTAAAGAGAAAACATGGCAATTACTTGCTGTTCCAACTCCTATGCTTGGTTCCCTCCAAAAGTCACACAAATGTATGCATTAGTGTGGACAGACCCACATACGTCTGTGAACACACAGGTTTCCGGGTATTAATTTGTATACGGTTTGTTAAACAAAACAAGGTATTCCAACAGGATCTATGCCAGACTTGAACCATGTCGGATTTCATTCTTGCTTCGCATACTTAATCAGTGAGCTGCTTTTCCAGGAGCGGCCTCTTTTCACGTACGAAAGTTCAGCTGCCATCCTGCAGAAATAAGTTTGAGCATGTGTTTAACATGGATATCAAATTCAGTCAGTAATTGGCATGATTTTCGAACAGAACATCACCCCCATGCAATTGAATGATTTGAAGGGGCAAGCATTTTTAATTAAAAAGAAGAAAGATCAAAATTAACCACTGAGTCCACTACGTTCACCTTACCCAAATAACATCTACACATGCATATTTCCGTAGTGTCATTAAACAATACGCTAAGTTCGATCAACCGGATTGCGCCCTCTTTTCCCCACAATTTCTAGCAGTGCCATGCCCGTAATCTCCCTTCTTTTTCTTAGCGTTAGGACATGCAGACGTGAATTTTCACAATCTTGAATTATTCAGCAAATTCTTCAGCGACTCCCTCACTGTTTTAAATCGATTAATTGTAGATAATAAAAATGTAGAAATTTAAGAGTTTATATTATTTTTGTCTTCTTGAGTTTGGTAAGAGTATTTGCACTGATTTTCAGATGTTATTTTCCGTTGACTTTCCCGCGTGGCATGGGACCAGGCTTGTGCAGTCTTATTATTACTTAACACATAAACACACATTCTCTAAAGATGCCCAGTTTAACATTAATTATGTCTCATTGGTTTGATCCCCTCATTGGGGAATGTGATGTCCTGGAAAAAGCAGAGATAAACATTACAATGCTCGGAAAACCTGTGCCCCAAAACAGTCAGCTCACCTTTCATGAAGGTCTTGGACTTCACCTTGACATAATTATTTACAGTGAAACACAATGGAATTATGTTATCAGATTATTACATGTACCTTGATATTTCAAAGAGTATGTGTGTTCCTTGAGAAGTGCTCTCAAAACCCCTTTACCAACACCCTTTTACATAATCCTTTTTAACATTTGGCACACGCTACATGCGTTACTTGAATATCTCAAGGCAATTAGTTCCCATCAGTGTTGTTGTACTCGTACTCGAGTACAACACGAGTACAGACAAATACTCTGCCCGTACACGATTAAAGGGATGGTGCAGAATTGGTAAGACAAAATTCACTTCATGATCACAGATTCACATAAAACTTACACAGTATAATGGTGATGATAGGAGAAAACATCCCATGAAATGTTTTTGTCTGATATGCCATATTCGTTGAGAAATAAATGAAACTATTTTCCGATCAGAATAAATCGCTTTGAAGCATTTTATTCATTCGTTGAAATGTGTACAGTTCTCTGTACCCGGATTTTCACTATTTTCTCGTGACCCAGATGGCTGATTGACCTAAAACTTCTACAGGTTTGTCAGTTAAGGTATATGATGGATTACATAATGTGCTTTCACTGTCAGCAACGGTTTTGTCACAAAAAAAAGTTCTGTACCACCCCTTTAAAAGTACTCTAAAATAAAATGTTCTTGGCCCGTACTTGATAAAAAGTACTCAAAAATAAATGTTCTCGATAAAAAGTGCTAGAAAATAAATGTACTTGGCCCGTACTCGATTCAATGTACTGGAATTTTGGGAGTACTTGACCATTTAGTGCAAATTTCATTTTCGTTGCAATTTCACGATTGATAATTTCCGATAAATTATACAATGGGAGTATGAAGATCATCAGGAGTTTTGTATCAAATGGAGTAAGCAGCACAGTGTCATTTGTAAGGTTTGAAAAACATTAATTTCTGAGAAGAGTGGCACAGCATGATCAACATCGAATTATAAACATCTTTGTGAAACAAAATGCAATTGTTTGCACTGTGCATTAGTACTGTACTCGAAAGTGGACACTCCAACACTGGTTCCCGTTATACTGCGAAAGGAGGGAACTGGTAAGTCTCCTGCCCACTGGGGGGCTCCGGGCCCGACCGTATGGCCAAGTAGGCCTCGCTGCTCTCAGTCACTGGATTTGCTTTCAGGACAAGTAGTCCCATTTTCCATTCATATTTTCCTTTCCTTATAATTGGCTTACATATTTACAATTCTGGACTCTGAAAGGCCACAGGTAACATCCATTTTGCAGGAATAATCATCTTGCTTTCCGCAGTTGACATAATCACACGCATCGGAAGAAACCAAGGAAATTGCACGTAACAGCAGGATCCAAAGTGAAAAATAAAAATAGCGCCACCAATGATCATTGGAGGAGACAACTAAATTGGTCCCGGGGTTAACAGAGTAAATTTTGTGTGGAATTAAGCCCTTTTCACACGACGCCAAAAAAACTCTCAACCATTGAGACATTTTCTCAAGGTTGTGAAATATCACAAAACTGTTTTACGCTGGCCGTTTTTGCGTCCTTTCACACAGCACAGTGTAACATTTCGCAAGCCTCCCTTGAGACGGAACACAGGTCATCGATAAACTATGCATTTTGGTAATGTAAAACACTGCTAGTACCATCACGACACTGAGGTTGTGCGTGAAGCGCGCGGGAGTGCACACGGTCTGCAAAGGCCATGTAACTCATACAAAACACACGCATGCGCGTTGCAAAGCACTTCGCAAGGGACCCTTGAGAAATTTTGTCGTAGGTCTGGACCTCGGTCAAAATCTCTCAAGGATTCACAAGGGACGTCGGTCACTCTCAAGCATTGGTGTCCTTTCACACGATGGCACTTTTGTAAGATTTCGCAACCATGAGAGAATTTCTCAATGGTTGAGAGTTTTTTGGCGTCGTGTGAAAAGGCCTTTTGTGAAAATAATAAAGAGACTGGACTTTTTTCCTTTTTTCTTATATCTTTTTTTTTTTAATACACTTCCCAGTGGTTAATCTAGACTGTCATCCAAAGTTTTTTTTATATATTTATTTATTTATTTATTGAAAAATATTTATATGAAATAAAAAGATAGTCACACAAAAGCTGGACATAAAAGAATTTTTTTATTTTAAATTGTAAAAAAAAACAGTGTATAGATCATTAAAAAAGATAAAGATATAAAGTGGATAAACAGGCTAAATTAAACAGGAAGACATATAAAGTCCTTATATCCACGTCCCAAGTGACATTGAGGTGATATGGTGCCAAATTCGACCAAAGCGCCTCCCACGTGAGGTATCTTGCATCTACGGTACATTGCCTCAGTATATTGCCCACCCAACTGTGGTATCGAGCCCGATTTGATGGACCATCTCATTAGCAGCTTGGACGCACTCAGCATGGAACACCCTGATGCTGGATTCTTGGTGCTGGGGGACTTCAACCAGCTGGACTTGGTAACAATCTGTAAAAATACCTCGCTCCAGCAAATCATCCACGGACCTACACGTAACAATGGGCTATTGGACAAGATTATGACTAACCTGACTAGATTCTACAATGATGCTGAAATTGTTGAGGGCGCTCTTCAAGTGAGCTGCCATTTTATATCTGTGTGATATATTTTTTTTAAATCCTTGTCAATCTTCGTCCAGTGCTGCCATTTTCTTGCCAGTGTCAGTTTATTGTATCGGTAATGTACTCTACCTCACTTCTGTGGGATTTTTGATAACTTTTGATGTCACATCATTGGATTTTGGACATCGTTTTGAACTGACACGTACAGCATTACTTGTACACTCGTGAATCCCCCATGGCGTGTTGCTGTGTTCTCTTGTGGATTTTTTTCTTTTTTCAACACTTCATAATGTCTTCTATACGATACACCATTAGCAGTATGCTTGCCATAAGATAAACTGTTAAGAATACCCTTCTTCCGAGAGATAAATGGACTGTACTCAAGGAACTGAACATTGCAAAAATAACAAAAAGAGGGTGTCGAGCTGGTTATTCTAAAAAAACGGCGTATTATTTCAGTTGTGTTCGACAGGAGGGAATATTCAGCACGGCCTACATTTGTACAAAGTGCAAACATTGTTAACATTGTCCCTACAACTGCGACACAACACTTGTCAACTTCATCCCTACTTCCAGCTATGTTATTGTGTAACCCGCGTTCTTTGAACAACAAGCTCGATGAGCTTAACATTGTTCTCGACAACAACTCGATTGACTTGGCAGCCGTTACAGAGACATGGTTTTCACCCAAACGACCGGTGGATCAGCACCACAACATTCCTGGTTATGAGCTATACTCCCGACCCAGGACTGACAGGCAAGGTGGCAGAGTCGCTTTGTTCATCAAGGAACACCTGGGTGCGACTCTGGTGAACGAGAAGACCATTCCGGAAGGTGTTGAGGGATTATGGGTAAGCCTTCGTCCTCACAGACTGCCACGTAAATTATCAAGGATCATAGTGGGCGTGTTTTACTACCCACCAAACAGCCCAGTCTCTGCAATCCTCATCGACCATATTGGTTCTTTGTTCGACAGCACTCTAGCCCAACAACCAGACTCTGGAATTGTCATCCTTGGCAACTTCAACAGATTAGACCTTAGTGATCTAGAATCAAACACACTTATCCAAGTCGTTAAGGAACCAACACGGGAAAAATGCGATATTGGACAAGGTAATAACTAACATTCCAGACCTATATCGGGATGCTGATATAATCTCTCCAATTGGTCTTAGTGACCATCGTTGTGTAGTTCTCAAGACACTAAAACATGTTTCAACCGGCAATCCTACTCAGCGCAGTCACATTGTCTGCCCGATGCCAAATCAGAGATTATGGCATGTGGATCCTTGATCATGACTGGTCAGAAGTCTGCTCAGCGGTGGACGTCACTGAGAAATGTTCAGCTTTCTAATTTACCCTCGGCCGATCGATTGACACATATTTCCCTTGCTGTACAGTGAAGCTACATCCGAATGATAAAGCCTGGATTACTCCACGCATCAAGAACTTGATTGAGAAGCGACAGGAAAACTTTCGCAACAAACATGAGACCCTGGGGAGGTACCTGCGTAACAAGGTCAATCGCGAAATAAAGATCGCCCAAGAGACATATTATACCAACAAAGTACAACATCTGAAAGCATTCAACCCAAGTGCATGGTTCAAACAAATACGTGTGATATCCGGGAAAAGCTGCTCTACAGGCATCCATGTTCCTGACATCATATGCACCGACCATGAAGCTATTGCTAATGCTATCTGTGAAAACTTCTCTTCGGTTGCTGACGATCTTGACCCACTCAACCGGTCAGAGTTACCAGCTTTCCTTCCATCGCAACCAATACGAGCTGTTCACGCTTTTGAAGTCTACAACGAACTCAGCAAGATCAAAGCACGTAAAGCTACTGGTCCAGATGGTATTTCTTTGAGATTCATTCGCCAGTTTTGAACTCAGCAAGCCACTGGCTGACATTATAAATACTTCATACGCACAGCACTCAGTCCCTTCGCAGTGGAAACAAGCTAATGTAGTCCCTTTGCCAAAATCCTCTCCTGCTTTTTTCAACAACCTCCGTCCGGTGGCCCTTACTGACCACTTTTCAAAGATTGCTGAACACTTTATAGCTGGTGATATGCTGAATCAAATGCAGAGCAAGGTAGATACATCTCAATTTGGTAATCAGAAGGGAGTTTCTACGACACATTGCCTGATTGATGTATGCAACACCTGTTTGGTCTGGGGTATTCCCCGCAGCCACTGCTATTCAATTGAACAAATACAGGAGAGAGCTTGTAAGATCATTCTTGGAGATGCCTATACAGGATACATGAATGCACTAGATCAATTGGGACTCGTCTCTCTGGAAGCGAGACGTAAACAATTGTGTTATTCATAAGTCCATAGAACTTGACTCTTCCCGCATACACCATTTACTCCCTCAAATTAAGTCTCATAGTCATAATACCAGATCTGGTCCATCCCATTGTCCTGCACTCGCATGTAGAACTCAGCGTTACAAAAACAGTGCCATTCCCTATCTTACTCATATTTTAAACAACAAATAATGTCTGTATTTACCTTTTCAATGAGTCACTGTCTTAGTTCCCGTCTCCACAGGAACTCCATGCATACAAGAGTAGTCAGGCCAATGCGGGACTCTGACATAAGACCATTTGGTCAATGGATATCTCATCATGCCTGGAATGGGATCAATGACGCAGTTGGAACATCAGATAAATGTGATGCATTCTATGAAACTCTTCACTCAGCCATTAATCAATACTTCCCAACAAAGCAGGTGAAAACTCACAAAAAGGACAAGCCTTGGATGACACCATCAAACACCGACAAAAACTATTCACCAGTGGACACAGGCATGAATGGAGAAACAAAATTATTCAAACCATAGCTGAAGAGAAGCATCACTTTTACCACGACCGCGTCCAAAATCTCAAAGGTGAAGACCCAAAGTCTTGGTACAGGAACATTCGAATCATGACCTCTGGACCCCGGCGATGTCTAAATATCGACGTTGACCAATCGAAGCCACTCCAAATAGCTGATGCTGTCAACAGGCAATTTGTGCAGGTTGCCAGTGATATTCCCCCACTAGATCGGACCAACCTACCTGCTAACCTTCCATCAGTCCAACCGTGGGAAGTGATGAAGGAGCTGGAACGAGTGAAAGCCGGAAAATCAGCTGGTCCTGATGGAGTGCCTGCACGCTTGATTAAAACGTTTGCATATGAACTTGCAAGCCCACTGACAACCATCTTGAACTGTTCATTTGCAAATAGTGAAGTTCCAAACAGATGGAAAAGAGCAATTGTGGTCCCCATCCCAAAGGAAAAACCAGCAAGAATAGACAAACTCAGACCAATAGCCCTCACTGACCATTTTGTCAAGATTGCCAAGCTATTTATCACTAAGTGGCTTTGTCAGACATCTCAACTAAATTAGATCCTAAACAATTTGGCTGCAGATCCGGCAGGTCTACAACCCATTGGCTTGTTGACTTGGTAAATTTCTTGGTTAAAGGTACAGACAAATTAGGCACTGCCTCCACCCTAGTAACAACTGACTTTTCAAAAGCTTTTGACAGGGTCGACCACAATGGACCTTATCGGAGATAGCCTGTTTTCCGCGCTGCGCGTGCACGCGCAAAGGACAGTGGGTAACATTGGTTTTAAAAGTTTTACCACACTCGTCGACACGCGTATATTCGTATAGCTGCCGGCTCGCGAAGTTTAAAGTTGTCTTTTTTCCTAGAAGAAAGCTTTACTTTGAGTTGTTATACATAACGATGCTGCACAACGGTCCATGGAATGTTACTGTCGAGTCACTTGTTCCAGCGGTGTAAAGTTGAGTACTTATTTATAGTTGAATTTTCATGTCCATACGTTTTATGCACTCAGCGCCAGCCCTAACAACCCTGCGTTTCCCAGAGTGCTTTGCGCACAGCCAGTTTTTGGCTATCTCCGATAAGGTCCATGCTGTTATTACCAAACTCATTGATCTTGTTTCAGATCTGTCCATTGTACCCTGGATTGTTAGCTTCCTCACCGACCGCTCAGAGTGTGTTCGCTACCAGGGTGTCACATCCGACTGGCTGCCTGTTGAGGCTGGTGTGCCCCAGGGCACCCGACTGGGCCCTGTCCTCTTTTTGGTTCTTATAAAGGATGCACTGACCTCATCCAATCTACAACACTGGAAGTATGTAGATATTTTTACTTTGATAAGGAAGTACCTAGATGACAGATCTACTCATGCTGCTGTTATAGCACTAATTCTCTCTAGATTGGACTACTGTAACAGTCTGCTGTATGGCACCTCAACAAAGAATCTCCACAAGTTTCAGTTGCTCCAGAATCAAGCAGCCCGTCTAATCTATAAGAAACCTAAATCCACGCACATGTCTCCCCTCATCCATTCTCTTCACTGGCTTCCGGTTCCACTAAGAATTGAATATAAAACTGCTGTACTCACATATAAATCTTTGTCTAAACTTAGCCCCATCTTATCTTTGTGATTTATTCCATATAGTCTTCCTCTTGTCACCTAGTAATGTCGGCAGGGACCTACTGACATTACTAGGTGACAAGAGGAAGACGGGAAGAGGAAGTTTCTGGTATCAATTTCACACACTCCAGCTGTAAAGCTTGGAACACTATCAACAAGCTTACTGGTCGAAGCAGCACTCCAAAACAGTGCCCTGTATCTGCCAACTCCATCGCTTCAGTCCTCGTCAACAATGGAAAGTGGCAAGACCAATCTACAGAGGCCAAAACTCACTCCCGCTCAGTAAATCATGGGATAAAGAAACTCCTCCAGTCCACTCCACAGTCATCCCCCCTTTCTGAAGCCTTCACCCTGAAAGAGATGGAATCTGCACTGAAGTCACTGAAAATCGGTAAAGCACCAGGCAATGACAACATCCACACAGAGTTTCTCAAGAATCTGAGCCCTAAAGCTACATCATGGCTGCAATCATTCCTCTCTACCTGCCTGACGACATCAACTACTCCATCTAAATGGAAGACGGCCAAGGTCATTGCCATCCTGAAACCAAAGAAGCCGACAAATGATCCCAAGAGTTATCGTCCTATCAGTTTGCTGTCCCACATCTACAAGCTGCTGGAAAGACTGATACTTGTGAGGATCCAAGACACTGTCGAAGAGAAGCTCCCTACCTCCCAGGCAGGCTTCAGGAAAGGCAAATCAACAACAGACCAAGTTGTCCGGCTCACCCACGACATAGAGACCGCCTTTCAGAGGAAGCATAAGTTTGGCGCAGTCTTCGTAGACCTCACCGCAGCATACGACACTTTATGGCACCGTGGCCTTTACCTTAAGACCCTGCAAACCATCCCAGATGTGAGGCTCGTTAGGCTCATCATGCTACTTGTACAAGACCGATCATTTGTACTGGAGACGCCAAACGGTGAACGCAGCAGGAAGAGGAGACTCCGCAATGGCGTGCCACAAGGCTCTGTCCTCGCCCCGATACTCTTCAACATATATGTGTTGGACATGCCTAAGGGCAACTGCATGCAGTACTCCTACGCAGATGACTCAGCTCTGGGTTTTGAAGATCACTCATTTGAGGCCATTGAAACTTCCCTGGAGAAGGATCTGAGCATGCTTGCCACATACTTCAACAGATGGCACCTTAAGATGAGCCTGCAAAAGACCGTATCCTCTGTCTCTGAACATCTCTCTCAACAGTACCAGGCTGAAGTTTGACCCCTCCCCAAAGTACCTAGGCATCACACTGGACCGCAGCCTCACTTTCCATGAACATGCAAAAGTCACAGCTGGTAAGACACAAAGCAGAGTGTCCCTCCTGAAGAAGCTTGCTGGGACCGGATGGGGCGCTGACTTCACCACTCTCCGCACCTCAACCCTAGCCCTCACTTTTTCCTCTGCTGAGTATGCTGCTCCGGTATGGAGTCACAGCCCCCATGTCTACAAGGTTGATACTGTCCTCAATGAAGCCATGAGACTCGTCAGCGGCACACTATAAACTGCAACACCTGTTAACAATCTACCAGTAGTGTCAGGCATTCTACCAGCGAAGTTGAGACGGGATGCGCAGGCCACGAAGCTTGCTCAAAAGCACACTAGAGACGGCTGCCTCATTCCTCCTCCTGCTGTCCTTGATGCCCAGCGCCTACCTAGAATACACTTTGCTACTCAAGTTGCTGAACTGTCGCTTGACAGGTCTCCCTCCACACTCTCTACCTGGATGGCTGAACGTTGGACGGACCAATGGAAGTCATCAAACACCAGGCTGAAGGAGTTCATCCACCTGGCTGTGGTCTGCCTCGAAAAGCCTGGGTCAACCTAAACCGTGTAAGAACAGGAGCTGCTCGCACACAGCATTTGCTGCACAAGATTGGAGCAGACTCATCACTCTATTGCCCTTGTGGAGAGATCCAGACCCTGGAACACATCATTGAGGCGTGCCCTATTTTCAAATCACCCTATGGAGCTTCTGGTATCCTGGAGATGGATGACGATACCATCAGCTGGCTTAATCAGGACCTTCCCCTGTAGCTGACGTACTTTGCTGGTAGTCCTCACACGAACGAACGAAGGTCCACTTCTGCTCCTGTTTTAAATACCCCACGTGTTCGTACTAATATCGGCTCTAAAGCCTTTTCAGTATCTGGTCTTAATGCTGGAATCGTCTACCTAATGATGTTCGATCTGCAAATAGTCTTAATAGATTCAAATCTCAACTTAAAACACACCTGTTTCCCAATCTCATTTAATTTTGTTGTATACCGCTCTACCTTGTCTACTTGAATGTTTGATTTACTTGTTTTTGTTGTAGATATTGTTATTGTAATTTTGTCGTGCTTGTTTTTGTTAGCGCTTTGTATCATTTTGTAAAAGGCGCTTTATAAATGTGATTATTATTTATTATTATTATTTGTATCATCGGCATACATATATATCGATATTGATCACACCATCAGTAACAGAGCAGGGCACATCATTAATATAAATTGAAAAAAAGCAGTGGTCCCAAGATGAAACCTTGAGAAACTCTGATACAAACATTTAAAGCACATGAACTTTTAAAATAAAAAGCTCCGCACTAATGACCTCACAAAATCCCCGGATGTCAGACAAACATTGTCTCACGCACGTAGTGTACATGCACGCGCACACCTGAACGTGTGTAAACACCTGCAATCGTGGACCCCCTATTGTTCCTCTTTTGTTTGGACTTAAACTTTTTGGCAGCAGCTCCATTGGTTTTGTACATGCTTTCCAATCGTGGACCTTTTTCCAATCGTGGACCCTATTGTCCCTTTTGTTATCAGTCCACGGTTTGAATGCCTATACAAACCCAAGCACACCGACCACACGTTTGCAATGGGTGCATTCGTTTAGCTCACCCGGGTCGACACCAGTCTACCTCGTCCCGATTCTCTCACTTGTTTTGTACAGTAAAACATGACCATTCCCAAAAAGGGCTGACCCGGGGGAGCTAAACGAAATGCACCCAATGTTTGTCTGAGATTGGGTGCTATTTTTAGCGCAAGTGCGGAGTGCTATTGGATAAATAGGACTCAAACCACTTCACAGAGTTCCTGGATCACCCTAAGGAACTAAGTTTTTTTAACAGGTGGTCATGATTAACTGTATCGAAAGCCTTTCGCAGATCAATGATTGCAGCTCCAGATAATTTGCCATCATCAATATTCTTAGACCACAGATTGACCATCTTGGCCAAAGCAGTGGTGGGTGAGTGTAATGGTCGAAAACCAGATTGATATTAAGGGTGCACAAGATATTATGGGAGCCTTTACACCTGAACTCAAACTGGACAGAAGGCTTATTTCCAGCTTTGGTCTTTTTTTTTAACTCTGGTTTAGATGCAAAGTTAAAAAAAAGACTTAATACATCTAGTGCTCTAGTATAAAGACTTGACTTGATTACCGGTATTAATGTTTTCAGTTTTTTTTTGTGTTTGGATCAGTTGATTGAAATCCAGGAACACAACAGGAAGCTAGAGTCACGAGCTTTCAATGTCCAAAGCCGTCTGTCAAACCTGCAGCACAAGCACGATCTTGAAGAAAGACAGAGGAGGGTAATAAAGAGTGTATCAGCAAACATTAAGGCTGAGGATAGACGGCAGAATCCAGCCAGAGAAAGAAGCAAGTTTGCAGGGGAGACAAAACAGACACCAATAATGTTGACTTTAAAGGTATTACATGGTATGAATTTTGTGTATGTGTATTTATCCTGGAAGTGTGACTACCGCAGGAAAGTAGATTATAACCGTGTTCCCATTGGACTTTTTTTCTGCGGCTACATTATAACTTGCCGCTATATTCCTTCATGTCAATCTACCGTGCGTCCCCTTCTTGGACTTTTATTTACCACCGCGGACAGTTTATTGGCCGTAAAAACTGCACACATTGTGGACGATGCACAAATCACCTTTGATCCAAGCAGGATTTGACTCATATCTTGACGTAACTTTCGTCCATTGCCATTAATTCTTTCCAGTAGATACACACGGCTTGTAGATATAAAGCTGACAAATTAATATCTACTAATAAAAGTTCTGTATCCATGAAAGAGGCCAATGCGTCACACAATAAAACAAGATAGCCGCCAGCTAGATGACAAGAAAATGGAGTCGTCGAATTCAAAAGTCGCAGTACTCGAGAAAATACTGACGGTGCCAAACATGAACTTGGCCTACGTCACATGACTATATAGTACGCAAAACAGTGAAAAGCGGAAGAAGAATTGGACCCATGCAGAAGTGCCCAAATCTGTCAAATCTGACACATTTAAGTGCAAGTATTGAACGAGAAATGTACGTACGTACACGTACAATTTTTCATGGCACGTTTGCCCGCTGATGTTGATGATGTGCTATAGGCCAGGAGATGGGGAACCCTGCAAAAAAAATGTGCGCGCTCCCTGTACAGTCTGTGTGTAGTGATGACGTAATGCAGGAAGCTGTCCTGGTTTTACAGCGTGCTCGCTGTACGTTTACCCACTGGAAGTGTTCCCATTGGACTTTTTTGCGCCTCTGTTAAGTTACTGTGGCTGCACAGAAGTTTTCGCGACCACTTTCGGCCTGTTAATTTTACATCACGTTCCTGGTATAAAGTTGACAGGGACATTCAACCTACCCCAGACGGTTACTACTATATGCAAATTCCCCTGCGCCAATTTGCTGCTTCGCTGAAAAGACTTGATCAACCGTGGTGCACCCTGACCTCCCACAATGCATACCGACATAGCCGCCATGATCGTCCTTCTTTTCTCAGCGCCGCTATGAAACGGACGTGCCCTTCGTGGGCTCTTTCGATGTTCGAGTTTCCGTTTCCCGCTGCTCTTCTAATAAGGCTAAACTCTATGCTTCCACGGATGCATTGATGGATAATACTTTCTTCCTCGCGGAGCGGAAAGCTGCCAGGATTCCCATTTGCAGTTTTTACCGCCCAATGGCCACGCCGGTCCGCACTATGTTTCCGGGCTCGGCCCTCTCCGGCCGCTTGCAGTCGACCTGCTTCATGGCGAGTTGTTCCCAGTCGAGTTGTCCAGTGCCCATGGGCCGATAACGCGTCCTACCTTAGCTCGACGCTACGGAGCGGTAACATGTACCCGAGACACGTACACTGAATCATCGTTCACTATCGCTACCGGAACGGGAAACTGCGAGGGTCTACACGCACTGCCCGTAACTGTTCAACGACCACGCATCACTGCACTTCCAGGCGCATTGTACAACCGCCAACATTTACGGCGCGCACACTACTACAATGACTACAGCCAAGACCGCTCCGTGGCTCCACATCGGTGACCCTGGCAGTTATAAGTGTACTTCATGTATCCTGTTTGGACACTGGATAATGAATAGAGTGATAAAGGTGATTAAAATGCGAGCATGCATTGACTCGAAATTCGGCTAGCTCACCCGCCATGCATGTTGTCCTGAGGTCAAAGGTCATACATGTGATAATACATGTACATGTTTTATACATGTGATAATACTTGTACATGTACTGCTCACCACATAGAGGCCCAAAATATATTGGGTACTGGGAGGTGACTAGTCAACCTGATCTTGTTCTACCTCCATGACCTGACGGGGTTACATAGTCTGAGATGAACCATCACTACTTATCACGCTTGCAACCTCTTCGGATCAGCTGACTTCCTCACCTTCTCTCATTCTTATGCTTTGAAAAGTGATAAACACTGTACAAAGTATGGTATGGATTGGAATTTTCCTCCTTCCTTTCTGTCAAATTCTAGTTACATGGCGGCACTTATACAGTGCCGAGTCACTACATGCCAAGGCAGGCAAGAACCCGGCATGCGTCAACCCAGCCTACCTCCACCGTCAACTCCACAAGCCACAAGCGGAATAGCTCCCGTTGACGATTGGCAACAACATTGCAGAACTCCGAAGCACCCCTCTCGGACCTGCGGGACTGATTTTCGACGTCCTTGAGGCCTTAAAACGCCCATCGACGGAAAATACAAGGCAATTTTCTTCTCCATCGGCTCTACCCAGGACATATTGAAGAATTACCATGAATAGCTGTGGCCACAGTCCCTTCCACAAAGGTCAACATTTCCAGCTAATCGTAACCACCAGGATGGCCGGCTCATGCCAGCCCTCAACACGCTGGCCCTTAACCCAATGGGTATGGACCCCGTCGACATGTACCCCGCATCAAACAACCTCTGCGAGCAGGACCGAAGTCGACTCGGGCCAGCCCAACAGTCCCCAGTTCCTTTCTGCAGATCGCAAACTTGGGGAACACACAGAGAATTCCGACGCCTTACGTCTGGCTGTCATTCCACATCATTGGATGAGTAGGTCATCTCTGCCAATGACCTTACACCTGCTGCCACACACAACAAGACACAGTCCAGAGTTTTCGACTCCCGGTTCCTACAAACCCCTGGAAGATGTCAAAACACCCCGCTCAGGATACCCTTAGCATCCTGAGCCTCGTGGCCCACAGGTCTTTATAGAGAATGGCAGTGACCTGATCCAACCAGGTCACATTCTCCTGGTATACGTAAACTCGCCCACAACGCCTGGCTTCTCGGCCCAGATCTCGGCGAAGGACCGAACTACGTGATCAAACGGTCCACTCATTGGACATCACCCACATGACGAACGCTGGACATCAGTCACATACCCAGCATAGGCATGAAGTTCCGACTCCAAGAACTCCAACCCCACTACAAGGATCAACTTGGAATAGTTCCTGGTGAGGTTTGAACCCGTGTCGTCCGGACTGGCGCAACGAGTAGGCCGCCACTCCGTACCAGCATCAGAACCACAACCACTGTGAGATTCTTAGTAGCCCTGCAACACATATGCCAGCACTCTCACTTATACCGAGAGCAAGCAAGAACATCTACACACCTACTCCTGACCTGTCACCCAGAGCGGATGGGTTGTGCCCCTCTGATCTGCGTCCCCACCCTGGATCATCCAGGGGACGCCGGCAAGGATAACACCTCACTCCACCTTCCACTTCTCGACCGCCAATAACGACCCCACAGGTGGCCGCTGCGTGGCCCTCCAACATAGCATGTATCATGTACAAGCCATCTTAGGCGCCCCATGTCGCCTCTAAGGACAGTACTGGCAGTGACTTACACCAAGCACTGGACACACGCCGTGCATACGGGCAGGAAACTTCTCACCACCGTCGAGAGGCAAACTAAGGGGCTCGGCCCGGACCAGTCACGCAACGATCAGTCAATACTTCCCGGGCCCGACACCCTCCACTACACTTGGCTTGGGGCCTACAGCCCCCAAAACCAACACCTAACATGCTGGACATCATACAAGGACCCTAACAGGGGGGCCTCACAACGACGCCTCTGTCATGGCTACCCGGTGACTGTTTATACCTTCCCCGATGCGGTGCTACAAAGATGCTCCCTCTCCTTCTCCTACTAATACACCACTAATGGCTATGGCGGACCTCTGCCTACGCACCAGCTCCACACCAGGCTCCAAGTTTCTTCTACCCGCAGCTACAGGTCTGCTTGGACTACACGCGATGTTTTCGAGGATGGCCCTCCCCTCTCAACTTATGTGGCCAATGCACACACCTCCTAGGGGCCACGTTCTACCAAATGGCCCCTAGCACACTACTGTGCATCTACTAACCTTCCTCCTGTCAGTGGTTACGCCTACGAGGACCAGTGAGATCAGGGCCCATTCGATAGCTGAATGCCACATACGTCGGATGCCACACAGCACTCGACTCCTTCCAACCATAGGCCTCCTCACCAAAAACTGATGCCCTGTCTTCGAGCAACCAGACACCTCTGTATCGTCTCGGACATCGCGCTCCGGTGACCCGTCAGGCAAGCTAGGGTGCCACGTCAGGGGTCTGATGTGGTACCTAGCCCAATCTAAGGACTTGAGAAGGAACCCCTCTCAGCCCTTCGCCACTACCACGAAGCCCAGCGTCGAAAGTCACGTTTATCCGCTGGATCGCCTCGACCATCAAGTTTGCATGCCCAGTCTGCCCATCTAAACCGGGCCAGCAAACCCACTGATACATCAAGACCCAAGATGCGAGAACAGTACTCGCATCCTGGTCCTATATCTGAGTTCTGTCATCAGACTTGGACGAGGCAGCATGATGGAAATGCCCCTCCATTTTCTCCTCTTGCTACCTGAGGGACGTCCTGCGGAGCGACTTAACTCATGTACGACAGGAAAATCCTGGCTTCACCGACCTGGAAACCAGGATTCCTTCAGGCCTGCTGACAGATGGGCAAGACCTCCACGGAAGCTCTGCCCATGGCGAACTCACGATGGGCATTGTGCCCATTATGCTAACCTGATTCATATCCACCAAACTTTCCTGGCTCTCCATGTAGCCAGCCCACCACCGTAACTCGGTGCCACTCTGCATATAGTAGTAACTGTCTGGGGTAGGTTGAATGCAGTAGACTCCCCCCCACCTGTTGTGGGTTGAGTCTACTAGTTCATACCTACCCCAGACGGTTGCGTCCCGCCCGTCCTCCCCACTTCTGGCCTCGAGCCTCCTGGCTTCGAAAAGAAAAACGATCATGGCGGCTATGTCGGTATGCATTGTGGGAGGTCAGGGTGCACCACGGTTGATCAAGTCTTTTCAGCGAAGCAGCAAATTGGCGCAGGGGAATTTGCATATAGTAGTAACCGTCTGGGGTAGGTTTGAACTAGTAGACTCAACCCACAACAGGTGGGGAGGAATTTACAGGAAAGTCACAGTAGTTTAACCAAAATAAGTCCAATGGGATTACGGCCTAAGTTTAATATTTTAGTTCTGTCTGTCAGATTCAGCAAAACGTATTTTAGAAAAAACTCATATAGATGGTATGTGGTATGAACTTGAAACAAGGTAGTATCATACTTTGGTAAATTTGATAGAACAGCTGCGGTCTGTTCATAATTTGATTTGTCATGAAATAAAAACAAACCTGAGAAATTTTCAGCCTAATTGATCATTGGAAACCATAGAAACAGCAAAAAAAAACATTGCAATTGTTACTCAAAATTGTAAGGTAATTGTATGTGGATCGGTTTGCGGAAACACCATGTAATATTCGTTCGTACTTTCGCCTTTTTTTTTTCGTTAGCACTTCTCATAAGGTCTCAATGTTTCGACTAGTCTGCACTAGTCCCCATCAGGAGACGATTGAAATGAGGGATGTGAGGTCCTTATATATGATTGCTTGGGATCCTGTCCCGTGGAGGAGCTTTGTGATTGGTGCTCACTGGGGGGTGAGAGAATTGGATGTGTGGAAGGGTTTTTCTGATTGGTGTTCACTGTAGTGTGTGTGGATCCAGTGGCTGCTCGCTGGGGCGTATTGTGTGAGTGAAGAATGACTGTTCGGTCAGGCGTGTCATTAGTAGGCTGGACATGGCTTTAGCTTTGTGGGAGGATAGGGTGACAAATGGTGCTCAGAAAAAGACTAATGTCCTGTGGGACAGTATCATGCTTGTGTATCTCTGTGGCTTCTCTGATGCGCCGAGTGTGCCAAATAGATTCTTTCACTATAAGGGAAGCATATTGTCATTCAATTACATGTTCTGCAGTATGGAACGCCGTAGATGCCTTCGTCGTCAAACAAACTCCTTGTCGACGTGATGCATCAAATGACTTGCGTTGAAGGTGATCTTTTCGACGTGAACGGTAAATGACTCGGTAAAGACATCAAATCATTTTGACGTGAATGTCAAACGACTCAGCGAAGACATCAATTCATTCAACGCAAACGATTCGGCGAAGACGGCAATTCATTCGTTGCAAACGTTAAACGATTCGATGCGAAGCTAAATTATTTGACACCAATCCGTTTGACACATGCATTAAACGATTCGACGTGATGTAATAATAACCAATTGACGGCGTGTCATCAATAGATGCGGCCGCATTGTACGAGCTATCGCCAAAATATGGCGCTATATTACACACAAATATTACTACCACAAGTGTAAGTCATGTCAGTGCGTAAAACTTGATTATTTTGAATGTCAGTGTTTCTTGTCGAGGTATGGAATCATTCCTTCATTTAAAATCTATTGGAATATATGTTTGCCTTCATAGGCCTTAATAATATTTGTAAGTACGTTTTTAATCCGATTTTCTTCCTGTTTTTTTTTGACAACTAACATCACTGACCTGAGGCTGAGCACAATTTATATGTCATGAGTAGTAATGAAGAACAGTATTGAATATCACTTTCACACACATAATCTTCAGTTAATTTCCAGTTAATGCAATGCACATCTTAAACCCTTGCTTTTTAAAACTTGGCAGATATTATCAATCAGTTTATTTATTGGCAACCTCAAAACGGTTGGATTGTACATTTGTAAAAAAGTATTTAAAAAACGCTAAAATAACAAACAACTTTACAATACAATACAAAAAGAAAAGACTTTAAAACTTTACACTGAATTCGTACACTGGTGAATAAGCATTACATAAACAAAATCAGAACAACCAATAGATGTCATAAAACAGCAAATATTCAGACAGAGAATACGAGGATTCAATACTGATGATAAAAATTAGATGTGAAAAGATCCTGATAAAAATAACAATGTTCATTCACTGTTTGAAATTCTATTGCAGGAGACAGTAATATCTATACTCAGCGGTGATATAAATGAAACACACAGTCAAGCCAATATGCATGCAACTGGAGGATTGTTGGCGGAACTATTGGTTAAACAAGCACCATGGAATAAGCGAGTTCTTAAACCTGTTTGTTCGAGTATGAGAGCAGGGATATTCATGGGCTGATCTTAGTGCATAGCTCATTACACGAGTGGTTGGCAAGAGGTGATGCAATTTGAGATCTTTATTCTTGAGTTTACTGAAGTACGGCTTACAAAGCTCAGTGCGTCTTTCAATAAGAGTCTGCATGTAAACCTGATGCAGAATCCTCATAGTTTTGACCTGGGTATATACACTTCAGAGCTCGTTTTTGAACACACTCAATTTTATCACTCAGATAATTAGGTAAACTACTGTGCCACACTTGACAAGCATACTCCACAACAGGTCTTATCACAGACTTGTATTAAAATTGTTAACAATTCACTTTGAGTAATTCCAGCACGTTTAAGTTGGTGCAGCATATACAATCTTTTACAAGCTTTGGATACTAATAATGTAATCTACATGTCATTCCAAGAATACATCAGATGAGAGGATTACACCAAGTATTTTAGCCTGACTAACACGTGCTACCGGCTTATTGTCAACAACAATATTAGGTAAATTAGCAGCATAAGCTGAGTCTTTACAGAAGCATATGAGCAGTTTTTGGGTTTTCTTGGCGTTTATTTTCATATCATTTTCCACTGACCATTGACAAGCAATATCCACCGACTCATGAAGTACTGATGTAGATTCTTTCTGAAAAATTTCAAAGATCGTGCTGTCATCAACGTATATGTAGATTGAACAAGGCGCCGTTAAATCATTGATCAGAATTAGAAAGTCTTTTCTTTGAGGGACACCACCGTTCGGGTAACCAGGGTCAGACAGCGCAGATCCAACCTTAACACGTTGGAGTAATCTAGGAGTGCAACACGGACAAAAGTTTTCGGTATGTCTGTAGCTTCATACCACCGGTGAACCATTTCAACCAGAGTGTCTGTAGTTCCGGTTCCAGAGATACATCCAAATTGCTTAGGGTCAAGTTTGTCTTCGATCCTTTTGGTATTAACCCAGTCCAGAGCAATAGCCTCAAGGACCTTAGCGGCAATGGGAGTCAGTAATATTGGTCTAATATAACTCTCTACAGCTCGTGGTGGGTGTTTCTTTGGCAGTGGGATTATATCTGCAAACTTCCAGCCAGCCGGGACAATCCCTTCTTTCATAGAGCTGTTGAAGATGGCAGTTTAGGGGGCTGCGAGCAAGTCCGAGATTGGTGTTTGCGTCAAATAGTTGAGCTCTGCGTCGAGTTGTTTAGCATTTGCGTCGACTAGACAGTCTTCGCCGAATCGTTTGCATCGCATGATTTGATGTCTTCGCTGAGTCGTTTACCGTTCACGTCAAATAGATCACCTTCAACGACTAGTTGTTTGATGCATCATGTCAACGAGGAGTTTGTTTGACGACGAAGGCAGCTACGGCGTTCCATACTGCAGTGGCCGAGTGCTTGATGATGGCTGATTTGTCCAATTCGCCTGGTAGTGAAATCCCGTCCTGTCTCACCAATGTATACTTTGCCGCATGAGCATGGAATTCGGTAGATGCCAGCCTTAATGTTAGATTCCATTACAGAAAACACCTCACCTCTGTTAACCTACATTTGCATATATCAGCATGCATGCGCTAAAAACCTCGCTGAAAAAAGTCGGCCAAGCCACACACTCCGCGCCCACTGCATGTCTCCTTACAAGAGCCCCTGTTGCACTAAGACTCATCTTAGTTTTTTCAGCGATGCATACAGTGAACATCATATAATAAATACAAAACAAAGCTCGCTACACACGTGTGTGCATGTCCACTTGTGCCATGCACACCGTCTCGCTCGAGGATTTAATGTGCCGGATAACGCTAATACAACGGAGATTCACAAGCTCTAGCCACGTTTCGGGGAAAATACCCCGTCCTACCCAAGTTCAGGCCTGATCGGCATTCAAGCATCCCTGTCTAGTCTACCGAATCTCTACGACTGGTTTCGACAGATGGAAATGTACCCCGGGCACGTACGTGTGTTGGATCCTGCGAGGCCTTACTCACAAGTCTGTGTGTGTGGTTTTCCCTGTGTAGGGCGGCTGGTGCGATGCCAGATAGTACTGGGAGGAACTCCGTTGGGTTGGGTTTCAGGTAGCCGGTGACAATGCTCATGGTCTCATTAAGGGTGATGTCGAGATTCTTGGCATGTGCACTGCGACTTCATGCAGGGGAGGCATATTCTGCCGCGCTGTACACCAGGGCAAGGGCACCGGTTCTTAAGGTGGAAGCGCTTGCTCCCCAAGACGAGCCTGCTAGTCGGCGTAGGAGGTTGTTCCTGGAGAAGACTTTGGCGCACAACAATTCAAGGTGTTGTTTGTACGTCAGCTGCCTGTCCAGTTTCACTCCGAGGTATGTGGGAGTAGGGTTGTGCGGCAGGGGTGACCAGCGGCGTAGCTAGGATTTTTTCAGCAGGGGGGCACTGGGGGGGCCTTGGAATTTTGTGGGGGGGCACCCGAAATTTTTTCAAAACGAGCTTTGCAAAATATGAGAAATGCGGGGGGGGGGATGGATCCAGCGGGCGTGGGGCAACCTTTTCTTCAAGCCCCCCCCCCCCCCCAAAAAAAAAAAAAAGAAAAAAAAAAGAAAAAAATAAAATAAAAGGGAAAGACTACAGAAGAGCTGAAAAAGAGGGGGAAGACAAAATTAGCTAGCTTTGATCGCCCCGAAACGCATCCGTCGCTATTGAATTGGAGTATTTTATTTCCACGCTCCCTGGAAATCGAAGGCCTTGCGGCCGGGGTCCAGGGCCCGCTTAAGGGCCCTGGAAGCTCAGGGGTTCTTGATATTCTTTGGTGCAATCTGAGCCTTATTTTGGAAGCAATTTTTCCGATAAATTTATTCATTTATTTATATTATTACTTCATTATTTCTTTTTAATCCAACACTCTTGAGCGGGACCAGACTAACTATAGCCAAACCAGACAAAATGGCAGATGGGCTGTTTTGAAGTTCGCAACCGTAAGCGCGTAAGAAAATTGCATTTTTACACTGAAATGTTGCACAGATTTCTTCACTGTAGGGTTTTAAGGACTCGGGAACATTTGCTGAAAGTAAAACAATATCATTTTGGAACAGTAAAAGCTTTTAAGTTGTTTTTATTTCCTTTATAGCTATCATACCCTACAGATTATTTTTTTTCTATACTCACAATTTTTTGTGGGGGGGGCACCTGGGGGGGCACGTGCCCCCCCAGGCCCCCCCCCCCCCGTAGCTACGCCCCTGGGGGTGACCCGTTGACGTTAAATGTGAGTTGGCAGCGGGCCTCCTTGGTGTTGAGATGGAAAGCTGTGGAGGTTGTTTTTGCAACACTTAGTTTCACTCTCCACATTTTCAGGTACCCTGCTATTTGTGACATGTCTGAGGTTAGGGTCTCCTCTACTGTTGTCCAGTTTCTGTCTGAATGTAAGAGGGCGAGGTTATCCCCGTATCCGTACTGCCTTGATGTTGTGAAGGGCAGGTCACTGATGTACAGGTTGAAGAGCAATGGGGCCAGTACTGATCCTTGGGAGACTCCATTATTGAGGCATCGTGGGTGGCTGGCCTGTCCATCGCTTGTCGTCAGTATGAAGCTGCAGTTGGAAAGGGTAGTACATATTAACCGTACTTAGTAGCGGTCGGGAAAACTCCAGAGGAGCTTCAAGGTAAGGCCCTGGTGCCAGATGGTGTCATAAGCCGCGGTGAATAATGCCCACTTTGTGATGTTTTTCAAAGCTGTCTTCGATGTCGTTCGTCAGGAGTTTTTAAGTGTCTGTACCACTTGAATTCGTATGTCATTTGCCTGTGTTGTGGGAAGCTTCTTCATCGTAGGTTCAATGGCTTGGATGAAGTCTTCCACCTGGATCTTTTTTGGGTGCTGTGACAAAGTTCATACCCAATTCCAGTACTTTTGATTCGATATCAGACAACTGTCTTGGCTGAGGTTGACCACAGATGGTTTTTTTGGGGTTTTAGCTGGTACATCTTCTGACCTCTTCTTCCTCTGTTTGCCAATTAGTAGTGTGAACTTTCGATTCTTGGTTCTTTCAAGTGGTTTTGAATACATGTTTGTTGGTTTTAGCCGTTAGGGTGGCAATCGTATCGAAGTCTTTTGTTTGCATTATTTCGAGTAGGACTGTTCTTGGTCAGTATTAGGAATAGTTGGTATCGGGTTGAGGCAATTTGTTTGCGCAACACACTCCAGTGTTGCACACTCCTCACACACTCCAGTGAGCACCAATCAGAAAAGCCCTTCCACACATCCGATCCTTTCACACCCTAGTGAGCACAAATTACAAAGCTCATTCACTGTACAGGATCCCAAGCAATCATATATATGGACCTCACATCCCTCATTTCGCTAGTTGAAACGTTGACACATTATGAGAAGAGTGCACGAAAAAGAAGTGCGAAAGAACGAACGAATATTACATAGTGTTTCCACAAACTGATCCACATACCAATTGTCACCATGCAAAGCCTCAAATCTTTTTGTGAGGTTTTGATCTCTGAGTTCTATTACAGAAAGTATGTCACCTTCGATATATAATATTACATTTGCTCCACAGCAGACAATGGCAGTCTTTGATGTCCTGGGTCATTTGCTTGAATGGATGAGTGAAGTCAACCTAAGTAATGTTGTGATGGGGAAATGCATGAAACAGCCTCCCTTAGCCTCAACCATACCGGAACTTAATAAGGAACGCTGTACCAAGGTAACATTGTCTAAAAATGCATTGATCTTTATTGCTTTCATGTGTTAATTCTAGCAGCATGTGTAAGATTGACATTAAAGGTTCCATATATATGGCGCACTTTTTTCACCTCGGCAAAAATCAAAAGTTGGAGGTGCGCTGTATTCATGGGTACACTGCTGGCGGTCTCGCAAGTATAGGTTTTGATCATTGCGCCGCTCCTAGTAAAAGCTTATGATGCACTTTTGGCCGTATCAGCAGCAAAGAATGATTCATGAAAGATACCATTTAAAAAAACTTGTTTAGGGTTTGGAAAAGAAACACCGAAAAGCGTGCGAAGACAAGGTTGGAGCGCCGCAACGAGCACACGACAACGGGTCCCGGTGCCTGGGCCCAGTGAGATCGTCTGGCCAATCACAAAATTAGTTACGCGCTTTTGCGGACATCAGATGAACAATCTGAGGCGCTTTGAGCCAAAACGTACGCTGATTGGTCAACTCTTACGCCGCTAAACCCGTACGCTGACCAACTCTTACGTCACTCAAGTAATTTGTTGGGTTTTTTTCAAGGGGTTTGTCGCATTTTACCAGGATTTTTTACCATGTGATTTCATTTGAGGAATTGGTTATTTTCAGGAAAAAAAACAGGATCCCTGAAATTCTGAGAAAAGTCATTTCATTGGAAATGGTGTACGAGTTGGTCGGCGTATGAGTTGGTCTTTGTACAAAGGCCCTATACGTAGCCATGAACACGTCCCATGTGTAAGTATTTCGTGCAAGGAAAATGCCGATAGCCTTGGATCGAGTCGTTGTGATCATAATTAGTTGGACACGCAGCGCTTGCAACACATTGTAAACTCACACAAATTTACGGAACAGGAATGTATTGTCCGTTGAATATGAGACTGCAGAGGACTGCAGAGTCTACTATGGTAGAGATCGAATACTGTTTGCACGTGTGCACGAAACGATGTAGGCTGCAAGCATAACAGTAGTACTGCTTTTACTGCGGCGTGGCATGGCACTGGTAGCCAAGGTAGACACACTTCGGGTTGTTGCAAACTCAGGCAAAATATCGCTGGAAGTTGTGAGTTGGATTGAGGAATTTCTTGGCATTCCGATTTTAATTGGAAAAGGTATTTCGTTTCTTGCGTGGACGATTTTCTTGTCGTCCAAAACCCATTCACTTTGTACACAGAACTTGTACTCCTCAACCAAACTTGGTGCAAACAAAGTCCCTATCCTGCTATCCTGCACGAACAATTACATCATCATGATGTCATCGTGTGTCACATGACAGCGCCATAAAAGGGCAAAGTTTACATGCCAATTATGAACGAACCCTAGGTCCCATTGGGTGGAACCTTGGTATGTGTCTTAAGTTGGGAAGTGTTATATTGCAATGACGTCATCCTGACGCCATCTTCTGATTTTTTATGATTTATTGAAATTTTGCATCATTAAAGTTCTTTAAATGATAACCAACGGACAAAAGAAGGTGTCTTTGAATTTCTTTCTTGTAACTCTTAAGTGTGCAACACAGATCAACTCTCCGGAAGCAAAATACTGTGACATCATCATGATGTCATCAACATGAGATTTTGCGTAACGCACACTGACATATAGTTATGGGCCGATCGTCATTAAAATTAGTGGGTATTCAGTATGTAGGTCCGGGATGCTAAATGTGAAAGGACGTCACGGTAACGTCTTGGTTGATTTTTTTAATGAATTTTTCAATATTTTTAGCTTCCTGTATAACCAGAAAATTTGAACTTAACCGTATGCGTGCATCTGCATTACAGGGACAAGGCTTGTAGATAAGCCCAAATCTGTCTCGCGCGCTGGCTCAGTAATTTTGTGTTTGACAACAACCTCAAAATATTTGATTTCAAAGCATTTGGGGGCCTCTACGTTGGATGACTTGTCAAGAAAAATGTACGAAGACGTCTCTCTCCCATTAATTCTGCAATAGAATATGATCAAGACAAATGCCGGCACACAAAAATAAATCTCAAATATCTTCATCTTGCATGTTATTTTACATTTTCTATTGGGTAACCGAGAACAAGGGCACACACGATATGTGACAACCAAAGCCTTAAACACGAGTTGTCTCACATCAACTCAGTGTTACGATCCAACGGCTACACACCTCGGAACCGAAAACATCCTGTCACAGAGAAATCATTACCGAACCAAGTTGGAACTGATACCAAGATCGCCATCATACTATATGCAGGCCTGGCTTCCCATAAGATCAAGAAAATCCTTACACAAGCCGATATTAAGAAACTGGAATCTTCACTTAACACCCATAAAGACAAACAAGATTCCAACATTAAGGCTGGCGTGTACCGAATTCCATGCTCATGTGGCAAAGTATATATTGGTGAGACAGGACGGGATTTCAATGGATCAAAGAACAAAGGGTACGTTCAGACAGCGTGTTAAATTCGCTAAAATAACTGTTTTAACCCGATCGGTTTTAGCAATATGTGTTTGGACGCTCTGAAACAGTTTTATATCTAAACAGATCGGTTTTATCCGCCGCTAAAAGTTAAAACTGCTCGGTAGGAGGGTTTAGCGCTTAAAACCGATCGAGTTTACTGCTAAAACGCTGTCGGGACAGAATAACTTTCCGACATCCTGTTTCAGTGTAGACTAGCAGGCTAGTTGTTGTAAGTCGTGGTGATCGTCTCTTCTTTCACGCAACTCTCGCGAAACCGCGCGAGACTCATGGCTACGGCAAGAGTTTGGCGCAGGACCACTCGAAAATAACGACTAGCCAAACACAATTTCAATGGGCTCTTTAGCCGAAATCGTACGGACGCATCTGATTGGCCAATTTTTATTAACGCAATGAATATTTAATAGGCCTATGTAGGCCTACGCTACATCATGCTGCTGCACATTTTCAAGTTGACAACCACAGGCGTATATAACTGCAGTAGTGCAGTATGACCTTGATAGTGATACTTAAAAAAAAAACCTCAAGTACGTCGTGAATTTACATGTGCATGTTTGTTTTTAGCTTCTTCGTGCATAAATAAAGAAATAAGTTATAAGTCCGTCTTACTATTAACTGTAGTTATAGTGTAGACCTACATGTACATGTACAATTTTAACCTTCCCATTTGCTATGAAGAAATCATTGACATGCATTTACCAAGGGTATTATTCATATTCATGAAGTTTAATGCACACATTTTGAAAATGCAGTCTAATGTAACTACTAAATGCAGTATAGTACTTACTGTTGCCTTATTTGAAATTGTATACACCCTCAAATAAAATGGACTCGTCTTAACGGCCGGCTCTATGGCAACCACTATGCAAAGCATGCCCGTATGTGAATAAATGAATACTGTCTATTAAAATCGTGTTTGGCTAGTCGCTATTTTCGAGTGGTCCTGCGCTGAACTCTCGCCGTAGCCATGAGTCTCGCGAGAGTTGCGTGAAAGAAGAGACGATCACCGCAACTTACAAGACTAGCCAGCTAGTCTAGTTTCAGTGCAGAGAAGCCTGACAGCTGGTTACATAACACCTGTTGTGGCGCGCTTGTTTATATTCAACACACGGATAAATCTGCGCGCTTTATTTTATCACTGGAAGCTAGTACGGGGTCAAGGCACAGTGCATGAACTCTTAAAACCAAAAATAAAACCGATCTGTTTTAACTGCAAACAGTAAAACGCTGTTTAACTTACGACTTAACCCCCCCCCCCCCCCATCCCCCCCCCACCCGTGGTTGCCGAGCGGTTTAACTCAATTCGTTTTATTTACAAGGCTGTCTGAACATACCCATAGAGCACACGGCAGGAAAGGTGAATTGGACAAATTGGCTATCATCAAACACTCGACCACTACAGACCATGTAATTGAATGGCAACATGCTTCTCTCATAGTGAAAGAATATAATTGGCACACTCGGCGCATCAGAGAAGCCATAGAGATACATAAGCATTATACTGTCCCACTGGACATTGGTCTCTTTCTGAACAACATTTGGCACCCTATCTTCCCACACAGCCAAAGCCATGTCCAGCCTACTACTGACACACCTGACCGAACAGGCAATCCTCACTCACACAGTACGCCCCAGCGACCAGCCACTGGATCCATACACACTCCAGTGAGCACCAATCAGAAAAGCCCTTCCACACATCGGATCCTCTCACACCCCAGTGAGCACCAATGACAAAGCTCCTCCACGGAACAGGATCCAATGGAATCACGTATAAGGACCCCACATCCCTCATTTCAATCGACGAACAATATAGAAGTGCGAAAGTACGAACAATTATTACATGATGTTTCCGCAAACCGATCCACATTTCAATTGTCACCATGCAAAACCTCAAATCTTTCTTAACCGAGAACATTTCAAAAAAAGACCATCCAAAGAAAAAATAACCCTAAAAACTGCCCAATTGACTGGTGCCAGAATAAAAAAGGTATCTCTCCACTACATTGCAAAATAGAGTGACTAAAAGGTAATATCATACTTTAGTTTTTATCAAAGAAATACATATTCATGGGCAAAAATACCAAGACAGGTACAATAACAGTCATCTGTGAACATTTCAGTCCCATACGTTTCCCACTTATTGAGAAAACAGTGCAAAACAGCCACAGTAAGTCTTTTCTCTTTTATTTTTGATCTTTTAAAAGATTTTCGGTCATTGTTTTACAAATTTCTGAATAAATACACCATTTCAAGTGGAAAAATTGTAACGGTATGTTTCTACCACCACCATCTTCGTACCACCATCTTCGTAAAAGTCCAAACTCTAGAGACTGGGTTCCATCAATTTTGTTCTTGGAAGACTTTCCACATAATGTTAAGCAATCCTTTAATAAAAAAGTTGTTGAGGGTATACAAAAAATTAATGAGCTCTGCAGACTGATTTGAACCAATTCACTGGTCTACACACGTAACGTATCTTTTCCCCTACAAGTCCTTTTATATAATTTACAACCAAAAAATCTTTGATGGACTTGTTGAGTATTTTATGTCATTTGATGGGTTCGGTTAATTAGCTTTTTACAACTTAATACAAGTATGGGGGAAGAGTTGTATGGAAAAATTGCAACGATCCACACACTTTGTACATGCCTTTTTGTTTGGGAACAGAGCTTTGTACGTGAAAATATGGTCATTCATAAAACATACGATATGACGCTCGATTGACTCACTGCTGGAAAGCTTTAATTTTTGTTCTGTTTTTTGGGGTGGTTTTTTCGCGTAAGCGAAAAGCCTTTGTTTTTGTTCTGTTTGGTTTTTTCTTCCTCTCCCTCTTCTTCTTGATGTTTGAAAACAAATAGTCAATCATAACCAAACTTGGTCCAAATATTAAAAGTTCCTTTTATAGCAAAGTTATATGCCAAAGATTTACGTCATCATGTGTCATGTGACAACGCCTTAGCAAAGTAAACACAAAACATATATTTCACCTACTATGAAATCTTGTTACTTTTAACTGTTTTTTTTTTCTACTTGGAACAGGAACATTCCCAAATAGTGTGTTCAATTTTAGCAACATATATACATATATATGGTCAATACATCAATGCTGAAGTCTCGTTCAGGTTCGGAAGCTTTATTTTGCTTAGTTGTTGCCCTTTCTTGCAAAAATTTACATCGTCAATACACAAAGATGATGCTTGAATTAAAGTGAATCTATAGGGCCTAACAATTCCATCATGATATTCGGCAGTCATATACACCTCATTCCCCTCCGAGCTGCTTCTCTGATATTTGTTTATATCTTGCCAAAATAAGTTCCACTTCACTTTGGTTTCCCCGCAATTTTATAGTATGCGGCATGGGAAGTGACAAAACACATGGAGTTGCTCCTACTGTGTAACACTTTTGTTTTATTCTTAGTTTACTCCACGAGGAGTGCCACTTTATTTACCAACGATCATAGCAGTCTGATATTTTTTTAGTATCATATGTTACATAAACCAGATAAAAACCTGCAAGCAACATACCGGTAAATATGAGATGTACTAATGGTCAATGTGTATGGTGCCCACACTCACTGTCATTATTAAATGAGTTTGATGAACTCCCTTTAAGGGAGATAAATACCTTGTTCTTGAACCACAATATTGTGTGTGTTGTCTTAGCTTTGAGGTGAAGTTTGCCCAATAAAGGGGGAGGGGAGAAAATAGAAACAGACCACATAATTATTTGGTTTGAATGAGGCATTCTACTCCTTCTTACAAACGATATGTTAGCAGTCTAAGAATTTGTACTGACCACTTGATCTGTAGGTAACTCCTCACCAGCGGAGTGCATGTTCTTTGCACAATAAGATCACCTGAAGTCGGAATTAGTTTTATTGTTAACTTGACGTGTACGGCATATGATTTTGAAAAAGAAGGTTGCATTTCTGTGGATCAACCCAATTTCCATCCACAACATCACACTACCTTTCACAACATATTTTGAAAAGAAAAATTCAAGAAGTCACAACGAATAAACATAAAATGTGTATAATTGGTTACTATAATCAACTGTTTCCATGGCAACAGTATTTTTAAAAACTGCTTCTTTAACACGTTTACCCTTGGGAACTTAAATAATGATAAAACAATACAAATTCAGCAAGTATCCTGTCAAAGAAACACAGGATTTAAAATGACGGTTCAAATACATGTAATGTGTATTTTTTGCCCCCCCCCCAAAAAAAAAAAGTGTTAAAGCCTACAAGTACACACTCCTGGGGTTAATTTTTAACTCTGACCATTATAGATGATCCGGTTTGGTATGAATTCCTTTCAAATGTATTAAAAAATAATTTACAAAATTTAATATCTATTTTCTTAGCATACAAGTTATGGACGGCCTTAAGGCAAATTGTGAGACAATGCTAATTTTTTAATTTTCTAGAAGACCGATGTCTCCTCTCAACAATATGTGGTATTTGTGAAAATTGGAGCACTACCATATGGGTTATGAGCTGTTAAAAAAGGGTATTTTTTCACACTTTGAAAAAGTGAAAAAACACCCCTATTACAAATAAATGGTATAACCCAGTCACATACAAAGTTATAATGTTTACACATTAAATGTAAGCTTTGAGGACCAACCTATCTACATCCTGTAACAAAATTAATTTGGTGTATATTGTGTAGTAGTAACTCGGCTTTGAAAATTGCCAACTTTCACCAATAAAAAGTTGGAAAAATGACGAGAACTGCTTTATATGGTAATTTGGCTGTTGCCATGCCAACACAGATTTTTCAAGATTTGTGTCCATATTTATTACTTTGGGGCAAAGTTCCATCAAACATGAAAGTTTGAAGAAAATCTATTTTTGGCTGTGTCCAACCTATGTTTGATATTTACAGTCCCTTACTCTTAAGATTTTGTTTTGTTTTTGTTTGTAAACTAAATGCAAGAAAATCAGAAAGAATTAAATGTAGACATAATATTCATTCTAGTGTGTAGATCTTAAATTTTTTCTCAAAGATTATTGGACATTATTGGGAAAAGGATCTCATATGTTTTAAATGTTTTCATGTGTACCTATCAGCTTACAACAGAGAAAAATCCTTTTTAAGCTGCCAATCCAAGCTACAATTTCCTGCACAAAAAAAGATTCATAAATCATATTAAGAATTCCCAGAGAAAAGCAAATTTGCAGACCCTCATTATTAGAATCACAAAATCTGGGCGACCTAAAATGGAAGCAGATTATATACTTTTTACAGTCAGGTCAACTGTTTTATGCATCCCTGGAACATCGCAAGGTAACATATGTAGACTTGAAGTCATGCCCCAAAAGGCCAGGATTTCCCGTTCAGCTCCATAGATGCACATTCATCCTGCACTCGGGTATGGTAGCTCTATGGTTAAGTCTATGGTTACCGGGTTTACCGACCATTCAAGTGAGTACCCGGGTACATTTTCTCGGTAAGGTTGATCAAAAGGTACTATTCTTTTTGAAACATAAGCAAATTTCATAAAGAAAAAAATGTCAAGTTGGAGGTGTGAGCACAAAACCATGACCTTTTGAAGATTGGACCGGGCAGCCATAAATACAAAGCAAAAGCCAGATATTTTGCTATGTCTACCACTGCCAAATGTTATGACAAATGAATGTTTCCAACCAATTTCCTAAACTTACTATTTCTTTGTTTTCTTTGGTATAGGGGTAACCGTAACCAAATTACAGACGGGTAACCACTTACAAAATGATCTGTAAACTTACAGCCCTACTGAGGAATGGTTAGTGCTGGATTTAATAGTAAAAAAAAAATGTATAGTAAGGGACTATAAAGGGTACAAGTAACTGCATGTGTCATCAGTCCAACAGAATCTAGCCATAATAATTATTTGAGTCATGCTTTCTCCCTGTATTATACACACAGAAATTGAACCCCATGTAGATACTGTACTCTTTTTTAGCTGTTTCGCATACGGCGGAACAGCTTTTGTTTTGTTTTCTTTTTTATCTTCTTTCCTTTATTTTTCTTTTTCCACCTTTTCCCCATTGATAAAGCATGAGGGTTTTCTAAGAGCCACTTCTACCCTTATGCCAATTCTGATCAGCTTCATACTTGGCACATAGTTAGACCACTTCCCCAGAGGTGGCCTCGAAACTTTTCGTCATCATGACGTCACCATAAAAATGCAAATTTCAGGGCTCCGGAACTGCAAGTCCGATGGAACCCAAAGTTGGTATGTAAGTATACGGGGACATGTTATAGACACAAATTGCATGTGTCATGTGTTGATGACATCATCGTGTGATTTTATACGAATTATTCATTTCTGTCACCTTTTCTTTATATCTCATGTACGACAAATTGTATTTAGACTATAGGCACATGCCACAAAATACCAAAAAGGTGACGTCATCAAAAAGCAGATTTTCAGATTCACATAAGGGAAAATTCGACGGTGATAAAACATGGTGGGTAGGTAGGGAATGGTACTAGCTTTGCAAATGTAAAGTGACGTCCCTATGACGTAATCAACAATTATTTTAATGATTTTTGAATAATTAATTTTGCCATTTTTTCCCCAAAACACATATCAGTGAATATTCAATCATAATGAAACTTGGTTGGTAGGTAGGGAATGGTACTAGTATCCCAAATGTGAAGTTTTTATAAATTTTTTTGAATAATTAATTTTGCTATTCAGATTCAAACATAACAAAAAAACACAGGCTTTTGATTTTTTTGGACCGCTGATATAGCTATCCATAGTAGGGGTCCAATTATGTACAGGTGAACGTAGCAGGATGAGCTAGAAAATCAATCATATTGCTGTTTCCATCGCCCATATGCACAACCATATATAACTATGCGTGCAGCAGTCAATTTCACGAAACTTTACGCAGTTGCGTAAGTGCACTTACGCCACAAATTTTGTGGCGCAAGTGGACTTACACAACTGCGTAAAGTTTCGTGAAATCGGCCACTGGCCTATAGTAGACTTTGCCATTTCTGTGTTTCTCATGGCCATGTGTACACTGTATGTATATACAGTATACGTGTATTGATGGACGAGTGACGATCGACACTCCTGAAAGACACCGCTGATAAACTTTTTCTCTGTTCTGGGCCAATTGCGTTCATGTTTAAATTTCATATTATGTATAAAACATACGTTAAACAGCTCGGTCTAGTTGTATGTCTAGTTTTCTCTTTTTTCTTCTTCTTTTTTTTTTTGGGGGGGGGGAACATGGGGGGCTCTGACCTCATCTTTCAAACCAGAGATTTTTAGTAACTTTTCCCTTTTTTCTGATGTGCTGTCATACTACTACACATACTACATACTATATTTTCAAGGTGGTCAAGGGGGCAGGCTGACCAACTTTTTCTCAGTTACATGGACAACCTATAAAGTAACTTTAATAGGGGTCAAACCTTCTGAGTGAAATGGGTAGAAATCTTGTGAAGCTAGCTTTCAGACTTGTATAACTAGCTCTCAGACTATGTGTGTTGTCACAGTCCCGTGCTCTGTCCTATTTGCTGTGTACTATGTGTTGTGTGCTGTGTGCATGATACGGTTCATGTTTGTGCACATTTTTGTGTCATGAAGAAAGAAAAACCATCCCTAATATGGACAATTGATAAAAGAATTATGGTCCTAGTAGACCAGGGGTGGGCAACCTACAGCCCACGGGCCGCATGCGGCCCGCCATTGATTTTTGTGCAGCCCGCGAGACGCATCCAGCAAGAAAAAAATTGGTATGTGCTTCACACAGCGCGGTAAGAACGAGCTAGCTCCGAGCGTGCCTAAAATGCACAATCCCATGTGGTCATTGTATACCTGAAACCAACATCTCTCAGTACGTAGCCCGCGTATTGTACACGGTAATTGCATCGAACAAGCGGTGGGATTCCCCTCACTTTGCAGTGCACGTGTAGCATGGCATGAATGCTGGAATTCCCGTATTTTGTAGATACGGTCGTGGGGTGACAGAAAGCGGGGTTGTCGTGAAAAATTCAACAGTTTGTAGAGACCAGCGATAGTTGGCTTTTGCTATTTTAAGCCTTGTTCCTCTCAGAGACGATAGCGATTTGTGATTTTACTGAACTAATTCTGTGTACTATTTGTCAGTTTGTCGTATATTGGCCTCCTGTATAACTACAAATCCTCGTTACTGAATGTTTGAAATTGAAAGTGAATCGTTGACCATAGTGCGGCCCGCCAAATTTTCCATTCCTCGTTTCTGGCCCATTGATTCATAAAGGTTGCCCACCCCTGTAGTAGACCAAAGGATGAAAGTATGAATAGGGTCATTTTTTTTAAATTCGTGATACCCACCTTGGCACCACACAAAATTTGGTCCATAGGGAGTTTCAAATGTTCTGATTCCAAATATGATTGTTGCTATTTCGAAAAATTGCACATTTCAATAATATATGCATATAAATTATTTATCACTAATTAACTAACAAAAACGAATAAAATGGAAGGGTATATTGCGTTAATTAGTCTCATTTGCTGGTTTACATTAAAACAAATCATCAAAAATCATTCTTTTCATGTAAATATGGTTGAAATGTAGTTTGATTGTATGCTGGAGATGGTACGGTAATTGAGATTTAAGGGGGCGGAGTCAACATCTCCCAATTTCATTATTTTTCTAATGTGTGAAAGAGGATGAACATCCAATGTTTTCATTGGTGTAAACGGGTGAAACCGATGACGTCATGCCAATATAGAGTGGTATTTCAGGATCGCAAAAATATCGTCACATTTTATTTGTTTATGAGGAAATGTGCAGGTATTTTCAATAGCAACATCGTGTTTTAGTGATAATATATTATTGTCCCTAATATAATGTCAAGATTATGTGGTGCTGAGGTGGATATCACGTTTGTGAACGTTTTCAGCGATCATCCTATGGTCTATAGCTTGTACAACTTAAAAATGAGGTGCTACTTCCTGTTTGACCAGAAGTACAGGTCACAAAGGTCAAGCAATATGTCACAAAGAAATCAATCTGTGGAAGTTTGTGCCACAGCAGCGCATTGCCGCAACTACCTTCGAGCGGTACTCCTTCGGTCTTCTGATGGCCATATCCCAGGCAGCCATGTGACACATCCTCATCTAAGCAAAATAATGGTCCATCTGACGCAACCACCTGTGGATACCCTACCAGTGAGTCCTACCAGAAGGTTCTCTCATAGAGAGAATAGCGCTCCGCACTTGCGCTAAAAACAGCACCGGATCTCAGACAAACATTGCAACCATGCAAATGTGTGTGCGTGTGCGCATGCATGTGCACTACGTGTGTGAGACAATGTTTGTCTGACATCCGGGGATTTTGTGACGTCATTAGTGCGGAGCACTGGCAGGATCGTGTGCGGGGAATCTAGCCACATGACCATAGAGTCATGGCGCTCGCGTATCATGCAGGTAATAGGTCTCATGTGACTCTCCCTGAGTAACCTCTCTTTTAGACACATGGACCCACCTCGGAGCTCCTACTGGGCTCAACTGTCCTTTGGTCTGGATCCTGACCTGCAGCTTTTAACTTATTGTATCTGACTGTCTTTGGCTTCAGAAGGTGAAGTAAGCTTGCAAGTGTTGTGTGTATCACCCTACCCATAAGGAGACTAGCTGGATTCTGGCCAAGGCTGGGCAGTGGCGTTGGTACACCAGAAGTGCATGGACTGGATCATCTTGACTCAACAGTCTCTTGGCAATGTGTGCAGCCTTCTCTGCTATTCTGTTGGTCTGTGGGAAATGTGGACTGGAGGTGATGTGCTGGAAGTTTTACTCACGAGCGAACGGGTCAAATTCACCCAGAAACTGCTGTCAGTCTACCACTTCAGGGATGACACATCTAGCAAATGTTACTTTCAGAAAGTTGATCACTGATTTGGCTGTCGTTGAGTGGAGGTGATGTAGCTCTATCCATTGGTAATAGTAATCTACCACCACAAGGTACCTCCTGCCTTTCACCTCAGCTAGGTTGCAGGCAATTTGCTGCCATGGTCACTGTGGCAGTGAGGTAGACATGAGGGGTTCGGCTCGTTGTGATGGTTGCATTTCCTGGCAATGAGGGCAAGACTGAACATACTGAGCAATGTCGGTGCTCATGCCAGGCCACCACACAGCTTGACTGGCTTGAAGTTGGCTCTTTTATATGCCTTGATGTCCCTCATGGATTCTGTGTAACATTTGCTGTTGGAGATTCTTTAGTATTATGATTCTGTCACCATGCCCCTACAAGGCCGATGTTATGCATGCCTGAAAAGCTGCACGGTACTTTAAAAAAGTCAGGCTGTCTGCCGTGACCCAATCCAAAGGCAAGGTAGAGACACAAGAAAATCAAAAGACAGTTCAAAAATTCAAGAAAATTTAATCAGTTATGAATTCAAATTAACTCTAAATTTTAAATAAAGAAAGAATAGGCCTATTCAAATAGCATGACAGAAAACAGTTCATCAAACAGCAAAATTAGAAAAACGTTTCAATTCTATTACTGAAAATACATCACCTTCGATACCTACAAAATGCATTTCCTAATGCGCATACGCAAACATAACCGCTGAAAATAACAAAAGACCATGACGTCACCCCACACACACACACACACACTGCATGATGAAGAGAGCTCAACCCTGAGATCTCCCCCTTTTTCCAGCGCGCTCCGCAGAGTACACATGTTTTCATTGTAGCTGTTCATCATTGTACAGTGCTACTCCATCGGACTGATATTTCCAAAACTTTGGACCACGTCTGTTTCACGGTCTAGAAAAAGATTGCTCAAGAATACTGTGAGCAAATACTGATCCTTTCGTGGTTCATCATCATTCTTCGACTTCGATGTCTACCCTTTTTGCTTCCGATGTCCTGTTGGAATCCGAAACCACCTGTGACATGTTGATATATGTCGTCCGAGAATTGGGCCACCTTCACGTCTTGGCATGGCAGGATTGCTTCATGTCATCCCAGCAGACAGACTGGATTCTCCGGTTTTCAACGGAAATTCCTTCAGTCTGCGTCCTAGCTTGACAATTTCTTCACTCTAGTCAGCATGAACATCGCAATCGTTTGCTTTTACCAGAATATTTTTTGGCACCGCGGGGAGCATGTTGGTCTCGCCCTAGCCCTGGGTACAGTCCGATTTTTTCCACTCCGCTCCCGCTATGACGCGAGTGCTACTTTGCACTTCCGGGGAAATTGACGTGGCAATTTTACGACTGAGGACTCCTTTATCGTTCGTTTCCACTTGGGATCCCTTGTGCCTCGGAATTTGTACATCAGTCCCAGCCTTCGAGCCCCACTTCCTGGGCCCAGCTGCTTGGGGGAATTCATTCCCATTCCAATGGTGCTGCCCAATCCCTTGGTCTACCGGGATCCTTTTCGTTGCCCTCTAACTTCCCACTCTCTTCCGATCCTCTCCGGGGTCTGCCCATTTCCTTGCCGCTGCTTCTTCAGTTGGACTTGTGGCACTTAGATCACCATCTTTTCTGCCCTGACTTTCAAGTCCCCATTGCATGTGTATAAAGATCCAAGGGGGCCCTTTCTTCCAGCAAATAAAAAAGGACTAGACCTGTGTTTGTTGGTAAAAAACTCTGAGCTGTTTCGCCCATGTTTTATGAAATATTTGAAGTAAACATGTATACATAATTGGCCCATATGGAGAAATAGCGGTGTCTTAATTGTCGAGCATCGTCACTCATCCATCAATACACGTATACAAATACATACACACAGCCATAAGAAACACAGAAATGGCCTTCAGGGTCTACAGGGTGTCCCAGAAAAAAACGAAACCGAGATTTGTCAATGTTTAATCACTTTTTTTCACTTTTGTATAATAAGTGACACAAATCTGGAAAGCTTACTTCCTCAACTTTCATTTGATACCATTCATATGATACATACTTCACTCATGAGTGAGTAAAGACAATATTAAGCAAGGCTATCAAAAAGTAGTTTGCACAACGATAGTTTTTTTTTAAAGAATCAATCACATTTCTAGAAACTACATTTCCTGGCCTTTCAAATAATGGCTGAGTCAAGATAAAATGACCAAGGGATGACAGAGATATCTGCCTTTAAATATGAATTGAATTTTGATGTTTTTGAAATCCTTCGTTTTCAGACCTAACCGGTTTTCACATGAAAGGATGCGGAGATTAATTAAACTTGTTATGATTAATCACACATTAATCTCTATCTTGAATAATAAATTCTACATGTGGAAAACTTAGTTCTCCCTCTTCCATTACATACCACTCATAAGATTTAAATTGTACGCATATGTGGATAAAAATAATAGAAAGCAGCATAACCAAAAAGGAAAAAAAAAACTTACTCAATGATACCTGAATTTCGAGTTTATAGATATGAAAGCATTTTGGGTAATGTGGCGGGTAACGTGCCAAGAAGTTTATGTTTTGCCCTTGCGTAGGACATCTAAATCGAAAAAAGGAACCAGCACTGACAAAGCTATGCTGATACAAAAATTATGCGTACTTTGCCATGACTTGGTGAATAAATCCGGGCTAGAGAAAATGAATGGGAGGGAGGGGAGGGGTTTTAACACGCATGTTCTTAATGGACACATAATTGGCCATATCCGCATCCATTCATGCAAAAATTAGTCAGGTGTGAAAAACGAAGGATTTCATAAACATGAAAATTCAATCCACATTTAAAGGCAGATATCTCTGTCATCCCTCGCTCATTTTTCCTGACTTGGGTATCATATTGTGACGCGACAGAGGGCGCTACACTACACTATCAATGACGCCATTGCATTGCATGCGTGGGGCATGGCAGTGCGCGCAGCACTAGTGCAATGGCATAGGCGGATAGGCTGCATGCGACGTGATTGGTTGGTGGTGTAAGTCACCGACATGGTCACGTGTGTGCTGGGTGGCGTGACCGGAGTGTATAAAAGCAGCGCATGGAAGCTGAGGGCAGCTTCTGTCTGGGAAACCTCTGCGACGTAAGTTACCTCAAGAGCGTGATAGTCGTAGTACGGAGCTGGGTAAGTTGACGGGCTTATTGTGGTGCGGTGCGATCGAATAGGGTGTGCGTTGCCGTGTGTCTTGCAGTTCACTGCAAGGGGTAACTAACCCTGTGTGTGAGCCCTGAGACTGGATACCAGACCCGTATTGCGTTGCCTGCAGTACACTGCTTGTCGTCGTCACATGGCCCAGTCTAGACCCGTTTGCCTTACGGGAAGTATAAGCTCTAGTGCAGAGGTCATTGAATAAACCAGTACCATTCAGTTTCTCAGACATAATCCTGGACTACCGTGGTCTTATTTAGTCCTGTTCACACTGTTCTTCTAGTTCGTCTTCCTTCACTTTGAGGGAAGACCCCGACTCGCCCCAGGGAACTCCAGACGTCCATCGCAGTACATGCAGAACCTCTTCATCTCGTTGCCAGGCTACCATAGGCCCAGCAAGACTGTACACAACAACACTGGGACGGTATACTTACATCCCAACGGACGCGTTCCTAGCCGCTCAGGGACGTGCTGGTCAGTGCCGTCCACGCCACGCTCCGCGGAGGAGGGCGCCCTCTTTCTTGTAGAGCTCTCTTCCGCCCCCGAAAAGGGGCATGGCGTCACATATGAAAGGTCAGGAAATGTATTTTCTAGTGTGATTGATTCTTTTAGATAAAATTATCGTTGTGCAAATGACTTTTGGATAGCCTTGCTTCATATTGTCTTTACTCACTCATGCATGAAGTATGTATCATATGAATGATATCAAATGAAAGCTGAGGATATATGCTTTCCAGATATGTGTCATTTATTTCTCAGAAGTGAAATTAAAATCAGATTAAACATTGACAAATCTTGGTTTCTTTTTTTCTGGGACACCCTGTATAGTAGGCCGACGCGCATAGTATGTATGGTTGTGCATATGGGCAGTGGATCCGTGGAAACAGCAAAATTATTGATTTTCTAGCTCATCATGCTTGGTTCATGTGTACCCAATGGGAGACTTTTGAGGACCGGTCTTCAAGTCAACAGCGCATGTGCACGCAATTGCGAGCATGTGCGCGTTGTTTTGCGTGCACGTTGTTTTGCGCTGCGCTGTTGTACGTGTGCATGCGCTGTTGACTTGAAGACCGGTTCTCAAAGTCTCCCATATTGGCCCACTACTATGGATATTCATATCAGCGATCCAAAAAGGCACACGGTTTAGAATGGCACCCTCTTTTGAGTTGAATAAGAAACTGCAGTGGTGTCAATATATTATTTTGTACACCGCCAATCATCTTTTATGATGATCAGCCGGAATGCTGATCATGAGCAAAAGACCAGTGGGGAAATCCGAGACATGTTGTCCATGATATGATGGAGGTGATTATATTCTAATAAGTTCATGTTCCTTTCAGCAATAAATCGCCCATCACGCACTGTGCCGGAGTTGTAGTGCAGATCGATCTTTTTTTAGTCAAAAGAGGGCGCCATCATGATTCAAAAGTTCATTCTTTCAGGAGTTTCCTGATGAGGACTAGAGCAGGCTAGTCGAAACGAATTGAGACCTAATTACGAGAAGTGCGAGCGATATAGAAGTGAGAACGATATAGAAGTGCAAAAGTATGAACGATTATTACATGTTGTTTCCGCAAACCGATCCACATGTCTCCATATGTCTCCATATACTTACATACCAAGTTTGAGTAGCATCAGACCTGCAGTTCCGGAGATGAAGAGCCCTGAAAATTGCACTTTTAGGATGACGTCACGATGCATGTGATGACGTCATGATTACAAACATTTTCGGCATGGTATTTGGGGTGGTGGTCTAACTATGTGCCAAGTATGAAAAGTACGAAATATGCCAAGTACGAAATTGGCATAAGGGTAGAAGGGACTTGTCAAAAACTCCTGCGTTATGCCATTGGGAAAAAAGTGGGGAAAAAATTAACTAAATGAAAAAAATAAATTAAGAACTAGACCTGTGTTTGTTGACAAACACAGCTGTTTCGCGTATGTTTTATAAATGATATGAAAAACAAACAACGCAATTGGCCCAGTACAGAGAAATAGCTGTGTTTATTGTCGTAAACAACTATCGGGAGCGTCGTCACTCGTCCATCAATACATGTATACATATACATGTACATACTCATGCCCATGAGAAACACAGAATTGGCTGAGTCTACTAGAGGCCAGCATATGTATGGTTGTGCATATGGGCGGTGGAAACAGCAAAATTATTGCTTTTCTAGCTCGTCGTGCTCCGTTCACATGTACACAATTGGCCCACTACTATAGATAGCCATATCAGCGGTCCAAAAAGTTCCACTAGGACCGTGTTTTGTGTCATGTTTGAGTCTAAATGGGAAAATTCATTATTCAAATGTTTTTTTTTAAAGTCAGTCGATGACGTCATCGTGACGTCTCTTCACATTTGGGATAGTAATAGCATTTCCTACCTACCCACCAAGTTTCATCACCATCGGATATTCCCTTATGTGTGAATCTGAAAATCAGCTTTTTGATGACGTCATCATGACGTCACAACTTTTTGGTATTTTGTGGCATGTGCCTATAGCCTAACAAACATTTTGCCGAAATTTTTTTCGAAAATACTATTTGTCGTTCATGAGATATAAAGAAAAGGTCCAAAAATTTAATAATTCGTATAAAATCACACGATGACGTCATCAACATGTGACTGCAATTTTTGTCTATAACATGTCCCCATATATACTTGCATACCATTAGTTTGTGTTGCATCGGACTTGCAGTTCTGGGGATAAGGAGCCCTGAAATTTGCACTTTTATGATGACGTAATTGTGCACGTGATGACGTCACGATGACGTACATAAGCGGGATACTATTCGGGGCAGGCGCGGTTTTAGAGTCAAAATTTTTGGGGGGCTAGATATTTTGGGTTCTTCTAACACTCGCTTCTGCTATGTCTTATTAGGGGTCGAAAAACATGCACATTATAGCCCACACAACACGTTTTTTGTAATTGGGCGCTTAATAACTGAAAAAATCAAGAATTTTTTTTTTCACTTGCGCCTGATTCGGGGTGGTGGTCTAACTATGTGCCAAGTATGAAGTTGATCGGAAATGGCATAAGGGTAGAAGTGACTTGTAGAAAACCCCTGTGTTATGTCTATGGGGAAAAAGTGGGGAGGGGGGGAATAGAAAAACAAAAGCTGTTCTGCTGCATGCGAAACAGCTAAAAACAAAAGCTGTTCCGCTATATGCGAAACAGCTAAAAAGATAAAGAAAAGAAAAATGAAAGAAAGAAAAAACAATATATAGGGAAGCAGAAAGACTCAAAAAGAGGCGAGACAAATTAGCTAGTTTTGATCTCCCCGACATACTTTTGTCGCTATTGAATAATCCCCATTTTATTTCCACGCTCTCCGCCTTTTGGAAAATCCTGGATCTGCTCCTGTATTCAGCCGCGGGGGCAGTTTGAATAGGGTTTGACGATGGTTCAAGCCTGCCTAGCAACCCCAACTTTCACCAATTCAGTGAATGTTTGTCCACTACCCCCTTCAAAGCTTCTTATTCCAAGTTGTGATCTTGGCTCTTTTCTGGTGCAGTTAAAGCACCCCCTGATTGACCCGGGTCTTCTCTTCACAACCTTAAAGTCATATCAGCTCCACTTAGTAGGGACTCCACAGCCTGTCGCACGAGTGAACTCCATGCCTTTTCCATTGAAAAGGGCCATCTTCGGCGGGAACCAGGGAGAATTACGCCCACATACACCTTTACATACAGGTTTTTCTAGTGTATAGATCTACAGGAGGATATAAGTTCGGCAATGGCAGCTCAAACACTATGCATTGTGGGAGGTCAGGGTGTACCATGGTTGATCATCAGGTCATGTTGCAAAATAATGTAAAGTTAAATAATAGAAAAACTGAAATGATGGTTGTTGGTACTCCACACCAGGTCTCAACCTCTAGGTTACGGAATTATCAGTCGGCGACTCTTACATAACTCCATCTGACTCAGTTAGAAACTTTGCTAAGTTTGTTGCTACCCACAGGGAATCCCATATTACAATTATATGCAAATCAGCCTATTTCATTTATAACCTGAGACGCATTTGTAAATATTTTGATTAAGTGTGTAACCAGTAAACTGGATTTCTGATATTGTAATAGTTTACTACATTGTATATGGATTGCCATGTACACAAATATCCAAACTGCAGCAGGTCCAAAATACATGTGCATGACTGCATGACTTATCTATGCTCTCCCAAAGTTGTCCTCAGTGCAGCCCCCATATTATGGAATAGATTACCACTTGAAATATGAAAAAGAAATAAGAAAAGGTCCCATCATTAGAATACTTAAAAGCAAATCTAAAAACTTGTTTTTTTATTAAGCATGCATCACAGCATTAAGGAACTCTTGCAGTGCAATAGAATATAATGTACAGTATATAAGTATTGCGCTTTCTAAATTATTATTATTATTATATATATATATATATTATTATTATTATTATTATAGGAAAAATCATGTTAATTTTAAACATCAGAGTGTGTTTGTGGAAATTGTGTCACTGTATACAGGTGGAGAGTGTGGCTCTTCGTAGACGGGAATGTATCCTCATGGAACGAGAACGAGCAATTACTGATCATGGGATCTAAGTTATGGTGCCTGGCTAGAATCCTGATATTCTTTATTCCTCGCAAGATGGATTCACTTCACTTCACTTATCCCTTAGTCTAGGTGACCGTTGGGGCACCAACGATGATCGGGCAACCAACTTTCTCCATGCTTCTCTGTTTTCAGCCTGCCTGAGGGCCTCACCTAACTTGAAACCCGTCCATTCTGTTATGTTGTCTTCCCATCTCTTCTTCTGTCTACCTCTTCTCCTCCCCCCTTGTACAGTACCCTGAAGGATCATCTTGGCAAGTCCTCTTGATCTTGTGACGTGCCCCTCTTGATCTTGTGACGTGCCCATACCATCTCAGTTTGCGTTTTTTCACCGTGGTGAGAAGATCTTCCTGTGGTCCAATTTCTTGCTTGATTCTTTCTCTCACTTCCTCATTTGAAATATGGTCTTTGTACGAGATCCCCAAAAGTCTTCTAAAACATTGCATATCTGTGGCTTGTATATTTTTTTCTAAGTCTGCTGTAAGGGTCCATGTCTCACAAGCATACAAGAAGATTGAAATGACCAAGGAACTCATCAGTCTGATCTTGGAGCTGAGTACAATGTTCTTGTCTTTCCATATAGTCTTCAATTTGGACAATGCATTGATTGTTTGAGCAATCCTGGACAGTATTTCCTTTTTTGATCCTCCATCTGTGACAACTGATCCTAAGTACTTGAAGCTTTGAACAGTCTCTAGTTTTTGGTCATAAATGCTTATATCTGAGCTGATTCCTTTGATGTTGTTGGTCATCAGCTTAGTCTTTTCTGCATTGATTTCCATGCCATATGTTGTTGATGCCTTGTCTAGATGTTCAACTAACTTGACAAGCTCTTCTTCATTTCCTGCAAGGCCGTCAATGTCATCAGCAAAACGTAAGTTTGTGATTGTTCTGCCACCAATACTAACTGATCCTTCATGATCTTCCAAAGCATCGAAGAATGTTAAATAGAGTAGGCGAAAGCAGACAGCCTAATGTCTGACTCCAATTGTTCTCCGACATTGCCATTGTAGTACACTGCACTGGTGGCTTTGCTGTATAGGCTCTCAATGACCTTAATCAAGTTGGCATTGATGTTGTACGTTTTCATTGTGGACCATAGGGCTGCATGCCATACCCTGTCAAATGCTTTCTTGAAGTCCACAAAGACATGATAGAGGTCCTGTTGGTGCTGAAGGTACCTCTCACACAGTATTCTCAGGTTGAAAATCTGTTCAGTAGTACTGCGTCCTGCTCTAAAGCCTGCTTGTTCCTCAGCTATGATCTCTTCTGCTTGAGGTTTCAGCCTGTAAGTAAGATTTTCAGCATGACCTTGCTTGCATGGCTAATTATAATAAGGCTGTTTGTGCGATAGTTCTGACATTGTTGCAGGTTACCTTTCTTTGGGAGTGTGATTACCAGTGATTGAGTCCAAGGAGTAGGCCATTCTCCTGTCTGCCAGATCTTGTTGCAGATGCTAAGAAGGGTATCTATCACGGCCTGTCCTCCTGCTTGTATTAGTTCTGCTGGGATATTGTCTGCTCCGACGCCTTTTTCCTTGCTTGAGTGATCTTACTGTTGCCTCTACTTCAGTACGTAGAATGGGGTAGTTGTCAGTGTTGGTAACTGGTGGGTGTTTTAATACTTCAGGGTCCCCTTTGACTTTGTGATTATACAGTTCAGAACTGTATTCTGTCCACCTGTTAAGAATGTCCTTGTCTTCTGTGAGGCATTTCCCATTTTTATCCTGTGTATGGTAGTGGTGCGACCTTGCTTTGAGCTGGTTAGATCTTTCACCAGATGGTACGCTTTCTTGTTATTGTTCTTGTCAAGATTTTCTTCAATTTCCTGGCACTGTTTTCGAATCCAAACCTCCTTAGCTTTCACCATGTCTTTCTTGATTTTCTTGTTCAGTGCCTTGTACTTTTGTGCTCCTTCTTTTGTGAACTTGTCCTTTTTCAACACGCTACGTTTGTCGCACAAATCAAATATGTCCTGTGTGACCCAAGGTTGTTTCCGACGTCTTTGTTTACCAAGAGTTTGGTTTGCTGTGTCTATCACTGCTGCATTGAACTTATTGACCAAATCATCTATGTTGGATTCACTTGTATCAAACAAGGTCAGTGGAGCGAATTTCCCTCCTATCATCGCTTTGAATGTTTCTGCTATTTCAGGATCCTTCAGCTTTTCCAGATCAAACTTGATTCTAGTGATGCCCTGCTTTTTTACCTTTTTGAGATGTAGTTTAAAGGTCATCATCACTAAATCGTGGTCACTCCCTATATATGCTCCTGGGAAGCTTCTTGTCTTTGCGATGTTTACACTGGTTTGGAAACGCCTCTTTACCATGATGTAGTCAATTTGGTTGTGATTTGGTTGTGATGGATTACGGAAGCTATAATGTCATTTCCATCTCATACTTGCCAAAAACAGCAATCACAATCTGATACAACAGCTCCAGCAAATCACCATTGCTGCACAATCTTTCACAGGCCGATCTTCAACTTCTGACCAACCTGAGCCCAAGACCCGGCTTGAGGTGGGTGAGTCTCATCATTCGAATTAAATAACATAATTTGTACATGCAGACATGCAAGGCAATGGATATAAAAACACAAACATACGATCTGTGCGCGTTTACATTAAGTACTAAAATCTGGTTACGCATCTCACACTCTACTTGATCCTTTTAAAACCAATTCTTCCCCAGAGCACCATGCTCAAATCCATCAACTTTGAAATGTTGAGGTATGTGCCATATGATAGCTGTGGGGCTAATGCTTCCTGAGGCCGGTCAACATTCAGCTTGGGCACACTACCCACATTGTGTGCCGCGTTGCATGGACTTGAATTTGTTTGTTAAATAAATGATAGCAAACGTACTAAATTTAAATTTCGGAATAAAAATATACATACAAGTAGTTAGAGATGGCATTTATTTCACACCTATTGTTTATGTACCAAGTTTTTGCACTGACATGTCAAAGCCGTATTCGGACTAGACTTAAATTGAATTGGAACTATGGTTAAATTTCAAATGAGTAAATTTTCTAATTAAAATTAGAATTTAAATTTAAATTTAAATTATCAGTTAATAATTAATAAGTTAAAAATTACATCTAACAAACTTAAACGATGAACATGAGATGGGCCTAGGAATAATATAAAAATTATCTTAGAATTATCTGAAAATTATGGCACTAAAAGTTACCACTTGAGAATTTACTCTTTTACTATGCGATGAGAACCTGATTATCTCAGTCTTACCATCATTGAGTGCAAGCAAATTTGCTCGCAACCAATGACGAATCTCTTCAACACAAGTGAGAAACCGCACTTTTCTAGGAACTTACCCAAAAAATGCAGTTGCTATTAAACAGGACGATAATTGCTCATAGCATTCGGGTCCAGTCCTCTTTTTTTTATGAGAGGACGAACAATTTATTATTGCACTTTTACAACTGGCTGGGAAAACCCCAGAATCGAAGGATACATTAACAATACGCAACAATATGGGTGCCAACTTGTCAGTATAGTCCTTCACAAACTCCGTGTAGTGTTGAGAGTTCCCACTGGTGCGAAACCATGAGTTCATCATAAGGAGTCCCATTCGCCAAAACAGCTTGAATTTTGACAATTTTCTTGGAGAAGAAGTCTGCGAACGTTTTCGGAAAATCAGAGACTTAAACATTCGGAAGAATGCCTGCTGAGGAACAATTATGCGAAACAATTCTTTTTGATAGGCAGTCTCAATCTGGTTGCAATGAAAAGCTGATTTGGTTTCCTCAAGTTTTCCATTGTATGAGCCTTTCAAAGCGCTGCTGATCATCTGTCGGTGACTCTAATTTTGAGTTCAGACATTGACGTTCAAGTTTCCTCACAGCCCTGTGCTCTGACAGTAAATCAGCCGAAAACCATTCAGCTAGTGGCTTGTTGATCATAGTCTTCTTGCGCAGCGGAGCATGTTCATTCATCACACTTGTCAAGTGAAAGTTGTAGGCATCCGCAAGCTGGTTTGCTTCAGGAACAGATTCCGTCTCTGGAATGGGAATGGGACTCACGAAGGACTGAATGAAGGCCTTAAACGCAACAGAATCAATGTCTTTAAGTCCTTGATAATTCTTGGTGAGCTTCATTCGTTCTGCTCGCTGAATAGTGGACGTGAAGTGAATGGCCGAGTGGTCAGAAGGCATGGCACTGTCAATGATGAAATCACCAAGCCATGGCTCGGAGGCACGAGTCAATACCAAATCCAACATATGACAATTTGTATGCATGCTCCCTCGAACATGCTGAGCCAGGCCCAGTGATGTAATCAAATCGATGAATTGTTGAGCATCCGAGCAATCAGTGTTATCCACATGCAAATTGAAATCACCGGTGATCAATAGGTATCCAGGTGAAGTAATGAGATTTAAATTTCCATGAGTGAACCAAATTTCGATAAGTATATTTTCATGGTGACTCTGTGTTTGTCCGAATATGGAGGCCGATAGATGGTGACGGCATGGATCGTAACACTGCCAATATAAATATTGACACCCATGACTTCAATTGATTTAAAATGACTTGTCGTGTTACGCTTCACCTTGAGATTAGATCCGACAAGTAGGGCAATACCGCCACCTCTCTCTCCTCTTATACCGTGGCACATGAAGAATGTCATATCCTGATATCGATGAAGTGAAATCCGCATCAACAAGCGTCCCATTTTTGTCAGTGATCCAAGACTCGGTCAACATAAAGACATCAGTTTGGTGTGAGAGAATAGATGCTGTCAGAGTGCCAATCTTCCCATTCATGGACCAAACATTCCATAGGGCAAAATTTAGACCTGGGCGTATATGACTGGTACAGAACAGTTACTAGTGTAGGATCGAATCTGTTCCTCTGGTAGAGGTACCCTCATCATTCCAAAATAGACATCGGCCTTTTTTTACCTTCGATTTGCCTCGACGGCAATCACCCGCTGTAATGTATTCATCTAAAGGACTTTTGCTAGTCTATGGACTCAGTACATTGACTCTATTTACACCCATATATGGAATTGCTGTTGTGACCCTAATCTGGTACCGTGGGAACGCTACACAGCTAAATTGATACATTGTAATAATTTGGTGTATGCACCAGTGTATTGCCATACACTAGTGGTCTCGTGTTATTATGCATTAAGTCACTTGTAATGTGGACTGTCAGTTGAAGTACACACATGTACATGTCTCGCTGCTAATGCAAAAATAAACCAGTGTTAACTCGATATGATTTGCGTGCTCTATTAGTTCATAACAAACTGGCGACGAGGATTATAAATGGTTATGGCTGCTCTGATTGGAAATATCGAGGAATTTCGAGAAGGGAAGGAGGAATGGCCACAATACATTGAACGGCTGGAACATTATTTTGTCGCGAATGACATCACTACCGCAGCAAAGAAACAAGCAGTGTTGTTGACTGTGATCGGCGCTCATGCCTACAAACTGCTTCGCAACCTTGTTGCTCCCGCAAAACCAGGAGACAAATCCTATGATGAACTGGTTCAGTGCATGTCACAGCATCATAACCCGGTGCCTTCGGAAATCGTTCAACGATTCAAGTTCAACAGCCGATCTCGAGATGAGGGTGAGTCTGTAGCCCAGTATGTGGCATCATTGCGTTCCTTGGCCGAATTTTGTAACTATGGCGATACACTCGACGATATGCTACGTGATCGCCTAGTATGCGGCGTTCGTAACGACCGCATCCAACGAACCCTTCTCGCTGAGAAAAATCTAACGCTAGAGAGAGCACTGGCATTGGCACTTAGCATGGAAAGAGCAGCCAAAAATGTGAAAGACCTGCACATGACGCAGAACCAAAGCGAGAAAACTTTGAACAAACTTTCGAAAAGTCAGTCAAAGGCTAGACGAAAACCCACAGTCAGTGCAAACAGACAGCACGACTCAACCGCAGATAAGATGCAGAAACCTTGCCATCGTTGTGGCAAATCTACACACACTCCTGACCGATGCAGATTCAGGAATAATACGTGTTTTAACTGTCAGAAACGTGGCCACATTGCAAGCGTTTGTCGAAGTGGGAAAAAGCCACAAGTCAAGCAGATGAATGCTACCGCAGACAACATCGTGACAGACAGCGATGGGAGTGAATCAGACCAGGACACGCCTGTGTACTCTCTGTTTGGTTGTTCCAGTAATCGGCCGGGTATGAAGGCAATCAAAGTTACCATGTTGGTTGACAGCAAGGATCTAGTCATGGAAGAGGTGTTGCCTCTGCACCTGCGATTTTCCAACGGACAATGGAAAACATTCTGCAAGGCATACCACACGTGACTGTGTATCTCGACGATATTTTGATCACAGGTCCAGATGATCAATCTCACCTTGCTACCCTCTCCACTGTATTGAAGCGCCTGGAGCAAGCTGGTCTTCGTCTCCAGTTGAGCAAATGCAAGTTCATGGCCCCTTCGATCGTGTACTTGGGTCATGCCATCGACGCACAGGGTCTGCACCCGACTACCGACAAAGTCAACGCTATCTGCAATGCACCAGCACCAACAAATGTGACTGAACTGAGAGCTTACCTAGGTTTGCTTACCTATTATGGCAAGTTCTTGCCGCAGCTCTCGACGACCCTTGCAGCCCTGTACCGGCTACTGCGCAAAGACACCAGATGGAGATGGAGTGCTGAGGAACGACACGCTTTCAGTGCTTCGAAGGATCTCCTTCTATCGTCAAACCTCTTGGTACATTTCGACCCCAAGAAGGATGTGATTGTTTCCTGTGATGCATCTCAATACGGCATAGGAGCAGTTCTCGCTCACAGGATGCCTGACGGTTCGGAGAAACCAGTCGGATTTGCTTCACGCACATTGGCTCCAGCTGAGAAGAAGTATTCACAAATTGAAAAGGAGGGCCTCGCTTGCGTGTTCGGAGTCACTAAGTTCCACAGCTACATCTATGGTCGTCATTTCACGTTAGTGACCGACCATAAGCCCCTCCTGAGCCTCTTCAACGAACAGCGAGCAATACCTTCCCAAGCTTCAGCTCGCATCCAACGGTGGGCACTTACCTTAGCCATGTATGAGTATACGCTGGTCTTCAAGTCAACCACAGCTCATGGAAATGCAGACGCGCTGAGTCGTCTACCATTGCCCACTGCTCCTGCTAAAGTTCCGGATCCTCCCGAGACTGTTCTCCTGATGGAAAGCATCGACGCGTCCCCGATCTCCACATCACACGTTCGCACTTGGACTCGTCGCGACCCCCTCCTATCGAGAGTACTTCGCTACGTCCAGGAGGGTTGGCCTCAAGAGCTAAAGAAGGAGGAGAATATGAAACCGTATGCAACTCGCAGTGCTGAGCTCTCGGTACAAGACGGATGTCTTATGTGGGGCAGTAGAGTGATTGTTCCACCGCAGGGGCGTAAACGCATCCTGCATGGCTTGCACGAAGGACATCCTGGCTCAGCAAGAATGAAAAGCCTCGCCAGAACATTCGCATGGTGGCCCAAGATGGACTCTGACATCGAGACAGAAGTCAAGACGTGCCACAACTGCCAACAAAATCAACCAATGCCACCCAAGAGTGAACTTCATCCTTGGACTTGGCCTGAACGACCTTGGTCCAGACTGCATATTGACTATGCTGGTCCCTTCATGGGCAAGATGTTTCTCATTGTTGTGGACTCGCACTCAAAGTGGATGGAAGTCTTCCCACTGAACAATGCCACGACTCATGCAACAATCGAGAAACTCAGACAAGCCTTCGCTACACACGGATTGCCAGACAAAGTCGTGTCTGACAATGGTACACCATTCACTAGCGCAGAGTTTCGCGAATTCATGACCAAGAATGGTATTTTTCATATCCGCACATCACCGTATCATCCGGCTTCAAACGGTTTAGCTGAGCGTGCAGTGCGCACCTTCAAAAATGCTATGAAGCGAATGGACACAGGGACAATTGAAACCAAAGTCTCCAGATTCCTGTTCCACTACAGGATTACCCCGCACAGTTCTACAGGGTTATCTCCATCGGAAATGCTGATGGGTCGACGTTTGCGTTGTCATCTTGATCAGCTTCGTCCTGACATTTCCAGTCGCGTTCACAAGAACCAGGATAAGCAGAAGTATCACCACGACCGACATTCCAAGACACGTGCGTTTGAGATTGGTGATACAGTGTTGGTTCGCAACTTCACCAAAACTGGATACTCGTGGTTGCCAGGAACCGTCACAAGCCACACTGGTCCAGTGTCCTACAAGATCCGCCTCATGCACAACGGTTGTGAGGTAAAACGTCACGTTGATCACCTTCGCAAACAGGAACCTCCAAAGGAAACAGTTCCCGACGACATTGACCATCCATCGGACACCGTAGAACCACTTCCAGTTCCAGAGCAACAGCCCGAGCAGGAACCAGTTGAGCCTGAACCACCTGCACCAGACAACCAGCCAGAACTCCCACAAACTGTTGAGCCTAATTCGTCAACACCTACACCACCTGGCAAGAATTACCCATCTCGCACCAGAAATCCACCTGAGAGATATGGATTCTCAAAACCTAAGTAGGTACAGCTGCACACATCTGAGGCAGAATAATCCTCAGTGCAGACTGTTGCAAGTCAGGGTAGTCCACCCCCGTACTTGATAGTTTCTCACTTGTTTCATGATTAAGACATTTCATTTGAGTTGAACATTTGTTTCTTGTTCATGGTTGTTAAAAAAAAAAACAATATTCGAGTTAGCCTTAATGACAAATATCTCTAGTCATGCATTGGATAGATTTCCAAGTTCTGCAGAATAATATGTATCTCTATAGGAAGGAGGAGTGTAATGTATTCATCTAAAGGACTTTTGCTAGTCTATGGACTCAGTACATTGACTCTATTTACACCCATATATGGAATTGCTGTTGTGACCCTAATCTGGTACCGTGGGAACGCTACACAGCTAAATTGATACATTGTAATAATTTGGTGTATGCACCAGTGTATTGCCATACACTAGTGGTCTCGTGTTATTATGCATTAAGTCACTTGTAATGTGGACTGTCAGTTGAAGTACACATATGTACATGTCTCGCTGCTAATGCAAAAATAAACCAGTGTTAACTCGATATGATTTGCGTGCTCTATTAGTTCATAACACCCGCATGTGAATCATATTTGAAAAGCAGCATCATTTGCCTCGAACAAGATTGGGACAATTAGGCAGTTTCTTTCAAATAAGTCCACTGAGAGAATGGTTCATGCGCATGTAGTGTCTCGTCTTGACTTCTGTAATGCTATTTTATATGGCCTTCCAGATAATCATATAAAGAAATTACAACAAATCCAAAATGTCTGCAGCTAGGTTGGTAACTCGCACTCGGCCCAATGATCACATCGCTCCAGTTTTACAACAATTACATTGTCTCCCAGTTAGATGTCGCATTAATTTTAAGATTGAAAAGTGAACAAAGAAAAATTGACTGGAGCGGGATTCGAGCGGGCGACCCCCCGAACACTGCATAGGCACTCTACCAGCTGAGCCATCCAGCCCTATGTTGGTGGTGACCCAATAGTCAACCATCTTTGTTTGTTTGGCAGTCAGAAGCCATGAAACCACGCACACACCGCCACACCCCAGGGATCGTTTCAATGATACACGCAACAATGCTGCAACCTGGGAACGGTACATGGGGGATCACTCAAAGAGGATACGGCTTTTTAATAATATGTTAATTTTAAGATCTTAGCGTTAGTTTTCATTTGCATGCAAGAATTAGGCCCGGCTTATTTACAACAACTGATAACAAAATATACTCTAGTTAGAAATCTTGGTTCCAAATCCAAATCTCTTTTGCTCACTCCTTCAATATCAACTAATTTTTATGGTGCAAGGTCTTTCCAACTGGCAGCCGCAGAATTATGGAATAACTTTCCAGAAACTATCAAGGAAGTCGATCAAATTAACACATTCAAGACTCTTTTAAAAATGCATTACTTTAGTAACCTATTACAGTCATTGTTGTATGCCAATGTATGTCATTTTCTATTGTCTATACTCTTTTGTTTCATTTACTCTCCTATTTTCCCTAAGCGCATAGAGACTTTAATTTACTTTTTGTGATATGCGCTATATAAGAACTGTTTATTATTATTGTTATTAATTCATGACTGGCTTCTTTTGAACATTTCATTCACACCTCCCCGTCTCTCGCCTCACTCAGTATTCAACAACCACCCATCCTTTCTATCCCTCGCATTACAAATTGACCACACATATTTTCCCAGAGAGACTAACAAAGGTTTTTGTTGCTCAGATCTCGGATACTGTCAGAAGTGCCTTTGACTTGCTTTGTTTTTTGTATAAGGCATGTGTACTGGTTGGTCATTTGGCACCAGCCCCCTCACGATCGATTTCATAAATTACCAATGGCTCACGTCCCGTATTTAAAGATTTGAGGCACCGAACCCGGTTATTTGTTACCGGAGGTCCATAGTATCCAAAATTGTAAAAATCACAGTTGGACACTATATCCCGAGTCTAGGATCTTGCTGATTTGAGGCATGCACCTTGCTATAGTCCTCAGTTTTCCAGTTCCAATTCCTATTATTTCAATCATGTTCTCGGATCATTTATAGATACTGTCCTGATGCCAATTTGAGGCAATGGTTATTTTAAACCAGATTATACAGACTGATTTGTGAGTCTGCGGTATAAATCAATTTTTACGAACCAATTTTTTACAGATAGACATTATTTTACATTTGATATTAATATTTGGTATCCTCATTTAACCTCACCGCAGGCCCTTTCTTTAGCGTTCTCAGCAGGTTGACTACCGACACGACCATCAGTTCACACAGATTTTTGTTTCCACTGTTCATCATTCCTCATCTTGTAATCTTTTTGAGACCCTGAGGTAGATTTAGAATAGAAACTAGAGGTTGTGTCTGTTGAAAACAGAACACATGGCTTTTCCGCATATGATATAGAATATTTCTCAAATTGTATAACTTATTTTGTCAGTTTAAGACATGTGGTTTAAAAGTATCAATTATTTCAATGTAGAAAACTTAAGTTTAACAAATAGTTGCAGGGTTTATGGAACACATTGCTTGTCATTTAGAATTGTGTCACAAAAGAAATTACCTAACATTGACTTTTGGTGAAAGAATCATGATCATAGCTCTTACCACTTTTAAGTGAGAAGCTACTTCATGTTTGACCGGAAGTAGAGGTCACAGAGGTCAAGCAATGTGTCACAAATGAAAGACCTTGCCTAACATTGTCTATTGGTGAAAGAATCATGATCATTGCTCTTATCACTTTTAAATGAGGAGCTACTTCCTGTTTGACCGGAAGTAGAGGTCACAGAGGTCAAGTAATGTGTCACAAATGAAGGACCTTGCCTAACATTTGTCTACTGGTGAAAGATTCATGATCATAGCTCTTACCACTTTTAAATGAGGAGCTACTTCCTGTTTGACCGGAAGTAGAGGTCACAGAGGTCAAGCAATATGTCACAAAGAAAGACCCTGCCTAACAATCACGTTTGGTGAAAGAAGCAACTTAGTATCTCAAACCGTTGATTTTTTGTTGATTTTTGGCGAGCTGCAAAGCAAAGCAAAGCCTATGTAGTAGTACCGTTCGTCCCGTCCGTCCGTCCGGCCGTCCGCGTGAAATGTTAAAGTTTTTTAGTATGTGCTTGAACCCCAATTTTTTATTTTTTTTTTGATGGGTGCGTTGTCCAAAATGATGTTGTTATTATTGTAAATGGAAAATGTTGAAGTTTTTTCTATTGTTTCAAAATGTTGAAGTTTTTTCTATTGTTTCAAAATGTTTAATTTTATTTTTTATTTTTTTTTTTTTTGGGGGGGGGGATGAGTGTGTTGTCCAAAATAATTTTATTATTGTAAATGAAAAATGTTGCACTTTTTTCTATTGTTTCAAAATGTTGAAGTTTTGTCTATTGTTTCAAAATGTTGAATTTTTATTTGGATGGGTGTGTGTGTGTGATGGATGGGTGTTTGCTATCATGTTTGTAACTGCACGTAAGGCTGCAGCGAGCCATGACAGCTTCGCTGTTCTAGTTAAATAACATACTGACACCACCGCAGTTTCTTGTTTTAATCCAAAGAGGGCGCCATTCAAAACCGTGTGCTCGATTCATGCATTACTTGAAAGGTAGATTGTAACGCATGCGTAGTTGTCTTGTCAAAACAGTATTTACGCTGGCAACTATGATAAGGAAATGAAAAGAAATACGGCATATATAACACAGGCAATCAACCAAATGCCCGCGCCTTGCATTTAATGACCAATATTTACAAGTCAATGGCCTAGCGTGAAAAATATTTTAAAAAATCATAAAAAATAAACAAATGACGCTGTCTTGACGTAACTTCAAAATTACGATCCCGAACCTCCATTTTACCAACCTACCAATTTTCAAGGTGATTGGCCGTTCCTGCTATGCGTTATAAAAATCGCATTTTTTATGACGTCATGATGACGTCACCGATTTTTTGTCTATGCAGTGTTCATTTATGGTGCATGCTGAAGAATTATCAAAAAGAAATTCAAAGATATCTTGTTTCGTTTACTAGATATCGTTAAAAGAACTTTAATGACCTAAAATTTCAATAAATCATAACAAATTCGATAAAACACTTCCCGACTTAGATACATACCAAGTTTCAACTCAATCGGACTTAGGGTTCGTTCATAATTGATGTCTGAAGTTTGCCCCTTTAAGACACTGTCACGTGACACCTGATGACGTAATGATGACGAAAAGTTTCGGGAGACAACTACCCTATATGGACTTCCATCAGGCCAAGTTCGGTTAAAATCAGCTGTTTAAAAATGACCAAAGTGCCGCGGACAAAATTTTTGTACAAACTCAATACAAATGGAGGAGAAGAAGAAGAAGAAGAAGAAAAAACTAGAGTTTATGGCTGTTGAAAACAGCACATAAGGCTTTTCCACATATGATATAAATTGCTTATCAAGAATTGTGTCACTAAGAACGCCCTTCCCTAACATTGCATTTTGGTAAAAGAATTCTGATCCTAGCTCTTACCACTTTTAAATGAGGGGCCACTTCCTGTTTGACCGGAAGTAGAGGTCACAGAGGTCAAGCAAAGTGTCACAAAGAAAGACCTTGCCTAACATTCCCTTTTGGTGAAAGAATCATGATCCTAGCTCTTACCACTTTTAAATGAGGAGCTACTTCCTGTTTGACCGGAAGCAGAGGTCACAGGGGTCAACCAATGTATCACAACGAAAGACCTTGCCTAACATTCACTTTTGGTGAAAGAATCATGATCCTAGCTCTTACCACTTTTAAATGAGAGGCCACTTCCTGTTTGACCGGAAGTAGAGGTCACAGAGGTCAAGCAAAGTGTCACAAAGAAAGACCTTGCCTAACATTCCCTTTTGGTGAAAGAATCATGATCCTAGCTCTTACCACTTTTAAATGAGGAGCTACTTCCTGTTTGACCGGAAGTAGAGGTCAAGCAAAGTGTCACAAAGAAAGACCTTGCCTAACATTCCCTTTTGGTGAAAGAATCATGATCCTAGCTCTTACCACTTTTAAATGAGGAGCTACTTCCTGTTTGACCGGAAGTAGAGGTCACAGAGGTCAAGCAATGTGTCACAATGAAAGACCTTGCCTAACATTCACTTTTGGTGAAAGAATGAACTTAGTATCTCAAACCGTTGATTTTTTGTTGATTTTTAAAGATTTTGATTATAAAATTCAAATCGCTGGTCACATGACACCTGATGACGTCATGATGACGAAAAGTTTCGGCACACATCTACACTATAGGGACTTTATTTGCACCAACTTTGGTTAGGATCGAATGTTTTGAAGTGACCAAAGTGGCGTGTACTATGTCCGTGTGTAAAGTCTATGGGAAATCAAAATGGAAGAAGAAGAAGAAAAGAAAAAAAAACCAGAACAAAAACAAAGGGTTTTCGCTGACGCGGAAAACCCAACTAGACATCTATGGCTGTAGCAAACAGCACATAGGGCTTTTCCGCATATGATATTATAAATTGAATTACAAATATAAACTCATTGAAAAGTGAACAAAGAAAAATTGACTGGAGCGGGATTCGAACTGGCGACCTCCTGAATACCGTACAGGCGCTCTACCAACTGAGCCATCCAGCCCTAAAATAACTCAGTCAGTTTCCCTTGTGGTTATTTCACGAATATATTAATTAAAAAGCCGTATCCTCTTTGAGTGATCCCCCATTTGCCGTTCCCAGGTTGCAGCATTGTTGCGTGTATCATTGAAACGATCCCTGGGGTGTGGCGGTGTGTGCGTGGTTTCATGGCTTCTGACTGCCAAACGAACAAAGATAGTTGACTATTGGGGTCACCACCAACATAGGGCTGGATGGCTCAGTTGGTAGAGCGCCTGTACGGTATTCAGGAGGTCGCCGGTTCGAATCCCGCTCCAGTCAATTTTTCTTTGTTCACTTTTCAATGACTTAAAATAACTCAGTCAGTTTCCCTTGTGGTTATTTCACGAATATATTAATTAAAAAGCCGTATCCTCTTTGAGTGATCCCCCATGTACCGTTCCCAGGTTGCAGCATTGTTGAGTGTATCATTGAAACGATCCCTGGGGTGTGGCGGTGTGTGCGTGGTTTCATGGCTTCTGACTGCCAAACGAACAAAGATAGTTGACTATTGGGGTCACCACCAACATAGGGCTGGATGGCTCAGTTGGTAGAGCGCCTGTACGGTATTCAGGAGGTCGCCGGTTCGAATCCCGCTCCAGTCAATTTTTCTTTGTTCACTTTTCAATGACTTAAAATAACTCAGTCAGTTTCCCTTGTGGTTATTTCACGAATATATTAATTAAAAAGCCGTATCCTCTTTGAGTGATCCCCCATGTACCGTTCCCAGGTTGCAGCATTGTTGCGTGTATCATTGAAACGATCCCTGGGGTGTGGCGGTGTGTGCGTGGTTTCATGGCTTCTGACTGCCAAACGAACAAAGATAGTTGACTATTGGGGTCACCACCAACATAGGGCTGGATGGCTCAGTTGGTAGAGCGCCTGTACGGTATTCAGGAGGTCGCCGGTTCGAATCCCGCTCCAGTCAATTTTTCTTTGTTCACTTTTCAATGACTTAAAATAACTCAGTCAGTTTCCCTTGTGGTTATTTCACGAATACAAATATAAACTGTTATACAAAGAAAGGGATCCCTTAATGGACAAGTTAAAAAAAAGAATCATGATCCTAGGTCTTACCACTTTGGAATGAGGAGCTACTTCCTGTTTAACCAGAAGTAGAGGTCACAGAGGTCAAGCAATGTGTCACAAAGAAAGACCTTGCCTAACATTGATATTTGGTGAAAGAATCATGATCCTAGCTCTTACCACATTTAAATGAGGAGCTACTTCCGATTTGACCGGAAGTAGAGGTCACAGAGGTCAAGCAATGTGTCACAAACAAAGACCTTGCCTAACAATCACTTTTGGTGAAAGAATGAACTTCATATCTCAAACCTTTGATTTTTTGATGATTTTTGAATATTTTAAATTCAAATCGCTTGTCACGTGACACCTGATGACGTCATGATGACGAAAAGTTTCGGGAGACAACTACCCTATATGGACTTCCTTCAGACCAAGTTTGGTTAAAATCGGTTGTTTAAAAATGACCAAAGTGGCGAGGAGAATGTCCCTGTGCATTGTCTATGGAAAATCAAAATGGAAGAAGAAGAAAAAATAAAAACAGAACAAAAGCAAAGGGTTTTCGCTCACGCGAAAAACCCCAACTAGAGGTTGTGTCTGTTGAAAACAGAATATGTCTTTTCCGCATATATGATACATAAAATATTTCACAAATTAATACACATCTCTTATTTTTTTATGAAGACATATGGTCTTTATAAAAAGTATCCATATTTCAATATAGAAAACTAAAGTTTAACCCATTTAGTTGCAGGGTTTATGGAACATGTACATTGCTTGTCAATTAGAATTGTGTCACAAAGGTGAAAGAATCATGATCATAGCTTTTACCGCTTTCAAATGAGGAGCTACTTCCCGTTAATAACTGTTTGACCGGAAGAAGAGGACACAGAGGTCAAATATTGTGTCACAATGAAAGACCTTGACTTACATTGACTTTTGGTGAAAGAATCATTATCCTAGCTCTTACCACTTTTAAATGAGGAGCTACTTCCTGTTTGACCGGAAGTAAAGGTCACAGAGGTCAAGCAATGTGTCACAAATGAAAGACCCTGCCTAACATTGTCTATTGGTGAAAGAATCATGATCATAGCTCTTACCACTTTTAAATGATGAGCTTCTTCCTGTTTGACCGGAAGTAGAGGTCACAGAGGTCAAGTAATGTTTCACAATGAAAGACCTTGCCTAACATTGTCTATTGGTGAAAGAATCATGATCATAGCTCTTACAACTTTAAAATGAGGAGCTACTTCCGGTTTGACCGGAAGTAGAGGTCACAGAGGTCAAGCAATGTAACACAAATGAAAGACCTTGCCTAACATTGTCTATTGGTGAAAGAATCATGATCATAGCTCTTACCACTTTTAAATGAGGAGCTACTTCCTGTTTGACCGGAAGTAGAGGTCACAGAGGTCAAGTAATGTGTCACAAAGGAAGACCCTGCCTAACAATCACTTTTGGTGAAAGAATCAACTTAATATCTCAAACCGTTGATTTTTTGTTGATTTTTAAAGATTTTGATTTTTAAATTCAAATTTCTTGTCACGTGACACCTGATAACGTCACGATGATGAAAAGTTTCGGGAAACAACTACCCCATATGGACTTCCTTCAAACCAAGTTTGGTCAAAATCGGAAGTTTTAAAGTGACCAAAGTGCCGCCGACAAAAAGTCTATGGTAACTCAAACGACAAGAAGAAGAAGAAGAAGAAAAAAAAAAAAAATCAGAACAAAAACAATACCTTTTCCGTTGAACACGGAAAAGCCAAAAAACCAGAACAAAAACAAAACCTTTTCCGATTGAAATCGGAAAAGCCAATTAACTTTCTGACAGAAGCATGGAGGAAGAAAGTAACCATTGTCTCTGTGAGTTTTACCAAAAACAGTCAGATGGGGATTAAGCGGATTAAAAAAAAAAATTGTGTGGCCCAACAGCTATTTCCAAGCAACAACAAAAGGCATCTCATAGCCAGTGAGCCCCTTTCAACCAGCTGGTCCTGGCCTGTAGCTCAGGCGGTACAGAGGGGATTAAAAGCTACCGGCCGCAAACAGGCGGGAAATTACCAAGGACGAATGGGTCTTCGCAACCCTGGCGAATGGATGCTCCTTTGAGTATCCCTCAAGCATCCCTCCATCCAAGGTGATACCACAGGAGACTCTGCAGTGCCGCATGACAAATCCGAATCAGCTAAGTGCTGCATGGTGTTCCTGCGAATGAGATATTTACAGAGAGTGAACATTTCCCAAGTTTCCTCCAAGTTCGCTGGGAGGGGCCCTACACATGTGTTTATAATGTTCATGCTTACTGCATACAATTATTTCATTACAAAAATGCTATTTGATTGTGAATGGCAGAGAAAATAACAACAATTGGATTGTGTCACAGCGGCACCCTTTGTGGGTCCTTGCTATGACTGTGGAAGAACAATACTCAGAAGTTAATCGCCGGACAAGAATTATATTCACAAAATTTTACATTTATTCCCAGCAAAACAAACAACCAACCACAGTTACTTTCATGAACATATCAAATATCAAATCTCAGTGGCCACTGAACCCCTGGTTCGGAGAACCCCCGTTAATCTTCTTTTCAGTGATCAATTCATGAGCTCCTCAGCTGAGCTCCTCAAACTTCAATATTTTACTCTATAACTCTAGCATCAATCTTTAGTGCTTCAACTTGTTCACTAACTGGATTTCTTACTCAAATCTTCAACAAAGATCAATTACTCATCCTATAACTTTTTGTCAACTTTTCCATTTCCATTGATAATAATTAAGGCACTCAGTCTATATCGTCTAAACAACAATGAATTTCTCATTTACGTTAAAACAAGGCCGATTCAGTCCGCGACACTCCAACAACTAAAGTTTTTACAAGTGTCTTAACAAGCTCATACAAGCTGGTGCGACAGCACCACGGCCTGGCCCACCTTACACACTGCTCAGCAGATCTTGTCCTGTTCTTGTCTCTAGGCGGGCATTCCCTCGGCTCCCAACGACAAAAGCAAATGGGTATCTGGTATCCGGTATCCGGTTTCCAAAATCAAGTCCAGGCGGTTCACACGGCTGGCTTGCCATAAATTGTGACGATCGGGCAGAGTTGGTCCCTGCTGCGCTGGTATATCACGACAGCGGAAATGTCCGGCTTGTCGGTACTCCTCACACTCCCCCGTACCTCTGGGCTATGGCAGCCGGTCTTGTGTCTCGGCTAGAGCTTGGCCTGATGCCGCTGCGGGCCTTCCATTAATGTCCCTCCTCGGGGATTGGGGCTATAGTTTGCCGAGCTTTCTTTCCCTGTGCCTCACCAGATAGACTTCATCCGTGCTGCGACACGCCTTCCAAATTTGGTTTTTAGCTGTCTCCCCACTGCCCAAACGACAAACTCTCTCCACATACCTCACACACCCTTTTTTCACTGGCCCCCGTCTCTCACTTTCGCTTTCACCAATACTGTAAAGCTGCTCACTCCAGAGCACCAGTCCACATTCCAGAAGGACTACGCCCGCAAAACCGCAACGTGCGAACCTCGCGGAGACTTCAAATTTACATAAACTTCAAAGAAAGTAATTTACATGTGCGCCGTGAAAGTTACTTGGCTGGCGAACTATAACCCCGGACCAACTTGTGACAGATTGCGACATCGTTGGAAAATCCTTACACACAATGACCATAACTTTGATCTCAAGTGACTGCACATTAGCTCCAATGTAAGATAAACTGCATTGATGGATTTTTTTGTCCCTTTCAATGTCAGATAATTTGTGGTTAAACAGTCCATTCACGCTTTTTGATAATGGATACAAAAATTCTAAGAATTTTATAAATACAAAAAAGGTCTAAATAAGATAGAAATGTTCAATAATTGAACCAAGATCCATCAGATTGAATAAAAATATCCTGAGTGCATAATGAATGTAGAATACCCAGAATGCGTCAGAAGCATACTCAAAATACAAACCAATGTTGAAAACTGTACAGTTTACCAGTTTTCTGAACTATTTGCCTTCATTTGGCTTAATTCATCTTCCATTCATACCTCATTAGCTGTTTCGCATACGGCGGAACAGCTTTTTGTTTTTTTAATTTTGTTTTTGGCTTTTTCATGGAAGCGAAAAGCCTTTGTTTTTGTTCTATTTTGGCTTTTCTGTGAAAGCGGAAAAGCTATTGCGAATGTTCTTTTTTTTTTCTTTTTTTTTCTTCCTCATCTTCACGTTTGAGTTACCATAGACTTTTTGTCAGCCACTTTGGCCACTTTTAAACTAGCGTCATCAGGTGTCAAATTACACTGAAGCAATTTAGATTTAATAATCAAAACATTTAAAAAAATCAACGGCTTGAGATATGAAGTTGATTCTTTCACTAAAAGTGATTTTTAGGCAAGGTCTTTCCTTGTGACACATTAATTGTTTGACCTCTGTGACCTCTACTTCTGGTCAAACAGGAAGTAGCTCCTCATTTAAAAGTGGTAAGAGCTGGGATCATGATTCTTTCATTAAAAGTGATTGTTAGGTAGGTTCTTTCTTTGTGACACATTGGTTGACCTATGTGACCTCTACTTCCGGTCAAACAGGAAGTAGCTCCTCATTTTAAAGTGGTAAGAGCTAGGATCATGATTCTTTCACTAAAAGTAAATGTTTGGCAAGGTCTTTCTTTGTGACACATTGCTTGACCTCTGTGACTTCTAGTTCCGGTCAAACAGGAAGTAGCTCCTCATTTAGGTATCAAACGGTATTTTTCGCTACCGTGGACGCCGCGGTGGAGCCGGAAGGAGAACCCAAAGTTCACAATCTTCGGATCTGCAACAGTGTGGGGGTATTCCAGTTATTACCCAACTACGGAAACAGCGTATCGACAAACGAACTCGATCTAATCCGCTCAATTTAGTTCACGTTCCAGTTACTGGACCTTCACACAAGACCTCTGTTCATGAGCGGGATGAATTGAGAATGTGCTGCATCAATCCGAGATTAGTCAAAAACAAAGTGCTGTTCATCGCAGACTTTATCATCTCCAATGAATTGGATATTCTGGCTGTAACAGAAACTTGGCTGGGAATTAGTGACACTGATGCTGCAGTTATTGGTGAACTGGTTCCACCGGGATACGCGATCAAACACGTACCAAGACATGACTCAAGACGTGGGGGTGGTGTTGCTCTTATTTTTAGATCATGGTTTGCTGCTGAACGGTAACGACTCTTCCTCCAACACGCTTGTTGGTCATTTTGAATTCATGGACTGCAAATTGAAGGTTGGAAACAGATGCGTGTATATATCAGTGATATACCGACCTCCACCTTCGAAAAACAATGGCTTAAAAACGTCTTCATTTTTCGGCGAATGGTACTCATATTTGGATCGTTACATCGATATACAGGATGAAATCCTGGTTGTGGGAGACTTTAATTTTCATATGAACAATGAATTATGTCCAGAGTCTGATAAGTTTGGAAATTCATTCGCTGCCGTCGGATTTCATCTACATGTGAAGGACCCAACTCATCATTCAGGGCACACCCTCGACCTGGTAATAACGAAATCTCAAAGTTCACTAATTCCAAATAAACCGACTGTGTTGGATCCGTGCTTCTCCGATTCAACTGGGAAACGTCTCCGTGACCACTTGGCAGTACATTTTTCGATCTCGGTCAGTTGCCCGAAACCAACGTGTGAAACAGTGTTCTTTCGTAGACTCCGAGCTATTAATGTTCCTGACTTCATCAATGATCTACACCGTTGTGACAGAGTTGATCTCGCCAAGAGATCAACCGACGAACTGACTGAGTGCTATAACTCTCAGTTGCAAGCATTGGTTGATAAGCATGCTCCCCTTCAACTATTACTTTACGACCCACATCAGCCTGGTATTCCGATGAACTTCGCGTGGCAAAACAGGAGCGTCGGAGGAGAGAACGAATGTGGAGGCGCACAAAACTAACAGTTCATTTACATGCTTATCGTGATCAATGCGCCATTGTTAACAAACTCTTAACACAGACTAAAAGCAATTATTATTCTAATAAAGTAATTGACTGTGGGCAGAATATGAAAGCTCTTTTTAAATTAATGAATCATTTAATGGGTCAATCCAGGGGTATTACTTTGCCTTCTTATGAATGTCCTAGGGTGCTTGCCAATGAGTTTAATGATTTTTATATACAGAAGATTCTTAGCATTAGGAGTTCTCTCCATATTTCTCATTCTGATGAGGTTAATCCCTTGCATTATGACACTAGGTTCGAGGGTTTGGTGTTGAACTCCTTTACTGAAGTTTCTGATGTGGAAGTGAAGAGGCTCATCTTATCCTCACCTTCTAATTCATGTGATCTCGACCCGGTACCCACATGGCTGCTTAAGGCTAGTGTTGATGTTCTCGGACCATGGGTGGCTGAGGTTATTAATTCATCTCTTAAGAGTGCAGTGGTCCCTTCAACCTTGAAAAAATCTATTGTCCGCCCATTGTTAAAGAAAAATGGTTTGTGCACGGAAGAGTTGAAAAACTATAGGCCAATTTCTAACCTTTCATTTTTATCTAAGGTCATAGAGAAAGTTGCTTCTTCTCAACTCGATGATCATCTTTATGATAACGACATGCACGACACTTTTCAATCGGCCTACAGACCACTGCACTCTACAGAAACTGCACTAATTAAAGTACAATCTGACATTGCACAGGCACTTGATAATGGGGAGGTTGTACTTTTTATTATGCTTGATATGTCTGCTGCCTTCGACACAATTGATCATTCCATCCTCCTTCGTCGTCTGCAGCATTCATGCGGTATTACTGGTGATGTTTTGACTTGGTTTAAATCTTACTTGTCCAATAGGTGCCAGATTGTTAATATTAAAGGTATTGGCTCTAATGAGAAAGTAGTAAAGTTTGGGGTGCCTCAGGGCTCTGTACTGGGACCGAAATTATATAGCATTTATACAAGGCCTATTGGTCATATTTTTAATAGACATGGTCTTTCTTACCATATTTATGCTGATGATTGTCAGGAATATGTTGTAGTTAAACCTCTCTTTGCTAATTTAGCTGTTGCTATCAGCAAGTTACAGGATTGTTTGGATGAATTGAAATCATGGTTACGTATAAATTGTCTTAAACAAAATGATGATAAGACTGAATTCACTATTTTCTGTCCCAGGAAACTTAATTCTCTTTGTGAGAATTTGTCTCTTGTCGTGGGTGATTGTACTGTTCATCCCTCTGACAAAATTATAAATCTTGGCGTCCTATTTGACAGGAACCTTGACATGCAAAAGCAAGTTAGCAACATATCACGGTCATGTTACTACCAACTACGTAATATCAGTAAAATACGGCAATTTCTTAGTGACGATGCTTGCAGGGCACTCGTTCAAGCCACTGTTGTTTCTAGGCTTGACTATGCAAATTCCCTTTTATATGGTATTAGGGGTGATCTTATTAATCAGCTTCAACGAGTCCAAAATACAGCAGCTACAATAATTACTAAGGTAAATAGACCTGCCCACATTACACCAATCTTGGCTCAACTTCATTGGCTTCCTGTTTGTCATAGGATTGAATTTAAAATTTTAGTAATTGTATATAAAGCACTCCAGGAACGAGCACCATCTTATATTAATTCTATGATCCAGCAGTATCGACCATCTCGGGCCTTGCGTTCTGCAGATCAGTTCCTCCTGTCTGTTCCAAGAACTAAAACTAAAACCTTTGGGAACAGGTCTTTTAGGCAGGTGGCTCCATGTCTGTGGAACGCACTCCCTCTTGGCATCAGACTCTCAGAATCCGTTGGCATTTTCAAGAAATCTTTAAAAACATATCTTTTTACCAAATATTTTAATTAGTTGTACTTTTAATTTAATCCCATCTTAATATGTTTTTTTATAACTCTCTTATATATTCTCTTCTAAACTTAATTTCACTTTTATGTATAAAGCAATTTTTTTATTTCTCTTTTATCTGTATTTTAGAATATAATTGTTTTAACTTATTACCTATCAACTTTTTTAATTATTCATTGTGAAGCGCCTTAGAGCCTTTTGGATTAGGGCGCTATATAAATTTTGTATAATAATTTTGTATAATAATAATTTAAAAGTGGTTAGAGCTACGATCATGATTCTTTCATCAAAAGTCAATGTTAGGCAAGGTCTTTCTTTGTATAACATTTTATATATTTGTATATCAATTTATAATATCATATGTGGAAAAGCCTTATGTGCTGTTTGCAACAGCCATAAATGTCTAGTTTCTTCTTCTTCCTTTTCTTCTCCTCCCTCAAATCCCATAGACAAATGCACAGGGGGCATTCTCAGTCCCACTTTTGTCACTTTTAAGCAGCCGATTTTAACCAAACTTGGTCAGAAGGAAGTCCGTACATGTATAGGGTAGTTGTCTCCCAAAACTTTCCGTCATCATGACGTCATCAGGTGTCATGTGACAAGCAATTTGAATTTAATAATCAAAATCTTTAAAAATCAACAAAAAATCAACCGTTTGAGATATTAAGTTGATTCTTTCGACAAAAGTCAATGTTAGGCAAGGTCTTTTTTTTTTAAAACATTGCTTTACCTCTGTGACCTCTACATCCGTTCAAACAGGAAGAAGTTCCTCATTTAAAAGTGGTAAGAGCTATGATCATGATTCTTTCACCAAAAGTTAATGTTAGGCAAGGTCTTTCTTTGTGAGACAAACGTGACCAAGTAGGCTTAATGTCTTAATCAAATGTCTTTGTGTGTAAAAGGTTTTTTTTATTTATTTTAACATCATAAAACGGAAAAGCCTTGTGTTCTGTTTTCAACATACCGGTACACAATCTCTAGTTGTTGTTTTTTCTTTGTCCACTTTTTCCCCATTGACATAACATGGGGGTTTTGTCTAGGGCACTTCTACCCTTATGCCAATAGCGTTCCGCACTAATGACGTCACACCATGCATGCACGCACACACATACCCCCACTCACCACACGTTTGCATGGCTGGTTGCAATGTTTGTCTGAGGTTCGGTGATATTTTTAGCGCAAATGCGCAGTGCTATTCCCATCAACTTCATACTTGGCACATAGTAAGACCAACATCCCGAATAGTGTCCCGCAATTTTACGTCATCATGACGTCATCACATGCATCATGACATCATCCTAAATGTGGAAATTTCAGGGCTCTTTTTCTCCGGAACTGCAAGTCTGATGCAACTGAAACTTGGTATGAATATGGGGACGTGTTATAGACAAAAAATGCAGTCACGTGTCGATGACGTCAACGTGTGATTTAATTTATATGACTTATTCAATTTTTGGACCTTTTTTTATATCTCATGAACGACAAATCGTATTTTCTTCCAGCAAATGTTTGTTAGGTACATGCCACAAAATACCAAAAAGTTGTGACATCATGATGACATCATTAAAAAAAAACGATTTTCAGATTCACATATAAGGGAATATCCGATGGTGATGAAACTTGGTGGGTAGGTAGGGAATGGTACTAGTATCCTAAATGTAAAGTGACGTCATGATGACCTTAACGACTGATTTTTTGTTGATTTTTGAATACTATGGTTCAACTTGGTTCGCGTTTCTTGTTCCTTTTCCTATGCACCAGAAAGAGTTGAACAGGTAATAATAATAATATTGACTGGCCTTACTTTCCGGAGATATCACATATATTTCCCTCACTAGACCCATATTGCCCTCACATATTGTGTACACGAGAACGTAGCACGACGAGCTAGAAATTAAAATCAATCATTTTGCTGTTTCCACCGCTCATATGCACAACCATACATACTATGCTCACTGGCCTTTAGTAGACTCAGCCATTTCTGTGTTTCTCATGGCCGTGTGTATCTGTATACTTGTATTGATGGACGAGTGACGACACTCCCGATAGTTGCTGATAAACTATTTCTCTGTACTGGGCCAATATTGTACATGTTTATTTTTAAAATTTCATAAAACATATGCGAAACAGCTCAGTGTTTGTTACCAACAAACACAGGTCTAGTTTTCCAGTTATTTTTGTTTCAACTTAACAAACAGTGCATCAAGATTTATTTCTTGCAATGCCATTAGTAATGTTAATTTGGGGTTTTATTTATTTATCTGTGAACCAGAGAGTTAATTTTTCTTCTAATTATACTGGTTTCTTTCATTTTTTCGTATAGATCCTACCATTGCTTGTTGAGGTTCTTCATTGCTTGCCAGCTACAAGTACTAAGATGCATATGACTTGCTTGCAGTTCATTTATTGGTCACTACTTAAACTGAATCAAGGTCAAGGGTCGCAGGTAAGATATAATGAAGTTGATTTTATGCCCAAATGCTCTGTGTGGTTATTTGTAACAAATGAAATAGGAAACTAGAGGCACCAGGGCTCTCCCTTAACTTTTTTTTTCAGTCGCCAGCCGGGACTACCCAGCCAGAGTTTTGGGTAGTCCGCCAGCTTTTCAACTTTTTATGCTATTTTTTCATCATCATCAGGTCGAGCGAGCTCGGCATTCATTGACACAATCCTTCCATCTGTCACTGTCCCTCATCAGTGCTGATAGATCCTCAGAGTCACAGCCAATATCATCCACCATTTGGTCGATGTATACTGTTGAGCGTCTCCCACTGCTTCCCTTTCCATGTGCAGGTTGCCAAAGTACTATAAAGTCATTAGCCACTTCCCCTTTGCTCCTGTAGCAGTGACCATCGAACCTCAGTCTTCTATCCCTAATTATTTCACTGATTGGTGGAAGATTTCTGTACAGTTCTTTCTTGGTAGGATGCTGATTCCATGAAATGTTTAGAGCTGCTCTTAACATTCTAGTGAAGCTTTTTCTAGTGATTTTATTAGTGTCCACGTGGTTGCTCCATATACAAGGACTGATTCAACAGTTGCACGGAAGAAGTTTCTTTTGAGATTTGTTGGTAGCGATAATTTCCATATGGTATCTAGTTTATTTAGAGCACCCCATGCTTTTCCCAATCTGATTTCAACGTCTCGTTTTGTTGATGCAATGTTGCTTCCCAGATAGGTGAATTCCTGCACCGCTTTGATGTTGCTTTTGTTGAGCAATTTGATACAGCATGGGTGTTGCTGATTGTAACAGATAAATTCTGTCTTCTTGGTATTGACATATAATCCAAGTTCGCTAGCAGTTTGTTCTATTGATGTAAGAGGATTGTTCCATCTGTCAGGTAGTCTGAGATGATAGCAATATCATCAGGATCAGTAATTTTTACTGCAGGGTGTCTTCTGCTTGTTGATTTAGAGAGGGTGAAGCCCAGATCTTTATCAGCGTCTATGGCTTTTCTCAATACAAAGTCGAGGCACATAACAAACAAGTATGGGGCTAAGGTGTCACCTTGTAGAACACCACTTGTGATGTCAAAGAAGACTGTATCTCCATCGGGTGACCTGACCATAGACTCTGTATTTGTATACATCATCATGATAGCATTTATTGTTTCCTCAGGTATTCAGAAAGCTAGTAATATCTGTTTCATTTTCTGACGATGGATTGAGTCAAAAGCCTTAGAAAGGTCTATGAAGAGCAAAATTGCTTGGAGATGTTGTTCTTTGCGACCTTCGCAGGACAGGATCAACATGAGGTCTCAGCTCTGTTGAGCAGCATTAAATGGATTGCATACGTTTGGTAATTTGAGCCTAATGTTTGTTTCAAACCAATATAATTGAATATATATACCATAAAACTAACCTGTGAAAGTTTCAATTCAAAAGGTGGTAGCGTTTTTGAGATTTTGGCGACAAACTAGAGCGGTTATTTCACGCCAGAGAACAGTAAATCAATAGCTGAGAAGCGTTACGGCCATAACGCTTCTCAGATTCATAATTTTTGGAGATAAAAAGTGACATATTTTTCCATAACCGCGGTACTTCGAATTGGACGTTTCTCAATATGCATTATACTATCCAAAGCAGCTGTACTTCTCACCAAGTAAGTTTTTATTGCCATAAATTTTCAGAGTCATTACCAATCGTATGCAATGCCTTTAAGTTGTAAATCTTGGCCGCTATTGATGTTAGAGTGATCCCTCTGTAGTTGGTAGCATCTCCCAGATCCCCTTTCTTCGGGAACGGCAACAGACATCCTTGTGTCCATTTTTCTATAGGGCTTCCAGAGTACACAGCATTGCATAGTTAAAGAAGAATGTCACTGAAATTTTCTAGCCATTCCATACTTCTGTGGGGATATTGTCTAATCCGCATGCTTTCCCATTCTGGGTGTTCTTCAGTGCTGTACAAAGCTCATCTATTGTAAAGGCTCCTTTCTTTATACCAAGTTCATTGTTAAATAGAGGTGTTATTACAGACTCGTAAAAGAGCGGGTGGTTTTCCTAGGAGATTCTCGAAGTGCTGCTTCCATAGTTTCAGTCTTTCCTCTTGACATGAGGCTCTCAGTTTGCCTCTATTGGTCGATTTTCTATCACTTATCTCTTTTACGGCTTTCCATGCTTGGGAGCTCTTTTGGCTTGCTGCAGAATTTGCAATTTCATATATCTTTTTCTGAACATGGTTTTTCTGTTCTTTCCCATATACGGCAATGAGTGCATCTCTAGCTGAGTTGAATTTACTGATATTTATATAATATTGACTGGCCTTGAGGGAGATACCACATATATTTCCCAAACTAGTCTCATATTGTCCTGAGTTGAAGACGAGGGCAATATGGGTCTAGTAAGGGAAATACATGTGGTATCTCCCGAAAGTAAGGCCAGTCAATATTATCATTATTACCTGTTCAACACTTTCTGGTGCATAGGAATAGGAACAAGAAAGCCAAACCAAGTTGAACCATAGATATCAGAAGAAAAAACAAAAATAAAATAATTATTCTTCCGCTATCTATGGTTTCAACGCTAAGTTAAGCATTGAATGCATAACGCGCGTGGAAGTTACGCGTTCAACACGCTGAGGTGAATTATGGACAGCTAATTGTTGTACATAGGCGCAATAGGAAAATTACTCTTTTCGCGAAAGAGGGGTGTATGAATATTATGGTCACTCGTCATTCAGCTGAGCCCCGACAGACAAAATATGCCTTTATATCTTGTCTCCAAAATGCCTCATTCAGGTAATAATATCTGTGGTTGGCTCTGATTTCTTAATTTTGGCTATTCTGCGAAGTGCTTTCCTTCTTTCAGTTATCTCCTGATTTTCCCAGGGGACCCTTTTCTTGACTTTTTCCTCGAGTGGCACAGTTTCTTTTGCTGCTTCTTCACAGGACAACACAAAGTTGTTATATGTGCTGTTTAGTGAGTTCTTCAGGTTTTCTTGTTGTAGAGCTGCAAATCTGTTTTTAAGTTTGAGTGTAAAGGAGTTTGCTGCATTTGAGTCTTTTTTAAGTGTGGACCAGTCATATGGCCTAGTGAAGACTCGCATCAAACTACATCTCAGCACAAATAGGAACAACAACAAGGTCAAGCCAAGACTGGACGTTGAACGTCTAAAGGATGAAGAGACTAGGAAGAGGTACTGCGAGGCAGTCAAGAAAAAGCTGGAAGAGACCAGGAGCACATCCAAAGACATAGAGGAGGTGTGGGAGAAGCAGAAGAATGCATATGTCAAATCAGCTGAAGAGGTGTTCGGCTTTAAGAAGGGGAAAAGCAAGCCATGGATCAGTGGATCAGTAAAAACAGCTGGAAATTAATTGAAGAGAGGAAAGTTATTAAGACCAAGATTGACAGTACCCGCTCAGAGAGAATAAAAAACAGATTGAAGGAAGAGTACAAGGAGAAGGACAAGGAGGTGAAGAAGAGTGTGAGAGAGGACAGGAGGAGATGGATGTCAGAGAAAGCAGAAAGAGCACAGAAGGCAGCGGAGAATGGAAGACAGAAAGAACTGTACAGTATAGTAAAGCAGCTGACAAGACAGGGCACCAGACAAGCAGCAGCAGTGAAGAACAAGAACAGAGAGCTGATGAAGAGCCAAGAGGCCAGGCTGGAGAGGTGGAAGGAACATTTCCAAGAAGTGCTCAACTCAACAGGGATGCATCAGAAGAACCACCACAAGAAGAAGGGGATGAGACAGAAGAGCTGGACATCTCAGCGGAAACGCCAACTATCGAAGAGATCAAAAGTGCACTGAAGGCCCTCCGGAATGGAAAAGCCCCTGGAACAGACCAAATCTCAGCAGAAATGCTCAAAGCAGACATTGAACAAACCAGCCAAGAATTGAAGCAGACTTTTGATCTCATTCGGGAGAAAGAGACAGTTCCTGCACAGTGGACTAAAGGACTCATTTGCAAAATTCCGAAAAAAGGCAATCTTCAGGAATGTGGCAACTGGCGGGGAGTCACTTTGCTGCCTCTGGCCAGCAAAGTGCTCAGCAAGATCCTTATCAACAGGATCCAGGCAGGAGTGGACTCATCACTCAGGAAAGAGCAAGCTGGCTTCAGAATAGGAAGAGGAAAAGTTGACCAGATATTCATCCTCAGGAATATTCTGGAGCAAGTCAACGAATGGAATGCTACGTTGTACATCCACTTTGTTGACTTTGAAAAAGCCTTCGATTCCATACACCGAGACAGCCTTTGGATCATCATGCGTCAATATGGAATCCCACAGAAACTGATCCAGATAGTCAAGACCCTTTAAGAGGACTTTCAGTGCTCCGTCATTGTGGAAGGAAAATGAAACAAGAGACCGGTTTCCCGTGATTACCGGAGTGAAGCAGGGCTGCTGCATGTCGGGATTCCTCTTCCTGTTGGTGATCGACTGGGTAATGCTGAAAACTGTAGAGGGTGGGAGAACTGGAATCAGATGGAACTTCACAACTATGTTGGAGGACCTCGACTTTGCAGATGATCTCGCCCTTTTATCCTTGGCAATGAATCACATGCAACACAAAACAGCAAAACTGGAAGACAATGCAGCTAAGGTTGGGCTGAAGCTGAATGGACGGAAATGCAAAGCCATGAAAGTCAACAGCAAGAGTGATGACAAGTTGAAGGTTGGAGAACGTGAAGTGGAGGAGGTGGAGAACTTTACTTATCTGGGCGCAAATGTCACAAAGGATGGTGGAGGCACAGCAGATGTCAAGAAGAGAGTAGCCTTGGCCAGTGCACAGATGAAGCGGCTATCAAACATCTGGCAAGCCAGCGACATCAGCGGAAAGACCAAAGCTTCGCTCTTAAAGGGCCTGGTCTTGTCAGTCCTACTCTACGGGTGTGAGACCTGGAATCTGACAAAGGGAGAGGAAGAGAATCTGGACATCTTCCAGACCAAGTGCCTGAGGAGAATTTTCAAGATTCAAAGGCAGCAACATGTCTCCAATAAAACAGTTCTAGAGATGGCAGGGGCAGACAAGATCAGCGAGGAGGTGAGAAGAAGGAGATGGAATTGGATTGGTCATGTCTTTAGAAAGGACAGGAACGATGACTGTGCTGTGGCCCTTGGGTGAACACCTGAAGGAAGACGGAAACGGGGCCACCCAAAAACAACTTGGCGGCGAATGGTGGAGCGGAATGGCGCAGGCTGGAGCACGTGGAACTCAGCATGTTTTTCAGCTGCAGACCGAACTCAGTGGAGGAATGATGTCTTGGCCTTGTGTGCCTTCTGGCACAGAGAGAAATGATGATGAGTCATATGGCGGCTTTCGAGAGGTTTGATTCTTATTTGCTCTTAAACTCAAACGTATCTTGGCAGAGACTATGCGGTGATCAGATTTTACTCCTTCAAAGGTGTTGTACGTATGCTCTGCAGTCATTTACACTGTTCTTCCATTTTCTATTGATGATAACATAGTCCAGTTGCGTTTTTGCTTTATTGGGTGCAGTGTAGGTCCATCTTTGTTCTGTATGTTTCTGAAAGCAGGTATTTAGAGGCAGCAGATTTTGTTCCCTCAAGAAGTTTCTCAGGTGGATACCGTTTCTGTTAGATGTCTGATGGTAAGCAAATTTATACCTTTCATCTTGCCCAAGATTGCCATTGAAGTCACCCCCAATTACCAGTATGTTGTGTTTTGGTATCTGTCAAGTGACTGATGAAAGTTCCTCGTAGAAATTCTCCACTTTAATTTCTTCCTGAACATTTGACTATAACAGCATATAACTGTTGTCTTGAGTGTTTCCATTGAATGTTCCTACTAATATTCTTGGGGAGACACTTCTATTGAATCAAGAGCTTTATAGGCATCTGGGCTTAGAAGCATTGCTATTCCGCCGATGGCTGCATTCATACTGTTTTACCAGGCTATTTTTTCAATCAAACTTATAATTGGTAAAAAGACATCGTTATTTGCAATTTCGGCAAACAAGTGTTACCGGTAACTACTTTATACTTCAGAGGTCATATCTAGTTGAATCATTCAACCAAATGTCAGTTTTCGTTTGAAAAAAATCTAAGCAAATATATTACACAATCACCAACAAATTGGAAGTCAACTTTAAAAAAAATACAAATTTGGCATTAGCTAAAAAAAGGAAAATTACTTGGGTAAACCAGTTTAAATAATAATATTAAACACTAGGCCTATATTTTATGAACCTGGTTATAGACATATTCTAAATTTTACAGAATAAAATTACATTCATTGCAAAAGTGATGACGGATGAGAAATAATAACAGTCAATCTTAGCTTAAGAGCGAAAATCAATAACAGATGAAAAGAACTTGAAGAATTTCCGTGCAACGCGGCATGTAACGTGACCGAGCGTGTCAACGTGTGCAGACCGTATGCAGCAGTAGGTCTCTTGCAGTACACGTGCACATGTATACATGCAAGGCAGCTGGGGCCGATTTCATAAAACTTACGACGCGTCGCAGAGTTAAGACGCATCCTTTCTCTATGGACTCATCGCATAGATGCGACGCGTCGCAGCTAGGACGCGTCGCAAATCGAGTTGCGACGCGTCGCAGAGTTTTATGAAATCGGCCCCTGATGACTCACTGCTTGATGCAGTTTAGTACATCATTTATGCATGTTGATTAGAGTCGCATTGCGTCGCAAACCTGACAGTATTGTTTCCAGATTATTTCTGTAACTGTACAGTAACAATTGTAAAGCGTGCTGTTGCGCCATCTATTTTCTACACATTGGAGAACACTGATCCTCGGTTTATTTCAACAAAATTTGAGTCGCCCGTCGGTCTACCGAGGGAAGGGTTTTGACTCGCCCGTCGCTTTTTTAGTCGTATTTGGCACCCGGGCGACCGCTAAGGTCGAGCCCTGGGTACTATGTCTGCAGCAGAACATAGGGCTTTTCCACAACATGCTTTTTATTAGCTGTTGCGACATTTCTGATGTATAAAATGCATATTTTGGTTCCACACACCACAATTCTTGCTACAGATATTCTGGCCTCTGAGGAGTGCTCCACATCAGCCACTTTCACATGGGGCACTAGTACAACAGCAACGCCCGTCAACGCCCTTCCTTTCATTCCGTTGTAGAATACCTTCAAACCCTTGAGGATGATGGGATCATCAAATTCAATTTCTCCTTGGCCAATGATGCGGGTCTCCTGCATGCAACAGATGTCTTGTTTTAGCGTCTTAATTTGCATCAATCACTCTGCCAGCTTGCTCTCGCATTTTGCTTTTCTAACATTTACTGTGCCAATATGCACATGATGGTAACTTCGTGATTTGTTTGCATTGCACCTGATGTTGTTGTTCATATCATTATCATTATCGAGTAAAGTTACAGCTTCTGTTATTCATTCATATGTTATGTCACGTATTGATTATGGTAATGCTCTATTGTTCAAGGCATTTTCTTACCAACTAGCTAAATTACAACGTCATTGAAAAGTGAACAAAGAAAAATTTAGTGGAGCAGGATTCGAACCGGCGATCTCCTGAATACTGTACAGGCGCTCTACCAACTGAGCTATCCAGCCCTACGTTGGTGGTGCATGACCCCAATTGTCAATTATCTTTATTCGTTTGGCAGTCAGAAGCCATGAAACTATGCACACACCGCTTTACCCCAGGGATCATTTTTCAATGATATACGCAGCAATGCTGCAACCTGGGAACGGTACATGGGGGATCACTCAAAGAGGATACAACTTTTTAATTAATATAATCATCAAATAACCACAAGGGAAACTGACTGAATTTAAAGTAATTGAAAAGTGAACAAAGAAAAATTTACTGGAGCAGGATTCGAATCGGCGACCTCCTGAATACCATACAGGTGCTCTACCATCTGAGCTATCCAGCCCTACGTTGGTGGTGACCCCAAAAGTCAATGCGCCGTATTTTTGAACGCAAGAGGGCGCTGTTAGGTACAAATTTATATACTTTCTGGGGGTATGGTCCGATTAATTGTCAATTGAGCAGAGGTCATTTACAGACAATTTTGTCTTTTGGGATACGATAGATGTGTATATTGTTACTACGACATGTACGAGTTGTATTCTGACACAGCGGTACACAACAACAATGCATTGTCAAATGACCCCCGGAAGTAATTTGAAGCGCCCTCACTCGTTCAAAAATACCGCGCATTATCATTGTTCGTTTGGCAGTCAGAAACCAGCCATGAAACCACGCACACACAGGGGTGTTTGTAACACGCACACAGTGGTGTGTGCGTGTTTTTTTTATGATTATATTAATAAAAAGCCGTATCCTCTTTGAGTGATCCCCCATGTACAGCTCCCAGGTTGCAGCATTGCTGCGTGTATCATTGAAAAACGATTCCTGGGGTATAGGGAAAATCACACGTTACTACTAAGGAAAAATATGCAGTTTATTCACCCAAAGAAATTACAAGAACATTGCTCCTAGCACCTTGTACAGCGTGATTTCCAACAGCAGCCTGAGCTGGTCCATCCTGAAGGGTTTCCACACATTCTTCCACCAGTAAACATGGAGCCTGTGGATGAGAGCCCTCCAGACACCACAGAGTTAGTGCACTGCTTTCAGAAGCTCAACAACGGGAAATGCCAGGGGGATGTCGGTCACTTCGCCCACTTTCCACTTCGCCCACGCGTCACTTCGCCCACGCGTCACTTCGCCCACGCGTCACTTCGCCCACGCGTCACTTCGCCCACGCGTCACTTCGCCCACGCGTCACTTCGCCCACGCGTCACTTCGCCCACGCGTCACTTCGCCCACTTTAATACCAACACAATTTTAAATAAATGTACAGGGTTTAAACAAAATTTAACAAAGAATAAGCACATTATCACAAACCCCGACCACGAAGGAATTCCCACCTTCAATGACCTTGTTAATTCCACTTAAATCTCAGGTATATAATGCTTAGATAAATTGCTGTTATACGAAAGCGAATTGCACAATGCAATTCGTACGCCAATAACATAATAATAATAATATTATACCCAATAAAAAGCACTCCCCAAATGAATATATTTACTTATTTACCTAATACTCGTATAATAATAACATTATAATTTATAATGACTCCTTCCCAGCCCTCCGGCATGATAAAACATACACAATTATCACACAATAATTATGTTCAGCTTGTTGTGTATTATGGGCGAAGTGACCTGTGGGCGAAGTGGCCAGTGGGCGAAGTGGTGAATGGGCGAAGTGACGCGAGGGCGAAGTGACGCGTGGGCGAAGTGGTTGTGGGCGAAGTGGTTGTGGGCGAAGTGGAAAGTGGGCGAAGTGACTGTAAAACTGCCAGGGCACAGACGTTATATATGCTGAACAACTGAAATAGTCCACATCTACACAGCTACTCCAATACATAGTGCTCATGTTAGGTGTGATATGGACATGCCTGAAGTTCCCAAGTGCGTGGCTGATCTCAGCAATAACTTGCCTCCACAAGAAGGGGTATAAACACCTGGCCGAAAACTACCGTGGCTTATCAATAATTGCAACGATGTCCAAGATCGTGTCAACTATTGTTGTGGAAAGGATAAGGACGGTGTATGAGACCATTCTGCTGGATACACAATTCGGGTTCAGAAAAAATAGATCAACCTGTGATGCCATCTACATCACCAGACATATTCTCGAGAACGAAACGCAACCAATATTCCTCTACTTTACAGCTTATGACTGGTCTGTGTGCTAGAAATTTGACTCGCCTGTCCCAAGTTGGTGTCTATTGTAAGGGCCCTCTACACTGGTACAAAGGCTTGCATAAATGGAACCGTGGAATATTTTGAAAAGTCTGTTGGCTGCCGTCAATGCGCTCTCGAAAGCCCTCCAGTTTTTAATATATACATAGACTTTTTCTTGAGGTGCGCAAAATACAAAATCATGAGGCAGTTTCCGGTATACCAAATGAAGTCTCACCACGGGACTATCGGAAGAGAGCAGCAGCGACAGGGAAAATAAGAGCGCAGAACTGTTATATGCACATGATGTGGTGATTTTCTCCAATAGTATCGATGAGCTTAGCCAAATCCTCGCTATATATGACAGTACCTTTTCCAGATTCAAGTTGTAGATGTCATATACTAAGCTGAGACCATGGCTTTAGATGTCGACGAGTCAATCACAGTGGAGGTTCTATGGGGGGGGGGGGGGGGCTTGAGCCCCCCCCCCATAGTTGCGGAAAAGCTTTACTGTTTGTTAAGATTTTTTTTTTTCTTCTTCTTCTTCTTCTTCCTTTTTTTCACACGGCCCATAGACTTTGTACACGTTTTATTCTACGGGACTTTTTTGTCATTTAACTTTTATACACATAGTTCAAAGTTTGTATATGCATATTACATACAGCATAGATGTGAATGTTAGGCAAGGTCTTTCTTTGTGACACATTGCTTGACCTGTGTGACCTCTACTACCGGTCAAACAGGAAGTAGCTCCTCATTTAAAAGTGGTAAGAGCTAGGATCATGATTCTTTCACCAAATATCAATGCTAGGCAAAGTCTTTCTTTGTGACACATTGTTTGACCTCTGTGACCTCTACTTCCGGTCAAACGGGAAGTAGCTCCTCATTTAAAAGTGGCAAGAGCTAGGATCATGATTCTTTCACCAAATATCAATGTTAGGCAAGGGTTTTTCTTTGTGACACATACATACGTAGATGTAATGTTGCATGGATTCATAAATTAATTTTAAAAGCATGGAGCGGAAAAGCTCTATGCTCTGTTGCAGACAGACATAGAATCTCTAGTTATTATTATTTTTTTCACTTTTTGTCCCATAGACATAACACAGGGTTTTTCTACAAGTCACTTCTACCCTTATGCCAATTCCAATCAACTTCATACTTGGCACATAGTTAGACCACCATCCCGAATAGTGTGCCGCATATGTACGTTATCGTGACGTCATCACGTGCACCATGACATCATCATAAATGTCAAACTTTCAGGGCTCGTTAATCTCCCTAACTGCAGGTCCGATGCAACTCAAACTTGGTATGCAAGTATATGGGGACATGTTATATACAAAAATTGCAGTCACATGTTGATGATGTCATCGCGTGATTTTATACGAATTATTCAATTTTTGGACCTTTTCTTTATATCTCATGAACGACAAATAGTATTTTCGAAATTCTTTCGGTCAAATGTTCGTTAGGTTATAGGCATATGCCACAATTTACCAAAAAGGTGTGACGTCATGAAGACGTCATCAAAATGTCGATTTTCAGATTCATATATAAGGGAATATCCGATGGTGATGAAACTTGGTGGGTAGGTAGGGAATGGTACCAGTATCCTAAATGTGAAGTGATGTCACGATCGATTGATGTTTTATTGATTTTTTGGAATAATTAATTCATAACACAAAACACGGGCTTTGGAACTTTTTGGACCGCTGATATGGCTATCCATAGTAATGGGCCAATTGTGTACACGTAAACGTAGCATGGCAAGCTAGAAAATCAATCATTTTGCTGTTTCCGCTGCCCATATATATGGGCCATGTATATGGCAAATGATGCCCTACAAAAGCAGTTGCTTTTCGATAAACGTACACCAGACAAGACCTGGTTAAATGTTGAAAAGCAAATGGGTTTGGATCGAGCGCAAGCGAGGAGAACAATGATGGATGGAACGAAGCTGAAACATCTTCTAGATATTCGATTCTGTCAAGAGTCACACCCAAAGGCAGAGCACAGGCCAAAAGGGAAAACATGATGACAATGATGAATGATTAAATTCAGTCAGTTTCCCTTGTGGTTATTTGATGATTATTAATAATTTTGTATTTGTTGTTCTTTTTCTTTTTAGTTAAACCTTTTAATGTCAAAACAGTGGTGCTTATGTGAAATGGCAAAAAGATTTCTTTTATTAAAGTCATGTCATTTAGGCCTCAAACCCTCAAAAGGTAAGGGAAAACAACTGTTTCACGTCACGCTTCCATTGTCACCATATTTATGGATACAAACATGCATGTCGATGTTGAAAACAGTAGAAGGGTTTCTAAATCAGAGCAAATTTTTCAGTTTGATTAAACTTTTTATTTCTTTCAAGCTTTATAAGTCGGCATAGCTTCTCTATAAGCACATAGATGTATAGTTTCATTATTTTTTCTCCTGTATCCAGGCCATTGTGCACATTCTTGCATCTGACTCCATGGTACGTTTTAGAGATTTCAAGGAATTATATAACTGCCGATTGATGTCTTCGTGAAAAATACCGCCACCAATGATTATTGGAAGAGCTTAATTAATGTAATTTATTTTTCAACAGCCATGCATCCTGCTTTCCACTACCTATCGCCGCCTAGGAGAGGAGCTGTATAGGCCCACATTGCCGAGATTTGCTGGCATAGTTGATGAAATCCAAATTCAAGACGTACAGGAGAAACCCAAACCTTTTATGTTCTTCAGGAGCCCTAATCTTCGCATAAGGTTCCTGTCCAGTCTTATAATCTTAAAGACTCTATCACAAGGTAAGTTAAACTATGATGTCTATTGCATTCAACCTGCCCCAGACGGTAACTACGTTATGGAAATTCCCCTGCGCCTATTTGCTACTTCACTGAAAAGACTGTGGTGCACCCTGACCTCCCACAACATGTACCGCCATAGCCGCCATGAACGTCCTTTTCTCAGCACTGCTACGAAACGGACGTGTCCCTTGGGGACTCTTTAGATTTTCGAGTTCCGTTTCTCTGCTACATCTTAAAGGTGTTTGATCACTTCTTCGTAGATATAACCTTTATCTTGATGAGGGGAGACATAAAAAAAAATTTTACTCGGCCCGCTGTGGCGCTCCACAGCTATTTGCGGCGTAAATTTCAAAGCTGCAATTTTCCCCTCAACCGCAGCGCAGTGCGGCGCCCAGACAAGACTCCAGCTCATTAACTTTGCCTATTGTGCCACTTCCGTTGTTATGTTAATGCGCACGAAGAATGCCCCACTTCGCCTCTCACACACGGGGCGGGACGCGGCGCGCCGCATGTGTGTGTGAACTGAGGCGAGACCATGCCTTGGGATTCATGCCATTGTACACACGAAATGCATGAGACGCCTTCTGAAGATCTGACAAAGAAATAAATATTTGATAAATATCATTTCTGTTTTGTTGTTTTGGCAGTAATTCCTTTTTGTAAAGATACGCGGGATGCTAGAAAAATTTGAGGGAAACACAAATAGCCCATTTAATTGTATCGTCCGATGGACGCTGGAAATGCCCAATAACCGGACACGCTGCGATCACAGCTAGCTAGACAGGAAGTGTTATGTAGGCCACATAGATTCATATAACGGTCACGCTGATTGGACAAATTGTCGTAAGTTGGCTGCCAACATAGCGCGTAGGAAATTTTCTGATTGGCTGAGAGATAACCACACCATGGAGGTAGGACCACACCAAGCAATCCCATAATAATACGTTTGCTTGGCCGTTCGTAGCGTATCCATAGTCCTCAGAGATTGAGTGAATACTTTATGAGTGGGAGGTATCTGTACCGTACAAATAACATCCAAAGGGGAATTTTCTGTACGTGGAAATTTAGCATCCACCGTGATTATTGAAAAGAGAATCCATGCGTGAATTAAGACTCAAACAAGTTTCCTAAACATCTGTGGGTTTTTTTTTTTGGTACTTTTGGAAGATCGTCGCTCACTATTAGTTATTATTGAAGTAGCCTACATTTCTTTTCCAAAGAATGTTTCTAAAAGATTCTTGTCCTTGGTTATACTTTATAGTTTTTATCAGCTTTTTAAGTGTTTCGGCACGCCGCGGCTGGCTGGAGTACTTGCCTATGCAATGAATCGTGAAGAAATTAATGCAAATTTCACCTTTTGTTATGCAGGAATCTAATCCGCGCGGTGCACTGCGGGATCGGCGTACCGCGGCCCGCCGACCCACGGTGCAGTGCGGTAGGCCGCGGCGCGCCAAGCAAAAATTTGTTCATGTCTACCCTTATCCGTTAGCAATAAAATTTGGTAACAGAGTCTTTCTGTGCATTTCTTTGGTATTTCTTGGTATTTCTTCAGGGTAGCGCCGGGGTAGCGCCGTGACTATTGTGTGGCTCCACCCCAGCCCATCCCAGCCAACGGAACATGATCGCGGACGTCAGAGGGACGCCCTTCCGCGTCTGCTTGGCCAGCCGAATGCCAGCAGAGAGCAGAATGTTGTGGGTGTTCATACACAGCAAGACCGCTCAACAGCCCATTCATCACTGAACAATGCTTGGCAGTGTGGCTAGAGTGAAAACAAGCACGTCTAGCACAATGCGCTGCAGAGTGTACATGTACTCACATTGTGCTTACACAATAAGTGACATATTGCTGACCAACAGAATATGGGGATTGTGTCCCATCCCTCGCTATTGTCGTCAGCAGGCGGGTCACCCCCCCCCCCCCCCCCCCCCCCCTTGACACCAGCACTGCCCTGCCAAGGATTGGCTACACACGCACACCCCTTGCTATTCTGCGGCTTCATACCATCGGTATATACACTGGCGGCTAGTGCTCACCACCAAGACTAGTGTGCCCACTGGGGCCCGCTACCCCCCATGTGACAGGGTCTATACATGTACATGGTGTATAGCCCACCCACTAGCCCCAGCTAAATACTTCAGGGCCCAGTCCGTTGCCGTCCAAGCCAACTTGTCTCAAATCAAGCTGTGCCGCGGTCAACCTGCCCACTCCCACTGCACGTATTATGTTCGTTGTTTTGCGTGCAAGGATTGATTATTTCAATGTCAAAAGCAGATTTCTTGTGAGTGACAATGGTGGTTATCTCGTGTACAGGCTCTGCTGGGTACACCAACATGTTTTACCCGGGCGGCAGTCCCCTGTCCGGCATCCCTAGCCACAACCAGCCGTGAACGCTGGCAGTTCCGTTGGCCGGGACCACAACCGGTCCACATTTGAGGCCAGTTTGGACATGGAAAAACAGAAGGGTGGCTTTGGCAAGGTGTCAGTAAAACTAACCTCCTCTGTCAGAGCCAAACCCAAAAGGGCCAAGGTTATATCCGCCAAGGTAAACGCGGCTCGGCAGCGTGCCCTACACCCTCTGCACCTTCGGACCCAAGGCAGTCTCAACCAATTGACCGCAGAGGCTCCGTGGACAAGGTGCTTCCCGGCACAGTGGCGAATGCCAGACACATTACAGTTCCCACCCAAGGAGGAGCCTTCCCAGTGGGACCACAAGTCATTTACATGCAGGATAGACAGGCCCAGTGATCGGTGACAAGATTCTGGCAATCCCGCTGGACCAGGTGCGTCAAGTGAATTTTTCTGGACCATGTCAGAATGGCATGCAATTTCCCGGGTCTACTTCACTCATCTTACCTGTAGAGCCAATACTTATGCATATTTCCCTAGACCGTCAGGTATTCACTCTAAGAATTGATACAACAGCGCCCCCTATTGACCTACCCACAGTGCCCCGCTCCATGTATGCCACGTAAGCGTCCTCTTTTCTCTTAGCATCAGGGCGGGTAGAACGTGTTTACGTTCCATCCGTGATTTCATGCAAAAAGAGCTTTAAGGAATAAAGGTATTTTGTAAAAACGTTTGTAGAGTTTTAGTATTTCTTTTTATGTATTTTTGTATTGTTGTGGTGCATTACGAAGTGATCAGACAGAGCTGGTCTCACAAAAGCCACCTCAGCCGGTTCCCGTCCGCGGTCAGCCCAGACGGGACAAGGAAAGTACACGTAAGGGTGGCAGAGCAAGGTTCCCATAAAACCAGTGTAAGGGGGGTCGCCACCCAAGTTACTGGGCGCGACAGGATTCGGATTGGCTCTGTTTTGATTGAACGGACAGCGGTCCAGACCAGTGACATGAGGTGGACGAACGATGTGTTTTTATTCCATAAACAACCACATCACAAGGAGAGAAAATAATAACAGAAAAAGTATATAATTGAGTACAGTGTTTCTAAAATATCGATTACAATGTTTCTAAATTACTAATTATTACTAAATCATGCAGTTGAATGTGGTAGGCAGCAGCCTCAATCAAATCAAATTAAATAAACCCGACACAGCTCAAGTTGATCCATGATAAAACCTACAGTTGCAGAAAACTGCCTGTCACGATGTGCCGCCAGAGGGTGCTATTTTCATGTATCAATAAACTCATGAATAGCCATGGACCTCATCGAAGATAGCCTGTTTTCCGCGCTGCGCGTGCGCGCGCAAAGGACAGTGGGTAACATTGGGTTTAAAAGTTTTACCACACTCATCGACACGCGTATATTCGTATAGCTGTCGGCTCGCAAAGTTTAAAGTTGTCTTTTTTCCTAGAAAAGCCTTGCTTTGAGTTGTTATACATAACGATGCTGCACAACGGTCCATGGAATGTTACTGTCGAGTCACTTGTTCCAGTGGTTTGCAGGGTTGGCCTGATCGTTTGGTGCTGGACCCAACCGCCCAAGGCTACACGTTCGAGTTTATGACCACCCCCATTGAAAATGCTCGTTCGGCCCACACCAGTGCCGACCGATATAGCAGGGCCTCCCTCCTCTAGAAAGGGGCGATACGTATGTCATCCCCTAGATCGGGGTTCCTGTCAACCTCCTTCCCCACCCAGGATAGAGGTTGGGGCATGGCTCCCGATTCTAAACTGGAATCCCCAGCAGATTCATTCTGCCTTGTTGCTCTCATTTGGGTACATTGGAATTTACCCTCTAGCTTATCTGCTTTATCAGACCGGATCACTGGAGGTTTTCAACTGCTGTTTTCAACAGTTCACGACACTCCACCTCCAAATTGTAGGTGTATGGCCGTTTGGCCGAACTGCATTGGCAGGACAAGATGTTGCAACCTGGGAACGCATTGTTGCGTGTATCATTGAAACGATCCCTGGGGTGTGGCGGTGTGTGCGTGGTTTCCTGGCTTCTGACTGCCAAACGAACAAGGATAGTTGACTATTGGGGTCACCACCAACATAGGGCTGGATGGCTCAGTTGGTAGAGCGCCTGTACGGTATTCAGGAGGTCGCCGGTTCGAATCCCGCTCCAGTCAATTTTTCTTTGTTCACTTTTCAATGACCAATATATTTTGTAACAGAATCCCTTTCTGTGCATTTCTTTGGTATTTTTCTCTCTCTTTTTCTGTGCATCCTACAGGTACTTAATCTCCCAAGTAGATGCCGGGCGTACACAGCCGGCTCTGTGTACGTTACGATGAAAGGCCTAACGCAAGTTAGGGGGATGGATGAGTGTATGGGCGATGACCCCTCATTTCCCGCTTGCGGTACCGCAAAAACGAAATGGCTGAGTGGGTGTTGTCCCCTCATTCCGGGCTTGCTGGTACTACTACCAGCCCGAGGGAAGTTACCAGTCCGAGGGAAGTCCAGGCGGTTAGATACTAGGCATGCCTTGACGGCTATGTGTCTATCCGACCCGAAGAGGCCTACGGCCGGAAGTTACCAGTGCGAGGGAAGTCCGTGCGGTTAGATACTGGGCATGCCTTGACGGCTACGTGTCTATCCGACCCGAAGAGGCCTACGGCCGGGGGTAGCTCGATACCACGGTCGCTACCAGAGCGTAGGGAGATCGCTCGCTACCAGAGGCGAAGAAGGATACCACCTGAACGGACTGATTGGCCCCGGCGTAACATGCTCCTTTCACAGGCTCCGTGTTATGTGCCGTTGATCGGAGGCCCGAGCCGGCTGAGAATACCGGGCCTACCGTGCCGAGGAACAAGCCTCAGACGTCAGTGGGTAGGAGCAATGTTTAATGCAGGGGTGTGATTTGACTGTTTTTCTGTGACAAAATTTCCCGTAATTTTATTGCTTTCAGTCCAATTTTGTGTGTGTTTAGCTCTATTTTACACTATTCTTTCATGTTAATCACACCCCTGTTTATGGCGATCCATGTATATAAATGCTGTATTTACATCGCCATCACCCCCAGTGGCGCTCCGTTCCTACGAACTCCATTGCGGACGTCGGAGAGACGTGCTGAGGCTCAGGCATCCAATGAGCGCCGTTAATACCCGGCCCCGCCCATTGTCTGGCCCTACCCGGGCGGGAAACCATTCCAGCCCTACGGAACACGATTGCGGACGTCAGAGGGACGCGCGCCCTTTCACTTCTGCTTGGCCCTGGGCCATTGAGAGCGGTACGCTGCAGTTGTTCATACACAGCGAGACCACTCAACAGCCCTTTCATCACCGAACAATGCTTGGCTGTGTGGTTAGGGTGAATACAAACACGCGTGGCACAATGTGCTGCGGAGTGTACTTGTACCTACTGTGCATCGGCTGACACAACGTTTGATGTTTTGCCGACCAACAGAATACGGGGATCAGTGACCCATCCCCCGCTATTGTCAGCAGCGGGCGGGTTCACGCCGCCCTCCGTCACCAGAATTACCACCCTGCAAGACTAGGATTGGCTTCACACCCACATTGCTATTCTGTGGCTCCATACCATCGGCGGTGGCGACCCACCTATACACCGGCGACCAGTGTTCACCACCAGGAACAACACGCCCACCGGGGCCCACAACGGACCACAATCCGGCCCCGGCCCCCGATGGGGCAGGGTCTATACACGATCTATAGCCCACCAGTTAGCCCCAGCAGTCGCCAACAATTTAACGGGACCCGGTTATTCTCCCCCTGCAATTACCACAGCGAGGAGACCTCGGGCTTCAGCCGACAACGCAAAGGAGGGCCATATCCACTGCCGTCCAGACCACAAGGGATATGGAGAGCGGCTTTAGTCCTCAAACAGCTCGGCTACACCGCCTACACGGCCGCGGTAGCCCACTCAACGCTACTTGGAGTTGTGCTGCTTCTGCGGCTGAACCAGCTCTAGCCAAGCCGTCCCGCGGCCGACCCGTCCGATGCCTGACGATCCTGGGATCTACTGTACATGTATATCTATATGTGTATACACTACACAATCATTGTACACCTCTCCCTAAACTACTGCCTAATTCCGCGGGAGCGGATACGATGCTACCGGACCCGGCCGGCTCCCGTCCAGTCTGCAGTCGACGCATCTGAAGTTGAGCTGACCCACGGACAACTTCTTTGGATACAGAGACAGATAATATTCTCTTTCCCGCGGAGCGGAAGACTTCGAGAATTCCCGTTTACAGCTCGATGCTCTCGGGTCGGCACTCCTCTGCCTGCGGCCTTCATGTATAATTTGTATACATCTACTTGTCCATGTCGAGTTGTCCCACGGTCGACATGTCCGGTTCCCCCTGTCACGGGGACCGATATGCATCCATCCCACGGCTCGGTCCTATGGAGCGGACGGCTGCGGGAGTCCCCACTTACAGCCTTTCCGCCCGATGTCTGCACGGCGACGCGGCCCGTGAATTCTTCAGGGCCCAGCCCGCTGCCGTCCGCGGCCGACTTGTCCCAAGTTCGAGCTGTGCCGCGGTCGATCTGCCCTCTCCCACTGCACGTGCGATCTTCGTTGTTTAGCGTGCAAGGATAACCACGCTCGTTCATCACACACGGATTGCGTCAGGCGGTACATTATATGTATACAGTACAGTATACTGTACGTCCGTACATGCATATGCTACCGGCTTTGTATCATTACAATTACCCTCCAGTATTGTCCGCCACTACCAGCACAACACTACCGAGCACAGCGCTCCACTGCCGGCAGGATCGGTGATTAATACGCCCCGGCCCCATGGCGCCACCCGGCGTCCGCGGTAGTCATGGGTGCAGTAATGGGAATTAATAATGACTCTACTTCAGTGATTCCATTGTGAGACCGCTCCGATGCTCATACGACCTTTCCACTCGGTATTTTCCTGAGGTCAAAGGTTAATACATGTGATACCATGACTCATCACAGGTACCAGAATGTGAACAGTTGCGGTGGACACACCATCCTGATTATCCTACATGTAGATGTAGGGACTCGACATACAGCATGCCCACGCAGCCAAGGAGCTGGCATGCGTCTACACAACTTACCACCATCGACAGTATCATCCCGGCACATCGCAGGATAGCCAAAAATTGGTGACGATGCTGCAGTACCATGAACTTCCCAAGCGGACCTGCGGAACCAATCGGTTTTCGATGCTACCGAGACCTCCAGCCTCCACCCGCCTTGCCCTTATCATCCCACTGGTGGCTGCTGGCCCACGGATACACAAGGTTTACACTTTCTCCGACCTTACCGAAAGCGACAAAGGAGCTGTGGTTACACCCTCTGGACTACAGGTCAGCATCTTCAATTAATCAAGGCAGTGATCAACATGATGGCCTTCACCACTCCTGCATCTTACTACCACATCTAACAGGTGACGGAAGTAGACCTGCATCAGTCCAGCACTCCTCAGTTATCGCACAACTCAAACAGGAATTTGGGCACCCCACATCTGGACTCTGACTACCACCCGACGAGTAGGATGTTGTCTCTGCACAGCAGTGCAGAAACCTTGAGGCCATCTCCCCAGGGGATGCCACTCCACAACGGCAGTCCCCCTGGATTAAGACAGGACCTCACGGGGGATTAGAGCGATCGAACTATGTCAGTTCACATCACCCTGCCATATGCAACCCGCATCTCCTGGTTTCTCACCCCTATAGCCTCGACTCCATTGGCATCGCAGTCGAAGTAACGCAGCACATCAACCAGTACCTCCCCTGGTCGATGAAAGAAGTTTACCTAACGACCGACACCCCTCCTTGACATCAAGAGCCGAGGCGGTATCACGACGGGTCCCTCCTGGGGTGGAACACACCACTCCCCCCACACCAGGCATCTGGGAACCGGGACCACTCCTCCCGTCTCTATCTCACTAACACGCTCGTGCTACGGGCCGTCCTTGACGCCCGGCGACACTTTTGCGGACACGTCAAGGGAAGATGAACACCGGTCTGCTCCAATGACTCAACAGCTGTAGCGCACATCGACCACCATTGAGCCACGTGCTCCCCACAGATGTGTGCCTTGACCTGGCGGATCCCTACGGTGGACCAAGGACAACGGCGCCCACCTACAAGCCATCCACATTGCCGACCAGGACAACGAGACTGCGGATGCTCTCTCCTGAGGGTGGATGAATCCAGATTGGACTTTCCACTCAGACATCACTAGGACGCTCTCTCTACGACTAGAGATGCCACGTTGACCTGTCTGCGTCAACCGACAACGTCCAACTACCGACGTTCTACACCAGGCACCCTCACCTTTGTTCATGGGCAACGGATGCCCGACAGATCAGCGGTGCGGCCCTCCTGGCCATCCCTTTGATCTCCCTGATACCGCGCACGTTCTCCACAACTGGAACAGAAACAATGCTGCATTCTCCTATCGCCCTCACACTGGTCACGCCAGAACGAGTGTGATTCAGGTTCTTCAGACTGGCCAGACTTCTTGTGCTAACACTGATCATGCTCCCAGACCGGCCGGGCCGGCCGTTGCGCCACTGATCATGCTCCCAGACCGAACTTCCCTCCATCAACCTCGGTCAGTCAGGGATCCTGCTCCCAGCATCCGGAGGTCTCCACCTAATGTGCTGGATGCTGTCCAACGATCCTCTCTTCGGCTGGTCTTCTGACGACACTGCCGCCACGGCTGCACCGGGACGACACCTGTCAACCGAAGATACACGATAGCGTTAACGCCTCTGCGCTTCGTGCTACATCGACCATGCACCTGTTACAGTGGTAGTGACCTTTCCTTACGCACTTGTTCCACACTGGACTGCAAGCTTCGACACCCTGCAACCACAGTTCTCCACTGGCTGCCATACCTGAGGACCTTGAGGATGGCTCACCCATATCAAACAACGATCGGATCGAGGCCCCTCACCTCCTCACACAGGACTTAGAGCGGCCTCCCAGCAGACAGCCAATCCCATCCTGGAACCTGGACATCCAACCTGTAACTCCATGCAGGCCTCTACTCGAACCTCTGTGCTAGGCCCCTCTGATGCCCACTACTATCAGCTCGCCTCCCTCCTGACAGTGGTTACGGCTATGAGGACCTGTGACATCAAGGCCCTACCCATAGCTAGGGACCACATCCGCTGGGAGCCACATGGCTTTCAACTCATCCCGACCATCGGCTTTCCACCAAGAACCAGTCCCCCTCCTTCGAGCCACTGGACACTTTCGTACCATCTCTCGCTTCTCACACCGGGGACATATTCGACAATCATGGTGCTCTATCAGGACCCTGAAGCCGTACTTGCCCCGAACAAGGGGCCTGAGAGGGAGTTCCTCTCAGCCGTTCACCTCTACCACCAAGCCTTGCCATCCATCGTCTTGGTACACCATTGCCCACTGGGTCGTCATCCAGTCGTCAACCATCAAGCTGCAGGCCCAGACTAGCCATCCAGGCTGGATCAGCTAACCCAACAATACATCAAGGCCCACGATGCTTGAGCGGTCTCTGCATCCTGGTCCTACTTCAGGGAAGTTTCATGCTGGAAGTGCCCCTCCGTTTTCACCTCCTACATGAGGGACGTCTTGCAGAGCAACTCAACTCACGGCAGGACAGTCCTGGCCCCAACAACTCGGAGCCCAGGAGACCCTCCAACCATCTGGCACCTGGGTGAGACCCGCACGGACCTCCACCCAGGGTACAGCTCTTTAGGGGTAATGTACATGTAAAATCGTACATGTGTTACTTTACCTCCTCTACACTAACCTGGCTCATATCCACCTTCCACCTGACACCCCTCGTAGCCAACCCGCCACCGGGATCCGGTGCCACTCTGCATATCGTAGTAACCGTCTGGGGTAGGTTGAATGCAGTAGACTCTCCCCCACCTGTTGTGGTTTGAGTCTACTAGTTCATACCTACCCCAGACGGTTACGTCCCGCCCGTCCTCCCCACTCTTGGCTTCGAGGTGTTTAACTTTGAAAAGAAGGACGATCATGGCGGCTATGGCGGTACGCATTGTGGGAGGTCAGGGTGCACCACGGTTGATCAAGTCTTTTCAGCGAAGTAGCAAAAAAATTTGCATATCGTAGTAACCGTCTGGGGTAGGTATGAACTAGTAGACTCAAACCACAACAATGGTGAGTTTTTATACTTTAGGACTCAGAGAAAGAAAAAAAAGAAAAAAAAATCCCGACCCAAAGTTTTGGCATTTTACGGTCGGTTGCTGAGGGCAACACAACAATTACAATTTTTTTAGGCCTTATTGATGCATGGGACCCTTTCAGTGTGCTGGCCACGCTTTCAAGGCCCCTGTTCGAGCCCTGTACTCCCCTTACGTCGAAGATTGCCATATCCAATGGGAACCAGGAGGTGTCTTCCTTACCCTGAGGTTGGGGTTCCTTGACCAAGGATATTTGACCTCAGAATATCTTTGTCCCGGTCATCAATTCCTTCTTGCCTGTGCCGGACTACGGTTTGTGGTGCCCGGTCAGGGCTCTTAAGTGGTGTATCGACTGAACCAGGCCGCTCGGAGCTGCCTGTTGCTGGCTATTTATCTCATCAACCCCGCTGTATGGACCGGCTTCTCGCAACACGTTTGCTCACTGGCTAGTCTCGGCCATACCCTCATCTGCGCTTGTACCGTTGGCATGAGCCGTAGGTTCAGCCAAGATTCATGAGGTCCGAGCGGCTTCTACTTATGGTGGATCTTGCCCTACCTCCATGGGTGGGCCTTCTTTAGGGGTGCTTCTATAGGTGGTATCATCCAGACAGCATGCTGGAGAACCCCAAATACCTCTGCGGAGTGCTACCTGAAGGACACTCTCTGGACAGAGGTCAGGATCGGGAGAGCAGTACTGGAGATGGCCAGAGCCGCATCCCGAGACCCGCTTTTCCTGGGACCTCGCAGAAATAGGCGGTTCCTCCGATTGTTGTAGCATTTTCTTTGAACCCTGATGTACACATATCATTCAATATGTCGTTACACAGGCTTTTATTATCTGTATGATCTCCCTCCGCGCATGTTAGCGCAACGGGTGCTGATGCAACTTCATGTGAATGCCCTTGGCAGGTTCGCGATTGGTTGCTCCTTGCTAAGGCTGTTGCTTCATAAGTTTTTTGAAACTTAGATGTCTTGCCTGGCCTCCTTGCCCTGCCCTCAGGTGGGCACACAAGTTATGCCAGGGCTTGCCTTAGTTACAGTGCCCCTTTCTGTATACAATAGCATCTTGCATACCAACCGCCTAACGCCGTGACAGTCTATGCATAAGTAGTGGCTCTACAGGTAAGATGAGTGAGGTAGACTCCCCACAGAAGTGTGGTACGGGGCTACGAATGAATACTTACCTGTGGAGCAGCCCCCTCCTCCCCACTATTTTTGATGTATGGGAATTCCAACCTGAGTTCAACCTAGAAAAGAGGACGCTTACGTGGCATGCATGCTGCGGACCACTGTTTTATCAAATTCTTAGCGTGAATACCTGACGGTCTAGGGAAATATGCATAGACCTAAGTAGTAGCTGTACAAGTAAGTGTTCATTCATAGACCCCTACCACACTTCTGGGGGGGGGGGGGATTTTGCGATAATGCTAAGCCTACATTCCATTCTCACAAGTCATTTTAAATGATCCGGCCTAATGCTAGTCCTCCTCCAGAAAGGTAGTCTCAAAAGTTATAAAATCCAGTGAAATGATTCGGTCTAGTCCTCAACTATTGGCCTATAGATGCCTAGGCCTAACCCTCCTCCAGAAATATATCTTCCAGTGAAATTTAATAAAATCATGTATTTTACCAAAACCATAGAAACAAACGTTTGAAAATTGAAATAAGTATGTATGTTCTTTCTATAAAGGCTGTTACTAAGCTGACCTAAATCCTAAATCCATCATGCCATCCCTGTAATTAAGATGTGTCTCATTGGTTAAAAGTTGTCAATCCCTCATTGATCCAAATTCTCTAATGTGATTAGCTGCCACATTTTGCTAAATCATTCATCTGTCCATCCTGCTGGGTTTTTTTTTTGGACAAATTTTAGCCAAGATGCTGCCCTCAAATTCTACCACACCTGTAGATAAGGAAAGCTGCTAAAATACTATTCAATCCTTCAAGCTCCACCTCTTAGTAGTTAAGCATAAGAGAAATTTCTCAATTTTTCTTCTCAAATTTTGCAGTGCAATTTGATCAACTAGTTTGTTTGCTTCACAGATCCATGCTAACACGGAGTACTTCTTGCAAATTATTACAATACAGTCCAACCATCACACGCAGGAAGAGCTACACACATGTACAAATTTTCCTATAAAATACATTTCACCTCAGTCTGTCAACAGCACTGGCAGAGAGTACATACCATGAATAATCATTATAAAGTTGCAAAGGCAACTAATTGGCTAACTGCAACAGTGCAGTGGTGCGTTCCGCTTGCGCGAACATACGCGAAATATGTTCGCTACGTTTGCGTTAAGCTTGACCTAGTCGTCAAGACTCACTTTGTATTATTGTCCCACGTAATACGGTCTGATCCACCCTTAAAGAATATATGGCCCCACGTTATATGGCCCCACGGACAAGACCGACTGCAAGAGTTCCTGATCTACCTTAACCAACAACACCCAACCATCAAATTTACTATTGAGCAGGGAGGTCAACTCTCCTTCCTCAATATCCAACTTGCCCATAATCTCCCATCTTTGGTGCCATGAGGCACCAAAGGTTTTCGACCCTCGTCTATCCCCTCCACATGGCTTTCACACCTCAATATGCCCGGCGCAAGCATTCTTAATTTGGCTGTCCATCATCAGGGGCGAACATTAGCCACCCTACTCAGATGGACTCTAGTCCAAGTACAGACAGTTGGGGATCCCGGTGATGGGTACATCTCCAGCTAGCACCACCAGCTGCACCAGTAAGGCCAGGAAACATAAACAGCAGCTGAGTTTGTCGATTTCTTTGGATGAATCTCAGGAGGAAAACACACCGCTCCCACCACAAGGATGCAAGTCAGATTGTGACCTAGGCGGACTTCATGCTGGCATTCCAAAACATCAACAATGCTTTGACAGTCTTGGTACAAACATAGAGTAAGGAAGAGCTGACAGCGGACCCGCGCCACTGTACCCCTGTTACCCCGTAATATGAAGGAGTGAATGAGAAACTGCAGGTTCTCCCCCTGCTGGGAATGACCTGTTCAATGGTCTGTTCCAAGATGCAATGGGGACAAGTGAAACGAAGCTGCCATGACATATGACATTATGAGCGAATCACAAGTTTTTGTTTAAATATCACTTCTTTGTATCATAACTATTAATAAGCAAACAATGATTATTCAGAAAAATCATGCCACATTATAAAATAAAATGTGCTCAGATTTGTGTTGTACGATGTATCGCACGTCGTTATGTGTGCAGATATTATTTTGTGATGTGCATCTCCTGCACCAACGTTCTTTGCCGACTTACGCATGATATGCATCAGTAATTACACAGTGTGAATGGTATGAATAGTTTAATGTGCACCATGTGTCATGACGACCACCGCATCCCGCCCTGGGTACGAAACCACATTATAGAGGTAGGGTTCAAACTATTTGCATTGCTGTATTCTTTTCGGGCTCTAGATTCTACATGGAATGGCTTTGAAGTCACAGTTCAAAGGACAGTCTTGAAACAGTCCGCGGCTGAAGACTGTCCGCTTGAAGACTGTTACTTGCCCCACTTGTCCACAATCATTGTTGGAAGTTGATTTGTTGTTTACTCTACTTACCACTTGACACATTTTTATATCATTGTGCACATCAAAAGGTCTCAAACATTAGTCCAATGACATGCGGTTTTTAGTGTGTAACTTGGAGGCTGAGATACTGCTCGGCCTCCTACATGCTATGGAGATTGGAGTCCCATACATGACAATCCAATATCAACTTTTGATGCATAAGGTAGCTTATGTATAAAATCTTGTGTGTCATTACACATGTACGTACAATCATGTTTATTTTATCACATTAAATGTAATTTGAATGTAATAAGATGAAAGCTTGTAATTAAGGAGATTTTTTAATCCAATATGGCCGTCAGAGCTTTTATATCACAATTCTTATACATGTACTTTGCCTCAAATTTAAACATCCTTAATAACTTATTGCCACTACAATGAATATCTTCAGTAAAAAAGTCACTCTGAAAGGCAGATGTTATTCTATAGAGCAGATTATTTTGCCCGAAATTGGAGTATTAGTGGCAATTTTGCTGACTTCATAATAAATAAGACTCCCTTGCTCAAGTTGAATTTTTCTAGACTTTTACATTTTTAACCTGACCCAATTCTACAAGAAAATACCATAAAATATTCTGTTGGAATTTTTTGGGGGTAAGTTATGTCATTGATATTTACTATCTCTTTTTTTCTAATATTTTTTAATATGATAACAGTGGACCACCTGGCTGAAGTGTTTGATGTCTTGAGGTCAGATCTTCAGGAAAAATCTGCTAGGGAGATGTATTTACACTACAAAGCTACAGAAGTTGTTACCCCATTCATGAAAGCATCTAACAAGGCCTTGGTGGGCAGTGCCGTAGACATGTTCCTTCAAATGTCAATGGATTCAGGTAGGTTTAATATGGAAAAAGTTTTTGCTGGTCTTCCATAGCATTCAGTCAACTTTTTTTATTATTGATATGTACCCTATCGTTATATCGGTGATTTATTGTTTTACGATGCCTTTAGGAAAATCTCCATCTTTCACAGCGCGTTATTTGTTCTAATCCTGTTGGAATCCGAAATCACCATTTGCTCATTGGGCCACCTTTACGTCTTGACATGACAGGATGACTTCATGTCCATCCCAGCAGACGGACCAGTTTCTCCGTCCCCACTTCTGTTCTGCGATAGCAGTTTGCAACGGAAATTCCTTCAGTCTGCATTCGTCTGCATATCCTGACGAGATATCTTCATTCTGGTCAGCATCAACATCGCAATCGTTTGCTACTCCCGGAATGCTTTCTGGCACCACAGGAAGCGCGTTGGTCTCGCCCTAGGCCAGGCCCTACAGTAGTCCGATATTCCCGCTCCGCTCCCACTACCGACTGAGCACTATTTCACACTTTCCAGGGGAAATTCATGTGGGAGCCCTACTACTGAGGACTCTTTATTTATTCCCATGTCGATCGGATATGTCCTACTTTGACCACAGGGGACCGCCGACGGGTAACAGCACTTCGTCATTATCGTCATGTACTTGCCAGCATGCACTTCACATATTTAATATATTGCCCGAGGAGTCACAGCCTATGCTACAGGAGTCTCATCCACTCAATTAAACTGTCTCCCTGCATTCTTCACTGGGTTTCTCCCCTTGTTATCACCACTTCTAGGATGAGTTTGTTCACCTTTGTCTGCCTAGTGTTTCCAAGGTTTACTTTAATACATGGAACTGGACAACATTCCCCCAGTCAGCGTTCATACCTAAGTGAGTAGAACTTTTTCCTCTCCAAGATCATATCTTCGTGACCATCCCTGTAATGTTTGACAGGTTCATTCTGTTCAGATATTATGGAGGGAATTTTTCTCTAGGCAGAGGAAATCCATAGTCCAGGGTCCCTCTCCCTCTCTCTTTCCTCAAGTATCTCTTCTCAGTGCCCTCTGCTTCTGCCGAGGCCTAGGTTTGTCTCTCACGTGGCTCTTCTCCTGCTATCCAGGCATTCAATTAGTGTTTTCATTAATTTTGTTATGCCCTGTATGTAATACTTATTTTTGTACGTGTTTAGTGTCTACTGCATTCAACCTACCCCAGACGGTTGCTACTATTATGCACATTCCCCTGCACCAATTTGCTGCTTCGCTGAAAAGACTTGATCAACCGTGGTGCACCCTGACACAATGCAAACCGACATGGCCGCCATGATTGTCCTTCTTTTCTCAGCGCTGCTATGAAACGGACATGCCCTTCGTGGGCTCTTTCGATGTTCAAGTTTCCGTTTCCCACTGCTCATCTAAACTGTATAGACTTGATATTTTTCCTTTTTACATATCTGATTGACCGTTACCAATGAACAGTGTTCTCTTGTGCGTTTGTTTTGGGTATTTTTCTCTCTCTTTTTCTTTGTGCATCCTACAGGTACCGCAGTCCTCCGTCGTCGCGGTCTACTCACCTCTACGTGATGCTGGGGTAATGCACAGCCGGTTCTGTGCTAACAACCCGATGAAAGGCCTATATGCGGGGGGAATGGATGAATGTATGGCTTGACCCCTCATTCCCGCCGCGTTACAGCAAGACGGAATGGCCATTGTCTGGCTCTACCCGGACAGAAAGCCATGGAGAGCTCCATACACGGCTGAACTGCCAGACGGCTACTCCAGCCTGCACCATGCCACCGACTTCAGCCCGCATAATACATGAACTTGAACATCTAAAGGAAGAAACAACTCTCATAAAAAGGAAACTTAACAGATGTATGCTCCTAACATTCTTAAAGGACTGTAGCTCTGCCTCCTTACAAATAATTAAAGGTGAATTATTAACAAAGTAATCCAAAAGTGAAAATAGACAAATAAACTTAACACAAAGCTCACACAAATGTTAACTCAAAGGTATCTTCCTACTCCTCATACTAACTATTCATCTTTCTATGACTTGGAACACTTTTAAGATATTCTTAAACTCTCCTTATTTCACTGTAAACTATGAAAGGCAGGATAAAAGGATATAAAGTCAGCAGGTCGATCCAGCTGATCTGGGCACAATCAATCATTAAAGAAAACTATAACTATCTCTAATTGAACATTTCATACATGGTACATAATAAAAGCAATACCAAAACATAACATTAATTATACATTCTGTGAATATAAGTACACTCACCCCAGCCTTGGCTACAGGAAGAACTTGAAGAACTTGGGATTAATTACATGGATACAGCAGAGTGAATCTTGGTGTGCACTGCTTGGAAACTCAGTGTGGAATGACACAAAGGACCATATAATACACAATGTAAACTAGAGGGGGTCTCACAATGGACATGAAGTGCCAGAGGGGTACTCAAAATGGACATAAGAGGACCACAGAGGGGGCACTCCAAATTAACATAAAAAGTGACCTGTCACATACTCCCCTGCTTCATTGGTTGACGTCCCGACAACCAGGCTATCTAATGTAACTAAAAAAATACAATACATTAATTAATACTACATTTAGGCTATCACACGTAGATATACGCATAATAAAGTCACTATGGCTGAACACCAGCCAACATCTGGGCGAGCAACAACTGGGTGCGGCTGATGTCGGCAAGCACCTGTGGGTCAAGGATTACTATGATGTCCTGCTCCTCTGCGGTTTGTCCTGCGAAGCTGTGCTGGTGCCTCTGAATTCACCTCGTCTCCTGGGGCCACGAGCTCGGACGTTTCGTCTCCTGGTTGAGGTTCAGCATGAACCGCAGCGGGGTCATCCAGTCGTGCTGCCAGGGTTGCTGCTGGTGGGACCTCAGCTTGGTGCTGTTGTTGCTCCCCTGCTTTTTCCGGTGCAGGCGGTCTGTCCTTCAGTACGTCTTGGCGTTGCTTCCCTGCTTTCTCCGGTGCAGGTGGTCTGTCCTCCAGAACATCTTGGCGTTGCTCCCCTGCTTTCTCCGGTGCAGGTGGTCTGTCCTCCAGTACGTCTTGGCGTTGCTCCCCTGCTTTCTCCGGTGCAGGCGGTCTGTCCTCCAGTACGTCTTGGCGTTGCTCCCCTGCTTTCTCCGGTGCAGGCGGTCTGTCCTCCAGTACGTCTTGGCGTTGCTCCCCTGCTTTCTCCGGTGCAGGCGGTCTGTCCTCCAGTGCATCTTGGCGTTGCTCCCCTGCTTTCTCCGGTGCAGGCGGTCTGTCCTCCAGTACGTCTTGGCGTTGCTCCCCTGCTTTCTCCGGTGCAGGCGGTCTGTCCTCCAGTACGTCTTGGCGTTGCTCCCCTGCTTTCTCCGGTGCAGGCGGTCTGTCCTCCAGTACGTCTTGGCCTCCATCCTCACGGTGCTCCACCATCACAAGGATGTCGTCGTCATCATCATCATCTGAGTGGACTGATGGAACTGGGGTTTCATCTGGTGGCAGATGATCGTGGACTTCCTCTTCTTCAGGCACCAAAGCCTGACCATCTAAGAGGTCTCTGCGGTTCACCATCTTCTGCTGACCATCTCCGTCTACAGGGGCAACGATGTAGACATGTGCGGTGGGGTATGGCCTCTCGACTACCTTGTAAGGCTTGCTTCCCCATACATCTTGGATTTTGTTGCGGCCATTGACTCTACAGTTTCGAAGAAAGACCTTCTCCCCAATTTGAAGACTTTCATCTCTGGCCGTCTCGTTGTGTCTGGCTGTTCTCCGATGGGCTTCCCTCTCCGTCTTCTCGAATGCTAGCTCGAACGCCATCTTCATCTTGGTTTCATGGTCAGCAATCCACTGATCGAGATTAGGGTCATCATCACCACCTGTGTCTGTTGTTCCAAGCAGGTGATCTACAGGCAGTCGGGGCTCACGTCCAAAGAACAGGTAGTATGGTGAATACCCGGTGGATGAGTGTGGTGTGGCATTGTAAGCATAGATCAGCTCGGGAAGAAGTTCTGGCCATCTACGCTTCTTCTCTTGTGGGAGTGTTCGCAAACGGTCATGGAGTGTACGATTAAATCTCTCACACTGACCGTTGCCCTCAGGGTGGTATGGAGTTAGTGCGGCTTTTTGAAATGCCATACATTTCACAAAGTTCCTTGATGACGGTGCTTTCGAAGTTCCTCCCTTGGTCACTGTGTAGGCGGTCGGTACCCCATATCGGAAAAAACAATCTCGTACCAGCACGCGAGCAACAGTCCTTGCTTTCTGGTCTTTGCAGGGTATCGCCTGAGTGAACTTAGTGAAAACATCAGTTAACACCAAGACATTTTCGATGTTGCCGGTCCCTGGTTCGAGAACTGTGAAGTCCATCGCAAGAACTTCAAGTGGTCGGTTGGCAACTAACGAGCCCATCGTTGGATGAAGCTTCCTTCCAGCTTTGGCTAAGATACACCTCTGACATTTTTGGCAGTACAGTTCGACATCACTCGCCATTCCTTGCCAGAAGCATCTGCTGCGTGCGAGTGCAAGCGTCTTCTCGACTCCTTGGTGCCCAACCCTGTCGTGAAGTGCCTCCAAAACCTGCTCTCGTAGAACAAGTGGTAGGAGAATCTGGGACACATCACAGCCGCCGTCTCTCGTCTTCCTTAAGAGCACCTCATCTTTGACCTGGATCTTATCCCAGAACTTGAGCAGTTTGCGGGTTGGTTTCTCCTCCATCATGAGCTGTTTGTGCAGTGGTTTTTCTCCTTTTTGGTAGTAGTGAAGGAGTCGGCCAATATATCGATCGTTCTGCTGTAAACGGGCCATCTCCACGGGTGGTATTGTAGGCAGGGTTGAAGTTGCAGTAGGCATCAACCTGTCATGTCTGGCATAGACTTCACAAAGTCCTGCTTCGGCAAGGGTGTTCAGTAGCACGTCACGCACTTCACATGGAACTGTGGTGGACATCTGCTGAAGAGGGTTGGCTTCAATACAAACTTCCTCACATCTTGCATTCTCTGGCTCGGCACCATGGGCGGGTTTTCTACTGAGAGCATCTGCATTCCTGTTGCTTTTTCCTGACCTGTATTTCACCTTGAAGTTGAACTGTGCCATCTCAGCTGCCCATCTTGTCTCCGTTGCTCCCAACTTGGTATTCGTCTGCAGGTAGCTCAGAGGGTTGTTGTCGGTGTAAACTGTAAAGTTTGCACCTAGAAGGAGATCTCGAAACTTCACAGTGATAGCCCATCTCAAAGCTAACAGTTCAAGCTTCATGCTGCTGTAGTTCTCCATGTTTCTCTCACTCCCTCGGAGACTTCTGCTGGCGTAACCAAGAACAACACGACCATTCCTTTGCTCTTGAGAAAGTACTGCACCAAGACCTAGATGGCTAGCATCCACTTCCAAAATGAAAGGGGATTTGAAGTCTGGGTAACCCAACAATGGAGCACTGGTCAAGAGTTGCTTCAGCTGGTTGAATGCAGTCTCACATGCCGCAGTCCACGTGTAGGGTTTCTGGGGGATTGCAGCCTTCTTTCGTCTGTCTTTCATCTTTGCAGATCCACCTAGCATGGCGTGGAGTGGGGCAGCTACCTTGGCATACTCTGGGATGAAGCGTCCATAGTAACTGGTTAGCCCCAGAAAACTTCGGAGTTCTCCCTCTTTTGTTGGCCTTTCCCAATCGGTAACTGCTCGTACTTTCTCTGGATTAGGTGAAATTCCATCAGCTGAGATTTCATGCCCCAGATAGTGGAGTTTTGCTGCAAACCAGTGGCACTTCTCGGGCTTTACCTTCAGCTGGAAATCTTGCAGGCGTGTGAGGACCATCTCCAGTCGCTCGGGGGTTTCATCGAAGGTCTTGCCAAACACTAGAATATCATCAAGGTAGACGATGAGCGACTGGAAATTTTTATCACCAAACGCTTTGTCCATGACACGCATGAAAGTGGCAGGGGCATTGCAGAGCCCAAACGGCATTCGTGTGAACTCATACAAGCCACCTGTCCCCACGCGAAATGCCGTCTTCTCGATGTCTTTCTCTTGAACTGGAATCTGATAGAAGCCATGAGCAAGGTCCAAGCTGCAGAAATATTTGGCGCCATTCAAGGTATCAAGGGCTTCATCAATTCGAGGGAGCGGATACGCGTCTTTGTGTGTCTTCGCATTGAGTGCTCTGTAGTCAACACACAATCTCAGCTTTCCATTGCTCTTCCTCACAAGGACAACTGGTGAAGCGTAAGGGCTTGAAGACTCTCGTATCACTCCTTTGTCTAGGGATGCTTGGATGTGATCTCGTACTTCAGGCCACAGATGAGGGGGAATTCTCCTGTGTGGGACCTTTACTGGCAAATCGTCAGTAGTGACGATTCGATGCTCGACCTTGTTGCAGTACCCGATGTCGTCATCATCCCTGCTGAAGACTTCACTATACTTAGTGACTAAAGGCTGTGAGGTCCTTCAGCTGACTGCTACTGACATCTTTTCCGATCTGGATCCTGGACATCAGATCGGCTGTAGGGTCGTCGTCAACTCCTATTTGCTGAACGAAAGCTTCAGTCTCCTGATTGGGGATGTGCTGTGTAGTACTCTCGGGAAGAGCTGGGGAAATTGATGCAACGGGTGTTTTCGGTTGGAGATAAACATCATCTGGGCTGAAATTGGCAATCTGCACCGGTATCGTGCCTCTCGCATCTACGCTGACAAAGGCTGGGGCAACTTTCACACCCTGGGGGAGATGTTTGCTGTGTGCTTCAAGCTGCTCTACGATGGCCTGGTATGCAAACTTCCCGATCGTTGGCTTCACAGAACAGTTAATAACACGCAGGGACATCGCTGGTACCAGTACTGGTTTCTGACCGAGGATGCGAACATTCCCAGTCGTTTCTGGCTGGACTGTATCACCTCTCACCTCCTCGTAAAGTGCAAGCACGTGGGCCCATTTAGCCTCTTCGCCGTTTTTTTGCCACAGTTCTGCAGGAATCCCAGTCTGCTGCCCTTCTGAAGAGTGTTTCTCATGTCCCTGAAGATATTTGAGCCGATGACGCCAGGTACTCGCCGTTTCCTCTCCGCCATAGTGGGTCTTTCCGGATCTCTAACTACCACAAATCCTACTTGTTTAAGGGTCTGCCCCAATGCCTGAAGTGGTAGCTCAGCATAGCCGACATAGGGGATCGCAGTGCCATGGGCACCCGAGATGTGGAGCAAGGAGTGTATGTCGACTAACTCTGCATCGGAGAAGTTCTCCTTGAAACACGACTCAGTCAGCGTCGAAACCTGTGCTCCAGTGTCGAGAAGACATGTCACCTCGGTGCCTCCAATCTTCACTCTGACTATTGGACTGTCCCCTACTGCTCTCCGTATAATTGAGCCACTGTCCCGCATTTCCTGTAGGCCTGTCGTTTGGCTCTCAATGGCAGACCTCTCTAGTTTAACGGCTTTTGGGGTAAGTTTGCTGCTGATAGGATGAATGATGGGGAACAAACTGCTGAGAAGACTGCTGGGGAGTGAAGCTTGGGGGCTCGACTTGATGGACCTGTATACTGGCTTTGTTGGTCTGCTGCAATTGTTCTACTGGAAACGCTGCATGAGGAGTCTCGCTTCAGGTGTTCGGTGGATTGGCAGTTGTAACACCGGCGGGGGCCCCGATTCCATGAGCGTGCTGGTCGTTCCGTCATGACCTTCAACAGCATGTCAATTTGCTGCTGTTGTCTTGACAGTTGCTGTCCCTGCTGGACGATGAGGTGCTTGAGGTCGTTTGAAGTCGTCGACACCTCATGCACAGCAGCCTGCATCTTCAGACGGTTGCCATGGTTACTTCCAAGCCACTCGATGGCACGGTCACGAACTTCGAAGAAACTCAGCTCTGGAGACTCGATGTTGAGGCTTCTTAACTCTCTCCTCAAGCCTTCATCGTTGACAGCCTCTGCCAGTCGTCCTTTCAAAGTTTTCCCTCTTGCTGCCTTGAAAGAGCTGTCAAGTCCGATGATGCAGTCGAACAATTCGACCAACTGCAGAGAGAATGACAGGAGATCCTCCCCTGGCCTTTGGCAATACGAAAAGAACTTCTGCTGCAGTTGAGGCAGGCTGTCACCATCGCCGAACACTTTCAGTAAAGTGTTGAAGATCACCTCTGGGTCGCAAGAAACATCAAATCCTCTCCCAAGGATTTCTTGTCTGGCACTACCGCCAAGGTTGTCGATGATGAAGGAACAGCTGTCTTCGCTGCTCAGCTGTCTGGCTTGGAGCTGGCCCTTCACATCTCGGACCCACTCTCTAATGGACAGGTCTCCCGGCTTACCTGGAGCTCCATGGAATCGCTCCAGCCTCCTCCCTGCAGCAACGCAGATCTGCTTGGTGGCTGATGCAGTACTGCTGCTCACAGTCGCCTTTTGTCGTTCTTCTCGCTCCACTTGCAAGGCGACCTTCATCATCTCCAATTCTGCTCTCAGCTGAGCCATCTCCTCATCGCTGTCTCCCGGCATTCTCGTTTCTCTCCCTGGTTGGTTGACTGACGGGTGTTCTTCGCCTCAGGCTGGGGGTCGATCACGTAGCTCTATTGCACCATCCTGTCTACGACGCCATTTGTGACAGGGGAAAGTGGACACCAGACACAAATGTTTGGGTTTTCTTTCTGATCTTTTAATGGTGCATGGCGTACGCAATATAAACAAAACGAACGACGACCCTGAAATGATAAAAACAAATGATACATAAATATTAAGATAAATACAAAGAAATTAGCAAAATCAACAAAATGCAAAGTTCACTTAAAATGTACAATAAGGCATAACATACTAGGCTTAGATGTACAGGGCATGTGTATGCTTTCACCTGCACTATCTAAACATAACTTCATCAAAGTTCAATGACCTCAACAATGAAGAAATAGCAACTATAAACTTGTATCAGTCCTTCCTCTATTACCATCCAAGGGTCCATAAAGAACTCTCTTGGGGTAATAAAATACACACATAACTTGCATCAGCACTGGACATTAAATACCACTTTCAATGTTGAAACTCTTACTAAAACAATACAACTGATCAATAACTAAACCTGCACTTTGGTGATAAGAGGGCAATGTACCACAAGCATATCACAAAGTGACTAGTACGCCAGTCTAGTAAGCAACCACTCAGTCTTCCCACCAACTAACCACACACAATGGACTTCCCAGTACTGGGCCATAAACTGGTGGCTGTCCTAGCCCTAGCCACACTAAGGGATGGCAAGACTGTTTACACTTCATTAAGTATGCAGCAACTTAAGGATTAAAGAAACTTCCTGTTCCATATGCCACACATGGGGTGTACCTTGCACATGATACAAATGAATACATCCATACAATCAATGAATTACATACAGTATAATACATGAACTTGAACATCTAAAGGAAGAAACAACTCTCATAAAAAGGAAACTTAACAGATGTATGCTCCTAACATTCTTAAAGGACTGTAGCTCTGCCTCCTTACAAATAATTAAAGGTGAATTATTAACAAAGTAATCCAAAAGTGGAAATAGACAAATAAACTTAACACAAAGCTCACACAAATGTTAACTCAAAGGTATCTTCCTACTCCTCATACTAACTATTCATCTTTCTATGACTTGGAACACAATAAAGATATTCTTAAACTCTCCTTATTTCACTGTAAACTATGAAAGGCAGGATAAAAGGATATTAAGTCAGCAGGTCGATCCAGCTGATCTGGGCACAATCAATCACTAAAGAAAACTATAACTATCTCTAATTGAACATTTCATACATGGTACATAATAAAAGCAATACCAAAACATAACATTAATTATACATTTTGTGAATATAAGTACACTCACCCCAGCCTTGGCTACAGGAAGAACTTGAAGAACTTGGGATTAATTACATGGATACAGCAGAGTGAATCTTGGTGTGCACTGCTTGGAAACTCAGTGTGGAATGACACAAAGGACCATATAATACACAATGTAAACTAGAGGGGGTCTCACAATGGACATGAAGTGCCAGAGGGGTACTCAAAATGGACATAAGAGGACCACAGAGGGGGCACTCCAAATTAACATAAAAAGTGACCTGTCACAGATACATGGATTGTCACATGCACATCCCTGCTATTGTTGGGCTCTGCCCAAGCGGAAAGATGTGGAGAGATCTACGTACACAGCTGCATGGCCCAACGTCCATACAAGCCAGGTCAAAACCAATACAATTAGTTAGGCCACTACAGTACTACACCGACGTCCAGAGGCGATTGACGCCTGGACCCTTCAAGGGGCCTCGCTTATCTGGCCCCTCTCCGCCCGGCCCATAGGCTCCATGGCGCAGTGTCACTTTAATTTTAATAATATTAATAATGGACACTTTTAATGCGCCGGTATCTGCCAAGCCTGACGCTCATGGCGCAAATCAATTATTATCCCTGGTCATGGGGCCATATTTTACAGCATTTAATTTACAGCTCGAGCTTTTATAAGCCTTAACTGACATCGCAGAGGCAGGGACACATCCCCCACCATCGCTCAACGAAAGCGGAGAGCCTTAATGCAGCCAAGCCCAACCGACTGTCACCCTCAGAGTCTCAAGTCGAGTCGCTCCATAGTCTAGATTGCTAGACTGTGTTATCGTACCCGCCACCACGAGAGGGCGTATCGTGGCAATCCGCTAGCGACGCACGAGTGCACGACTACTAACTTCACTCGATAACACAGTCTAGACGATCTCTGATTATTTACCGTATGCGCGCGCACCTACCGTGCCTAATTATATGACGTATGCATAATATATCCTGCATAATTAGGTCAAGCAATGCATATTCATATGTCTAGTCCCCTGACTTACCTCGCACAGTCTATAATGCACTGCATGTAATTTACTGTACAGTACTAGTACATATACATGTACATGTACAGTACACATGTACATGTATATACCATGGAGGTATACAGGTATATTGTACTTCACGAAGTTTTGTAAAACCGTGAAGGAATTTCCATGGTAAAACAATGGAGGAAAACTGTATGTAGGCCTACACGAAATAATGATGCTCGATATGATCGGTATAGGCACAAACCAACATAACCCATGCTGCGGGTGCATTACTACCGGTGCAGACACAGCGCGTGGGGGCTTCATGCGACGCATTCAGCCCATCCGCGCACGGACGTTGTGTAGTATTTTTTATGCGAGACCGCACGGCTTGCAAGTGACTGAGTCAGTCACGTAGAAAATTAAGATTGCTGCAAGCTAGTATTAAGCTTGCGGCAAGCTTATTAAGGTTGCGGCAAGCTTAAAGAAGCTTGTACGGTACTTCTGCAAGCTCCCGACAAGCTCCTGGCAAGCCTGCAAGCTTATGCAAGCTTACCAACAAGCTTGCGGCAAGCTTGTATTGATCAGCGCGCAGCTTGCTGTCACCTTGCAAGCTTGCCAGCAACATGGCTGCAAGCTTGCAAGCTTGCCAGCATCATGGCTGCAAGCTTGCAAGCTTGCCAGCATCATGGCTGCAAGCTTGCAAGCTTGCCAGCATCATGGCTGCAAGCTTGCAAGCTTGCCAGCAACATGGCTGCAAGCTTGCATGGTTGGCTGCAAGCTTGCAACCAAGTTGCTGTCAGCTTGCAAGCTTGCCAGCAATATGGCTGCAAGCTTGCAACCAAGAAGTTGCTGTCAGCTTGCAAGCTTGCCATGAGAAACATATGGATTCAAACAATTAACTGCACAATTAGGACCCAACCAGACAGAATTATCAAACACCCTTTTTGTTTAATTAATTTACTTTGATAATTAATTAAGTAATTTGATTTTGAAAGTTTTCCCAGACATAAAAAGCCAGGAGTTAAAATCAAAAAGCAGGATATTGGAGTTCATTCAATTAAATTTGGATATGATCAACCTGCATGGCCAATTAATTAATCAAGAGTTCTATCTTCTATTAAATTAATTCTTCCTATGGAATTCTTGGCAATTAAGTTTTTTAATCAAGAGTCCTGCATACATACACATAAATTATTAGTACCAATGAAAAGTTTAGTTATTGTATTTTGAAAATTGTCCCAAATTCCTATGAGGATTCAAAGAAAATTGTTTAAGGTCTAGCTCTACATTACTGATCTGCATTTATTTTATAATTTAAAGTAATGTCACAGCAGCAGGCTGTGCAGTGAGGGTTCAGCTAGTATTACAATATATAGTTCATGATTTGCCAAGCTTTTGGATGACTTGGTTTTTTTGTGTTTTAAATTGTCAAGTGCCTTGTTATTGTATTCACCACTATTTATTATTAGTTAGGATTATTAGTCATTCATTTATCTCTGTATTATTTTTGAAGATTTTTCCTTTAGGTTTTTCATTGAAAGAGCTTGCTCAGGTCATATGCATATTCATTGTTTTAGCCAGCACAGTGTTTCTTCCAATAAACCTGTGTGCAAGAGGATTAGACAGTTAATGTAAACAAACTTATCTTAGGAATGCCACAGGTGTCAAGTGACCACACTGACCTCTGGTATGCCACATGTATACAAGTAGCCATTTTATCAGCACTGTCCACTGTCACAATGCATAACCATGGACATGATGGAGGTAGGACTCAAAGCCAACATTTTCTTCTTCCTAATTCACCCTGATTGAGACCCTATAGAGACTCCAACTTGGTAAGTTAACCTTTCTTTATATTTCTTTATTGTTTGCTAGTAACTTTGATTATAGTTTTGACCATTATTTCAAGTGATTTTGGCCAGAGGCCTACTTTTGTTTGGATAAATTGTGCTTTTTTACGTGTGTATTTATGCATTGTGCAAAGTTGCATTTGTTATGTACACAAAGATAAGTTGTCTTATTGTTTTTCTCTGTTCTGTATTATTAAATTGCAGATAGCTGAATCACATGTGCCACTACATTCAAGTGACTCCCTGTTTCGTAATTCGGTGGAATATATTGAGAATATACATCTTTTTGGAAGTCTGGAGTGAAGCTGGAGTTTGCCACCAAAGAGAAGCAACTGAAGCTAGAGGAGTTGCAGGAGACCACCAAGGTTGAAGCAATGAGGATAGAGAGGGATAAAAAGCTGGAACAACTACAGCCAGCAAGTGCTGCAGAGTCTCATCACCAGAGTGAAATTTAGATGGATGACGATATCGTCAGTGCTTGAAAAGTGCATCTCCCAACTAGCAGAGTTAAATAGAGAACAGCTGCAATATCCCCTGTGCCGAAATTCATTCAATTCGCTTAATTATCAACAGCCAACCCCTTGATGCAGACATCACCAAGCTAAACTTCCTTCATCAGTATGTAACCGGAAAGCCACAGCATCTCGTCGATGCACTACCTGCTCATTGGCACGGAGGAAGCATACATCAGGGCAAGAGAGGTGCTGACGGAGAGATACGGAAACAGCTAGCAGCGTAGTCAGTACAGCTTTCACGAGTAAGCTGTGACAGTGGCCAAGGATATCACCACGAGATTCAGCGGGCCTAAGAGATTTCATGCAGCACGAGCCACCACAGTGTGGTACCACACCTACATGTAGCCTGGGAGTGTTCGACTATGCCAGCAAGAACACGCACCTTATCAAGAAGTTGCCATTCAATCTTGAGGCCAATTAGTGGCGGGACAAGATTGACGTTTTTAAGAATTTTAGAATTTCAGGTTTTTATGTATACCTGCTGTGTACAAAAGTATAGGAAATTTCAGCGTTTCCTTGGTGTTTTTAGATTTTGTGTGTGTGTGGCCACTCACATCCCTGTAAATGTGAACAAGTGCTTCAATAAATTTTTTTTTTACTTTATTATAATAAAATTGCCCAGAGTTTCATTGCAGTTAAAATCTTTATAGAGTATTTTCTCCACCTGTTAATGGCCCTGCAAGGTATGTACGATGTACATTGGTATTCTTGGAAAACTTTACAGGTACATAGGGATGTATGTAGCTGCAAGGTTGCCAATTCTGCTGCTAGTCTGCAACAGAGTTTGCCATTTGTTAGGTTAATTAAATAATGCTTGGGCAATAGCCTGCCTGCCTGCAATTAGCTTGGATGTTTACATATCTGCCAGCTTGCAAGTTTATTTGCAAGCAAAAAAACCTTCTATTGCAAGCTTGTGGCAAGCTTGCTACAAGCGTGCATATATAATTTTCGTATGGGGATACAAGCTTGCTGCAAGCATAATACAAGCTTGCTAGCCAGCAAGCTTGCCGGCAAGCACCAGGATAAAAACTGCAAACTTGAAAACAAGCTTGCTGCAAGCTTGCCGCAAGCTTGCCGCAAACTTGAAAACAAGCTTGCCGCAAGCTTGCCGCAAACTTGAAAACAAGCTTGCCGCAAACTTGAAAACAAGCTTGCCGCAAGCTTGTGGCAAGCAAAAGCAAGCTTGCCCTCATTTGCATTTTTGAAACCCTGCAAGCTTGCTGCAAGCATAATACCAGCTTGCCGGCAAGCATAATACCAGCTTGCCGGCAAGCTTGCTGGGAGCTTGCCGGCAAGCTTGCCGGCAAGGTTGCTGTAAGCTTGCCGGCAAGCACCATTATATTTCTATAAGGGTTACGTACGTACCCGGTCCCCGTTGCATTTTTTGGGGGAAGGGGGGATTTTCGAGCGGAGCGGGAAAGCCTATAGAGACAATTTTTTGTCATACATGAAAATCATTTCATGGCCTCAAAATATTTTTGTGTCATCAAAATTATATTTTGTGTATTCATGTGGAAATCTTTTCGGTCCCTCAAAACATAGAGCAAGGAACAGATCGAAATTATTTCATCGATCATGCCCCCAAATTCCTTTTGTCAAAAACATTACGTCAACTCGCAAACATTACGTCAACTCAAAAACATTACGTCAACTCAAAAACATTGCGTCAACTCAAAAACATTGCTTCAACTCAAAAACATTTTGTGAATAATTCTGAAAATCCTTATTTATGTTTTCAACATGCATATTAAACCCAAGTACATGTACAAAATTGCCGGGGAAGAATTTCACCGTTACATCAACTAACAAACATTGCGACAACTCGCAAACATTACGTCAACTCAAAAACATTACGTCAACTCAAAAACATTGCTTCAATTTAAAAACATTTTTTGAATAATTCTGAAAATCCTTATTTATGTTTTCAACATGCATAACCCAAGTACGTGTACAAAATTGCCGGGGAAGAATTTCACCGTTACATCAACTAACAAACATTGTGGCAACTCGCAAACATTACGTCAACTCAAAAACATTACGTCAACTCAAAAACATTGCTTCAATTTAAAAACATTGTTTGAATAATTCTGAAAATCCTTATTTATGTTTTCAACATGCATAACCCAAGTACGTGTAAAAAAATTGCAGGGGAAGAATTTCACCGCCGACAATCATATTATTCAATTTATTGTGCACAAGTATTAATGGGACTTGACTGACACAATCATGTGGGCCATGTTTTCTCCGAAGGCGAAGACCATACCCGGCCGCCGTGTCCGTAGCTCCCCGCCTCACCGTACGCGTAGGCCTACGAGTACGAGGCGAGCCCGGTTACGTACACCGTGACCGTACCAGTCCTCCCGCCTACAGGCCCAGGAACTTCCAGCCAGTGGAAGAACAAGTGAGCTACCTGGCTATTGTGCATTTTCGTGATGTGTGTGCGCGTGCGCGAAGCGCAAATTATTCAACAATATCGCGCACGCGCACTAGTTTCCCCCCCGTTTTCGGGGGGAAATAATCAGAGATCGTCTAGACTGTGTTATCGAAGTCAAGTTAGTAGTCGTGCACTCGTGCGTCGCTAGCGGATTGCCACGATACGCCCTCTCGTGGTGGGGGGTACGATAACACAGTCTAGCAATCTAGACTAGTCGCTCCACGGCCGACTTGTCCTGTGCCTATCCATACTGGAATCTGTTATATACGCTGTACACGTACTTTGTACTGTACATGCATCCCCTTTCTATTGTCCGGCTCTACTGGAGTAGAAACAATGCCACCACGCTCGATCTGCTCCCAATTGCAGTCGACACGCCTTATGGGCCGAGTTGGCCTGCAGACGACTTAATAGGGCTAGCTGTACGCTTCCACGGACTCAGAGATGGATAATTTACTTTCTTCCCCACGGAGCAGGAAGTTGCAAAGATTCCCTTTACAGCTTTTACTGCCCAATGGCCACGCCAGTCCGCACTTAGTCTAGATTGCTAGACTGTGTTATCGTACCCGCTCTATGTTTTGAGGGACCGAAAAGATTTCCATATGAATACACAAAATATAATTTTGATGACACAAAAATATTTTGAGGCCATGAAATGATTTTCATGTATGACAAAAAATTGTCTCTATAGGCTTTCCCGCTCCGCTCGAAAATCCCCCCTCCCCCCAAAAAATGCAACGGGGACCGGCGCCGGGTGACTGACTCAGTCACTTGCAGGCCAGGCCGTGCGGTCTCGCATAAAAAAATTAATACTACACGAACGTCCGTGCGCGGATGGACCGCACTGGTTATCACGGGCCCATGCCTCGGGCTGAATGCGTCGCATGAAGCCCCCCACGCGCTGTGTCTGAACCGGTGGTAATGCACCCGCAGCATGGGTTATGTTGGTTTGTGCCTACCGATCATATCGAGCATCATTATTTCGTGTAGGCCTACATACAGTTTTCCTCCATTGTTTTACCATGGAAATTCCTTCACGGTTTTACAAAACTTCGTGAAGTACAATATACCTGTATGGTATTTATACATGTGTACTGTACATGTACATGTACATGTATGTACTAGTACTGTACAGTACATTACATGCAGTGCATTATAGACGGTGCGAGGTAAGTCAGGGGACTAGACATATGAATATGCATTGCTTGACCTAATTATGCAGGATATATTATGCATACGTCATATAACTAGGCACGGTAGGTGCGCGCGCATACGGTAAATAATCAGAGATCGTCTAGACTGTGTTATCGAAGTCAAGTTAGTAGTCGTGCACTCGTGCGTCGCTAGCGGATTGCCACGATACGCCCTCTCGTGGTGGCGGGTACGATAACACAGTCTAGCAATCTAGACTAGTCCGCACTATGCTTCCGGGCTCGCCCAACCCCCCCCCCCTCCCCCCTCGATCCCTCCAGCTTTCAGTCGACCTGCCTCAAGTCGAGTTGTTCCAAGCCGAGTTGTTCGGTGCTCATTGGCCTATAATGCGTCCTACCTTACGGCCCAGCCCTACGGAACGGAAACATGTACCCGAGACATGTACAATCACGGTTTGCTATTGCCCGACGCTACCGGAACGGGAAACTGAAACCACACTACACGTACTGTTCAACGACCATGCATCACTACACTTCCGGGCACAATGTGCAACCGTTGACAGGACGGCTTGCACACTACTATAATAACTACAGCCCAGAGCGCTCCATGTGGCGCCACATCGGCGACCTTGCGACCCTGGCAGTCATGAGTGTAATATCCTGTATTTGGAAATTGGATAATGAATACAGTGATAAAGGTGATTAAAATGCGAGAATGCATCAACTCGAAATTCGGCTAGCACGCTCGCCATGCATGTCGTCCTGAGGTCAAAGGTCATACATGTGATAACCCTTACCCAACTTGAATGCAGTCCTTTAGCATGCACATAGCATTCATAAATAGCATGCGCATGCTATGAAAACTGCTATCCAAAAGCATTCATGCCATAGCATTCCTATAGCAACTTCGATAGCATTCACATGCACATAGGATGTAAATAGCATGCACATAGCATGTCAGAGCGGCTAAAAATGTAAATGAGGTATAGCAGTCCGGGGATCGCATGCTATTGAGAATGCTTTGAAAGCATGCGCATAGCATGCATCCCATAGCATTCGCATGCTATGGGAATGCTATCCCAAAGCATTCTGCATGCTACGGGAATGCTATCCGAAAGCATTCCGCATGCTATGGGAATGCTATCCCAATTAAAGCATTCCACATGCTATGAATTTGAAATCTGTAAATTTGGATTTGAAAACTAAATTAATTAGTTTTCTCTAATTCCTGATAAACAAACTAAAAACCATGAAAGATGGAAGACACAGGGTACAGAAGCACTTCACACACACAGGCATATTGGGTAACTTAAAATCCTTTTATTAATCATATTTCAAGGCCAGGTGCTTGATTTGATGTTTGTCCAAAAGCAGGTCTGTACTGCATTTGCAATTAAAAAAACCAAAAGAAGAAATTATAGTTAAACTATTATACTCATTGGTAAATAAATAAATTGATTTCTCCATTGAAAGTAGGAAAAATACAATCAACATCGGACATTTCAACTTTGGCTTAAAGGTATGAGAAATGGTGACCACTAGCATTCATTTTTCAGTATTTTCTGTTATGTGAAATACTTGTGATTATATAATGTTTAGCCATTTTTATAGCCAAGCTGCAAAAGGAAATTTAGGCTAGATCCGTAGCTGCCAGCATGGTCATGTTCAGGGGTCAGAAAATGACTTGCATGCTGCACTGCAGAATGCAGACCTCATGTAATGTAAGGAGGTACTACAAACAAATACTTGCCTTTTATCAATGGTTTGTCACATCACCATGCACTTCTGCATTTGGGTGTTTAATTATTCTCCTTTCCCTTCTTGCTCTCTCCTTCCAAGGTGCTTTGAGGAGGCTCCTCCCTCTTGCATCAACTCTCATCTTCATAAACAAGTTAAAACACTCATTTGACTGAAATGGAAACTTTGGTAAATGTTCATGCATGAATTAGGCCTATTCATGTCATTCAAGTTCAGGATTAATTGTCCGTCGGTCGGTTAATCTTCTTTAGCTTTTTCACTCTAAATTATTTCAAATTAGGCATATATGGCCTAACAATGATAATATTACTGTTTTTTTTGCATATTTTAGTGGTACTTTATTTGTTAGGCCTAACCTTTTTAAATCTGGGCTAGGATCACAGTTTTATATACACTGAACGATGGCAAGGCTATACCTGATACAACAAACAATCAATCAACAATCTAAAGATATCATATAGCGGGCCGGCCCATATTACTTACTAGTATTAATTATTACTTACTAGTACTAATTAGGGTCACACTTATTTCAGGGCCTCTACCCAACATATATCGAGTGGTTCAAAAACTCGAAGTACATACTATAGGCCTGCAGTTGCCACAGTTTTATACTTTCTCTGTGCTATGACTGAATTAATTAATAAAACAACAGGGTTAAAACAGTGAATGCAGCCTACCTTCATCTGGGGTGAATGTTGGGGTGAATTCTCCTCCATTTTGCCAGATTGTGGTTCCAAGAGTTGACAATTAGTTTTGTTGTAAACTGACTGACAAATTGTACTGAAATGTGTATTTGCAGATGTAGGGCCTATAGTGCTTACTATTCAAAGGATAGAGTGGAGCACAGTACAGAGATGTTGCTTAATGTGTGGTTGTTACAAAAGTGGCTAAAATGGCTATAACCGTTAGATATTCAAACTATAGTCTGTAAGGTGAACAAGGGTCAGTCTGATAATGTAATACAAACCTAGACAAGAAGTGTTCCAGTAGTCATAAATCAATTAGACTGCTTGGCATTACAGGGTCAAATGTTCCCAAACTACTTGGGTACAGTATAGCATTCACGCTGCATGCTATATGAATGCTATATGAATGCTACTTTTTAAAAAAAATCACTGCTGAGTCACTCTCCTTATAGTCAAAGTATAGCATTCACGGCTGCATGCTATTTGAAGCTCGTGAATGCTATACTTAAACAAAAAACATGGTTGAGTCCCTCTCCTTAGTTTTAAAGTATAGCATTCACGGCTGCATGCTATTCCCGGCTCATGAATGCTATCAGGAATGCTATTTGGACTGCTGATCATAGCAGTCCACAAGTCTTCAAACCCTTCGCATGCTATGTTAATGCTATAATAGCATGTGCATGCTATTGAACTGCTATTGAAATGCTCTGCAACTGCTATTATAGCAGTCCAGTTTGGTAAGGGAATACATGTACATGTTTCATACATGTGATAATACTCGTACATGTACTGTTCATCACATAAACGCCTAAAATACATTGGGAAATGGGAGGTGACTAGTCAACCTGATCTTGTCCTACCTCCATGACCTGATGGTGTTATATAATCTGAGATGAACAAACACTACTTATCCCACTTGCAACCTCTTCTGATCAGCTGATTTTCTCCTCATTCTTATGCTTTGAAAAGTGATAAACACTGTGCAAAGTATGGTATAGATTGGAATTTTCCTCCTTCATTTGTGTCTAATGGCGAGACACAACATGCCAAGGCAGGCAAGAACGGCATGCGTCAACCCAGCCTACCTCCACCGACAACTCACCGTAGGTTGCGGGATAACTCCCGTTGACGGATTGGCAACAATTTTGCAGAACTCCGAAGCACCCCTTTCGGACCTGTGGTTTTCGACGTCATTGAGGCCTTAAAAATCCCCATCGGCGGGAAATACAAGGCAACATTCTTCTCCATCAGGGAAATACAAGGCAACATTCTTCTCCATCAGCTCTACCCAAGGCAATGAAAAAGTACCATGAATAGCTGTGGCCACAGTCCCTTCCCCGAAGGTCAGCATTTCCAGCTAATCATGGCTGCGACCTCCATAACCATCTGGGTGGACCCCGTCGACACGTTCCCCGCACCAAATAACCTCGGCGAGCAGGAGTCGACTCGCGCCAGCCCAACAGTCCCCAGTTCTTTTCCACAGATCACAAAGGGAATTCTGACGTGTCACGTCTTGCCGTCATTCCACATCATCGGATGAGAAAGAGATCATCTCTGCCAATGACCTCACACCTGCTGATAGCCACACACAACAAGACACAATCCAGAGTTTTCGACTTCTGGTACCTACAACCCCCTGAAAGATGTCGAAAACATCTTGAGCCTCGTGGCTGCCTCCCTACAGATGCCACCTATCCAAGGCAGGTCTCTATGGGGAATGGCAATGACCTGGTCCAACCAGGTCACATTATCCTGGTATGCGAAGTAAACTCGCCCACAACGCCTGGCTTCTCGGCCCAGATCTCGGCGAAGGATCAAACAACGTGTTCAAACGGTCCACTCGGATCAACCACTGGACATCACCCACATGATGAACGCTAAACGTCAGTCACATCCCCAACGTAGGCGTGAAGTCCTGACTCCAAGGACTCCAATCCTACTACTAGGATTAACTCGGAATAGTTCCTGGTGAGGTTTGAACCCGGGTTGTCCGGACTGGCGCAATGAGTTGCGCCACCAATCCGTACCAGCAACGAAACCACAACCACTGTGAGACGTTTAGTAGCCCTGCAACCCATATGCCAGCACTCCCACGTCTACTGGCAGCAGCAAGCAAGTACGTGTGCCCCTCTTTCCTGCATCCCCGCCCTGGATCATCCAGGGGACGCCAGCAAGGACACCACCAGATGGGAAAGCGGTGTAACCACATGGATTAGTCCCTTCTTCGACCCACTCAGCTTCATATTTTACACCTCGTGGGAACTGCTCACAACGACTTGTTTGCGTCTTATATGATCGGCCAGTCTCTCTTGTCCTGCTGCCGTCTTGCCCCACATAGTCTCCCGTCTGGATGGGATCACCGTATGTTTTTCCTTCGATCTCCCTTTTACATCGAGTGTTGACCCTTTCCGGTAGTCGCCAAGATAGCTGTGAACTTATCCGGATCGTCAGGTCAGCAGCCCTTCTAAGAGGATGCTGCTGCCTTGACCGTCAGGAGTAGACAACCTCCTACTATGTCTTCTCTTGTCTATCTTTGCTTGGAACGTTCAGAAGGACATTGATCTCTTTTCTGCCCCTCGAACAGTCACAAATATTTTACTGGACCTTCTTCTCCGAAAAAAAAACCCAGAAAACAGGCTGCAAATTAGGCTTGCCCTTCACCGACGTGGATGAGCACTGTATACTCAGTGCTTGTGAGAGCACGTGAGAAAAAATCACATGCTTGCTCAGGTGGGATTCGAACCCACTACCTCCTGGGAGGTCGAGTAGGACAGCACTGTGGAGTAGACGACTATTAAACGTGAGCGAAGCAGAAGGTTACCCCGTTTCGAGCGGGTAATGGGCCACTGAGATTATGAGAGAGGATTATTGTTGGACAGGTTCTTCTCTACTATTGCAACGTGGATTGTGGAAGCTATAATGCCATTCCCATCTCATACTTGCCAGAAACAACCTTGTGGGTCACAACCTGATACAAAAGCTCAAGTGAATCACCAATTCTGCAAAATCCCACTCGGGATTGTCAAGTTCTTTCAACTTTTGACCCACCTGAGTCCTGGACCCGGCTTGAGGCAGGCGAGACTCACCAACAGCGGCCACAGGTGGTGCAATACATATCTATTTTCAAGGAATGGGTGTTTCAGATATCACGCAGGCGGCGTGTTGGAAGAAACCCATCAACTTTTTAATCATGTTATACCTGAGGGATGTGCTTCGAGCTGAGGGACAGGCAAGTTCTCCAGTCAGCCGGAGACACGAGTCGCTGCTACATCCTAATACAATCTCAGACGTTCTGCTCTCTGATGTGTCCTTAATAGATATTATTCTTATTTTTATTTCATAATAGACAGGCTAATTCACAAATACTGAATTCACCCACCCATACCCCTTCCGGTGGTACTCTGCGATTTGTAGGTATAGAAGGTGACGTATTTTCTGTATTTTCTGACGGGTCCAAGGGAATTTTTTGTTCAAATACCTTGGATACCATCCCTCCATAATTGCCAGACTCTTCAAAAAATTAAAAAGTCGTCGATCTGGGGCAATAAGCTATGTGGCGTGGAGTGTGTAGGCCGGGTGACGTCAATGGTCCTTTATTTTCAGCGGTTATACTTGCGCATGTGAAGGTATCAAAGGTTAGTTTTCTCCTAATAGAATGCTAGTGCCAGAAGTTGCAAAGCAGAAGATGTGGCAGTCCAGACTAAAGTTACGTTTTCCAGCACCGCATTTCGTTTTCCTAGATTTGGAATAAGTCCACTTATGCCATATCTGAATGCGTAAGTTGCGTCATAACTTTATAACCGATTTCACAGCATAGTGCGTATGTCGGCGGCTTACGCCATACAATGTAGCGTAACTTGATGCCATGTATTTAGGTGTAACACATTTTCACTAAAAGGGTCTTTCATTGGAAGTTCAGATCAGCCCCAATCCCGACCACCCTTCAAGATTTGTGCGTGACGACTGGAGCATCAGTCGTGGCTTTCACATTGACGTCATCTTCACCATATCATATGCTCGCTTTCAGCCAGCTCAGCGCAAGCATCGCTTTCTGCTCTGGACACCACTGTGGAGCGGCAGCACACAGCCACAGGATGTATCATCTGTTGCTACCTAGACTAGCAGGCTAGTTATGGCAAGCCAAACGTTGCAATATTCGATAATCTGTTACATGTGTGCAATGTTTCTTATATGTGTGCGATATGCTTGACATACATGTGCGATGTTTGTCATTATATGTGCAATATTTAGTTTATATGTGCGATGTTTCGATTTATATGTGCGATGTTTCGATTTATATGTGCGATGTTTCGATTTATATATGCAATGTTTGCATTTATATGTGCGATGTTCATCTATACATGCGATGTTCATTTATATATGCGATGTTCAATATATATATATGATACCCATATTGTTTGGCGTGCCATACTCCATGGTAGAGCACGTGTACGTGTAAGGTCAAAATATATGTGTGCGATGTTTCCATATATGCGAAAACGGAATTGTGGGATACGGTATGGTATCCTGACCGAAAGATGATGTACTGTTAGAGCACACCCGGGATCCAGACTAGCTGTGTGGTTAATACGCTAGTAACGGTACGATGGGCACCGGACAAGTCGACCACGGGACAACTCGACTTCATCTGCTGCTAAAAGATAGACTCAACAGCGGGGCCACGGTGTGGTTGGCCAGTTGGTCAGTTGCTAACTGACTCGACTAGTTCCGGAGTTTTACTCCGGTCGGTCGTACCATGGAGGTAGATTTATGGTCCTACTGAAAGGTATAATACATGATTGGTAAAAGTCACAGAACAATATCTCACACTTTGTCTGATCAAACATGTACATTAAATGATACCTGTGAAAACTATTTAAAGCTCAATTGGACAACTGAGTCACGAGAAAATAACGAAAACCCGACTCAATTTTCTCATGAAGAATATCTATTAGTTGACCTTTTTATAGCTCCATGGTTGACCTTACCCCAAGATCAAAACTGTTTCCAGTCTTTGTTTGACTAATTTCGGGATAAATACAGCAATCAGGCAGAAATATTTTAACAGTACGTTGCTAGTACCAGCCTCATCTTCATACCCTGAAATTAAAGTTATACGTAAAATATATGAATATTTGTGTGTAAAGGGGGATCAAAATCATACATGTGGCATGTGGAAAGCAAAAAAGGAGAGACGGGTCCCATTCATCTATAAAACCACAGGGCAAACAAATTGATGGATAATATATAGGAAGACATCTTACTTTATTAGTTTGTAACACAGAAAATAGAAGAACCGGAATGCGCTCCAAAGTTTTTCAGAAGCTTTTATCCGTGTGGTGTCTAACAAGCTCAAGAAAAAAACTTTAAGAGGCATCATAATTTAAGTTCTATTTGAAAATGGTTAAAGGGGGTGGGAGTGAAGAAGGGTGGGGTGGAAAAAAGCCGAGAGGGACAAAGGGAGGAATATAGGAAAAAAAGGGGGGGAAAGAGAAGACAGGTATAGGACGGAGGGAAAGGGAGGTAAAACAAGGGGTAGGGTGGGGTATGTAAGGGGGAGGAGGAGGAAAGGTGGATGGGAAAGAAAAGGAAACAGGTGAGGGAAAAAGGGAGAGGGGAAGGGGATGTGTGGAAAGAGGGTGAAGGGACAAGGAGGGGAGAAGGGAGAAGTAGAAGTAAGGGTGGGGTGGGGTGGGTGGGTTAGGTTATAGGAGAAAAGGAAAGAGAAAGGGTTGAAACAAGAAAACCAGGAGAAAGAAAAGAAAAGACAGGGATAGGGAGGAAAGATGGAGGGGGCTAAAGAAGGGTGGGTGGTGTTAAGGGGGGGGGGGGGGGGTTGGTTTGATTCGAGGTCAGAGGGTGGAAAGGTGGGCGGATGGGCAGATGGGCCAGGGGATGGACAATAAACCTATCATCAGCTGTGGTAGGTCCAGGTTAGGAAAGAAAAGGGAACTTGAGTGGATGTAGGGAGGGGAAGGGTGGGTAATTAGACAGACCAACTGTCTACAAATTGCAATATATCACAGGAACCGAGACAGAACAACTTATACAAATAAGATGTCGTGCACCGTAGAGCAGTCTGAAGTCAAAATTACCGTATGGGTCCTGATGCGTGTGGCGGGGGGGGGGGGGGGGGGGTTTAGGGGAAGGAAATTTCAAAGAACAATTTTTCCGGTGATAATATGCTGATCCCTTGTTTTGTCCTTTTATATGGAGGGTTCAAAGCATATTTTCTGTGCGTTGTTTTGCTGCACTTCATCAGTCACCTTTTAGCATTTTTTGTTGTTCTCAGACCAGTCACTACAGGCGGGGTAGGGTTATTCAAAATATGTGTAGATAATCTACATTGGAGCCAAGTGAAAAAACTGCCATCTTAGTTATTTTTATATGAATTATAAATAGAGATGACAGAATCCAAGTGGCTCAAATTTGCGTATAATCCCCTGTGTTTGGTGTAGTGTACTCTTGTTCTTCAAAAAAAAACAAGTGGCCTGTATACACTCCGCTACTGCTGAACTGAACTAAACTATAGTCCTAATATCTCACACGAAACTCCCCAAGCACATGGCTCTTATCTCCTAATTTACATAATTACACTAAAATGGATCGTGGGAAAAGAAGGGGCACATTACACAAAGTCACTGAACCAGGGTTAACATGAAGACAGGACAGGAAGCAAGGATTAAACAAAAGGGGTCATAAAACTCAACACTGGTAGGGATCATACAACTCAAGATTAATGTGAAATCAAAAGAACATTCTTATAATTTCCTCTCATACACATGCTTGTTTCATGCCCTTTTTGATTATATTTCAGGCTAAATCGTTTAGAAAGATCCTGCTAGGATCCGGCGAAACGTCAGGCCCACCCTAACTCTTGAGTTGACTTGTCCGGTGCTGATCGTATCGTATCACTGATCTATACAAACTGGATAGGTCGCGGGTGCAGTGGTTATACGGCGAGGCCGTGAAGTCACCAGCGGCCATGTTAGGATATTCAGCACAATGCTCATTGCACTGCATGACTGCACATCAGGGGCCAATTTCATAAAACTATTAAGCACAAAAATTTGCTTAGCACAAAAATGTCTCGCCCAATAAAACAAACCACCATTGAAAATTCCATTTGATATTCATGGTCAGCGAACAACCCAAAGAACAATCACAAGTGATACACAACACGTGGAAATTTGGTTGTTAACCCTGTTTTTATTAAGACAGAAATGTCATGCTTAGCAAATTTTGGTGCTTAACAGTTTTATGAAATTGGCCCCTGGCAGGGAAGCAATTCACTGCATACGCTGGCCACTGCGCGTGCCATTGTATAGTCTTGGTCCAAGACTGTAATTAAAGCTCGATAACAGACCCCATCGTGCCACTGCGCCCTCTCATGACTTAATTTGACCCAGTTGCTCGCATTACAGTCTTGGGCATTTGCTATAAACCGGGGCGTGGCCTTTGTATGCCAATTAGGTACCTTATTATGAATATTCATGATTTACGTTGAAATGCAAAATAGGATGCCAAGCGGGCGTGGGAGCGTCACGGTTGGAGCTGCTGAAATGTAAACAAACGCGAGACAGTCCGCGTCCAGACAGTCTCGGTCATAGACATTATAAAAAACTTATATATCTATTGTCTCGGCGCGCGCGTGGTTTAACCATGGAGGAAGAAATAGATCGTGTGTATATATTTACAGTGTTCAATGCTCTCATGCATCAGGCATGTCCGGCTATGCAATGAATAGTATACTACCATGGCAACTATAGCAAGCAGTAGGCAACGCAGACATTATTTGAATGCCCCATGACAGTACCACTATTCCCAATCCCATGATCGACACCGAAGCATAATACAGTACTAGTCATGTGTACGATACTGCATTAATAATAATAATAATAATGGACACTTATAAGGCGCCGGTATCCGCCATGCTTGGCGCTCATGGCGCACAATACACAAAAATTAGAATGCAAAAACATAACAGGAAATTAATAATCATAACAAAAATAACAATACACCTGTACATGTCAGGCTAATTACAGTAGCGTAAGGTGAACAAATGGTACACAGAGGTCATTCGTTACAGGTCATCCATATTCATTAGATACCGATTCAACTGGATTTTTGCGGGCGCAGATTGGTTCCTCCGGAAATCCGAAGGAAAAATAAAGAAAAAGTTAAACAATTCATAGCAAATTCCCAAGACTGTAATGCGAGCAACTGGGTCAAATGAAGTCACGAGAGGGCGCAGTGGCACGATGGGATCCGTTATCGAGCTTTACAGTCTTGGACCAAGACTAGCCATTGTATTGAATATCCCAATGTGGCCACGCCGATGCTTCAATAGACTTGGGGCCAAGTCTTTCTTAGTCCGCGCGGTGATTGTCTCTTTTTTCCCCGCAACTCTCGTGAAACCGCGCGAGACTCATGGCTACGGCGAGAGTTCAGCTCTCGGCCCGGGACCGCTCAAAAAGAAAGACTTGGGAAACCTGTTTTCACTTTGTACACGGCCTATGGGCTCTTTAGCCGAAATCGTACGGACGCGTCTGATTGGCCAATCTTTATTAAATGAATATTCATTATGTAGGCCTACGCTACATCCTGCACGTGTACACAGGGCTGTTTCACGTTTCACACAACCACAGCCGTCGCACGTATCTAGCTATATAGCTGCAGTGTGACCTTGATAATGAGACTTTTAACTCGTGGGTCGTGAAATTAATATGTGCATGTTTGTTTTTATCTTCTTTGTGCATAATAGGAATATCTTATAAGTCCGTCCATGGTCCGTCTTACTAACTATAGCTATAGTGTAGACCTACGTACATCAGGTACATGTTAACCTACACATTTGCTAAAAAAAAAATTATTGACATTTACCGTGGGTATTATTCATTTCCATGAACTAATGCGCGTATGTTAAACTAATAGATTAAGTTCCAGCTTAATACAAAATGATTTATTAAATCATTCAACTTATGAAGTAATTGAACATAAACCATAATTTGAAAATGCTGTCCAATGTAAGTAGTAGTAAGTAGTAAGCACACCACTGCTGCCTTATTTGAAATTGTATACACCCTCAAATAAAATAGACTCGTCTTAACGGCCGTCTCTACGGCAACCGTAATGCAAAGCACGCCCATACGTGAATAAATGAATATGCGTCTAAAACAGGTTTCCCAAGTCTTTCTTTTTGAGCGGTCCCAGGCCGAGAGCTGATCTCTCGCCGTAGCAATGAGTCTCGCGCGGTTTCACGAGAGTTGCGGGGGAAAAAAGAGACAATCACCGCGCGGACTAAGAAAGACTTGGCCCCAAGTCTAATGCTTCAAGAGCAGAACCGCACGACCTATCCAGTTTGTATAGATCAGTGTGTCGTATACGCCCGTAGTACGGTAGTAGCAACACAGCTGCAGAGTCTGGTCCCCAGTCTGTTCTTTACAATACATACCATCTTTCGGTCAGGATACCATATACCGTATCCCACAATTCCGTTTTCGCACATATATATGGAAACATCGCACACATATATATTGACCTTACACATATCTACACGTTCTCTAGCTACCATGGAGTATGGCACGCAAAACAATATGGGTATCATATACATGTATATATATTGAACATCGCATATAAATAAACATCGCATGTATAAATGAACATCGCCGTATAAATGCAAACATTGCATATATAAATCGAAACATCGCACATATAAATCGAAACATCGCACATATAAACTGAATATTGCACATATAATGACAAACATCGCAGATGTATGTCAAGCATATCGCACACATATAAAAAACATTGCACACATGTAACAGATTATCGAATATTGCAACGTTTGGCTTGCCATAGCTAGTCGTTGTAAGTCGTGTTGATCGTCTCTTCTTTCATGCTACTTTCGTGAAACCGCTCTACTTTCTCGCGAGACTCATGGCTACGGCGAGAGTTCGGCTCTCGGCGCGGGACCACTCGAAAATAAACGACTAGCCAAACACGATTTAGACATTATCCATTTATTCACGTACGGGCGTGCTTTGCATAGTGGTTGCCATAGAGACGGCGGTTAAGATGGGTCCATTTTTTTTTAGGGTGATATACAATTTCAAATAAGGCCTACTATACTGTAGTTAGTTACATTAGACTGCATTTTCAAACTATGGTTTTTGTTCGATTCCTTTTTAAGTTGATTGTTTGTAGTAAACTGGAACAAAAGTAATAATTTATCTATCAGTTTAAAATGTGTGCAATTACTTCATAAAAATGAATAATGCCCATGACAAATGCATGTAAATGATTTCTGTAAGTGGTACATGTAGGTCTACACTATAAGTTATAACTACAGTTAGTAAGACGGACTAATAACTTATTTCTTTTCATTCATCCACAGGTACTCTCTAATCCCTCCTGATTTTTGTATTCCTCTCCTCCCTCTTGCCCATCTTGATCTCCAATCCTCTAATTAACTCCTTTGTTAATCCCCCACCCCCAGCACCACACTTTCAAACCCCTTTTGTAGTCTGTTACCTTTGATCTTGCCTACCTGACCCCCACCCTTTGTCTGACCTATCTTACCCACCCTGACTGTCATACCACCCTTTCCCTTTGTCCATATCCTCTGATCCATTTTATGTATGCTTCCTTCACTTGCATGTTTGTGTTTTTTTGTCATTTAGCCTTTGAGAAAGATCCTGCTAGGATCGAAACGCGTCAGGCCCTCCTAACTTTAAGCATTTGATATATTTCAGGTCATTTTGGCTGATGAGCAGTTTGCAGCAGTTTATTACTTGTATTGAACTTATTTCTTTATTTATGCACAAAGAAGATAAAAACAAACATGCACATAAATCGACGCACTAGAGTTAAAAGTATCACTGGTCATAATGGCTAGCTAGTCGTGCGATGCCTGTGGTTGTCTATTCAACGTAAATCAGTACAATCCTGTGCAGCTGAAATCATGTTTGTCTAGTCGTTGTATTCGAGTGGTCCCACGCAGCCGAACTCTCGCCGTAGCCATGAATCTCGCGCGGTTTCGCGAGAGTTGCGTGAAAGAAGAGACGATCAACGCGACTTAATACAACGACTAGCCTGCTAGTCTAGTTGCTACCCTGTACAAACCTTCTGGGTCTGCAAATTTATGAACTTTACATTATTTCCGTCAAGGGAATTTATTTTCTTCGTAGAGGTTAAATGCTTCGTAGTTTAGTTCATGCAATCGTAAAAGGTTTTCACTTTCATAAACCACTGGCGACATAAACAACTTGCAAATAGCTGCCTTTTACGGTGTTTGTGCTCATCGAACGTTTAATGTATAAACGCTTGTATACTTAAAGGTGATATTATACTTTGGTTTTTATCAAAGAAATACAGATTCATGGGCAAAAATATCAAGGCAGATACAGAAAAACAGCCACTGACAGTATTTCTTAAGTCTTTTCTCTTTTAATTTTTGATCGTTTAAAAGATCAAACAGAGTCTACTGCGTTCATCTTAGCCAAATAGCATCTACCTATGCATATTTCCCTAGTGTCGTTAGACAATCGCTAAAAATTGATCAACTGGAGTGCGCCTTCTATTCCCTCAATTTCTAGCGGTACCCCCGGCAAGCCCGTCGCGTAATCTCCCTTCTTTTTCTAATAGCGTTAGAGCGTTACGGACGTGTTTTTCACGATCTCGAAATTTTCCGTTTTCCATCGCGGTGTTATATCGATCAACTGTGTTTAATAAAGACTTCGAGTTTTGAGTATTTAGCGTATTTCTGTCTTCTGGAGTTTGGTAAGAGTTATTTTCCTTGGTTTTCAGACGTTATTTTCTTTCATTTCGTCGACGTTCCCGCGTGGGATTAGACTCGTCCGGTGTCCCGCCCACCCGGGCTCCCCACCCGACCGTGCGACTCAGACAGTCGTCGTTCTCGGTCTCGGGCTTTGTTGTTCGGGACAAGTAGTCCCCTCTTCCGTTCCTATTTTTCTTTCAGGGGTCGAAGTAGTCCCCTGTCCCTTTACATATTGTTTTCCCCTTCTCTTGTTCTCGAATCAATTGATTTAGGATTAGGAGAAACTGTTTGGGGAAATAGATAGTTAAACAGACCTGTACGAAACTATAGGGCTGCGTGGGGAGAGAAATGTTCTTCTTGTTAGGTCCCTGTCCGAGTAACGGAGTTTTCTCGGTACAGGGGGCTAACAACGTGCTAATTAAGCACACGGAGCCTTTGCCGGGGAGAAATCAATCTCCTGGTGTTCTTTAACACCGGTAGGCGGGCCCGTAACAAATCCTAAGGGTACGACGGTCGCTCGTACCTCCTCTGTACCCAGGGTGTTAGCTATCTCACTTGTAAACTACAGTGAGGCCCCGTACAGGAAAAGGAATCCGTTCATCTCCCATCGGAGCGCTAACTAAGCGCGCCGAGCAGGCAGCGGTCGTTGAGCTCAGCTCCGTGGGACTGCTACCTCGGTGACGTTGGGCAAACAACCACCCATCGGACCCCCCGGGATACTCGAGGGTACGCAGTCGGCCACTCACCACGAGCTCACCAACATCGGCCGGGGAGAATCATCTCGCGGTAGTCGAGCCGAAGACCACGAGACCGGCACGGGGTAGCGACAACGAGCGACCCCCTTGCCTGCCGTAACCGCACGGCTGTCACTTCCGGACACGCCCGGTGCGAGCATCCTAAATCTGGCTGGTTCATTATCTGGGGCAAACCCGAGACGGTCTTGAGTCCGAGTATGGACAGTTATCGGGAATCCCGGCGGTGGATATTTCTCCGGCCAGCGACACAAGCCGCGCCGGTTAAACAAAGAAACATAAGCAGAAGCGGACCTCGTCGATTTCTTCGAAAAAAGAAAACGCACCGCTCTCACCGCAAGGATGTAGGTAAAAGCGTGACCCGGGCGGAGTTCGTTGCTGGCGTTCCAAAACGTCAGCAACGCTTTGTCGGTCCTGGCGCAAAGGCAGGTCGGATCGACAGCGGACCCGCATCGAGCGCACCCTGAACCTTCCCCAATCCTCAATCTCAACTTGCCGATGCGGAAGGGGCGGGATGTGACCGCACCCGGCCGGCGACACTGCTCTAGGGATCGATTCGGTGAGACCTGCCACCCTCCTGGCGGGCGTGGCACGCACCGGGATCACCCGCGGAGCTGTCCATTCATCCACAATCGGGATTTCGGCCGATGAGTTAGAAATTGAGGACGAGGGTGCACACCCATCAGCGGCCCTATCTTTGGATAATTCACGTGATGTTCCTTCAAACCAGGAAGGATCAGTGCAGGCAGTTTGAGCCTTTCTTCATACGAGACTCAGCTCCGCTTAGTCCAGAGAGAAATGGGGTCAGGGAGAACAAGCTGTCAGCTGACGGGGTAAAGCAACCCCCAAGTCGGGATTCATTGATAAACAGAAAGCTAAAATGGAAGTACTCTTGAATTTAAGACCGGGCTGCAAGGTTCGGAATTCGCACGAACGCCTTCTTGCTGCTACTTTCCGAATACCTGGTCTGTGCATGCGAGGCACAATCACCAGTCCCCGCCGACTTAATGGTGGAGGCCTTCAAGTGCCTTGATGAAGGACTACGCACCGCCTTTGACCAGTTCACAAGAATCTCATTCTTAACTACTTCCTCACGGCGAACGAGTGTCCTTAGTGCTATGGACATTCCATACGAAGGAGTGAAAAAGAGACTTCAGGACCTCATTCCGCTGGGCAAGGACCTGTTCGTTGGCCAGTTCCATGATGTTATGGAATCGGATAGACACCACCAAGAAGCTCTCCCTTCGCTATGGCACTGGCAACACGGGAGGGCGTATCGTGCCGAAACGAACCCCTCAAACCAGACCCTCTTTTCGGCCCGCGACTCGGAAGCCCTTTAAGCCGTTCAGGAGTTCAAAGCAGCAAGCGCCGAGAACTTCAGCAGGCACTGTCGTGGCCGAAACACACCCACATTCAACCCGAGGACCTCATCCCAATGTTCAGTGGGGTGCTAGGGGACGCGGAGGCGGGCAGCCCACCCCGGTACTCCGGAGGTTGGCGGCGCTGACTATTTCGATACGCGGCTAGCCCCCGAACCTGGACCCGTCGGGGCCGTTTAAGCCATTACACAGGGTCCTGGCAAGAAATCCCAATCACCTTGGACAGATGGGTACTCGCTACAATAGGTCAAGAATACAAACTGGAGTTCACGAGCACCCCTCCGTCCGACACGATACTCCGCCATACACCATCCCCGGCCGACCTGGGGAAATGCACGATTCTAGAAAGCGAGGTTTCCTCTCTCATAGAAAAGCAGGCAATAGAGAGAGTCAACCCAAGTCAGGGAGTCCACGGATTCCTTTCGACCTTCTTCCTGACACCCAAAAAGGGCTCAGGCGAATGGCGGCCCATAATCAATCTAAAGCTGCTCAACATGTTTATTCGCCCCCGCAGGTTTCGACTGGACACACTTCGAACCTTCATAGAAGCAGTGCCATTCCCGGCATGGGCGACATCCCTAGACTTAAAGGACGCCTACCTCCACATCCCAATTCATCCCGGGTGCCGGAGATTCCTCCGATTTATGTACGAAGGCCAGATCTACCAGTTCTCTGCCCTTCCGTTCAGCCTGTCCATATATCCCCAAGGGTCTACACCCGAGTGACCAGGACGCTGGCAGCACATCTCCGCAAAACGAACATCACAATCTTCCAGTACTAAGACGATTGGTTATAGTGATTGGGGAGTCGAGCACCGACACTGCGGAAGCAATGCGGCACACCTACGATCTTACAACTCGGCTGGGATTTATCATAAATCACAAGAAATCCCATCCCACACCATCACAAACCCCGACCTTCCTCGGAGCAGTCCTCGACCTGCGAAGGGGTATAGCGAAGCCAATAGAGGAACGCATCGTCAACCTCCAATGTGTAAATGCTTTTCCTGTCAAGCGAATCGGCACCAGCAGTTGCGTGGTTGTGACTGCTGGGTCTAATGGCAAGCATGGTGGTCCTTATACCATGGTGCCGGCTGCGAATGCGGCCGCTACAGCTCCACCCTCTAGCACATTACCGCCCCAAGCGGGACCCTACCTGCCTACTTGTGCCAGTCAATAAGTGCATCCACGTTCACCTGCGGTGGTGGATTGACAAACGGAACCTAGACTGCGGTCTGCAATTCCACAGTCAGGGCAGGAGGTCACAATCACCACCGACGCGTCCACCGACGCGTCCACTCCCAACCGGGAGCTACCCTTACCCCTCTTCAGGCATCGGGGGAATGGGGCCAGGAGTTTCAGGGTCTCCACATCAATGTCCTAGAGCTCCAGGCTGTATTCAATGCCATGCGTAGTTCCAGACGTCAATCAGGGGCAGGGCAGTGCTGATCAGGTCCGACAACACGACTGTGGTGTCATACATAAACCGCCAGGGCGGCAACCGATCAGCCACGTTGTGCCTACTGACGTGACAGGTTTACCAGTGGACAATGGGGAAGAACGTACGTAGTCTTATACCAGTGGACAATGGAGAACAACGTAGTCTTCGTGCAGTCCACATCCCTGGCAAGCGAGAACTTCCTGGCAGAATGCCCTCTCGAGGAGAACGGTCGTTCCTAAGGAGTGAGCCCTCTATGGTGAAGTGGCACAGATGATTAGCGCTCATCGACAGACCCCACATTATACCTGTTCGCGTCAACCGAGAATGCCAGAGCACCGGTGTTCTGCACCGGATTTCCGCACCCGCAGGCTTGGGCAACAGACGCGCTACTTATACAAATGGGACGGCATGTTCGCCTACGCATTCCCTCCACATGTCACTACTCCCCAGGGTAATATCCTAAATAAATAGAGCAAGAACAGTGCCATGTTCTTCTCGTCGCCCCGTTATGGCCTCGCCAATCATGGTTTCCCAGACTGATAAGGCTCCTAGTGCAGACTCCATTGATCCTGCCCCTCAGGCCGGACATCATCTCGCAGCTGAAGTCTGGGATCATGCATCCGAAGCCGGATGATCTTCACCTGACCTGTTGGTCTCTTTGCAACGAATATTCCAGGCAGGAGGCCCTTCCAAGAGGCCGCCGCCATGGCCGCATGAGGACGACGTGCCTCGACCCGGCAAGTCTACAGTAGCAGGCTACGACATTTTAGGTCGTGGTGCATGGAGCGATCGCTGGATCCAACCTCTGCATCTGCGTCAAAGGCTTTCCTGATGGCTCGCCGGTATCGGACAGCCAACCGAGCGACCACCTGTACGTTGACTCATACTAACATGGGACCTAGGACATGTCCTGCAGATGCTTACCATCGGTCAGGCATCACTGCTGCACATGACCTATAAAGCTCGCGTTCCTCCTAGCAGTTGCAACATCACGCCGGGGGAGCGAGCTTCAAGTATTAACTATTGCCGAGGGTCACATGCGCTGGGAACACAGTAGGGTGCGACCTGTCCCAGCAGTTGGCTTCCTGACCAAAAACCAGACCTCCTCGTTTGACCCACCAGACATCTTCGTGCCCAGCATCGGATCGCAATCTGGGGTCCCTTCGGACAAGCTCTGGTGCCCAGTAAGGGTCCTGAAATGGTACCTATCACGAACAAAACAACTCAGAGGGGCTACTCGGCAGTTGTTTGTGATAACAACCCGTCCACATAGCCCTGCAGCTCGTGACACCATTGGACGCTGGGTAGTGTCCGCCATCAAGTTTGCCAACCAAAACTGGCCAATTCCTGCTGACAAGCAGGCCCAACAGAACATACGTGCCTACGACGTCTTTAAGTCAACAGCGCACGCGCATGTGCGTGCGCGTGCGCTGTTGGCTTTAAGGCCGGTTCTCAAAAGTCTCCCATTGCGGACATCTGCAAGGCGGCATGCCGGGTTACCCTCCACATTCTCCTCGTGCTACCTGAGGGATGTGCTACAGTCGGAGGGCATCTCAGGCAGGACAGTGCTGACGGCGGCAAAGTCAGCAGCCCAGAAAGCTACCTCCTAAATAGATGCTCCCTGAATACAGCCAAGATCATCAGTTAAGGTGGTGACATCCCTACCTGTGACCAATTGTCTTAGGCTTGTTTATTATCGCCTTTTTCCACCTCTTACAGTGGTGCTACTCTGCATAGGTAGATGTTATTTGAGTAAGCGCAGTAGACCCCCCCCCCCCCCCCAGTAGTGTGGGTCGAGTCTACTAGTGAATACTCCCGTCCACCTCCCCATTTATTTGGGCAAGTATCACTAGTACCCACACTACTGGGGTGGTCGTTGTTTTACTAATTTATGGATAAATACACGATTGAAGGCGGAACATTTGTAACGGTCTGTTTCTACCACCACCATCTTCATACCCTGTAAGTTAAAGGTAAATCTGTGAACATTTCTGTTTTTGTTTTCTTACCAAAGTATGATACTAGGACCTACTACGTTGATATTGTGGCGGTCTCGTCCCTGTTGACCTGCTACCCGGTCTGGCCGACTCACACGCAAGAGCGGTCTGGCTCGGGGAGCCGGTGACGCCGATCCGTTTTAACGGCAGTTTACCGCCTGGCCCGCAGCACACCACTAAGGATCTCTAAGCGCTGGTCGGAGCTTTCACGCGCCCTAAGCTTACACACTTTGGGACGGCAAGAACAATGAGGATGACGGACGAATGGGTTTATGTATAACACAAAGATAGGCCTCGCCTTTATTTTCCGACCACGTGCCTGCGCCTTCGCAGAGGCGCTTCGCTTTTAAACTGAATCTTTATGATTTATTCAAATCACAGTCGACATAAATCACGAGCAATACAGCACATCAACTTTATTTGTCAATATGGCCTAAGGATTAATTTTTGATGTATGGATTGTAACTTTCCCGAATCCGAATAACCCTATCAAACTTGCAACAGGGACTTCCCGCTCTTGCCGAGTTCCACCACTGGCTACATATTAACTCACGAGTACAAGGGACGCAGAAACTATTAGGTTTGTCCTGGTCGGCTGTCTGACAGCAAAGCGAGCGAGGCACGCCTTCCGCGTGCTTTTATAAGGCTGACAACCTAACAAATTAGCTTAGCTGGGTACCAACCAGGCATATTTATTCTATGAATATTAAGAATCGACACCCTAGAAATCAGTCCCGCATTGCGTTACAATATTACACAATACCCTTACCCTAAAAGTAAATTTAAAATCCGATGTCGAGTTTTGTCAAATCGAACTTATATAGCACAGCTACTCACTCAGTTTAAATGTCGTAAAGTCTTGCGCCATAAACAGATAACGTTTATACATACTGTATAAGGCGCGTGTATCTGGACACCGATGTCCAATATGGGTTCCGTCACTCTAGATCTACTGGTGACTTTTTGTCTATGGTCACTGAGCACCTGAACAGGATATTAGATCTCCGTGGTGAGGCGAGGCTTGTTGCTCTTGATATATCTAAGGCCTTTGATCGAGTCTGGCACAAAGGTCTCATCCATAAGCTCAAGTCCTACGGCATCTGTTGTCAACTTCTCAATCTAATCTCAGATTTTCTTAGCAATCGAAAATTCACTGTTGTTCACGAGGGGCAGTCCTCTTCCATCCACAGCGTCAACGCAGGTGGGACACCTGCGTTGACGCAAGGCTCTGTATTGGGACCAACTTTGTTCTTGCTTTATATCAATGACCTGCCTGACTCTATATCATCTTAGATTGCCATCTACGCTGACGACACAACCCTGTATACAACATATCTTGGTCCCCGGTTTTCCACTCATCAAGCCCAAGCTAGTAATGATCTCAACCATGATCTTATGTATGTCACCAATTTGGGGAACGAATGGCTCGTCACCTTCAATGAAAAGAAAACTCACCTGTTATCTGTCTCAAGATCTACATCTACATCGTCTATTCGTCCTACCTTGTCCATGAACTCTTCAGGAAGTTAGTGACATCAGGTTACTTGGTCTTGACATCACCAATAAACTCTCCTGGGACAAAGTACATCAGTGGTATTGCCAAAAGGGCCTCTCAACGTGTAGGTTTGTCTATACCGTGCACGGAAATGCCTTTCCCCCCTGTCATTCTGTACTTATACAAGACGACAATCCGCCCTGTTATAGAGTACTGTTGTCACATCTGGTCCGGTGCTCCAGCTTGTCACTTTTCTCTGTTGGACATAATACAGCGTCGTGTTGTTAACCTGGTGGGCCAAGAATTGTCATCTTCCTTGGAACCCCTCTCACATCGGCGCAATGTATCTTCACTGAGCCTGTTTTACAGATACTATCACGGCATGTGTTCTAATGGTATTTCGTTGGTCGTCCCTGTTGACCGCCCCTCACAACGAACCACTCGCCTCTCAGTCAAAACCCATCCTCATACAGTCGTGACTCCCAAATGCAGGTCCAAGGGGTATGCTATGAGTTTCTTTCCACGTACTGCTTCACTCTGGAACTCCTTACCTGCATCCTGTTTCCCTGCTGTATGTAATTTGTCTAAGTTCAAGTGCAATGTGAATAGGCTTCTGTTATCCTAATTCTGTGCACTTTCTTTTCCTTTCTCTTTCTTTTTTAGCCCTCACCTCGAGTGGCCTTTGTGCCTTGTGTTGGGCGACTTGCCGACTTCCATAAAAAAACATAAAAAAAAACATTCAAAGGCGCCTGTCTTAAGAGCCTCGGTCCAGGGCAGTACTTGAAAGGTCTCGTCAGCATAGGTGCTCAGGCGGGTTCGAGGAACAAACTGCAACTTGCCTGATGACCACGTGGTCGATTTCACAGATTTGCGATTCATCTTTTAGATGAGTTGTTCATGTTTCCATAGTAACTGGCATTGTGACATCACACTTTGCTTTAGCAGTTAAGATTGACACGCAGTCTTTGGCCTTTCGTGAAATCGAGCTGATGCTGCGGAACTATAAATATGTTTGCCATAAAGTGCTTTGAATGTGAGTAAGATGGTCTTCATATTGTATCCTATACTTGATAGGCAGCCAAGTGAAGTGCTTGGAAAATAGGGTGTGATGTGTGCTAATTTCTTGTACCCAGTAAGCATTCTTAAGAAGTTGGAAGCGATGGAGCATGTTTTGGAGAGCTATTCGAGAAATCAAGTCTGAAAGTTGTGAAAGCATGAATAAAGCTGTTCTGCTGCCTGATCTGTAAGCATTCGTCGGATTCGTTTGGCATATGTGTGAGACCCGTTTGTCGAAAGTCATGTGCTGACCAAACACAACGCCATATTGGCGTGCACAATATACCTGGGTTTTCGCTAACCTCTATGTTGGGGGGGGGGGGGGTTATTATCGTTATGATGTCGTTATGCACACTCACATGAGCTGTTTAACATTTCTATAAGCCGATTCTTGATTCTCCTATAGACATTCGACATTAGTCTTGTAAGGAGAGCAAACATTCGTTGCACAAAACACACACTGTCTGACGATATTTCAGCCTACGCTGCTTCTTCTCTAGTCAATGTGATACACGCACTCGCCATTACAGCGAGCGAGCGTCTTTCACATACGTGCAGAATTCCGGATTAATTATGCAAGCCACTCCAGACCTATCTAAGGTACTTCGGAACTGTACCCGCAAACTTCTGTTTTTATACCTGTTGCCTTAAAATGGATGTAAGAGATGGAGCCGGATCCTGAGCCCAAGCCTCCGTTTCGTAAACGCCTCTATCTACCTTCTGCCACGCGGAGGCACGAAACTGACCAATAAACATCCTCCGTCACGATCCTGACGGAAATGTTCTCAAAACAGATCTGATTGGCTGATGTGCCCGCGTGGCATGCACGCATGTATCAGACATTCGTACGTAGAGGCACGGAGTAGAATGGGTGACACTTGGACTACTTCTCCTGGTGATTCCGGCGGAATAGATGGTTCTGCATCGTTCCAACCTCGCCTTGGGTTGACTAACTTGGGCAGAAAACTCCAGCCTTGCCTTGGGGAGGAGTTCACTACACCCTGCCACGGCAGCGGGTATCGTGGCCTGAATCAACGACCGAAGGGCGGAGAGTGATCTTCCCTCGCCATGTGCCATCGTCAGATTCCGTGCTTCCAGTTTCGGTTGCATGACCTTGGTTTATGTTATGGGCTTTTACCTCGCCGTTTCCATCCGGTCACTCCGTTAATAATTTTCCGACAACCCTCGCCGGCCATCTTTGGAATCTTCCTGCGATGCCCTTCGACACGTCCATGTGAGCATTATCATTTTACGGCATACCGCCGTACGTGGTTCATGTTTGGACACCCTTGCCTGCCTGAAGTGCCGAGTTTCATCGTTGACAACGACGGTCGAAAATCCTGCCGTTAGTGCAGCCTTACCTGCTTAATATCGAGCTCGGTAACTTCGAAAATACCAACGAGCAAGGGAACCGCTCCGTTTTTCTGTTGATTTGGATTTGCAAATTTGCATTTGGGTCATTCCATGTCAGACTAACGCACTTTTTTACCTTAGGTTCTTCTATTTTTATAAAAATGGTTTGCATGTAGGTATCAATGAGTAATGAATGTATGCCAATTTTTAGTTGAATCCCTCCTCCCATGTGGCCGGTACGCATTGTCCCTTAAAGAGGATCTTCAACACTCAACAAACCTCGCTTTATTTGTTAGAACTATAATCATTAAATTACTTGACATGAGAAAAACAAAATTTATCTCACACTGAACACAGAAAGAGAGTCTTTTTGATGATTTTTCTCTCCACATGCTCAACCCGCAAGCTAACCCAAAATTGAAACTGTCTGAATTTCGTCAATGGGGGCAGCAGACATTTCATGAAAAGGCTCCGTACTATGACGTCATGAGCTATTCATTAAATGAACTGCTCGGTCTCTTATCAACAACAATCGAAGCAGTTCTCTCTGCACCACTCTTCCACCACAGTCTAGAACTGGACAGGAACGTCACCATCCTGACAGACGCAGTGTTTTGAAGGTTGCAGCAAATTGTCTGCGAGGAAATCAGTGCCGGGCCACTGTCTCTCAACGTGCAGTTTCTACATATATCATTCAGCTACTCTCAATCTTCCTTGCCCTTTGTTCATTAGTCAGCCATCAACGAGATGTATGCATCCGTCTACTAATAGACAACACGACTGCTCTTTCTAGTATCAATCGCAAGGCGTACTTCAGGAATATCCAGCCTCTATTGTGGATGCCAGTTGGCCTTTCTTCAAAACATTAATGCAATGTTTTCACTGTTAAGCAACAATTTGAAAATGCATGGAAAGGGGGCATAATGGTAATGGCCCTTGGCCGGTTTCATGAAGCACTAATAATTATTGATCTTAAGTGTGAACTAATTAATCCTAATCCTAAAGATCTTTCCGGCAGTGAAAAAGAGCCAGAGTCATCCTTACCCAGACTCATTATAGTCTCCGAGCAAAACCGCCCAGAGGCAAAGTGCGGTTTTCAGCCAGGCAGAAGTACTGCCCCTTTTCTCTTGTTTTCATTGACCTGACCAAGGCCTTTGACACGGTCAACAGGAAAGCTCTTTGTACAGTTCTTGAGCGTATTGGATGCCCTCTGAAATTTGTGTGTATGATCAAGCTATAACGGCATGACTAAGCCAGGTCGTCTAACGGTAGCAATGTTACGGTGTGAAGCAGGGCTGTGTCCTATTCAACGTTTTCTACTCGTGGCCCATGCAGAATCCGATCTGCAGCTAATATGCTGTACCACTTTACAAATGCATCCAAGCTCTTTGGCCTGTCAGTCAGTCTCGGCAAGACTGACGTGCTTTCACCAACCTGCAACCATATACCAACCCCTCGGCGCCAACCATCGCCATTGACGACACACTGCTTGCATTTCAAGTACCATCTCCTGCGATGGATCTCTGGATAAGGAAGTCGATGCTCGGATTAGCAAAGCTAGCCAAGGCGCTGGGAAGACTCGACCAACACAACCATTCGGCTTACTACGAAGCTGAGAGTTTACAATGCAGTTGTCTTACCTTCCCTCCTATGGTGGGGAATCATGGACGCTATACCGCAGACACGTCAAAGAAGCGATACAAGGACGCTGTGAAAGCCAACCTCCAGGAGTGTGAGATAAAACCCAAGGAGCTGGAGAAGTGTGCCAGCGATCGACAACACCTCAACCCACAAGGCTGCTGCCAATTTTGAGGTTACTCGTCGCCAGAAGCTCGCTCCTGCCAGAGACCAACGACTCAGATCAGATCAGTGCAGGCATTGCAAGATTCTGTCAAAAGAAGAGAAGCGTATTTTAATCGCTACAGTCATGGGTGAAGGCAGTGCAATTAAGAGAAAGAAGCAGAGAAATGAACCGGAGGAGTTCAGCAGTTCGGAAGAGATGTTGCAGGAAGAAAAGAGAAGAAGAAAAAGCAGGTGGAGAAGAAGAAGGAGAAGAAGGAGGTGCCGAAAGAGAGCAGCAGTTCTTCAGAGAAGCCAACGAAGAAGAAGAAGGTACCAAGTAAGATGGTAAAGGGGAAAGCGGCATTGCCCAAGTCTCAAGACGCAGCCTACCAGAGACGGCAGAGTGAAGCTGAAAACCAGCAGATTTGAGCCGCTCTCCGAACCAGTGCAAAAGGAGGTAGGCGTGCCGCGGAGCAGGAGGCACTACAGGGCCATAGTGCAAAGTTCCTCGGGCAGTGAGGACGAGTTCCTGGATGACGCCATGACATCAGGAGTTTATTCTGGAGCTGATGCCTGCGCGGAGGTTGAGGAAGAGGAGGTGGCTTCATCTGACATCAGCGACATCCCTGAGCCCACCAGAAAACGGAAGAAGCTAACCAAAAAGAAGGCCACATCCAAGACTCTTTCTCCATGGTCCGACAATGACCCAGACCCACCCTCAGCTTACCGGCCAGACTTTCTGGAGGACGGCGATGGATGGAGCAGAGCCCTGAGCCATCGGAGTATCCGCCATTTCAGGGCACCTGCACCACCTGGCCCCACATTCCATCGGGGCAACTCTCTACTCCACTTTTTATTTAGGTTTTTTTCCAATCATTCTCAACCAAAAAAGTGGAGTGGACCAGCCAGAAACTCCGTTCTGCCGAGCAGAAGGGCACAACTTTGGAGGAGAGCCTTCCTGGGAGTGCATCTGATGATGGGCGGTGATGAAGGCGAGGGACGTTCTACTTTAAGTAATAAGATCTACTTCACCGGGGCAGTTGAATCCAGCAGCAAGGGACTCCCCAGGGATCTCCTCAAGAGCGAAGACAACGCCCAAATGAAGGACACGCCCAAGACGCCGCGTGGCACCTTTTATGTCCGGCATAATGGCCCTGTCATCGCCACAGCCTGGAAAGATTCAAAAGTGATGACATTATCCACTGGTCATCAGGGGTGGCGTGATCCCACCGTCCACACAGCCCAGCGTAAGATCCCTGACGAGGCCACCGGATGGTTGCGGGTCACGTAAGTTCCAGCAGCACCCCAAGTCCTGGATTACATCCGCAATATGGGAGTTTGACCGCAATGATCAGCTACGGTCATACTTCACGTGCAGTCGGAAAGCCCAGTTCTGGTGGAAGAAAGTCGTCTAGTCGTCAACTCATGGATCTGCTTCAAACAAACACCATATGAAGGAAGGTGGAGACGGCGATGAAGACAACGATTCATCTCCATTCAAGATGGCCCACCCCTCCGTCGTGACCCTGGCAACCGATTTGATAGCGGGCTGCACCAATACTTCAGCAGAACACTTCCGCCAGTCCAGGGCAACTTCCTGCACCACCATCGAGGGGTATTACTCCACCAAGATGCCCGGGTTGTACCCCAAGTGGTGCAGGTGGTGCCGACTGCACGGGGATGTGACCAGGAAAGGCCGCACCAAGACCACCAGGAATGGTTGCCCTGTCGGTGGCGTCCGTCTTTGCCGAGATAGGTGCTTCACACTTTTCCATGCAGCCGCAGAGCATCTATCCTCTACCACCACCACCTTGGCCTCCGATTAGTCACCAACACCACCACCATCAACCTGGGGAATCACTGTGCCATAAGTCATTATCCGGGAGGTGTTGCGAGCCTGCGAATTAGCCGGCTGAGCCCGGGCTCTTAATTTCCGTGGCAATGATTGTACAAGTAATAATGCTGATTATCAGTCAGTTCTGAGTATGAGCCGTGGAAACACCTTGTTGGAGATACTTTTCCATTGGAGGATTCTGGAAGATTAGGCAAGTGGGCACCTCTTATTTTATTTTCTGTAGAGTATAAAATATTGGAGGATTCAGGCCGAGTGTTTTGATCCAGGTGGTCTTGTACTTGTCTAGTCTTTGTCCAAGACAGTGATTATGTGCTAGTCCCTCCAAACAATTACCCACCCCCACGCAAACAAAGTGGAACATTCCACCGCCCGTCGAAAATCAATGTCTTGTACGTGTCACTTGACGAAGACTGAGCGTGACCTCTGTGGGCGAAATTTGCGTACTCATTGGGGTCAACAAACATGGTGCATAATGAGCTTTTTCTGGCACGTGGTATGGCGTGAATACCAGGGCATATCACGCAATGTCGTTAGAGTCACGAGGAGTATGTTCCTTGCTCCACGAAATTATTTCGATCGAGGGGCACGGTTAAATTTATTCCATTCCCAATTGTCTAAGTGCTTGCTGTTCTCGTAAATTCTAGAATCCCAACTTTTTGTATTGCAAAATCCAAGGCCTCCAAAGTTCATACGATCAGCAGCCACATGGTACGATATCAATGTACAGTACAAGATTGTATATACGGCACATATAATTTAGTAGGGCCTACATGTGTGTACTGCATATAACACGTGCGGTTTACTATGTTCAACTCATTAGCTTAACCTCTTCAGTGCGGGATTATTTTCTACTCTCTCACCGGTCAAATAGAGATCATCTTGGCCCTGCTTTTGTGTGAAGGGAGCTCGGCATGAAGTAATCATGAATATTCTCAGACCTCGTGACGCTGCTAATATACATGCTCCCAGGGTGGAAGGTTCCTCGTCCCATTACATCAATATATTGCAGGGACAGGTAACTAAGCATAACATGAAGGCCTCCGATTCGATCAGCTCTGCGCATGAGTAAAAAGTCTATCTATTTATAGCTATGATGTTTACAACTTTCGTTAGTTAGCGTGTCAGCATTTTATGGTTATGAAGTTTTCTTATGGTTGTCATTATCATTATCATCACAATTGCAAAATAGTAACCTCTCAAAAGCAGGCCGCATGATAAAAATGGTTCGTGGAACTTACGCAGTTTTTACAAATTTTGTCATTTCTATTTTTAGAATTATCACGGAACTTCTTGGACAGCTGCAGCACCGATGTATGGTTCAGAGCGTGTGGCTCATTGTTAAGCACTCCTAATCTAGACCCTACGATATGGGAAAAACTTGGTATATTGCTTCAGAAATTGTCAAAGAAACAGTAAGTTTTAAGTAGCATCCTGGAAGTAGTATTTGGGCCTTTCCACACTAATTGTTACAAAAAGCACAATCATTAAATAACCACAAGGGAAACTGTTCACTTTTCAATGGTTACAAAATGTGTGACGTTTAGAGGGAACCAAGGACGGTAGTTGATACATCAAACAATTTCCCATATTTTCTCTTTCACCCAAAAAGTTTGATAATTTTTTTAGTATTCAAGATATTACAAGATGTAGTGTGTAACATGCACCGATACGCGGAGCAATGCTGCAACCTGGGAACGGCATATTCGGGAAGTCGCCGGTTCGAGTCAATTTGTATGTGTTCAATGACTTTAAATTCATTGAAAGTGAACAAAGAACAATTGACTGGAGCGGGATTCGAACTGGCGACCTCCTGAATATCGAACAGGCGCTCTACCAACCGAGCCATCCATCCTACGTTGGTGGTAACCCCAATAGACCCCAATTTTCAATGAAAAGCTCAATGCTCGGACCTTTTGAGTTAAGAGCCTCAAATCACAAAGCTCATTACCTCGAAGCTCAAAACTGAAAACTCAAAGCGCACAGTTCAAAGCTCACATTTTCTTTGCTCACTTTTCAATGAAACTCAAATTTGTAAGAAAAACTTGATCTTCAATCTCACACCCAATGGTTAGTTATCAGTCGTAACCATTAGTGTGGACAGGCCTATTTTCAAGTTGTTAAAAGTTTATTCGAAATACAATAGAATGTTTTCGATTTGCAATTGAATCTAGTACAACGGTTGTTTCCATGAGCAGTATATCCTTAAAGAACACTTTAAAAACATCACAGCATGAGATGTCACATTGTAATTCGGAGAACAATGCAAAATGTTGCTCATCATAGATTTAATCACATGTATTGAACTATACAAATATACTTTAATTCTGAACATCTTGTATATGCTTTAACGTTTCAGATTTAACAGGCGTCATTTTGAAGTGCAGGGAATCATCCGAGTCATCCAGGAGGTACTGAAAAATAGAGAACATGATAATGCCTTTCTATCTCTTAATTTACAGTCCATTTTGTTTAATTTGAACATTCTTGGAAAGCAGCCCGTTATTGTAAAGAAGAAGAAAGAGATAAGATCTTCTTTAAGTTATTAATAGTTATATAAATTTACAGTCAGTTTCCCTTGTGGTATTTTCACGTATATATTAATTAAAAAGCCGTATCCTCTTTGAGTGATCCCCCATGTACCGTTCCCAGGTTGCAGCATTGTTGCATGTATCATTGAAACGATCCCTGGGGTGTGGCGGTGTGTGCGTGGTTTCATGGCTTATGACTGCCAAACGAATAAAGATAGTTGACTATTGGTGTCACCACCAACGTAGGGCTGGATGGCTCAGTTGGTAGAGCGCCTGTACGGTATTCAGGAGGTCGCCGGTTCGAATCCCGCACAAGTCAATGTTCTTTGTTCACTTTTCAATGACTTTTCAAAACTCACCCTCATTAAATAAATCAATAATGAACAGCACGTGGCTAAATACCACAGCAAGAAAATATGTTATTTAAATAACATTTATTTTGGCTGGCAAATTAGTTTCCCTTGTGGTATTTTCACGTATTTGTTACATAAATATTTGAAATGCGTCATTAAGTATAATGATTTCAATTTGAGTGCCGGATCAATGACAGTAAACATGTCCATTACGTTAAATTATTTTCAGTATATTGTGGGTGATTGCGATATTCGGGAATGTTATTTAAATAACATATTTTCTTGCTGTAGTATTTAGGCACGTGCTGTTCATTATTTTTTTTGGCTGGCAATTAATTCGCTTGTTCGAAAATCAATCCATATTGCAATGTTACTGTATTCACTTTCTTAACTATCTTAACTTTTCATTGACTTAAATTGTGGTTCTTTGGTGACTATTTCAAGAAAAAAACCTTCGGTTTAAAAACGGGAATGTAATTGATCCTTGTAAATGTAACATTTGATGTATTGCCACTTCTACTTTTTAAAGGTAGTATCATTTTTTGGTAGCATACCGAAACAGAAATGTTCACAGATTTTACCTATAACATACTGGGTGGTATTTTCAATGGTAAAAACATACCGTTAACATGTTTCCGCCTGAAATGCAAAACCAATCACCAAAAACAATTTCCACTGTTTAAAATACTTTGGACAATTTCATACATGACTGTTTCTGTATCTTCCTTTATTTTTTGGCCTATGAATCTTGCCCATTATTTGACAAAAATATACCTTTATTAAGGCTTGGAGTTTGATGAAAAACTAAATGACATATGGTTTGCTGTTTGTTGAACTATGTCCAGAGAGGAAAACACTGAAGTGTTCGAAGAATCAAAATTGTCTACAATTTTGTTATTACTCATAAATGTTTCAGGTTTGTTCACTAGGTAATAAAATCTTTCTCAGATTGTGTTCGTCACCCATTTCCTCTTTTCTTTGTGTGTTTATTACAACTCACAAATTGCATTTTTTTCCATTTCCAAGGCTTCAATCCAATAAAAAACTTGATTACCCGCAAGCTCAAACTTCAAAAACTTCATACAGAGCTCCAAATCTAAACGCACAGAGCTCAAAGCTCACAGCTCAAAGCTTAAAGCTCACAGCTCAAAGCTCACCAGCCCAAAGCTCACTGCTCACAGCTCACAGCTCAAAGCTCGGACATCAAAGCTCAAAGCTCAAAGCTCAAAGCTCACAGCTCACAGCTCACAGCTCGGACATCAAAGCTCACACAGCTCAAAGCTCAAAGCTCAAAGCTTACAACTCAAAGCTCAAAGCTCACAGCTCACAGCTCAAAGCTCAGCTCACAGCTCAAAGCTCAACTCACAGCTCAAAGCTCGGACATCAAAGCTCAAACCTCAAAGCTCACAGCTCAAAGCTCAAAGCTCCAAAGCTCACAGCTCAAAGCTAAAACCTCAAAGCTCAGAGCTCAAAGCTCAAAGCTCAAAGCCCACATCTCAAAACTCAAAGATCGGACATCACAGCTCAAAGCTAAAAGCTCAAAGTTCAAAGTTTGAAGCAAAAAGCTCACAGGTAAAAGCTCACAGCTGAAAGCTCACAGCGCACAGCTCACAGCTCACAGCTCAAAGCTAAAACCTCAAAGCTCAAAGCTCAAAGCTCAAAGCCCACATCTCAAAACTCAAAGCTCGGACATCACAGCTCAAAGCTAAAAGTTCAAAGTTTGAAGCAAAAAGCTCACAGCTCACAGCTCAAGGCTCAAAGTTCAAAGTTCAAAGCACAGAGCTAAAAGATCAAAGCACAGACCTCAAAGCTCACAGCTCAAAGCTCACAGCTCGAAGCCACAGCTCAAAGCTCAAAGCTCAAAGCTCACAGGTCAAAATTCACAACTCAAAGCTCACAGTTCAAAGCTCAAAGCTCAGAGCTCAAATCTCACAGGTCAAAGCTCAAAACTCACAGCTCCCAGCTCAAAGCTCACAGCTCACAGCTCAAAGCTCACAGCTCACAGCTCAAACCTCAAAGCTCAAAGCTCACACCTCACACCTCAAAGCTCAAAGCTCAAAGCTCAAACCCCACAGCTCAAAACTCAAAGCTCAAAGCTCGGACATCAAAGCTAAAAGCTAAAAGCTCAGAGGTGCTAATAGCTCAAAGTTCCTAGCACAAAGCTCAACGTTCAAAGCACACAGCTCAAACCTCAAAGCTAAGACCTCAAAGATCAAAGCACCAGAGCTCAAAAATTAAAGCACAAAACTCAATGTACAGAACTCAAAGCTCAAAGTTCAAAGCTCAAAATTAACAGCTCAAAGTTAACAGCTCAAAGCTCAAAGCTCACACCTCAAAGCTCAAAGCTCAAAGCTCGGACATCAAAGCTCACAGGTCAAAGCTCAAAGTTCAAAGCACAGAGCTCAAAACTCAAAGCTCAAAGCACAAAACTCAACGTACAGAACTCAAAGCTCAAAGCACAGACCTCGAAGCTCAAAGCTCAAAGCTCAAAGCTCACAGCTCACAGCTCGGACATCAAAGCTCACACAGCTCAAAGCTCAAAGCTCAAAGCTTACAACTCAAAGCTCAAAGCTCACAGCTCACAGCTCAAAGCTCAGCTCACAGCTCAAAGCTCAACTCACAGCTCAAAGCTCGGACATCAAAGCTCAAACCTCAAAGCTCACAGCTCAAAGCTCAAAGCTCCAAAGCTCACAGCTCAAAGCTAAAACCTCAAAGCTCAGAGCTCAAAGCTCAAAGCTCAAAGCCCACATCTCAAAACTCAAAGATCGGACATCACAGCTCAAAGCTAAAAGTTCAAAGTTTGAAGCAAAAAGCTCACAGGTAAAAGCTCACAGCTGAAAGCTCACAGCGCACAGCTCACAGCTCACAGCTCAAAGCTAAAACCTCAAAGCTCAAAGCTCAAAGCTCAAAGCCCACATCTCAAAACTCAAAGCTCGGACATCACAGCTCAAAGCTAAAAGCTCAAAGTTCAAAGTTTGAAGCAAAAAGCTCACAGCTCACAGCTCAAGGCTCAAAGTTCAAAGTTCAAAGCACAGAGCTAAAAGATCAAAGCACAGACCTCAAAGCTCACAGCTCAAAGCTCACAGCTCGAAGCCACAGCTCAAAGCTCAAAGCTCAAAGCTCACAGGTCAAAATTCACAACTCAAAGCTCACAGTTCAAAGCTCAAAGCTCAAAGCTCAGAGCTCAAATCTCACAGGTCAAAGCTCAAAACTCAAAGCTCAAAACTCACAGCTCCCAGCTCAAAGCTCAAAGCTCCCAGCTCACAGCTCAAAGCTCACAGCTCACAGCTCAAACCTCAAAGCTCAAAGCTCACACCTCACACCTCAAAGCTCAAAGCTCAAAGCTCAAACCCCACAGCTCAAAACTCAAAGCTCAAAGCTCGGACATCAAAGCTAAAAGCTAAAAGCTCAGAGGTGCTAATAGCTCAAAGTTCCTAGCACAAAGCTCAACGTTCAAAGCACACAGCTCAAACCTCAAAGCTAAGACCTCAAAGATCAAAGCACCAGAGCTCAAAAATTAAAGCACAAAACTCAATGTACAGAACTCAAAGCTCAAAGTTCAAAGCTCAAAATTAACAGCTCAAAGTTAACAGCTCAAAGCTCAAAGCTCACACCTCAAAGCTCAAAGCTCAAAGCTCGGACATCAAAGCTCACAGGTCAAAGCTCAAAGTTCAAAGCACAGAGCTCAAAACTCAAAGCTCAAAGCACAAAACTCAACGTACAGAACTCAAAGCTCAAAGCACAGACCTCGAAGCTCAAAGCTCAAAGCTCAAAATTAACAGCTCAAAGTTAACAGCTCAAAGCTCAAAGCTCACACCTCAAAGCTCAAAGCTCAAAGCTCGGACATCAAAGCTCACAGGTCAAAGCTCAAAGTTCAAAGCACAGAGCTCAAAACTCAAAGCTCAAAGCACAAAACTCAACGTACAGAACTCAAAGCTCAAAGCACAGACCTCGAAGCTCAAAGCTCAAAGCTAAAAGCTCAAAGCTCAAAGCTCAAAGCTCGGAACTCAAAGCTCAAAGCTCAAGGCTCAAAGCTCAAAGCTCAAAGCTCAAAGCTCAAAGCTCAAAGCACAAAGCTCAAAGCTCAAAGCTCAAAGCTCAAAGCTCAAAGCTCAAAGCTCAAAGCTCAAAGCTCAAAGCTCACAGCTCAAAGCTCACAGCTCACAGCTCGGAACTCAAAGCTCAAAGCTCAAAGCTCAAAGCTCAAAGCTCGGAACTCAAAGCTCAAAGCTCAAGCTCAAAGCTCAAAGCTCAAAGCTCCCGAACTCAAAGCTCAAAGCTCAAATCTCAAAGCTCGGAATTCAAAGCTCAAAGCTCAAAGCTCAAAGCTCAAAGCTCACAGCTCACAGGTCAAAGCTCAAAGCTCAAAGCTCAAAGCTCAAAGCTCAAAGCTCAAAGCTCAAAGCTCAAAGCTCAAAGCTCAAAGCTCAAAGCTCAAAGCTCAAAGCTCAAAGCTCAAAGCTCAAAGCTCAAAGCTCAAGGCTCAAAGCTCAAAGCTCAAAGCTCAAAGCTCAAAGCTCAAAGCTCAAAGCTCAAAGCTCAAAGCTCAAAGCTCAAAGCTCAAAGCTCGAAGCTCGAAGCTCAAAGCTCGAAACTCAAAGCTCACAGCTCAAAGCAAAAAGCTTAAAGCTCACAGGTCAAAGCCAAAAGCTCAAAGCTCAAAGCTCACAGCTCACAGGTCAAAGGTCAAAGCTCAAAGCTCAAAGCACAAAACTCAACGTACAGAACTCAAAGCTCAAAGCACAGACCTCAAGGCTCAAAGCTCAAAGCTCAAAGCTCACTGCTCACAGCTAAAAGCTAAAAGCTCACAGGTCAAAGCTAAAAGCTCACAGGTCAAAGCTCACAGGTCAAAGCTCACAGGTCAAAGCTCACGGCTCAAAGCTCAAAGCTCAAAGCTCAAAGCTCAAAGCTCAAAGCTCAAAGCTCAAAGCTCAAAGCTCAAAGCTCAAAGCTCAAAGCTCAAAGCTCAAAGCTCAAAGCTCAAAGCTCAAGGCTCAAAGCTCAAAGCTCAAAGCTCAAAGCTCAAAGCTCAAAGCTCAAAGCTCAAAGCTCAAAGCTCAAAGCTCAAAGCTCAAAGCTCGAAGCTCGAAGCTCAAAGCTCGAAACTCAAAGCTCACAGCTCAAAGCAAAAAGCTTAAAGCTCACAGGTCAAAGCCAAAAGCTCAAAGCTCAAAGCTCACAGCTCACAGGTCAAAGGTCAAAGCTCAAAGCTCAAAGCACAAAACTCAACGTACAGAACTCAAAGCTCAAAGCACAGACCTCAAGGCTCAAAGCTCAAAGCTCAAAGCTCACTGCTCACAGCTAAAAGCTAAAAGCTCACAGGTCAAAGCTAAAAGCTCACAGGTCAAAGCTCACAGGTCAAAGCTCACAGGTCAAAGCTCACGGCTCAAAGCTCAAAGCTCAAAGCTCAAAGCTCAAAGCTCAAAGCTCACAGGTCAAAGCTCAAAGCTCAAAGCTCAAAGCTCAAAGCTCAAAGCTCAAAGCTCAAAGCTCAAAGCTCAAAGCTCAAAGCTCGAAGCTCAAAGCTCGAAACTCAAAGCTCACAGCTCAAAGCAAAAAGCTTAAAGCTCACAGGTCAAAGCCAAAAGCTCAAAGCTCACAGCTCACAGGTCAAAGGTCAAAGCTCACAGCTGCTCAAAGCTCAAAGCTCACAGGTCAAAGCTCAAAGCTCAAAGCACAGACCTCAAGGCTCAAAGCTCAAAGCTCAAAGCTCACTGCTCACAGCTAAAAGCTAAAAGCTCACAGGTCAAAGCTAAAAGCTCACAGGTCAAAGCTCACAGGTCAAAGCTCACGGCTCAAAGCTCAAAGCTCAAAGCTCAAAGCTCAAAGCTCAAAGCTCACAGGTCAAAGCTCAAAGCTCAAAGCTCAAAGCTCAAAGCTCAAAGCTCAAAGCTCAAAGCTCAAAGCTCAAAGCTCAAAGCTCAAAGCTCAAAGCTCAAAGCTCAAAGCTCAAAGCTCACAGGTCAAAGCTCAAAGCTCAAAGCTCAAAGCTCAAAGCTCAAAGCTCACAGGTCAAAGCTCAAAGCTCAAAGCTCAAAGCTCAAAGCTCAAAGCTCAAAGCTCAAAGCTCAAAGCTCAAAGCTCAAAGCTCAAAGCTCAAAGCTCAAAGCTCAAAGCTCACAGCTCACAGGTCAAAGCTCAAAGCTCAAAGCTCAAAGCTCCAAGCTCAAAACTCGAAACTCAAAGCTCGGACATCAAAGCTCACAGCTCAAAGCAAAAAGCTAAAAGCTCACAGGTCAAAGCTCAAAGGTCGGAACTCAAAGCTCAAAGCTCACAGCTCAAATCTCAAAGCTCAAAGCTCAAAGCACAAAACTCGACGTACAGAACTCAAAGCTCAAAGCACATACCTCGAAGCTCAAAGCTCACAGCTCAAAGCTCACATCTCAAAGCTCAAAGCTCAAAGCTCAGAGCTCAAAGCTCACAGGTCAAAGCTCAAAACACAGCTCCCAGCTCAAAGCTCACAGCTCACTGCTCAAAGCTCAAAGCTCAAAGGTCAAAGCCAAAAGCTCAAAGCTCAAAGCTCACAGCTCACAGGTCACAGCTCACAGCTCGGAACTCAAAGCTCAAAGCTCAAAGGTCAAAGCCAAAAGCTCAAAGCTCAAAGGTCAAAGCCAAAAGCTCAAAGCTCAAAGCTCAAAGCTCACAGCTCAAAGCTCACTGCTCAAAGCTCAAAGCTCAAAGCTCAAAGCTCAAAGCTCAAAGCTCAAAGCTCAAAGCTCAAAGCTCAAAGCTCAAAGCTCAAAGCTCAAAGCTCAAAGCTCAAAGCTCAAAGCTCAAAGCTCAAAGCTCAAAGCTCAAAGCTCAAAGCTCAAAGCTCACAACTCACGGCTCAAAGCTCAGAGCTCAAAGCTCAAAGCTCACAGGTCAAAGCTCAAAGCTCAAAGCTCAAAGCTCAAAGCTCAAAGCTCAAAGCTCACAGCTCACAGGGTCAAAGCTCAAAGCTCAAAGCTCAAAGCTCAAAGCTCACAGCTCACAGGTCTAAGCTCAAAGCTCAAAGCTCAAAGCTCAAAGCTCAAAGCTCAAAGCTCAAAGCTCGAAGCTCAAAGCTCGAAACTCAAAGCTCACAGCTCAAAGCAAAAAGCTTAAAGCTCACAGGTCAAAGCCAAAAGCTCAAAGCTCACAGCTCACAGGTCAAAGGTCAAAGCTCAAAGCTCAAAGCACAAAACTCAACGTACAGAACTCAAAGCTCAAAGCACAGACCTCAAGGCTCAAAGCTCAAAGCTCAAAGCTCACTGCTCACAGCTAAAAGCTAAAAGCTCACAGGTCAAAGCTAAAACTCACAGGTCAAAGCTCAAAGCTCACAGGTCAAAGCTCACGGCTCAAAGCTCAAAGCTCAAAGCTCAAAGCTCAAAGCTCACAGGTCAAAGCTCAAAGCTCAAAGCTCAAAGCTCAAAGCTCAAAGCTCAAAGCTCAAAGCTCAAAGCTCAAAGCTCCAACCTCAAAGCTCGAAACTCAAAGCTCGGACATCAAAGCTCACAGCTCAAAGCAAAAAGCTAAAAGCTCACAGGTCAAAGCTCAAAGGTCGGAACTCAAAGCTCAAAGCTCACAGCTCAAATCTCAAAGCTCAAAGCTCAAAGCACAAAACTCGACGTACAGAACTCAAAGCTCAAAGCACATACCTCGAAGCTCAAAGCTCACAGCTCAAAGCTCAAATCTCAAAGCTCAAAGCTCAAAGCTCAGAGCTCAAAGCTCACAGGTCAAAGCTCAAAACACAGCTCCCAGCTCAAAGCTCACAGCTCACTGCTCAAAGCTCAAAGCTCAAAGGTCAAAGCCAAAAGCTCAAAGCTCAAAGCTCACAGCTCACAGGTCACAGCTCACAGCTCGGAACTCAAAGCTCAAAGCTCAAAGCTCAAAGCTCAAAGCACAAAACTCAACGTACAGAACTCAAAGCTCAAAGCACAGACCTCGAAGCTCAAAGCTCACAGCTCAAAGCTCACTGCTCAAAGCTCAAAGCTCAAAGCTCAAAGCTCAAAGCTCAAAGCTCAAAGCTCAAAGCTCAAAGCTCAAAGCTCAAAGCTCAAAGCTCACAACTCACGGCTCAAAGCTCAAAGCTCAAAGCTCAAAGCTCACAGGTCAAAGGTCAAAGCTCAAAGCTCAAAGCTCAAAGCTCAAAGCTCAAAGCTCAAAGCTCAAAGCTCACAGCTCACAGGTCAAAGCTCAAAGCTCAAAGCTCAAAGCTCAAAGCTCAAAGCTCAAAGCTCACAGCTCACAGGTCAAAGCTCAAAGCTCAAAGCTCAAAGCTCAAAGCTCAAAGCTCAAAGCTCAAAGCTCAAAGCTCAAAGCTCGAAGCTCAAAGCTTGAAACTCAAAGCTCACAGCTCAAAGCAAAAAGCTAAAAGCTCACAGGTCAAAGCTCAAAGGTCGGAACTCAAAGCTCACAGCTCAAATCTCAAAGCTCAAAGCTCAAAGCACAAAACTCGACGTACAGAACTCAAAGCTCAAAGCACATACCTCGAAGCTCAAAGCTCACAGCTTAAAGCTCACAGCTCAAAGCTCAAAGCTCAAAGCTCAGAGCTCAAAGCTCACAGGTCAAAGCTCAAAACACAGCTCCCAGCTCAAAGCTCACAGCTCAAAGCTCACAGCTCGGAACTCAAAGCTCAAAGCTCAAAGCTCAAAGCTCAAAGCTCAAAGCTCAAAGCTCAAAGCTCAAATCTCAAAGCTCAAAGCTCAAAGCTCAAAGCTCAAAGCTCAAAGCTCAAAGCTCAAAGCTCAAAGCTCAAAGCTCAAAGCTCAAGGCTCAAAGCTCAAAGCTCAAAGCTCAAAGCTCAAAGCTCAAAGCTCACAGCTCACAGCTCACAGCTCACAGCTCACAGCTCGGACATCAAAGCTGAAAGCTCACAGCTCAAAGCTCAAAGCTCGGACATCAAAGCTCACAGCTCAAAGGTCAAAGCTCACAGCTCAAAGGTCAAAGCTCAAAGCTCAAAGCTCAAAGCACAAAACTCAACGTACAGAACTCAAAGCTCAAAGCACAGACCTCAAGGCTCAAGGCTCAAAGCTCAAAGCTCAAAGCTCAAAGCTCAAAGCTCAAAGCTCAAAGCTCACAGCTCACAGCTCACAGCTCACAGCTCGGACATCAAAGCTGAAAGCTCACAGCTCAAAGCTCAAAGCTCGGACATCAAAGCTCACAGCTCAAAGGTCAAAGCTCACAGCTCAAAGGTCAAAGCTCAAAGCTCAAAGCTCAAAGCTCAAAGCTCAAAGCTCAAAGCTCAAAGCTCACTGCTCACAGCTAAAAGCTAAAAGCTCACAGGTCAAAGCTAAAACTCACAGGTCAAAGCTCAAAGCTCACAGGTCAAAGCTCACGGCTCAAAGCTCAAATCTCAAAGCTCAAAGCTCAAAGCTCAAAGCTCAAAGCTCAAAGCTCAAAGCTCAAAGCTCAAAGCTCAAAGCTCAAAGCTCAAGGCTCAAAGCTCAAAGCTCAAAGCTCAAAGCTCAAAGCTCAAAGCTCAAAGCTCACAGCTCACAGCTCACAGCTCACAGCTCACAGCTCGGACATCAAAGCTGAAAGCTCACAGCTCAAAGCTCAAAGCTCGGACATCAAAGCTCACAGCTCAAAGGTCAAAGCTCACAGCTCAAAGGTCAAAGCTCAAAGCTCAAAGCTCAAAGCACAAAACTCAACGTACAGAACTCAAAGCTCAAAGCACAGACCTCAAGGCTCAAGGCTCAAAGCTCAAAGCTCAAAGCTCAAAGCTCAAAGCTCAAAGCTCAAAGCTCACAGCTCACAGCTCACAGCTCACAGCTCGGACATCAAAGCTGAAAGCTCACAGCTCAAAGCTCAAAGCTCGGACATCAAAGCTCACAGCTCAAAGGTCAAAGCTCACAGCTCAAAGGTCAAAGCTCAAAGCTCAAAGCTCAAAGCTCAAAGCTCAAAGCTCAAAGCTCAAAGCTCACTGCTCACAGCTAAAAGCTAAAAGCTCACAGGTCAAAGCTAAAACTCACAGGTCAAAGCTCAAAGCTCACAGGTCAAAGCTCACGGCTCAAAGCTCAAAGCTCAAAGCTCAAAGCTCAAAGCTCAAAGCTCAAAGCTCACAGGTCAAAGCTCAAAGCTCAAAGCTCAAAGCTCAAAGCTCAAAGCTCAAAGCTCAAAGCTCAAAGCTCAAAGCTCAAAGCTCAAAGCTCAAAGCTCAAAGCTCAAAGCTCAAAGCTCAAAGCTCAAAGCTCAAAGCTCAAAGCTCAAAGCTCAAAGCTCAAAGCTCAAAGCTCAAAGCTCAAAGCTCAAAGCTCAAAGCTCAAAGCTCAAAGCTCAAAGCTCAAAGCTCAAAGCTCAAAGCTCAAAGCTCAAAGCTCACAGGTCAAAGCTCAAAGCTCAAAGCTCAAAGCTCAAAGCTCAAAGCTCAAAGCTCAAAGCTCAAAGCTCCAAGCTCAAAGCTCGAAACTCAAAGCTCAAAGCTCACAGCTCACAGGGTCAAAGCTCAAAGCTCAAAGCTCAAAGCTCAAAGCTCACAGCTCACAGGTCAAAGCTCAAAGCTCAAAGCTCAAAGCTCAAAGCTCAAAGCTCAAAGCTCAAAGCTCAAAGCTCAAAGCTCAAAGCTCGAAGCTCAAAGCTCGAAACTCAAAGCTCACAGCTCAAAGCAAAAAGCTTAAAGCTCACAGGTCAAAGCCAAAAGCTCAAAGCTCACAGCTCACAGGTCAAAGGTCAAAGCTCAAAGCTCAAAGCACAAAACTCAACGTACAGAACTCAAAGCTCAAAGCACAGACCTCAAGGCTCAAAGCTCAAAGCTCAAAGCTCACTGCTCACAGCTAAAAGCTAAAAGCTCACAGGTCAAAGCTAAAACTCACAGGTCAAAGCTCAAAGCTCACAGGTCAAAGCTCACGGCTCAAAGCTCAAAGCTTAAAGCTCAAAGCTCAAAGCTCAAAGCTCACAGGTCAAAGCTCAAAACACAGCTCCCAGCTCAAAGCTCACAGCTCAAAGCTCACAGCTCGGAACTCAAAGCTCAAAGCTCAAAGCTCAAAGCTCAAGGCTCAAAGCTCAAAGCTCAAAGCTCAAAGCTCAAAGCTCAAAGCTCAAAGCTCGAAGCTCAAAGCTCGAAACTCAAAGCTCACAGCTCAAAGCAAAAAGCTTAAAGCTCACAGGTCAAAGCCAAAAGCTCAAAGCTCACAGCTCACAGGTCAAAGGTCAAAGCTCAAAGCTCAAAGCACAAAACTCAACGTACAAAACTCAAAGCTCAAAGCACAGACCTCAATGCTCAAAGCTCAAAGCTCAAAAGCTCACTGCTCACAGCTAAAAGCTAAAAGCTCACAGGTCAAAGCAAAAACTCACAGGTCAAAGCTCAAAGCTCACAGGTCAAAGCTCACGGCTCAAAGCTCAAAGCTCAAAGCTCAAAGCTCAAAGCTCAAAGCTCACAGGTCAAAGCTCAAAGCTCAAAGCTCAAAGCTCAAAGCTCAAAGCTCAAAGCTCAAAGCTCAAAGCTCAAAGCTCAAAGCTCAAAGCTCAAAGCTCAAAGCTCAAAGCTCAAAGCTCAAAGCTCAAAGCTCAAAGCTCAAAGCTCAAAGCTCGGAACTCAAAGCTTAAAGCTCAAAGCTCAAAGCTCAAAGCTCAAAGCTCAAATCTCAAAGCTCAAAGCTCAAAGCTCAAAGATCAAAGATCAAATCTCAAAGATCAAAACTCAAAGCTCAAAGCTCAAAGCTCAAATCTCAAAGCTCAAAGCTCAAAGCTCAAAGCTCAAAGCTCAAAGCTCAAAGCTCAAAGCTCGGACATCAAAGCTCAAAGCTCAAAGCTCAATGCTCAAAGTTTACAGGTCAAAGCTCAAAGCTCAAATCTCAAAGCTCAAGGCTCAAAGCTCAAAGCTCAAAGCTCAATGCTCAAAGCTCAAAGCTCACAGCTCACAGCTCACATCTCACAGCTCACAGCTCACAGCTCGGACATCAAAGCTGAAAGCTCACAGCTCAAAGCTCAAAGCTCGGACATCAAAGCTCACAGCTCAAAGCTCAAAGCTCAAAGCTCAAAGCTCAAAGCTCAAAGCTCAAAGCACAAAACTCAACGTACAGAACTCAAAGCTCAAAGCACAGACCTCGAAGCTCGAAGCTCAAAGCTCACAGCTCACTGCTCACAGGTCAAAGCTCAAAGCTCACAGGTCAAAGCTCAAGGCTCAAAGCTCAAAGCTCAAAGCTCAAAGCTCACAACTCACGGCTCAACGCTCAAAGCTCAAAGCTCACAGGTCAAAGCTCAAAGCTCAAAGCTCAAAGCTCAAAACTCAACGTACAGAACTCAAAGCTCAAAGCACAGACCTCGAAGCTCAAAGCTCACAGCTCAAAGCTCACAGCTCACAGCTCACAGCTCGGAACTCAAAGCTCAAAGCTCAAAGCTCGGAACTCAAAGCTCAAAGCTCAAAGCTCGGAACTCAAAGCTCAAAGCTCAAAGCTCAAAGCTCAAAGCTCGAAGCTCAAAGCTCGAAACTCAAAGCTCACAGCTCAAAGCAAAAAGCTAAAAGCTCACAGGTCAAAGCTCAAAGGTCGGAACTCAAAGCTCACAGCTCAAATCTCAAAGCTCAAAGCTCAAAGCACAAAACTCGACGTACAGAACTCAAAGCTCAAAGCACATACCTCGAAGCTCAAAGCTCACAGCTTAAAGCTCACAGCTCAAAGCTCAAAGCTCAAAGCTCAGAGCTCAAAGCTCACAGGTCAAAGCTCAAAACACAGCTCCCAGCTCAAAGCTCACAGCTCAAAGCTCACAGCTCGGAACTCAAAGCTCAAAGCTCAAAGCTCAAAGCTCAAAGCTCAAAGCTCAAAGCTCAAAGCTCAAATCTCAAAGCTCAAAGCTCAAAGCTCAAAGCTCAAAGCTCAAAGCTCAAAGCTCAAAGCTCAAAGCTCAAAGCTCAAAGCTCAAGGCTCAAAGCTCAAAGCTCAAAGCTCAAAGCTCAAAGCTCAAAGCTCAAAGCTCACAGCTCACAGCTCACAGCTCACAGCTCACAGCTCGGACATCAAAGCTGAAAGCTCACAGCTCAAAGCTCAAAGCTCGGACATCAAAGCTCACAGCTCAAAGGTCAAAGCTCACAGCTCAAAGGTCAAAGCTCAAAGCTCAAAGCTCAAAGCACAAAACTCAACGTACAGAACTCAAAGCTCAAAGCACAGACCTCAAGGCTCAAGGCTCAAAGCTCAAAGCTCAAAGCTCAAAGCTCAAAGCTCAAAGCTCAAAGCTCACAGCTCACAGCTCACAGCTCACAGCTCGGACATCAAAGCTGAAAGCTCACAGCTCAAAGCTCAAAGCTCGGACATCAAAGCTCACAGCTCAAAGGTCAAAGCTCACAGCTCAAAGGTCAAAGCTCAAAGCTCAAAGCTCAAAGCTCAAAGCTCAAAGCTCAAAGCTCAAAGCTCACTGCTCACAGCTAAAAGCTAAAAGCTCACAGGTCAAAGCTAAAACTCACAGGTCAAAGCTCAAAGCTCACAGGTCAAAGCTCACGGCTCAAAGCTCAAAGCTCAAAGCTCAAAGCTCAAAGCTCAAAGCTCAAAGCTCACAGGTCAAAGCTCAAAGCTCAAAGCTCAAAGCTCAAAGCTCAAAGCTCAAAGCTCAAAGCTCAAAGCTCAAAGCTCAAAGCTCAAAGCTCAAAGCTCAAAGCTCAAAGCTCAAAGCTCAAAGCTCAAAGCTCAAAGCTCAAAGCTCAAAGCTCAAAGCTCAAAGCTCAAAGCTCAAAGCTCAAAGCTCAAAGCTCAAAGCTCAAAGCTCAAAGCTCAAAGCTCAAAGCTCAAAGCTCAAAGCTCAAAGCTCACAGGTCAAAGCTCAAAGCTCAAAGCTCAAAGCTCAAAGCTCAAAGCTCAAAGCTCAAAGCTCAAAGCTCCAAGCTCAAAGCTCGAAACTCAAAGCTCAAAGCTCACAGCTCACAGGGTCAAAGCTCAAAGCTCAAAGCTCAAAGCTCAAAGCTCACAGCTCACAGGTCAAAGCTCAAAGCTCAAAGCTCAAAGCTCAAAGCTCAAAGCTCAAAGCTCAAAGCTCAAAGCTCAAAGCTCAAAGCTCGAAGCTCAAAGCTCGAAACTCAAAGCTCACAGCTCAAAGCAAAAAGCTTAAAGCTCACAGGTCAAAGCCAAAAGCTCAAAGCTCACAGCTCACAGGTCAAAGGTCAAAGCTCAAAGCTCAAAGCACAAAACTCAACGTACAGAACTCAAAGCTCAAAGCACAGACCTCAAGGCTCAAAGCTCAAAGCTCAAAGCTCACTGCTCACAGCTAAAAGCTAAAAGCTCACAGGTCAAAGCTAAAACTCACAGGTCAAAGCTCAAAGCTCACAGGTCAAAGCTCACGGCTCAAAGCTCAAAGCTTAAAGCTCAAAGCTCAAAGCTCAAAGCTCACAGGTCAAAGCTCAAAACACAGCTCCCAGCTCAAAGCTCACAGCTCAAAGCTCACAGCTCGGAACTCAAAGCTCAAAGCTCAAAGCTCAAAGCTCAAGGCTCAAAGCTCAAAGCTCAAAGCTCAAAGCTCAAAGCTCAAAGCTCAAAGCTCGAAGCTCAAAGCTCGAAACTCAAAGCTCACAGCTCAAAGCAAAAAGCTTAAAGCTCACAGGTCAAAGCCAAAAGCTCAAAGCTCACAGCTCACAGGTCAAAGGTCAAAGCTCAAAGCTCAAAGCACAAAACTCAACGTACAAAACTCAAAGCTCAAAGCACAGACCTCAATGCTCAAAGCTCAAAGCTCAAAAGCTCACTGCTCACAGCTAAAAGCTAAAAGCTCACAGGTCAAAGCAAAAACTCACAGGTCAAAGCTCAAAGCTCACAGGTCAAAGCTCACGGCTCAAAGCTCAAAGCTCAAAGCTCAAAGCTCAAAGCTCAAAGCTCACAGGTCAAAGCTCAAAGCTCAAAGCTCAAAGCTCAAAGCTCAAAGCTCAAAGCTCAAAGCTCAAAGCTCAAAGCTCAAAGCTCAAAGCTCAAAGCTCAAAGCTGAAAGCTCAAAGCTCAAAGCTCAAAGCTCAAAGCTCAAAGCTCAAAGCTCGGAACTCAAAGCTTAAAGCTCAAAGCTCAAAGCTCAAAGCTCAAAGCTCAAATCTCAAAGCTCAAAGCTCAAAGCTCAAAGATCAAAGATCAAATCTCAAAGATCAAAACTCAAAGCTCAAAGCTCAAAGCTCAAATCTCAAAGCTCAAAGCTCAAAGCTCAAAGCTCAAAGCTCAAAGCTCAAAGCTCAAAGCTCGGACATCAAAGCTCAAAGCTCAAAGCTCAATGCTCAAAGTTTACAGGTCAAAGCTCAAAGCTCAAATCTCAAAGCTCAAGGCTCAAAGCTCAAAGCTCAAAGCTCAATGCTCAAAGCTCAAAGCTCACAGCTCACAGCTCACATCTCACAGCTCACAGCTCACAGCTCGGACATCAAAGCTGAAAGCTCACAGCTCAAAGCTCAAAGCTCGGACATCAAAGCTCACAGCTCAAAGCTCAAAGCTCAAAGCTCAAAGCTCAAAGCTCAAAGCTCAAAGCACAAAACTCAACGTACAGAACTCAAAGCTCAAAGCACAGACCTCGAAGCTCGAAGCTCAAAGCTCACAGCTCACTGCTCACAGGTCAAAGCTCAAAGCTCACAGGTCAAAGCTCAAGGCTCAAAGCTCAAAGCTCAAAGCTCAAAGCTCACAACTCACGGCTCAACGCTCAAAGCTCAAAGCTCACAGGTCAAAGCTCAAAGCTCAAAGCTCAAAGCTCAAAACTCAACGTACAGAACTCAAAGCTCAAAGCACAGACCTCGAAGCTCAAAGCTCACAGCTCAAAGCTCACAGCTCACAGCTCACAGCTCGGAACTCAAAGCTCAAAGCTCAAAGCTCGGAACTCAAAGCTCAAAGCTCAAAGCTCGGAACTCAAAGCTCAAAGCTCAAAGCTCAAAGCTCAAAGCTCAAAGCTCAAAGCTCAAAGCTCAAATCTCAAAGCTCAAAGCTCAAAGCTCAAAGCTCAAAGCTCAAAGCTCAAAGCTCAAAGCTCAAAGCTCAAAGCTCAAGGCTCAAAGCTCAAAGCTCAAAGCTCAAAGCTCAAAGCTCAAAGCTCACAGCTCACAGCTCACAGCTCACAGCTCACAGCTCACAGCTCACAGCTCGGACATCAAAGCTGAAAGTTCACAGCTCAAAGCTCAAAGC